>CM048747.1:14577500-15777500 GCA_026315105.1 Locusta migratoria | reverse complement strand
TTTGGAATAATTTAGATAAAACATAGCACAATTTAACATTTATAAACATTAAGTCAAATACACCGCGGAATGAATGTTAAAGCCGGCCGCGGTGGCCGAGGAGACTGAGGCGCTCCAGTCACGGTCTGCACGGCCACTACGGTCGGGGGTTCGAATCCCCCCTCGGGCATGGATATTTGTGCCGTCCTAGTTCGTAAGTAGTTCATAAGTAGTTTGTAAGTTTAGGGACTGATGACCCCGTAGTTAAGTCCCGTAAGCTTAACAAACGTTTGAACATTTTTGATTTGAATGTTAAAGTCGGGTACCACACAAAGCAACGGCACGTTATAAGACTTACGGAAAGCATCTAGCTGGATCCTATGTTTCGTGCTGCAATAGTTGAAAATGTTAATCTTTTCTCATTTAATATGAGAATGTTCGAGATACTTTCCGTACTAGCCTAATGCTCAGACAGTTCACTTTGCTTTTCATCGTTGTATGACCGTGGATGAAACATGAAGTTAATGGTAATGATAGAAAGGTATATATATATATATATATATATATATGATCGGACTTCGTAAAATTACAAAAGAAATGATTGCAGGTTCTGAAATCAAGCGCCTGGACATTAAACTGTTACGGACGCCGAGGAGCTGAAAACATTAGAAACTAAATGTTTGACTTGGAGGGATTTATTTAAATAAAAGCTAAAGAGGGGGGATGATTTTAAATTTAAGTAATATATTTTTAGCAACAACATGCATCACAGTTGCTTACATTGAATGGAAGACGACCGAACATAATGAACTCAGACAAGAGAGTAATACAAACCTCCGATTGCCGTTCCATCTTCTCGCTTGTCCGCAAGTAAAAAATGACGAACGAAATTAAGTTAGTTACATTACGAGCCAGAGGGAACCGGATGCGATAAGCATCGCTGATAAATAAATAAATAAATGAAAATTCTAGTGTATCGTTACATCAGTCAGTCTAGTGCCAGCTGCCGCCAGTGTATTACCTTCAGAAATTGCGTAATTTAATTTTTCTGCATTTTTCAGTATTAGTCCATTCCTTAAATTTCGTTAGTGCTTCTTCTTTTAAAGAGATTCATTCTTGCGTATTTGGTTATTACTGTTTGCCGCCGGCTGTTGCGGACTTGAACTTTTCTGTACATTTTCAAAGTGGTGGATTCTTAGATTTCGGTTGTTTATAATCGCGTAGTGTTACATATTGTACTGTAGTTGTTCGTTTGAACTGTGGGGGTCCGTTTATCACAGCTCAAACAGCTACCAGCCGACGTTAGTGAAGCACTAGTATAGTAGCCAATTAAAGTATATAGCAGCTTTATTTATTTTCTCTCTTTAGGTATTTCAGTAGAAGTGGTAAGAAGGATAGGGTGCGTGACTGCTGTTGTCATCAGTCCCTAAACTTACAAACTACTTATGAACTAGCTAACCCTAAGGACGGCCCGAGGGGGGATTCGAACCCCCGACCTTAGTGGCCGTGCAGACCGTGACTGGAGCGCCTCAGTCCCTGCTGTGTGTAGACGCAGGAGGAGCTGGCTGCCGTTCGCCAACAGCTGAAGGTGCTTTTGGCCGCGGTCAGCCGTCTCCAAGCTGCTGCCTCTGGGTGTGGCGGCGGTGGTGCAGTGGAAGATAACTGTAAGCGGTGTGACGTGTCAGCAGGAAGAGCAAGCCTGTCAGTGTGACGTCAGACGAGAGTTGCGTTCGCAATCTTGCCTCGATGCACGGGGCTTTGCGTATTGAGCTGGAGGGCTGTCAGCAACAGCTCTCTTGACGACAATGACATGACGAGTACAAGCAAAATGGAGCAATCGATTGTTCCGTGTGGGAAAATCTTTTCCTCTTTGTGCAATGCGGTGAAAGTATAAAGTGTTTGGTGTGTAACAGAGAAGTACGAAGTACAAGAACTGTATTTTACAGCGTCGTTATTCCCTGTGCCGTGCAAATGAGTATAGGAAATATGAAGGAGAAGAACGAGACGCCTTAATATCTGAATTAAAAGAACGTGAGAATGTGGAGCACTGTCAGAGTAGCGAATGTGGAAATACTGACTACTATGTTCCAGCTCTTTGCAACACCATTGTCAGTGGATGTTAACAGTGTTCCTACCAAGTTTCAACCGGAACTATTAAATTTACATTGTGATGATTTATTAAAGGACAAATATATACATAATGAAGGCTTGGTAGATTTTTATAAGAATGTTCCTGAAAACAGATTTCCGAGGTTGTATGCCCTTGCTTCACGGATATTTTGTATGTTCGGTTCAATGTATGTGTGTGAACAATTCTTTTCTGTTATGAAATTAGCAATGTCCCAATACCGAAACACCTTGTCAAGTCACAACCTAACATGCAGTCTTCGATTAAAAGTATCTCAAAGATCGCATCCTAACACTGAAAAACTAAGAAAAGAAAAACAGAACTGAAAATGTCGTAAAATGTGTACTTAATAGAATTGACAGTTTTGCTCTAAATTATAGAAGAAAATTGTATTCCATTCTCCTTACTTTATAACAGCGCTATCCTCACATTAAATTAGCCGGCCGCGGTGGCCGAGGGGACTGAGGCGCTCCAGTCACGGTCTGCACGACCACTACGGTCGGGGGTTCGAATCCCCCCTCGAGCATGGATATTTGTGCCGTCCTAGTTCGTAAGTAGTTCATAAGTAGTTTGTAAGTTTAGGGGCTGATGACCCCGTAGTCAAGTCCCATAAACTATACAAACATTTGAACATTAAATTACACCTACATTATTCTCACGATATAGACTCGATATACATTTGTCTGCAATCTGTGTCTATTATTTAATTAAAACAGTATGTTTTAAAATTAGGGTATCGTAGACCTCACTGTATTCTTCACACCACATCTGCTCCCTGTCTTTCCTAAATTGTTGCACTCCACACGCTGCATTCTGTTTCCCCGCGGCAGCAGTATAGAGCGCGTGACGTCACGTCCTTCCTCGTGAGCCGGCAGAGCCACGTAGAGCAAGGGTGGCCAACTTTTACAGCGAGCGGGCCAAATATTTGACGGCGGATTACCCCGCGGGCCGCATTACCGATTTTTGTTTTGTGAATCAAAAACACCAAGAATATTAATTTATTTTTAAAGAAAATAAAACTAATGTTTTATTGTACAAATTATTATATAATTTTAGTATGCAATTTATTATACAGTTTAATGAAATACAGTGTTGGTGGGATGTCTGGCTTTGTTTCACTGAAGTAAGTGAATAGATGTTGACATCAAATTAAGTTGTTGCTACACGAAAAAATTTTCCAGGTGCACATCAGTGATTCGTGGTTTCGTATATGATTTTATGTAAAAGCTGTTTACACACACTAACGTGTTTCCAAATTTTGAAAATTTTTATAACATGTTTGTAAAACGCTGGATGTTTCTCGTCTAAATGTTTTATAGAACGTATCGAAACCAATCTGATGAGATTTCTCTTTTAATTGTGAATCGCACTGCATTTCGCAGAAATTCATTTGTCAATGTGCCAGTAGTGAACTCATGTCTACAGACAGTGGCATAGCAAATATAGAAAAAAGCAGACGATGTGTCTTGAATGTTGAAATCGGGTTACGAATTCGTATTTCAAGTCAGACATTAAAGAAGCCTTTTATTAGCTGCCGCTGTGTGGCGTCCGATTGCTATGACAGTGTAGGAAAATGTGTGGAGGTCTTTGCTCGTAACTGTTGCTCCCATAGCCCAAGTTTCATTAGGAATGCAGAAATACGAACATGCATGACATTAATCAGCTGATCGTTTCCTTGGAGTCGAGTATTAAGATAATTTAGGTCGCTTGTTATATCGACCACGAACGCAAAGACGGAAAGTCCTTCCTTATCTTCGAATTCCAAAAATATCTTTGATTTGCTTTCAGAGAATGGTTGTATTTCTTCCTTCAATCAAACACTCTTTTCAACATTTCTGTGTAATACGAAATATGTTTCGTGCCCTGACTCCAAAGACTTAAAAAAATTCTTGAAACTGACGGTGATTCAAACCTCTCGACTGTTCAATGTTTTGAAAACTACCTTCATGACATGGTCTATTTGACGGATTTTGCACATAAATTCTCTTCAAGGATTACTCAGTGAAATTTTAACACCGATGTATTGCCAACTTTGCGGGACTCGTCTTTAATTAACTGAACTAAAGCTCCGTGTTTCCCAGCCATTGCTGGGGGCTCATCCATTCTTAGCCCCGATAAGTTATAGAACTTTAATGAAATCTGACTTAATGATGATGTAAATCTCGTGACTTCGTGATATACTTAAGTGGATACAATGCTGGTATTCTTCTGTTTTATTAACAAGGGCATCGGCACCACTGACATAAATCGCCACTTGGGCGGTATCCGGAAGATCTGTGCGCTCATCCATAGCTAGTGAATAAAACAAACTCAGAAGCATGATATTTTAATTATCTTCAATTTGTCTTCCAATGACGACACACATCTATTAATATTTTGACAAGACATGCTTGTTTTTGAGAAATTCTGTTCCCTTTGTGGACGCACAATTTCGTCTCAAAGAATTCCTTTTACATTTTGTCATTTGAATATTGGTTTTTTTTGTTGTTTGTTTTTTTTTTTTTTTTTTTTTTTTTTTTTTTTTTTTTTGCCAGTTCAAATGTTTGTAGAGCTTAAGGGACTTAACTGCGGGGTCATCAGCCCCTAAACTTACAAACAATTTATCAACTACCTTATACTAAAGACGACACAAACATTCATGCTCGATGGGGGGAGGGGTTCGAACCCCCGACGGCAGACGGCCGCGCGCTGCGCAACACGGCGCTCCAGTACGCGCGGCTGATCCGTCGCGGCTTTTTGCCAGTATTGAAGTTACTGGATAACTCACTTTCACATAGCATGTTGTCTCTGAATCACCCTTGTAAATAACTGCTGTTGAGTACAAAGTTTCCTTTTTTAAGTCGTTTACTTCATATTGTCGATATTGTCCCTTGTACTTGTCAGACATATCTGCTTGTTTAATCTCGTAATGCCGTTTGTCATATCCTCTTGGAACCGAGTTATTCCTTGCATATTAGACATACCGGTTTCGTTTTATATTCCATAAAAAATACTTTACTCTCGACCTGCCCTGTAAAGTTTTTAACTCCTCTGTACCTTTCCTTCCCTTAGAACCTATTTCTTTGGTAGTTGACGCCATACCAAGATTACGTCTTCAACTGTAACATACATTTTCCTCCATAAGTCAGTGTCCAAGAGATGACGCGGTAATCGAAGTATTGTAATTTTTGTAGATATATGTGTTGTATGAGAAGTTCAGAAAAACTCACAAAAACTCCCTACAAAATATACCTTAAGTTTCCCCGAAATTGTTTAACACCGCAAATCACTCGAGGCGCGTCCTGCCTGTTCACTGGTTCAGTGAGGCTGGGAAAAAGAAACTAATTAAGTATAAAAAACCTGTCTGAATTATCGGCAATGCACGTGCGCAAATCTTCCCTGAATGGAACATACGTACCTCACGGTTGTTCTTGTCACATTGAAGATTTATCAAAATCAAGGCATATTTGGTAAAATTTCAGCAGCCTTTTTGCGTGCGAAAGGTAACAGATTTTCTTACAATCGCTTAAAAGCGCACTTATTTGTTTACTGTGCTTTAGAGGTCATGACAGGTATTTCAATAGTCAATATTTTTTATAACCAGTGGGGGGAGATGACATGTTTTCAGCCTAAATGGCGGTACAACGGAGGTACACTGCTCGCCGAATTATCAGTGTTCATTTAAGTACGGTATTGTACGTACTTTGGAAACTTAATAGTCTGTTTTCTCCAGAATTTTTGATAGTAGTATTCAACTGCTGTAGGAAATTTGTAGTTTAATTCTGAACGTCATGTATCGTAAATATAAAAATTGCTGACGCTTCACTTAAGCTGGCAGCCTTACTTTAAAATTACATCTTTTGTCATGATTTCAATTCTGTAACATTATTGGTTGCTGTAAATAACACAGAAAAACAGGTGGATAAACTTGCATTGGGGTCACATCTGTACATTTGTAATACGGAATCCTTAAACGTCATCAGTAAACAACATTCTTACCGTTAAAGATTTATTTATTTTGTACTACTGAAATTAAAAGATGCTACTGAGGCAGAGACTACTGCTAATGGCGACTGGTGAACCTACCCGCCATAACTGGATACATAAACTACAAACATCATAGATCGATTGTAAAAAGATAAAAGCGGATTTTACTTGAAAGACTACTGTTTCAAGTCACAACTGCTACTAATCGTGATCTTACTACCATTCACTCAAATTAATTTATTTTCATATTCACATATAAATTTACTTACTGTGTTAAACAAAATAAGGGTAAATAAAAGATTTAAACATGTAAACTCGTGGGTGTGCCTCCAGTGACTGAAGACGAATCATTTATTTCCGAACAGTCAACGCTAATGCAGTAGCTGAAGCAACTGCTATTCAAAGAATGCAACATCGGTCTGGAGGATGCTCTGTCGCACGGTGCAGCGAATTGTTACCTTCTGTCAGATCGAAGAGGGGCTGTAAACGCCGTTGAGTCTTCGGTGTACTACAAGCTGGGGCTGATGTGGCAGCAATGAAGGTGCGCGCTACATGACTCCAACGTGCACTCACCACAACCGAACGCTATAGATTCCTAAACCCGAGCGCCTTCTTCCCTGTTCTCTTCAATCGCGCTCGCTGGGAAGCTAGGCAGGTGCCAGAGCTGCCCTTCTTTTGCGGCGGTCCTCTCGCCGCACTCACAACACGGCACGGCCTGCAACGCACGCGTCTCCAGCAAACTGGAAACCGGCCACCACGGAATTCACAAAAGGCGGACGGTCGCGTGGCGTACAGCGCTCCACTAGCTGCCTGTCCTGTTCCCTTACTTGTCGCAACGTCCACCGCCTCCGCCACATGCCGCGCAACAGACTGTAGTGGTTTTCTTCGAAACAGGAATATACACGAAAATTTAACGGTAGTTGAATCAATGAAATGATTATACCTCTTGTAATTGGGTATGATACATAAGACGTTTGATGGAATGCTATTTTGCAGGTTTTACATTAAATAAAAGTTAAAATTTTCTTTCATGTGAAACAGCACCACGGGCCAAAATTTATCGGCCCGCGGGCCGCGGTTTGGCCACCCCTGACCTAGAGAGAAAGCCGCGGCGCTCTCGTGTGACGTCAGGCAGAGTAGGTTGCGCGCGAATAGCTGACAGGGTAGCCGCTGGGGCACGGCCCACTATGCCGAAGCAGCGAGCCAGTCAGCTGTGTGCGCGCAACCTGCTCTGCCTGACGTCACACGAGAGCGCCGCGGCCTTCTCTCTAGTCTATGTGGTGGTAGCAGAGCGGCCTAGGCTGACGTCACACCGGCGCTGCCTGTCCTCCCTGGTCTGGAGTGTCACGTGGGCCACTTCAGGTGACACGTCGATCGCCCACGGTCTCTGCTGCCGCGGACGCAGCTGACTCGCCATCGCCGCAGGGTGAGGGGCGGTTAGCGCGTTCGCGTCGCCCGAGGTGGAAGGCCAATTTTGCGGCTGCCGGTGTGATATCCCTATTTCATACAGCAATCCTAACACACTTCCCTGGGGCACTCTGGCGTTAATAAAATCTCTGGCGACAGGACAACGTACAGCTATTACTAAAGTAATCCTCAAGCCATTCGTTAGCAGTCTGCAGTGCGGAACTGTGTCAAACGCCTTTAGGAAATCGAGAAAAATGTTTAGTCTTCCTATTGCCCTTCGTCCATATCTCGCATAATGTTGTGAGAGAAAAGGACACGCTGAGTTTCGAAAGATCGATACTTCGTGCCGATGCATCGACAGAAGCTTATCAGTCTCAAGGAATTTCTACGAGATAGTAATGGCGATCCTGCCGATGACAGCGCTATAAAGCTGAGTTACTAAACAAAGCTTTTAGAAACTCATTCACCACATAAGACGAAACCAATATTCCAGATTTCAAATTACGAACAGAGGCCAGAATGAGTAACGTTGAAGTAGATATCATTGCAGTAATGAAGCAACTAACATCACTTAACAAAAACAAGTCTTCTGGTCCAGATTGTATACCCATTCTTGCCATGTATTCTAATATTTTCATTTCCTTTTTAATTTCATTTTCCACTAGTGGCAAATTTATCAGTCTGTTAAGCTCTATGTGGAAGAATGCAAATTTGTATGATTTTGGTGACATGATTTTGCATTTATAATGCAATCAGCTGTGGTGCGTTTCCGTACATTTTGAAAGAGATTGTTAACGTTTTTGAAGATCAGGTCAAGAAAATTTTTTTTTTCATGATCTATTGTGAATTTTAACTTAGGGTGTAGTTTGTTTAGTTCTTTATGTGTGTCGTCTATATCTTTGAGGTTATCTTCTATAAGCATGACAGAATCATCGACATACCTGTAGTAGTGTATAACTTATTTATTTTTAATATTGGAAATTTTTTCTTCCAAATTGTTGAGGAATATGTATGCTATGGCCGCAGCTCTACTATATTCTGTAGTAACTCCATCAGTTGGTGTGCGTATTTTATTGTTAAATTCAAAGTAATTTTGGCTGAGTACTAATTTTATTACTTCCAAAATTTCATTAGTACTTTGTATTGGCATGTATTATAAATTACCTCACTTCTATTTCAGAAAATCTGATGATAGCAATAAAAGCCGAAATGAGGTCATTCTAAATAAATAAATAAAGCATTATGTATTCATCTTGGGGTTTGAAAGCTCTTCAATTGCCGTGTTTGCTTACAAATAAATTTGCTTTACAGGTTTTGTCCGCCTTGAGCAAACACAAATGTTTTTTAATTTTTCCCAGACATGTTTCGCTGGCGTTGCAGCATCATCAGTGGGATGTTTATTATCTGTCAAATTAACAGTAGAATGATTATTACTTTTTACATTAACAGTGAAAACTACAGATAATTGTGAGACTACTATACATAGTTTATTATTTTCATAGGTATGCTAGGCCTACCTTAATACCACATGTTGTTATGTTTGTGGTTTTTCCACTCACAAAATGTCTCTGATAGGTTTTGACAGTTTGTCATCTGCAAACCAAAACGTGTGTATTTAATGAGGTGAATAGTTCAATTGTAAATATCGGGATTTTTACGAAAATACTGGGCGTAGTTTTTGTGTTTTGGTTTGATTTTACTGTAGCTACTGCTTCTATAACAAAATGTCTAAGTGTTTATAACAAGTTTTTGTCACTTACTTTGGTGGATATCCGCTGTTTTACGTGTTGTGGACAGGCACTGTGTCACTTTCACTTTCACTCAATGTTTATGTTATGAAAACAAGATGGTGGGCAGTTGAATTCTGGGAGTAGTGTTAGGAAGAGCTGACTGTGGTGGGGGCGGGAGTTTTGAATCATGTTGTTTTTGTTTTAGTGTGTGTGTGTGTTTATAAGTTTTCTGTAAGTTCTTTGAGGGCAGAAAATATGGTTCCGTTGCAGAGGGCTGTGTATTCGTTTATTATTTCTTTTCTTTCTATTATGGCTTTCTGTATATGGTAGTTCTCTTCGATTGTTAATTTTTGTGGGAGGCCCCCAACACAGTCAGCTGTTCCTAACACTACTCCCAGAATTCAACTGCCCACCATCTTGTTTTCATAACATAAACATTGAGTGAAAGTGAAAGTGACACAGTGCCTGTCCACAACACGTAAAACAGCGGATATCCACCAAAGTAAGTGACAAAAACTTGTTATAAACACTTAGACATTTTGTTATAGAAGCAGTAGCTACAATAAAATCAAACCAAAACACAAAAACTACGCCCAGTATTTTCGTAAAAATCCCGATATTTACAATTGAACTATTCACCTCATTAAATACACACGTTTTGGTTTGCAGATGACAAACTGTCAAAACCTATCAGAGACATTTTGTGAGTGGAAAAACCACAAACATAACAACATGTGGTATTAAGGTAGGCCTAGCATACCTATGAAAATAATAAACTATGTATAGTAGTCTCACAATTATCTGTAGTTTTCACTGTTAATGTAAAAAGTAATAATCATTCTACTGTTAATTTGACAGATAATAAACATCCCACTGATGATGCTGCAACGCCAGCGAAACATGTCTGGGAAAAATTAAAAAAACATTTGTGTTTGGTCAAGGCGGACAAAACCTGTAAAGCAAATTTAAAGCATTATGCTAGCAGTGTAAAAGGTATAGACATCAACTACAAATATGTCACTAAACGATATATTCCACACTGTGAGCCCCAAAGACATTATTGACTCTAATGGCATACACCACAATGGGGAACATTCTGAAATACCTAAGACTAAAAATTGATAAAACTTATCGAATGTGTGAAATTCAACAAAATGTGTTTAAAGAAGACACTGATCCTAGCATACATCAAGATCAAGATCTCTGCAGAACCTCGGTTGATTCCAAACATCACACAGTTTGGAGCAAAATTATGGATACAACAAAAAATTAATGACAAACTGTTTTATAAAGAACGCCTGAACCAAGATATCTATATAGTCCACCTAATAAAGTAGCAAACTTCTTTGGCAAATTTATTACGACTGTATGAATTACTCTGCTATGAAGAGAAACTAGGCGTCATATAACGTCACTTCCACGCATGGGCGTGGATTAAGGAGTGTGGGAAAGATTAATATCCATAGAGTGTTTTCTTTTATTAATTTATTTATGTAGTCCCTACAGCAGAACATCCTTTGTCCAATTTTAAATGTTGAAACGGCTTGACATATATTTTGTATAATGACCTCACAGAAGTGAGGTAACTTCCATCCCCCCCCCCCCCCCACACACACACAGAACATAAGGTATCTTACACCCCAACTACGACCACAATATACGATCTCTCTGATTTGTAACCGCATGGAAAAGTGAAAGGTGAAGTTTAGTCAAATAATTGTTTCACTTCAACAGAGCCGCTGAAAATGCCGTTGCTGCTCTCCCGCAGGCAGAGCTCCTGAGTGCATCACGCAGTTTTATAAATCGTTTACAGGGCCGCACCAATGTCATTTGAAGGTTATTTCCAGCACCTTCTGTGTTCTTCAGTCCTGCGTCTTACTGTAAATAAATAAATGAGAGGTTTATTTTGCACGCTCTCTAAATACCGTTGGCGACGGACACTGTACTGTTTTGACGACTTTAATATTTTGCACACTTCAATTTCTTTATTAACATCACGTAATTCTGAAAAGAAAACCTTAGTACACAAATTTTAGTTGATGCTTTTTTTTTTGTTATTTATCGCATCTTTGTGCAATCGCAAGTACATTAATTAAGGTGATAAATATACGTAAGAATAAATACGTGTAAATATGCCAGAAATCCAAATGAAAATACAAATATGTCAAACACGAGAGGAACTCTGTGGTATTACGTCAGCCATAATCCACTATAAGGTTAAATCCCTCCATTTGCCATTAAATTTGAGCAGCGGCAAATCTTGTACTACACGTTCGATGTTTCTTCATCAGTTTTACAGTGTTATTTTGGGTGGTCCGACGTAACGTAACCTAATAGCGTGTCCTGTTCTTGCAGTTCTTAATTGACACCTTATATGGAGGGAAAGTTACATTAATGGGAACTGTTGATTAGGGTCTTCTTGTTGCAGAGGTTATGGTGCCGCTATTTCACTTACAAGGAGACCACTTGGGTATCGGATTTTAGCATTTCCTTATATTTATGGTACGTGAAGTTCTGGACTTAAATAACAATCAGCCTAAGCCATTCGACGCAACTCTAAATAATTATCAAGAAAATCGACTTTGAAGTTTTGCAAAGTACACGCATGTACAGTACCTATAATTCAAACAGTTGTAGCTGTCGTAGCTTTCTGGCCTCGCAATCAGAGTGTCAGTGGTTGGAGTCCCACTGTGACAAACACTTTTTTTCATTTATAAAAAATCATTGTAGGATTCTAATTCCAAGTGTTGTGTCGGTGTTTGTGTGTATGTAGACGAGCTGAACACCTTGTCACCTAAAACGATGACTGAGTGGATTATCTGCTTAGAAAGCCATTAGTAACTATAGAGATAACTTCAGTCTTCAACTAATAGTAAAGCCAATACTGTAAAAAACGTAACTTATTTTTTTTTTAATTAAAACAAATATTATTAAGAACCTTTTATAAGATATAGAACATTACGAATAAAGAAAAATACTCGCATTTTTGTTAAAAATTTACATTAGATATTAAAAAAAAGAATAAAATTAAAAATAAATAATAATCTGTCACGCTAGGAACAGAACCACCGACCCTTGTTTTGTAAGGTCAGAACGCTACCACCTGAGCTACACCGACAAACGATTTAATTATTGGTACTTACGCTTACTTGCAAAATTTAAGTCGATTTTCTCGTCGAATGGATTTTTGCGTCGAATGGATTTAGCTGATCGTTATTTGAGTTCTGAACTTTAAGTACCACAAATAACAAAAAATTCTAAAACCCGGTACCCTTGTAGACGCCTTGTTAGTTTCCCAGGATTTACGGTTATCAAGGACAGTACGTTGGGCAAGTCCTTTATCTTCCCATATTGGTCCTCTTGATTTAAGGCGATTTTCACAATATCCATCTAATGTTTTGTACATGGGTTGATTTATTTTTTGCCATTACAAACATAGTGCATGCACAAGTAATAGGAAATGTAGGGGCCTAGTTTTATGTTGTACACTTCAGTCCTTGAGATAGGATACCCGAACGTGTGACCTCAAGATACACCCAGGCACTTGATAAACTGTGTATCGATTAAAAATAAATCAATATACATATATAAAAATGGAACGTGGGAAGTGTGTCCGTATATTTAACTTGGTAACCAAAATTATTCACTACACCAATGGCGATTATGCATGAGAGAAGCCTTTAGGTTCGCGGTGTGCACTATGGTGTTTTGGTCGCGGTGTGTGACGGTGGGTGAGTGTGGCGAACAAAAGTCCCTAAAATGTGGAGCGATACGACGATCAACAGATGCTCAAAGATAAAAAGACTCAAACACTGGTAAACACAGACATACATTAACTAAGCCTTAACTACACTGGCAATACACCAATGATCTCTAAACACTGGAAAGACAACTGTAGTGATTAGTATCAAAATACTGGCAACGGGTTTAGAGAGACAAATATACGTCGAGCGTCACGGTTTCATAATACTTATAAAAAAGCCAAAAAACACTTATTTTCATATGTTAAGCACATTTCAAACACTTCATTGAGTGTGAGCAAAGTGGTATACACATGATCGAACGCGTGACTTTTAAAGACGCGAGTTTTCGCGGGTTAAAAAAAAGTAAATGTTCATTTGTGCAAACCACTAATCTCTTGACTAACTGCTTTGAAATTTTGACACAGGGGTGCATTATAATACAGGAACGTTTTTAGTTTTGTGTGTATGTTTTTTACATTGTACATTGTAATTACATGGTAATGAAACGGTGTCATATCAAGAAGTTCCTGAATGATTTGCAGCTCCGTATAGACTCTACGTACAAATTGTGAAATTTGAACACAGATATGTTTGTGCTGTTGTCAAGTGCAAGCGAAAATGCAACAAATCTTCCACATTCTTACTAATCTGTGCCACTATATACGCTGACATGTCCCGGAGTCGAGAAACAAAAGACTTGCACCTCTGTTGGAAGGAAACTTTCGGCAACTGCTATCAAGCACGATTTTTACCAGACATCCCCGTGCTCAATTACTTGCGCCTGTTTCACCGTCACTCACCTGAAAACTATAAACTGATTACAGGTTTATTTATGGTTCTTCGTTTCCTGTTACATCGTTCTTAAGTCTGAATTCTAAGACTCGGCGGTTTCTTTCTTCTACCTGCTGTGATGCACTACGCGAAGGCGTGTATAATAACATTTTAATGTTGTACTTCAGAATTAAATACTTCATGCTATGCAAGGCACTACGCGAAGGCGTGTATAATAACGTTTTAATGTTATACTTCAGAATTAAATACTTCATGCTATGCAAGGCATTGTGGGCGTCGATACTCCCCAATAAATATTAATGTGTCCTGTAGAAGTAGAAACAACAAATGCAGACCATCCAGCGGGGAAATAAGCTAGTAAATAAATAAAAAACTACAGGCAAAGCATGACTTAATAGGGATTATACTCTGTACAGTATCCCGACACTTTGGCTACATTGTGTAGTTAATGACACTATGTACAGGAAATCCAAACGAGACACTGCACAGTGTTCCAGAGACACAGTTTAGACAGGTTCATCGGAGCGGCGGCTTTCCGTTTCGCAACGCTGGCGGATGTGCAGAGGACGTGGCGCTCTGATTTCCTGCCGGCATCGGCAGCCTGATTGGGCACGTCGCGGAACAGCGATCGCTCTTTGTTTCAGGAACTTGCGCAAGTTGTGACACTTTGCACATTGTGAATTTACTAACCAAGCATTCCAGCTACTATGCTTTGGTTATTACGTAAATTTGAAAGAGACAGTTGTGTATTGCCGCAATAAACTATTTGCTATCACTTATTTATTTATTTATCGTATGGCAGTGCACATCATTTAGCAGGTCTTATACAACTATACATACAAAAAATACAAAAATGTGTAAAACATGTGTGTCTGTTGCGGCGTCTTTTGCAGTCAGGAAATCGGAGACGTTCCCATCGTACGCTCTCATCTCGTAGTCTTCTATTATGTGGCACATGGTTTGCCTATCGGCGGCACAGTCGCAGTTGGAAGTTGGAATGTTACCCCATCTGTAGAGAGAGTCTGCGCATCTTCCACGGTTCGTGTGAATTCTGTTCAGGGATGACCAGGCTTTACGGGGCAGCTCGTATCCGGCGTTCTCTCGGTGATGCAGGGGAGGGCTTGACATTGCTCAGGACTTGCCTGCCGCCATCTTTCCTTCCCGGACTCTATTAGGTTAAAGTCCGTATTGTGTAACTCCTTGGCTATTTTCATTGTTGGGTGTCTGAATCGCAGTCTGTTTCGTTCTAGGTCAGGCGTGTCATGGTGTATGGGGAGCCGAGGACTGTTAGTTATCTTCCTGTATCCCGGAGGAGAGCATTGCGCCATTCAACTGCACATCGATCTTCCTTGTGTGAGCACTATTCATCCTTACCGGAGCGCAATATTCGGCTGTTGAGTAGACCAACCCAAGTGTTGTAGTACGAAGCGTGTCGGCCGAGGACCCCCAAGTGGTGCCGCATAACTTATGAAGAATATTATTCCTATATAAGGAACTCATAGTTCGATGGGGCGATCTATAATTGTCTAATAATGATTTTGCAGCCAAGATCGCATTTTTCATTTCTTATGTTACCTGTTTCGGTGTGCTCGACGCCATCTTCAGACCTGTCGTAATTTACATAACTTCACGACATAGTATATACAAAATGTCGTGAAGTTGTGTAAATTACGACAGGTCTGAAGATGGCGTCGAGCCCGCCGAAACCGGTAACATAATAAATGAAAAATGCGATCTTGCCTCCAAAATCATTATTAATGTTATTCCTCGTCGCTAGTTTGGCTGCAGCGTTCTCCAGATGTCGCTTATAGGTGAGGGTTCTGTCTAATGTGACTCCGAGGTACTTGGGATACTCGTTGTGCCGGAGCCGAGTTCCCTCAAAATAGACAAGTCGTCTGCCTGCTGATTTATTACAGATATGGAAGCACGTCGGTTTGGTTTTTGTAGGATTCAACCGCAGCCTCCATCTCCGGAAATATGCCCTCAAAGTCGCCAAGTCGGACGACAAGGTCACCTCCATTGTTTCAAAGCTCTTATGTTGAGTCGATAAGACCCAGTCGTCTGCATATCCAAATTTTCTGGATGTTGTTTGGAGGTTATTTGCTATCACTGATGTAGGATTAGATGCAATGACTTTTCACTTGAACGGAGAAACATATGATAATATTTCTGCCTCTATAACATATAACACCCCCTCCCACACACACTTAAATATGTGCACGTAAGCAAACACGCGCACTCAATGCTCGCATCAGACTGACAGGTCCTTGTGTGCTTGGGATTCTTCTAGAAAAGCTTAAATATTGTGGTATGAGTGGGACAGTGCACAAATGGTTTAAATCATATTTAACCAGAAGAGTGCAGAAATTTGAAATAAGCAGTTCACATGATATAGATGAAACAATTAATTCCTCTAACTGGGGAATGATCAAAAATGGGGTTCCACAAGGTTCGGTCTTGGGTCCCTTGCTGTTCTTAATATATATTAGTGACTTGCCATTCTACATTGACGAAGATGCTAAGCTAGTACTTTTTGCTGATGATACAAGTATAGCTATCACACCTGACAAACAGGAATTGAATGATGAAATTGTAAATGATATCTTTCTGAAAGTTATTAAGTGGTTCTCTACATATGGACTCTCATTAAAATTGGATAAAACCCAGTATATACAGTTTCATACAGTAAATGGCATGACATCATTAATACATTTAGACTTTGAACAGAAATCTGTAGGTAAGGTAGAATATTCAAAATTTTTAGGTGTTTCCATTAACGAGGGACTGAATTGGAAGAAACATATCGAAGATCTCCTGAAACGTTTGAGTTCAGCTACTTATGCTATCAGAGTCATTGCTTGGGATTCTTCTAGGTAAGTTCAAGTATTGTGGTATTAGTGGGACAAAGCACAAATGGTTTAAATCATAACCGGAAGAGTGCAGAAAGTTGAAATACGCAGTTCACATCATATAGATGAAACGATTAATTCCTCTAACTGGGGAGTTATCAAAAATGGGGTCCCACAAAGTTCGGTCTTAGGTCCATTGCTGTTCTTAATATATGTAAGTGACTTGCCATTCTGCATTCACGAAGATGCTAAGCTAGTACTTTCTGCTGATGATACAAGTATAGCAATCACACTTGACAAACAGGAATTAACTGTTGAAATGGTAAATGATATCTTTCAGAAAGTTATTAAGTGGTTCTCTAAAAATGGACTCTCATTAAACTTCGATAAAACCCAGTGTATACAGTTTCATACAGTCAATGACATGACACCATTCATAAATTTAAACTTTGAACAGAAATCTGCAGCTAAGGTAGAATATTCAAAATTTTTAGGAGTTTCCATTGACAAGGGACTGAATTGGATGAAGCATATCAAACGTTTGAGTTCATCTACTTATGCTATCAGAGTCATTTGATGATATACATCTCAGTAAATTAACTTACTACGCCTATTTTTATTCATGGCTTCCATATGGGATCATATTCTGGGGCAATTCAACATTGAGTAAAAAAGTATTCGTTGCACAAAAGCGTGTATTCAGAATAATTGCTGGAGCCCACCCAAGAGCATCCTGCAGACATTTATTTAGGGATCTAGGGATCTTCACTGTTGCTTCACAATATATACATATTCACTCATGAAATTTGTTATTAACAATCCGACCCAATTCAAAAGTAATAGCAGTGTGCGTAGCTACAACACTAGGAGGAAGGATTATATTCAGTATTCAAGGTTAAATCTAACTTTGGCTCAGAAAGGGGTGAATTATGCTGCCACAAAAGTCTTTGGTCTCTTACCAAGTAGCATCAAAAGTCTGACAGATAGCCAACTAGTATTTAAAAAGAAACTAAAGGAATTTCTGAATGGCAATTCCTTCTAAAATGTAGATGAATTTTCAGATAAAACTTTAAAAAATATAATAAAAATCCTAAAATATTGATTGTCAAGTGTAGACAATATTTACTAGACTGACACGCAGCACATCATTACGAAATGTCGTATATATGATGTATGGAACAAGTATTAATCTAATCAAATCTAATAATCGGCATTCATTTGTTTACACATGCCATTGTTACTTCTAATCGGAAAGACGTGCAGTCGTATGTTTTGTCGATTAGTGCAAACTTGGTGGATATTCAGTTTCAATTTTCACTTGATAAGGACATAAAACCTTCTGAAAACGTAAATTAAACGTTTGAGAGTGGGACTCAACGTTTTTGTTTGGCGGCAGCGATGTCCCAGATACACATCGTATTTTATTCCTACTAACTATTTGTTGAATACTACATGAGCGCCTGCTGAACACGTTGTGTTATCGATCTTCACCTTCATATATCAAATTTCATGATGCATCTTTTCCTATATCATCTAAACGCCTTCCTTAAGTTACTCTCCCAGATTCAGAAAAGAACTCGTCACCCCACTTATATTCCATCCGTGAGGCTTCCTAAGTCGTCCACCAACACTTTATTCTCGCTACGATCATAAAAACGTCCTTCCTCTCCAGTTTTTTATTCTGACAACGGCATAAAAATGTCTCCATCGCCAGTCGGTTTCTTTATACATTTGGTTATCTTCGCGTCTAAGTTACTCTAACAGTACATAATGATTATTTCTTTCTGGGTATTTTGATAAGAGGTTTTTTTTATTGCCAAGAACGTTTTCTTCTTTTAATTACATGATCGGTTTCTGCGTGCTAGACGCCATCTTCAGACCTAATACATCAAGTGTTTTTCTACAAAATGAGATGCAGTATGTATAGACAAAAAATCTTATCTATCTAAAATTTCATAGTTACATACCTGTCGTAATTTTTTACATGACCTCACTGCTTTTGTAACAATTTTTAATATAGCAAATTGGTATACATCCACAATGATGTGTCATCCAAATAAAATTTACACGTCAATAATAAATCTTTCTCAAGGTCTAAGTCAGAGGCACTTCAGAAAGCAAGTTCAATGCTGACTGAAGCACAAATTGACTATTAGGCGGGAAACCATATACAGAGATGTTACATGTACAATAGATTATATATTACATATGGTCTTTACCTCTGAGGCATTTTTTACATTAAATATCGTATATACACAAATTACATGATTACATAAAATACAATTTCTTATAAATTGCATATCATACATAAATAATTTGTATAAAGTACAACGGTATGCACCACAGAGTATGAGGTGCTTTGTCCAGTATCAAATATAGAAGTGCCATGTCAGTTGAACGAGAAGGACTTTTTTAAATTTTATTTTTATTTACTTATTTATAAAGCTGTGAATAAAATCAGATTACATATAAGTTAATATATCTTGGAAATTCGTTTCCATGTGAAAAGGAAGCAACTGCATAGAATCCACATTCTACCCTTTGTGTGTCAGACAATGGAAACAAGAGCTTATATGTATAAACTATTGGTAAGTGAATGTATAGGTCATTGTCCTAGGCTTCTATATACGGCACAGTATCCCACAAAGTGTAATATTTTGTGTTCTCTATTTCGGGTGTATAAGAAAAAAGGGGGCAAAGTCTAGTTCTGAAGGTAGCGTCTAGCACGCCGAAACCGGTCATGTAATTAAAAGAAGAAAGCGATCTTGGATAAAAACCTCTTATCAAACAATTCTAGATCGTCCCAATAATGTGTTCCTTTCTGTGTATTGTCACGGTTTATTATTCAGTTTCCCCGTGTTTCCTTAGAGCATCGGGAGTTTACAGCTTAATGACCTCCAGCTTCCATTATACTAATCACCATTTAGTGTTCTAGATTACTTCATGTTTACATGAAAAAAAATTGTGTCTTAACTACAGCATGTATTTAATTCTGTGACGTTGTAAAGTTCAATAAGGAGCAAGGAAGAACCTCGTCAGAATAAATTGCCAGGAGTGCTTCAAATCTACCACTGAAACCGCTTCACTCTCTCTTTTCATCATATTGTTGTTGTTGTGGTCTTCAGTCCGCAGACAGGTTTGACGCAGATCTCCTCGCTACCCTGTCCTGTGCAAGTCTCTTCATCTGAGATTACGTTCGGCAACCTATATCCTTTTCAATCTGCTTACTATATTCGTCCCTCGGTCTCCCTCTACGATTTTTACCCCACACGCTTCCTTCTAATGCTAAGTTGACAATTCCTTGATGTCTCAGAATGTGTCCAACCAATCACTCTTAGTCAGGATATGCCAGAAACTTCTTTTCTCCCCGATTTGGTTAAGCACCTCCTCATTAGTTACGTAATCTATCCATCTAATTTTCATCATTCGTCTGCAGCACCACATTTCAAAAGCTATCATCTTTTTATCTGAATTCCTAATCGTCTACGTTACACTCCCATACGATGCTACACTCCAGACAAATGCTTTCAGAAAGGACTTCCTAACATTTAAATTAATGTTGGATGTTAACAAGTTTCGCTTCTTTAGAAACGCTGTTCTTCCCATAGAAATTCTGCATTTTATATCTTCTTTACTTCGGCCTTCAGAAGTTATCTTGGTACCCAGATAACAAAATTCATCTACTACTTTCATTGTCTCATTGCCTAATCTAATTCCTTCAGCATCGCCTGATTTTCTGACATTCCATTCCATTACCTTCGTTTTACTCTTGTTAATGTTCATCTTATATCTTCCTTTCAAGACACTGTCCATCCCATTCAATTGCTCTTCCAGGTCTTTTGCGGTCTCTGACAGAATTACTATGTGATCGGCAAACCGCAATGTTTTTATTTCTTCTCCTTGCACTTTAATGCCCTCTCCAATAATCTCATTCCATTCTTCACTTCCTGCTCAAAGTACAGATTGAACAACATTGGGGAAAGGCTACAACCTTGTCTTATTCCCTTCCCAACCTCTACGTCACTTTCTTGCCCTTCGACTCTAATAACCGCTGTCTGGTTTTTGTAACTATAGGTTGAATATAACTCTTCGCTTCCTATATTTTACCCCTGCTACCTTCAGAATTTGGAAGAGTGTATTCCAGTCGGCATTCTCAAAAGATGTCTCCAAATCTACAAGTGCTAAGAATGTAAGTTTTCCTTTCCTTGGCCTATCTTCTAAGATAAATCGTAATGTGCGTATTGCCTCCCGTGTTCCTACATTTTTCCTAAATCCAAACTCATCTTCCCCGAGATCGGATTTCACAAGTTTTTCCATTCGTCTGTAAATAATCCGTGTTAGTATATTGCAACGATGAATTATTAAACAGATAGTACTGTAATTTCCACATTTGTTAGCCCTTGCTTTCTTTGGAATTGGAATTACAATATTCTTCTTGAAGTCAGAGGGTATACACCTTGCATACCAGGTGGAAGAGTTTTTTCATGACTGGCTCTCCTAATGACATCAGGAGTTCTGATATAATATCATCTACTCCAGGGGCCTTGTATCCAATCAAATCCTTCAGCGCTCTGTCAATTTTTTTCTCGGCGGATCATATCTCCTATCTCATCTCCCTTTACTTTCTCTGCCATTTGTAGAATACTGCCTTCAAGTTTATTTCCTTTGTATAGGCCCTCTATATATTCCTTCCACAGTTCAGCTTTCCCCTATTTGCTTAGTACTGGTTTTCCGTCTGAGTTCTTGATATTCATACAGCTGCTTTTCTTGTCCCCAAATATCTCTTTTATTTTACTGTAGGCGGTGTCTATCTTTCCCCTAGTTATGCATTCTTCTACAGTTCTGCATTTGTCCTGTAGCCACTCCTGCTTTCATCATACAAATATGAAACCACACCGCAAACTGTAACAAATCATTTTATGAAAATACTGACAACCTAACAGAATACATTGCTAGCCCAGCAGACGACTCGTTCTCTCTCGGCGATGTTCGATGCTCACTGCTCCGGCTTGCCATGACAACTTGACGTTTGTTTGCGGTGGCGAATGATGCATCTATATTTTATATTGTAATGGACAACATTTGGGGCGCTCGGAGCTATATAATGGTAAGCCACTCACGCAGATGGAGAGACGATGGTAAACCACTGCCGAAGGAGTATTTGAGACAACATCATACACTGTTACGTATTGCACAAAGAAAGGGAACATGAGTTTTCTGCTTTAGTATAGTAAGCCGAAGCCAATATGGCGACCTGCAGAGGAAAGATCTCGAGTTGTCTTGTCGGAAAAGTATATTCTGGAAGAGATAGGGGAGACCGGGGCACGTTGGCCATAGGGGCAGAATGACCCAGTCGAATTAGTTCATACAGTAGACGCTAGATCGCCTTAGGAATCAATCAGAAAGTAGGTAGATCTGTCCCTCTCCTTATCCAGGGCCAATAACGCAGGCGGTTTTGGACAAGCTGTAGTCCTTAATTTTGCGCGTGTTTCAGTAAATTTCTTCTCGTCGGTTAATGTGTGTTAAGTTTTGCTAGCTTTAGGTGTAACGGGATGAGTAGTATAA
Source organism: Locusta migratoria (assembly GCA_026315105.1). Taxonomy (NCBI): domain Eukaryota; kingdom Metazoa; phylum Arthropoda; class Insecta; order Orthoptera; family Acrididae; genus Locusta; species Locusta migratoria. Next base: position 15,755,341 of record CM048747.1, on the reverse strand, counting down.
TAAAAGGTGGTACTTTAAGGCATACAGACTTAATTGCTTCAGTGAGTTTTCTAAAGAACACAATTTATTGCAAAGATGGCGATGGTGCAGGATGGTTCAGAGAGGACGGGGCACGATGGCCAGCCGAGACAACCTGAGCCGTCCTTCAAGAGCTGTGCTTCCTTAAGTAAGGTTTGTGACTTTTAATGATAACAACGCTTATGACTCTTCAAGTTTATTAAATTATTATCATAATTGTAAGAGGCAAACATATTTTGATACGTTTCAGAGGTCAAAAGATCGTCATACTCATGAGATAAAAAGCGTTGAATAAACACCAACCAGTAAATTGTATTTTAATCTTAAACACTGATCTGACAAGTCAGAATCTCGTTCATTTCCTTGTTTTCAAAAACATGAGCTACGGCTCTGGTTTAAACCTTTGATTTATTTGTAGTATCATGAAAATGATCCGAAATTATAAAAGACTGAGAGGTGAATGATTTCTGAAGATATGATGCTAAGAAAATTTTTAGAAGTGAGAGAAAAGGAAATATCTGTGAGAACTGTTAGCGAAGAATTTGGGATTCTAAGAAAATCGTACTGGAGGTACTGTGCTTAGTACAGACAGATCTCGTGTCAGTTTGCACAGGTAGTTAAAACTTAGGAAACATGAACTGAATTTCAACCCATGCCACTGGAAAGAAATACTGAAGAATGATTAAATCACAGGCTAGAAAATCCCTTTTCCAAAATGGAAAGATGGTGATAACGATGACGATGAGGAGGAGTCACAGTGCCTTTTGAAACAGTCAACTGAAGAACAAGGAATTCATTTCACGAACTGTAAGCGTCGAGCTCATCAGAGATGCGTGAAAAATGAAATCCGTGGACTATTTCATGAGTGTTAAAACTGTGCTGATCCTTTGGAGCTGGTCATAGATTAAAAGTTGATCGGTTTGTATTGAGACACTATAAATCGTAATAAGTTTAACCTGTCCTGTTGTCATAGTCCTCAATGTTAAGCATTTAACTCAATATTCAGCTTGATGTTATGTACATTGAAGTATATTTCTTGATAACAGTTTTATTTAGATTTCTTAGTTGTACTTACCAAAAGATTACGTGCCCCAGCCTCTGGGCCAACTTACCCCGAGGTAGGGGCAGATTGGTCCACTTGACATATGTCCAGTAACTAATTTTTTTTGGATACTTAAACTGATATTTGCAAATTTAATAACTGCCATCCAGATTCAGTAAAGACCTATCTAATATTTAACAATAATTTCATAAATTTAAATATGTCAAATAAATTCATATTAAGAAAAATAAAAATAAAATATGGTCAACGTGCCCCGGTCTCACCTACAGATGCATATTGTTCCGAGAATGATTCCTCGTGCAAGGACAGTGTTGTAGATGTGAATTATCAGCCTAATTAATGTTAGTATCAGCAAAATGTAATGTGTGGCATATTATATATGTTGAAGAGTGCCACATCATAATATTAATATTTAATGTAACCGTGGACGATGGGAAAGTTTGATGGACATTTAACTGGAGTCTATTAACCGTAAATGAGCGTTATACTTGCGATATGCTAGCCAGATAACTGTGCCGGACACAGTAAGAACTGAATTGTTGGTTATGCGCATGTCGTTGTTACTAGTTTATAGAAACACATTAAAAGAAATGGAACACTTTTTAATTCCTGACCCCAGAAGTCTGTATTAGATAAAATGTTTGCCCCTGTTGCGAAATACCAAAGGTGCAATGCATGCCAAATTATGTCGCCCAATAAATGGGGTGCTAATATCAAGAAAAGTAAAATTTAACTATGGCGTAACGGCTATGAACGATACAATTTCCTGGAGCTCATCACATAACGAAACAAACTACTTATGGGCATGGTTTTGTCTTTGTAGAAGCTATGGTTTTCAGATTTTTGGCATAGAATCCTATTTGTGGCAATTTTGTTCCTGATGACTTTCGTAAAATGTGAGGCAGTGTGGCTGTCGCACATAAACATCAAGAATTAAGACCTCACCACCGAAAGAACATGCGCTTGTTCTTATCTAAGATAAGATCTGACATCATGAACTTACTTCCCTATACACCTACATCATGGATGTTATTCACTCCTGAGTGAGTTCAAAACCACAGGACACTCTGATACCCTAATTTTAGGTTACACTGAGAGTGATTTGAACTGTAACCACTGAAACCAAATTTTTTTCACGGACAGTTTGGTGTTACACAACGGTAAATCACAGAATTATGTGTGCTACTTATTGTTTTTGTTGTGTGCAGTGGGTATAAATGTTTTGTATAATGCAAGAGGAATACAAAAACGTATGTAGCACCTTATAAAAAATGATCACACTTCTTCACAGCTGACTTTTGGATGTCTGTGAACCCTCAAATCTCTCTCCTATGGCTTATTATTCGACGCCTCATTTCATTTCTACACTAACGAAGCTTTCTTCTCTCTCAAAGAAGAATGGTTATAGAGCACAGAATTAAATTCCCTTTCCTACTGTCTGCATCTTCCACAGGCTGATGAAGACCTCAATGACATACAACTACTTTTTCTTTTCAACTTTTTATCACAGCACTGTATCGAAGCCAACTGAGTACTATTAAACATCTGGAGAAGGAATGGCAAGCAATTAAATACGTAGCTATTAAAGAAGATCGAAAAAGTTAACAGATAAAGAACGAAACACGGGACAAAGGAAATGCTCACAGGAACAGTGAACTTGAGGCTGAAATGTTTAGCAGAGGAAAGGAATAAGCATGAATAGACCGTTACTACTAGATGGAAATATAAATTATTGAAAATAATGGCTGTAATATATACGTCAGAAAGAAAAGATTGCCTGAAAAATGGAAGATCATCAAACCAACCAAAAAACTTTTGTCCAAAACGTAGCCTCATTATTTTCAGACTTTTTCCGAGAGAATGAAATGATATAAATCACGGATAATCAGCTAAATGAAGAATTTTTTAATATATTTTTTGGCATCGTAGAAGGCCGTTTTATAGGCCTATGATATTCTACACCTCTGATTAAAATTACTTCGATGTGAACAGACTAGCAAATATGTCCTGTCAACACTATCGCGAAGCACGTATTACTCATTGCTGAGTGCGGCGCAGATTTAATTGAGAGAGAGAGGCAGGCAAGAATATTGCCCCAATTACCCTGTCACTGCCAATAGACCAGCGGGCGGGCTGTATCGAAATCATTTCACTGCCTCGGGCTCGCTAATTTGGTGGTTCATCCTCATGACGTCGGAAACGGACAGATATGAATCGCCATCCTAATTCCATAACCATCCCAATCCAGTCTCGCTTCACTCTCCCTATATATATACCATACGTCTGTAATGTGAAATTTGTTGCACGCTTTTCAGTTTTTCACAGACAATATTCCAAATCTCTCTCTTCTTTCTCATTAGAGATTTTGTCAGTATACAGATAGGCCATATTCTATTCTGCATCTGTTATTCAGCTGACTAAGGAAGCAGAGATGGTGTCAGTTCCAGACTGCTGTTTCACGGATAGGTGAAACTGCTGCGGCTTTAGACTATATACTGAAATTCTGAGTAGTTAGAATGCTTGGATATTCAGCGAACTGTAATTATGTTATTAGTTTAAAGTATCACACATTTAGTATACAAACTTTGACAACAGGGTTTAGATGTACTATTAACTGCAGTTACCTCACTGTCCTTTAAAATAGTCACCTGCAGAGTTCAAACTTTTTACAGCAGACCTACTGTTATGCAAGGAAAATGATTAACTGGAGAAGGAATCTTAATACGTATGGAAATCACTAAAATTCAGAATCAGAAAAAGGTTCACTAGCGTTGTTCAGGATATTCACTAACATATTTTCAACACTAGATCTGCTCTGTATGAGATCTCGAATTTGCCCGTAATCAAATAGGAATGGGTGTGTAACGCAAACAAAACATTTGTTACTTTATCAATCTTTTAGTTTAGAAATAAGAAATAGTCATCAGATGCAGCCCGATTTAAAATTTGACAATAAGCGACGAAGTGTGACGAGGCTTTTAAACACCATCCGAAGGAAAGTCTCCGCGCAAAGTTTCTATGACAAGTATTGCAGGCCTCGAGGAAACCTTGTCTCATGACTTGGTAGAAAATCCAAATAAATTCTGCTCATATGTAAAGCATACTTGCGGAAATCAGTAATAATACTTTCACTGTGCGATAGCAATGGTGACGCTACTGATAACAATGCTAGTAAAGAAAAATCGTTAAACACAAATTCCGAAATGCCTTCACCAAAGAAGACAAAGCAAATACTCTTAAATCTGAAACAAGAACAGCCGCCAGCATGGGTAATTTACAAAAAGATACTCTATAAGCAGTAAAGCAAATTAAATCATCTGATAAAAGAAAGCCTTTCAGTTAAGATTTTATTTCAGTTAACGTACTTTCAGAATATGCTGATGCAATATCTCCATACCTACCTAGCTAGCACAGACAACCGCTCGCTAAACGAACGATCCATACGCAGTGTGTGGAAAGTTGCAGAGGTCGGGTTGGGTTGTTTGGTTGGGTTAGAGAGACTAAACTACTGAGGTTATCAATCCCCCGGTGGGGAGGGGAAGGACTGAGGAAAGGAAAGGAGGGGAGGGGGAAAGGAAATGGAGTCCGGGATCTATAGAAGGAAGGAAGACTGCATTAGCTCGGGACTCCGTGCTCGCCACGCACGTACTCACGAAAGAACCGCGAGCAAGAAAGGCATTAGCAGTGATCCGAAAAATTACAGGTCGGTTTGCAGCAGGATATTACAACACATGCCTTTTTTGAACGTTATTTCAACGTTCGAGATGGAATGGAAATCATTAAAAGAATGGAGTTATTCGTTAGGGTGAGGACTATTTGTGAAATTTCTTTGGCCAACCTCCTGGGATTGAGAACGTATTTTGTTAGCACCCAGATACATCTGGAGACATGATGATCATAATAAAATAAGAGAAATCAAATCGAAAACTGAAAGGTTTTCCCGTGCGTTATTAGAGAAAAGAACGATAGAGAAATATTATAAAAGCGATTTGATAAACGATGCAAGGTACTTAAATGTGATTCCATAAGTGAGAGTCGAACAGTAAAAATGTAGATGTAGGTGTATAAGCGCTATAAGCACCCTGCCAATCTTGGTCCTTTCACATCGTATTTATCCTGAAGAAGATTTACCTCCTCGGTAGTGGTAGGGCAGGGGGTTCGACGTCTTTCTGTCAGTTCTACGGAGTGGAGGTAACAACATTATGGCAGAAAGTTGCTGCCGAAGGGGTCGGTGTTTACCTGTATTTACTCCACCATACGAAATGCAAAAGCAGTTGGGTTCAAATAGTGCAGTGAGCAGGTAGTGAAATACAACAACAACAATATGAAGGTATGGCATGAAGAGCCAAAGGAAGATTGAGAGTGGGACAGACACAGAGTGGGTCAATGGATATAAAAGCAGCCGTCGGTCGCAAATTAATTGTTTAACCTGCTTTCGGCAGTGACTAAGATTGCCTTCATCAGAAATTATAAAATAAAACAAGTCGCATAATAAAATATAATACTCAGCTGTAAAGCTTTCGTTACAATGTTTAAAATGAATTTTATAGAAAATGCTTGCCACTATTGACTGCACGCCTGCAAGGGGCATCAGTCTGTCCTTTTTTTTTTTTTTTTTTTTTTTTTTTTTTTTTTTTTTCATCTTTCACTTGGCCTATGGCCTCTTGTGGGGCAAAATATGTCTTGCGTGCCTGTCCATGTCAGTGATTGCGATTCTGTTACTGGCAGTGTTGCGTTGTACTCACTGAGATATCACAAATCAATCTTAGGGAAAGTTAAGGGAGCCTCAAGGAAGGCAGTTAGAGATAGACCACTGGACGGACTGTAACGCACAGACTTTTGGAGGGCACACAATGCACGGCCGCAACGGCTGTGCCATAAGATAGAATCAGAGCAAAATAAAATCTCTATATATAAAAGGAAGTGTCCCGATTGACTGACTGACTGATTGACTGACTGACTCATCATCGCCCATCCCAAACCACTGAAGATAGAAACTTGAAATTTGTGGAAGGTGTTGATCTTAATCTGTAGGCGTCATTTAAGAAGCGATTCTTCGATATTCCGTCCGCAAGGGGGTGAAATAGGGGATGAAACGTTTTTTAAAAATATGTAACTATTTAGGCAATTTTCAATCTAGAACTACAAAATTTCGGATTTTAATTCAGGGTCCGAATTTAAAAGACACGTGTTTCGGCGTTTTTTGAAATTCTACAAATAAGGGGGTAAAATAGGTGATGCAAAAAATTGATTTTCAAATATATGTTTCTGTTAACTCAAATTTTAAGCTACAACTACGAAACTTCGGATATGGAATCTTCGTCAGGATTAAAAATACATGATTTTTAGTATTTTTGGAAATTCAACAAGTAAGAGGGTTAAATAGAGGATCAAAAATTATTTTTGAAAACACGTTGATATTGATACAATTTTGAAGCGAGAGCTGCAAAAATTGATATTTGTGTAGTTGGTTAAAAAATACGTGTATCAGTGTTTTTGGAAATTCAACCATCATGGGGGTTAAATTGGAGAGGGGGTGTTTTTCGAAATTATGTTGCTATTTAGGCAATTTTGAAGTTCAAATTACAAATTTTCGTATTTTTGGATTCGGGGTTCAAATTTAAAAGACACGTGTTTCGGTATTTTTGGAAATTCGACCAATAAGGGGGTGAAATACGAGATAAAAGAATTGATTTTCAAAAATATGGTGCTGTTAACTCAAATTTGAAGCTATAAGTACGAAACTTAAGATATGGATTCTTCATCAGGATTAAAAAGAAACAACTGGTGCGGACAAACCAGCCTACGCATGCGAAGCAGCGGGGGTTCAGCTAGTTACGTATGTCATTCCGACCACTGACTCGAATTGCCAGTAAAATTACAAACTCCCGGATACCTAATTACAAAGTAGCAAAATTAAATCCATAAATTTAGGACGTTTTATTAATTTCCACCAACCAATGAGCATCACAGAATGATTGCTTACTTAGAGGACAATCGAATGGAACGGACAGAGTAATTTCTACATTACCCGTTTGGTTAATCTAGAAATTGCTCAAAATGGAGAATTTTCTGTAACCGTTAAATTTAAAAGCAATCGGAAGCGACGCCGTGGCGGAGGCATACCAGCTTTTTCACGCGCTCCAAGCAGGTGTACCAACCTGAGTGTCCGAGATATTGTGCCGCCCGCAAGGGCTAAGCTTCCCCAACGGTATCTCTGTAAGGTTGGCTTCAGGGACTACTTTAGAACAGTGGAAGCACACTGCGGTGCCCTGCCCAGCGAACATACACGCACCGCCATTCGGTGGCAGAGCTTCGAAGCATCCACCTCGCGGACAGTCTAGGGCGGAAGTTACCGCCCTATTAGGGAATTGTGACTTTGAGGACTTTCCACGTCTGTTACAATGGCGGGCGAGTGGAAGCATCCGGTACACTTACCATTCAGTTTATAGTGAGGTAAGCTTGGCCGTTTGGACCCTGCGATGATTTTAGTATTAAGACTTCATGGCAACATTCTCTCTGATTCAACCACTCTCCGCTCTCTCTAAGGACTGCATCTGTATAAAATATGCTTAATTCTTGACTATTGTTAGTAATTCCTTAACCTACAGCAAGGTGGTTTCGTGGCAAATTAGTCTTATTTGTGAAAGAATATTAAACTTGTAACAGGGCTACTTCAAATTCGTAATATCTTTATGAGTACAGATTTCAATTCTGCCTATTTGTTCTGTAACTTTCCTACTGTCCTCTTTTTAATTAATTAATCTTCAATAAGGCGACGAAACAGAGAAGAAGTTCGGCGCCTTTACGGTCCAAGGACAGCAGATCAGCAGGTGAGGAACTTCTTGTCTGCGAGGAAAGACGATTGGCAGCAACCCTCCTTGTTTTATCTTTGTTACAAAAACTTCACCAGTTACACGACTACCAGGAAAAACGACTATAGTTGGCATCATGTATGAAGGCGCTTCGGCGCATACAGACGGAGAGATAGGGGAAGTGTGGAAGTTCCGCTGCATTCACTGAGATATCACAGATCAATCTTTGGGAAAGGGGAGCCGCATGGAAGGCAGTTACAGTTAGACCACTGGACGGACGACCAGGAAAAACGACTATAGTTGGCATGATGGAAGAAGGAGCTTCGGGGCAAACAGGCGGAGAGATAAGAGAAGTGTGGAAGTGAGGAGCTACGACTGAACACAGGAGAAAACCTTCATAACTCGCAGCCAGCCGTGCACCTACAGAAAGAATATTATTGACTGCAAGTGCGGTAATGGAATGGGATGCGCAGAACGGCTGAATACTGGGGCGCTTTCCTACATGAAGCCGACTATAGTTGACTGCAGCCACATTGTGGCTACGTGTTGAGGAGATCTCATTGAAAACAGAATGTCAGCGTTGGTTGTGGTAGCTGGTCGTGGTAGCAACACCAGCAACGTCAATTGGGTTGAAGGGGTTCTGTGCTAAGCATCTCGTAAATTGTGTCCCTCTGACTTGGGGATCACTGACGCTGCACCTGTGAGTCTTTCCTCGTGGAATGATTCATCTACATCTACATAAATCCTCTGCAAGCACATTCAAGTGCATGGCAGAGGGCGATTTCGCACGCACTGCTTCAGTTTGTGTCCATTCTCTGACAGCGACGTTATGGTTCAGCATGTGGTAGTGGATCAGATGTAATGGGTTTTATGAAATTTGATGTCATGTGACTGGTGACAATGTCTTCTTTCTGGTTTGTACCCTCTTGAGCCGTTGCTTCTGTTCAACATGCATGAGTTTAACTGTTGTTAACCCGGCGTGAATGAGGTGAGAAATTGTTGCACCAGCTATCAGGTGGGTATGAGATACTCGAAACTGATGAGGAATGTTTGATACTATAATATATTAGGTATTTCTTTCTACTTGGGATATTAATAATGTAGTCTTTTAAACAAGATGAGTAGGTTAAATACCGGGTGGTTTTTTTTTTTTTTGGGGGGGGGGGGGGGTGAAATAATGAAGCGTATACATTTTATCAGAAAAAAGTACAAGTTTCAGAAGTTTAACATGTTTTCATACCAAATTCTAACAAAATTACAGTTTCTTACATTAATTATCACAATGATATTATCTTATAATTATCAAACAGATAAAGAAAATGAAAGGTTTTATGAGATCAATTAGCTCAGCACCAACATTACACCTACAAGTCAGTACATTCTCGGGACACAACAAAAGTCGCGTGCTCCATACATATCGGCTTTTCACACTTCGAACAAATGTTTTGTTTTCCTGTCTTTTTTCAGTACAATCACCATAACCTGACTTATCTACCAGTCTAAATGTTCAAACTTACAAGCTACTTACGAACTAGCTAACACTAAGGACGGCACAAATATCCATGTCCGAAGGGGGATTCGAACCCCCGACCGTAGTGGCCTTGCAGATCGTGACTGGAGCGCCTTAGTCCCCTCGGCCACCGCGGCCGGCTATCTACCAGTCTTCATTTTTTTCTTTTAAGTTTATCCCACTTGATCAGCAATCCTCATTCGAATATCCCTTGGAAGATGTACGTTTTCTTGTCTAATTCGAAGACTGTTATATATTTCCATATATCGCATTCAAACCTAAATTACGAATGAAATCTCGGCGCATCGTGCGTGTTTTGTCACCTTTGTTATTTTCTCGGTGATGGCATTTATGGTAGCCATATTGAGTATACCATAAATCATAGTCATAGGCCAACGTTTGCTGTTGTGGGAAACATCACTATCGGAGTCACAGAAACTACCACTTGAAAAGTTTTCCAAAACATCATCTAGTATTTCTTGTAGCCAACTTTCATGTTCTTCGTAAGACATATTGAGAAATCTAAAATCTAAAAATAAATCAATGAATAACTATATACTTCGCTAAATTGCTGACAGCTCAAAAAGGTGACACCGACTACAAGGTTGGGTATGACATACCCTAGCCACGTTTGCAAGCGTGTACCTCCTTCTGACATAGGCGGAACAATAAACACAACACTGCACTTGCCCCTCCCCCTCTCCATTAACTCCAGCAGGATCTGTATGACAACAGTGACATTCAATAATCAGCATTATAAACACCTCGGGTATCACATACCCGACCTCACTCACGCCGGATTAAACATTGTTGAATTAGTGTCAATTTCCTTCTGTCGGGTTTGTACCCTCTCGTTTTTTTTTTTTTTTTTTTTTTTTTTTTTTTTTTTTTTTTTTTTTTTTTTTTTTTTTTTTTTTTGCTGCTATTTGCGAGAGTAAAGAAAAATACAAAGCCATCAGTAACTTTAACTGTGTGCTGTCAAGTACACTTCATTTTGGCTATGTTTACTCACATCGTGACTATCCTCTAGTGCAGTGGTGGCAAGCCAGTCGATCGCCATCGAACGGTCGATCGCGCGGCTGTTAGTCTAGTCGATCTTGACATGTCAAAAATTATGTAAGTTTATTATGGCTCATAATAATAGTTGTATGTATCAAATACTGCGCAACGTAATTACCAACAGCTGCGAGCATCATCCTATATCGCTTAACAAACGCCATTCGATCACATTATTTGCCCTCTCTTCCACACAGTAGCTCTCTTTTGTCTTCCGCACACGATGGAAATAGGCGGGGAGCGTGTGGGACGGAGGAGTGGGGCAGATGTCAGTCGACGACTTGGCCTGTCAGAGTTAGAGCACTGCACAGTAAAATCCGCCATTTTGAATCCCACGTTGAAAGCGCGCCATTCAAGACTACCGGACACTTACGCTTTTTAACATGCTCTTAAAAATATGCTTTCCTAAGGCAGAAAAATTACGAAATAGTAAATTTATTTGCTTACATTTCACTGTAAGAAGCAAGCAACTTAAAGTTTGTGATTAGATGGATATTTAGAGATATGATACATTCACTTACATTCCAAATTAAGGCATATGTTGCCGTTACGAATATTTACCAAATACAGTTAAAATACGGTACAAGTATCCTATTTTCTGGTTTATAAACTGTACATCCACATACGTTTACGGTAACTAAGAGTTGTATTCGAAAACAGTTAACGATTAATGTTAAATGGAGATACTGTACTTCCCGTGTTCCCCACTCTAATGTGTCGTATATTTTGCACACACCATATTTAACAGAAGATCTTACGTCAAAAATGTGTTTAATAACTTTGAACTTCTGGTCTCGTTAGATAACGACTAAATAAAGTGTCTCTGGTATAATAGCACGCATTTTTAAATAAAGTGAATGTTGCATGCTAAGTTTGAATTTTTGCCTTTCATTTACGAATTATTTACTGTTCCCATGCTTTGCGAAGTTCAGTTTATTATCAGCGCACACTCCGCTGCAGAGTGAAAGTTTCATTCTGGAAACATCCCTCAGGCTGTGGCTAAGCCATGTCTCCACCATACCCTTTCTTCCAGGAGTGCTAGTCTTGCGTGTTTGCAAGAGAGCTTCTGTGAAGTTTGGAAAGTAGGAGGCGAGGTACTGGCGGAAGTAAAGTTGTGAGGCGGCATCGTGAGTCGTGTCGGGGTAGCTCAGTCGGTAGAGCGCTTGCCCGCGAAAGGCAAAGGTCCCAGGTTCGAGTCCCGGTTCCGGCACGCAATTTTAATCTGCCAGGAAGTTTCATATCAGCGCACACTCCGCTGCAGAGTGAAAGTTTCATTCTGGAAACATCCCTCAGGCTGTGGATAAGCCATGTCTCCACCATATCCTTTCTTCCAGGAGTGCTAGTCTTGCGTGTTTGCAAGAGAGCTTCTGTGAAGTTTGGAAAGTAGGAGGCGAGGTACTGGCGGAAGTAAAGTTGTGAGGCGGCATCGTGAGTCGTGTCGGGGTAGCTCAGTCGGTAGAGCGCTTGCCCGCGAAAGGCAAAGGTCCCAGGTTCGAGTCCCGGTTCCGGCACGCAATTTTAATCTGCCAGGAAGTTTCATATCAGCGCACACTCCGCTGCAGAGTGAAAGTTTCATTCTGGAAACATCCCTCAGGCTGTGGCTAAGCCATGTCTCCACCATATCCTTTCTTCCAGGAGTGCTAGTCTTGCGTGTTTGCAAGAGAGCTTCTGTGAAGTTTGGAAAGTAGGAGGCGAGGTACTGGCGGAAGTAAAGTTGTGAGGCGGCATCGTGAGTCGTGTCGGGGTAGCTCAGTCGGTAGAGCGCTTGCCCGCGAAAGGCAAAGGTCCCAGGTTCGAGTCCCGGTTCCGGCACGCAATTTTAATCTGCCAGGAAGTTTCATATCAGCACACACTCCGCTGCAGAGTGAAAGTTTCATTCTGGAAACATCCCTCAGGCTGTGGCTAAGCCATGTCTCCACCATATCCTTTCTTCCAGGAGTGCTAGTCTTGCGTGTTTGCAAGAGAGCTTCTGTGAAGTTTGGAAAGTAGGAGGCGAGGTACTGGCGGAAGTAAAGTTGTGAGGCGGCATCGTGAGTCGTGTCGGGGTAGCTCAGTCGGTAGAGCGCTTGCCCGCGAAAGGCAAAGGTCCCAGGTTCGAGTCCCGGTTCCGGCACGCAATTTTAATCTGCCAGGAAGTTTCATATCAGCGCACACTCCGCTGCAGAGTGAAAGTTTCATTCTGGAAACATCCCTCAGGCTGTGGCTAAGCCATGTCTCCACCATATCCTTTCTTCCAGGAGTGCTAGTCTTGCGTGTTTGCAAGAGAGCTTCTGTGAAGTTTGGAAAGTAGGAGGCGAGGTACTGGCGGAAGTAAAGTTGTGAGGTGGCATCGTGAGTCGTGTCGGGGTAGCTCAGTCGGTAGAGCGCTTGCCCGCGAAAGGCAAAGGTCCCAGGTTCGAGTTCCGGTTCCGGCACGCAATTTTAATCTGCCAGGAAGTTTCATATCAGCACACACTCCGCTGCAGAGTGAAAGTTTCATTCCAGTTTATTATTATTTCTTTTTTCAGGCATCGTTTTCAGAGTTTGGCTTAGGTCTACATATTGCCCTGTTGAGAGTCACAAATTAAACACTGAATTAATGGCGGGCCGCGGTGGCCGAGGGGACTGAGGGGCTCCAGTCACGGTCTGCACGGCCACTACGGTCGGGGGTACGAATCCCCCCTCAGGCATGGCTATTTGTGCCGTCCTTAGGATTAGCTAGTTCATAACTAGTGTCTAAGTTTAGGGACTGATGACCCTGTAGTTAAGTCCCATAAGCTATACAAACATTTGGACTGAATTAATGCGAAATAATGTAATTTAAAAACCACGAGCTCAGTAAAGCCAGCTGCACTGACGCATAACTTAAAATACAATTAACAGACCTTAGATTAACTCCTTAGTTGGTCTAAATAAAATCAAGAAAAGCAACCTTAAACTATTTGTCGTGTTATGTTAACAATGTGCAGCAAACTTAAAATAAACCATTGCTTATATGTTTAGGTCTATATTTTATTACTACCTCTATGCGAGCATAAGTATTTCTAATACAAATAAATGTTTTGTTCTTAACGTTACACGGATAGTTGTTCGCTTTTGGCGACCACACTTTTACGCCGATCTATGTTTGAAGTAAACCGATAAAACTTATAGGGACCATGTCTGCTGTTATTTGAGCAGCAAAACCAACCATTTCACAATGTGAAACAACAAAAACACAAAATATTCCTTGATTTACTTCACTATACTATACAAAGTATACAACCTGTCGTCGGATTGGGATTCAATATGGCGGATTGTTCAGCTCGGTATAGTTACGACGTCATCGACTAGCGAAGTAAATCAGTATCTAGTTTGCATCACACCTCATACGCTATGGATAAGTGGCTGAAGAGAAGTGCTGAAAGATCTTCAAATGAAGAAACAAAATCTTCGGAAGGTTTAGCAAGTAAAGTAAGACAAGGTCTTCATATTATTATTTTGTTATGGGGTGATTTTGGGTGGTTTTGTGATAATTTGCACTGTAACTTTCACAAGTTTTTTTCGACTGCATTGTCTATTACAGAAGTTGTGGGTTATATGTGTAACTAAATCATTCCACACAGTACACAATTTTATAAAAACCGCTGATATTTTAAAACTTAACGCAAAATTTTTGACAAACATGTACAGCAGTTCAAAACTGCAGCTACTATCCGTTCAAAGAGAAGAAAGATTTCGAAAGGAGCGAAAGAAGCTCTGTTCACATTGGCATTTAATAAAATCTAGTATTACCACAACTTAAGTACATGTGCGCCTTTAGATCTACTTATGTTGTAATCCTTTACAAGTTAGAATATACGTCATAATTCTAATTCAAATGTTCGTTGAGCTTATGGGACTTAACTGCGGGGTCATCAGTCCGTAAACTTACAAAGTACTTATGAAATAACTTATACAAAAGAAAACACAAACATCTATGACCGAGAGAGGATTAGAAACTCCGACGGGAAACAGCCTTGCGCATCGGAGCAAAGCGTCTCAATGTGCTCGGCCACTCGATTGCGGCTACATCATAATTGTCTGATCCTACAAAACAAGGCAAAAATAAAACAGTAGCAGAAATGATGAGATATATTGCAGCGTTCCAAATATTGTCAATGTTAACTGACATTGAGTAGAAAAAATTTCAACAATTTGTAAACATCAAGGATCACATGGAAACACATACTACTTAGAATTTCATTCCTGACAAACACACGGCAGAAATTAAGGCAGTGGTATCTGACTTTGAAATTCGTTTCAGGGATTTGAGACAAAACTGAGAATTTTGTGGAATTTAACAATTCCATTGATCATAGTGTCATCTATGAAACTGCTAATAAATTTGGAGACGCCATGAAACTGCAAAATGAAACTATTACTTTGCGCTGCGGTATATTTCTAAAATCCAGGTCATCCTTTGGTTTGGATTTCTGGTCATTGGTTTCCAACGAGAAATAACCTTGTTTGTAGGAATGTGTTGAACAGCTGCATTTGTGATTTGATTCAACATATTTGTGTGAATCAGCATTTTCGTACTTGAAACAAACAAAAAGTAGACACCGTTGTCATTTGAAGACTGTCACTCATTGGATTGTTTAAGGTTGGCAATTTACAACTACAAACCTGACTTTGCTTACCTAGCAGAAGATGCTAAGTCACATTCATGCACACATAGTTACTAAGAATAATTGTCAATTTAATTTTTCTCCCTCAAAACAAAATAAAAATACTACATACTTGTAAACTGAACTATACTGTATTATTTATATTATCAAGTAATGTGTAATGGTAGAGAAAATAGTATTCCATTTAATGACTTTCCTCTTAAGAAATTAAGAGTACTGCATAACTTTATACTGAACTATATTGCTTCATTTAAAATTTCAAGAAGTGTATTAGTGGCAGAAAGAATAATTTTCAATTTAATATTTTTGCTCTTAATAAAATTAGTAAACTACAGAACTGTGTACTGTAATGTACTGTTTCATTTAAAATTTCAAGACGTATGTAAGTGGTAGAAAAACGCATGTTTCTTAATGAAATAATAATACTACATAACTGTACATTGGTATATACTCTTTAATTTTGAAACACGTCCACTGATTGTGTGGTCGTGTTTCATTTTGATTTATTCTTTAACCATTAATGTTATCTATCTGTGGGTTAATTAATTTTTTTATCAATTATCAATGCCCCATGTTCATGTATGTTTGACCCATATTTATATATGTTTCCACCCGTGTGATTGAACTTGATGTTCAAGTTCTAATGACTATCACCCCTTTTGGGAATGGCTCCAACTGAGCCCTAATATTTTCCTAAATCACGGAAAGTTTTATTAGTTCACAGCTTCTATAACAAAGTCATTCCGCTATAGGTGAAGATGATAAAAAAAAGAACTTATATGCTGGCTGAAGTCCACTGCGTTGTGAGCTATCTTCGGCATTCACTAATAGATTCGATGTTTCAGGATATTTTCATAAATTATAAACATGTCAGTTGATATGGAAACTATTTTATTTCCATTTAAATGAAGTTTAAACCAATCGCATTGTTGCACAATGTCCAAAATAAAATAAATGCAGCAGCAAGACAACAGAGCTGCTTACATGTTTTTGACGACCAACAGTGACAAAACATGGTTTCTCTCACAGATCTTTCATCGTAACCGCGTAATAAGATTGATGACAAAGTTCTTCGGTTACCAAATAAATAATATAACAATACTTGAAATATGTCGAAATACACAAAGTAAAACATTACATTAAGGCTTTAACTGCTTATATCAGTGGACGTATGTGTTTTATGAAATTTGTTTTTAACGTGGTACAAAAAATAAAAGTAGTGTTTCGACTCATTTTAAAATAACTCAATTTATTAACGTTATTTGTATTTTTGACGTGCACACTTATCTGGTTTGGCAATATTGTGAAGGTGTACTATTATTTGGGCACGTAATTTTAATGTTTTTCAATTTGCGGTCTAATTTTTTATATACACGGATTTGTATACAGTAGTAATAGTTTCGTCTATTTCGAAGATAGTTTCTTAGTACCAAACGAATTATTAATTTTAGTGCATGAAATATGACCAGTATTCAATTTAGGATCCAGTGATATATAAAACAGGGTCTGCCCTAATTTATTTAAACAAAAGGTACATACGTAATCATGTTGTGCAGTAGTAATGTAGTAGTGTTGTTTTTATACAAATAAGTATTTTTACAGGTTCAGAAATTTCCGAAACTAAGTGTAATGCATTTTTAGTGTTTGTAGTTATTATTTTGTGCGCCTCGGTTGCACAGTGGTAGAGTGCCAGACTACAAATCCAAAAGTCGCGGGTTCAATCCCCGCCAGGTCCTAGGATTTTTATCTCTCACTTTCCACTTCTTTCACCTCTGGCAGTATTGCTCATGTGAAAAATACCGAGTTGCACCGTGGTTCGGAACCCACGTTAAACTGTAGGTCTCCCTATAACTGGCTGGGTAAGTCAGTTCGAAGGTCGGAGGAAGGCAACGGCATACCACCTCCAAACAGGACCATGCTTAGTAAAGCACTGTGGTGTTCAAACCAATCTTCGGATTGTGGACTGCTTTACCTTTTAGTTATTATTTACGAAAGTACAAAAATTGAAAATTACGTAAAAAAGGACAGCTAAATGTATGTTTAAATCAACGTACTGTTTCTTAAAATCATTTTACTAATAGTGTTAATAGTATGTTAAACTGAACGCGAATATGTGATGTTTTACATGTCCGGTAGCGAAGTTTTATTTAGGTGTCCGATATTTCGTGTTTGTGATGTTGGCAACTGATTTTGTAAGGAGCGTGCAACATAGCAGAAACTTTACAATGTGAATGTGGAAGGTTGCTTTTAATATTGACTGACTGCCGCGCAATGGCCTACAGTCACCCCCTTCCGGTTTAGGCCTCGATTTGCTGTAGTTCAGAACGCATGGCTTCGTTTGTCGTCTGCGCTAGCGTCTGCTGGGTGGCCAGAGACAAGCTTACTTGGCAAGGTGGCGAGTTGGCCGTGTTCTTAGTGTGGTACCAACCTAATCTTGAATGAAAGAGGTGACAGGAGACCTCTCTGGGAGCGGTTGTAGAGGGATTTTTCTTGGCCAGGTAGCAAGGGTTGGTAAACACTAGTCTCTGAACGCACTCTGTCTCGCTTTTAGCGCGCTCTAGATCCGGTATATGACGGGGGGAGGTTTTTACGAGGCCTTAGAGCTTTAGTCTTCACTGTTCACTCCGGGACCTACGACTGTGGAAGTAAGTACTCCGCCGATTCATGCTGAGGGGAAGGCACGCTGTTAGGTCTATGCTTTATTTGTGACTAGCTGTAAACCCGGTGTTGCCCGGGTGTTTATCTATCCTACACTCTCGTAGTCCACCTCCCCTTCTCCCCTCTATTCATCCTCCTCTTTGTCCGCCATCTCTCTGTTCGTTTATACAGACAGTGACATTCCTCTTGTTTTTAAGGTCAACTGTGCAAAATTTCATCATTATCGGAACAAAACTATACATTTGTATGCAATAGAAACGCAGGGTCACATTGACAACGCACTTTGTTGTTCACAAATATTCGAGTTTTATTTCATACAACCCTTGTTCTGAGAATAACGAAAAAAAAAAAAAAAAAAAAAAAAAAAAGGATCTGTGAAATCGGTCTAGCCGTTCTCGAGTTATGGCGCGACTATTTAGGGATCGATTTTTATGTTGCAAAGTAGCCTCCGCCATGCACCGTATGACTTCCCTCTTGTTTCGGAGAACAAGCGTGCGAAATTTCATGAAGATCATAATGAAACTGTGGATTTCGTGAGTTTGTAGAAGTAAGCTCTGCCACACGCCCATCACAAGATACTTTCTTTGCTGACGTTTTCTACCTATAAACTACATTCTTGCCAAATTTCAGCTTCATGGGTAATGTAGCTTAGATTTAGAGTTTAGTCAGTGAATGAGTGCGTGTTCTTTCGCTTTTATATAGATAGAGATTAAGAAAAAAGATTGCTTAATTTTGGATGCAAGAGAATTAAGGGAGACTTGCAGAGAAAAATAAATAGTAACATTCAAATCAGTAATGCTAACACTATATGATTCGAGGTCATGCCTGATGCGACAGTTTCATGGCATCTACAGTGAAACTGTTGTGAGCGGTAGACTTTGTGTGTGTGTGTGTGTGGGGGGGGGGGGGGGGGCTTCATAAACATGTGAAATTACACATATCTGGGTATTCTTACGTGGTGGCCTCTCATTATTTATGCCGTCATATCTCCTGAGCTATATGTCAGACTCTTTTATTTTTGGCTCAGCAACCTTCGTGGGCGTACAGTGAACAGTTCATCAAAGTTCCATTGAAATCGAATGAATGGTTTGTGAGCACACAGAGGACATATGGGCAAACATTCATTTTTATATATATAGATAAGACAATCTTGGTTTTCCAGTGATTCTTTTGCTATGCAAGACGAAGTGTTTCATAATTTACAGAACTCGAGTAAATTCATTGTAAATTTATTATTTGCATTTTCGTGTCTGGTTTTGCTCAAGTTAGAATACATGTGTGTGGCCTTCAGCCTTTGTGTAAACCTACTTTGTTTGAATGTCCTTTGTGTTCTTAACTACCGTTTTCATGTCATTTCTGTATCTGTGAGTAAGCTTAATATTTCTCAGATTTTCTGATTTGATTCCATCTTTCCTGTCTTGTATGATCAATTGGACCAAATGCTTTAATAACGGTCGTTACTTTGGCCTTCATCCATGCTTCGTCAATACTAGCTTTCTTCTATATGAATTCTCGGGTTAGGTGTATTTGCTTATTCTGAATTAATTTCCTTTGTAAATTGTATGTAATTCACTGTGGTCGCACACCACAAGGTATTTAAGAATAGTGAGTCACTGCCTCCCCACATATGAGTTCGTTTAGTGCCCAGTATATTTAAAAATTTGTGATCAAGACACCTGCCACATCGTCAAGACGTTGCTGACGCTTCGTTTCACTACTGCTTTCAAGTGTTCCTGGAGAGTGATGTACCGCTAAGCATTATGCGTGTGTCTGTGAATGAATGAATTTGCTTTCAGCTACCCATTGTTTGTTTGCAAATTTTCTCCAGTTTACCTCCATATTCATAAATGGGCAGAAACAATTTTATTATGGGCGGTAATTATATGACTTAAATTCACTTTTGTACAAGAAGGTGTGTGCTTAATTTTGCCTCCTGACATTTATTTGCTTGTTATTTTACTGAATAGATTGCAATTTTAAAGTATCAAACCTCTGCTTTATGATTTCATGCCCCCCATCCCATGTTTAATTATCTATTCATTTATTTTTTAACGTTGATTTTGTGTTTGTAAAAACGTTGGCTGCTCCATTAAGGAGTGAGCAGTTATATAAATTTCCTTTGTGCATGTACTGTGGCCACTCATAAAGTAATTTAGGGCAGCAGTGGGAGTTTTAACTCACATTTGCAGATCTCAACTGCCCGAGATCTTGCTAATTTTAATAACCGGCTACTTTCAATTTAAAATTTGAATAAGTATTTAAGTGGTAAATCAAACAGAGTTTTATCAGTGAACGTTAGATGTTTGGTATAATGAAGTTGGTCACCCCTGCTACAATGGGTAACAGTATTCTGTCAATATACTTGCTCTCCATTCTACCGGCGGTTTGCTGCCAGCTGCGCCGATGCCCATTTCCACAACCACCCTGCCAGTGTTTTTGGATTGGCTGAGTGACGTGATCCTAAGTGTTCAAATGTTTGTAATTCTATCGGACCAAACTACGTGGTCATCAGTCCGTAGCTTACAAACTACTTCAACTAGACTAACCTAAGGAAACACACACACCCATGCCCCAGGGAGGACTAGATCCTCCACGGCGAACAACCGCGCGCTCCGCAGCGAGGCGCTATAGACCGCTCGGCTGCTCCACCGCGGCGAGGTGATTCTAACCATAATGTTGGAGACAAATTTTCGGAGCTTACTGTGGGGTTGAAGGTAAGATAGAGAGTTTGATGATTGTAAAGTTTTATATGTGTCTCTCCAACACTTTCTCTGACACTTTCCCTCGGAGTCGTTACCATCACATGTGTACCAATTACGTTGCACTGCCGTAGAACTACATGCGTCGTCAGTGCGTACAGTTAAAGTTTCTGTTCACTATCCGGGCTTCTTCTTTTCTGTTGTTGTCCCCACGCAGAAGCAGAGGACAGGTCGTCGATCCTCCTATCTTGGAGGATACTTTTTGAAGACTATGCTACCCAGTGGCGGAATAAGGCTGTGCTGTGGAACTTTTAAAATTTGCGCTTACTTACGGCTCTCTTAAACAAGATGGGATGGCAGTTCTTCCATAACGTTTATTTATATGTCGCGAAACGAAAAGCGACACATGTAATACTGTCCGTGATTTTTGTAATGCCGAGTCCTAATTACTGTAGTTAATAATATAAAGATTGAACGGCCTAAAAGGCAACCTTAAGAGCGCGACTGTCACACGTGTTAACGCAAGAGCGGCCAGTGCTGGACTGCTTGTAGCTCAGCGCAGTTTCCAGAACATCTACATTGAATTGTTTCTTAAAACTAGATCACAATTACATAAATAATACATACCATAATAGTTTAATGTAAACACATTAATTACACAAAATCACATCAAATTCTAGGTACTATTTTATTATAATATTTATAATTAAAAATGTTGATGGGGATCTGATACAGAGATGGGGGCAGCCAATCAGAATACAAGTATACAGTACTGGTGCAATTTCTCGCCAGAATTCGATATGTTACATATCATCTTTTCCCACCCATTCCACCTAAGTAAGCCAGGAAATTTCTTTGTAACAGCTATCCTACAAGTTGGGGGATACTTTTTGAAGACTATGCTACCCAGTGGCGGAATAAGGCTGTTGGAGGCCTGGGGCGGCGGCGAAACAATGTGAGGCCCCCCGTCCACTTGGAAATACGAGTATTACTATAAACAAGAACTGGAGGCCCCCAGGACGAGAGGCACAAGGCAGTCTAAAAGATGGCTTTCGAGATAAGGAGGCTGTTTATTCAAAGCCTTATATATATACCAGTTTCGGTCAATAGACCATCTTCATGGATGAAAAAGTATTAAAACTGAATGGTAAAATGCATCAAATAAAATACATCTAGCTGAGACAAACAGGAGTCAGTATAACTAAAAGTGTTAAAAATACACGGGTCATCTTTGATAAAGACCTGTGAGTCAGTGTTCGACTGATAGGTTTTATCAAAGATGACCCCTGTATTTTTAACACTTTTAGTTATACTGACTCCTGTTTGTCTCAGCTAGATGTATTTTATTTGATGCATTTTACCATTCAGTTTTAATACCTTTCTATCCATGAAGATGGTGTATTGACCGAAAGTGGTAGACATATAAGGTTTTGATTAAAATGTATTTTATGAAATATATTACGACTGTTGACACTCACCTCACCAAAGCATTCAACCTGATGATGCGACTACAGATCATGAAACCGAAGTAGAAAAACAGCTGTAACGAACCATTTTATTCATCAATAACATCTCGACTTTTCTGTTGCTGCAAGTTGTGTACTAGAGTTGAAAGTTTCCTTTTCACCCAGTTCTAGAAGACAGTAGGACGACAGTAACCCTGTGACACAGCACAGCGAGGCGCCACGCCTGGCGCGCGCTTTGGCCACCCCTGGGCATGCGCAGTGCGCCGCGCGCCGCCCGGCCGGCGCAGCTGCTCGCCAGTCTGCCTGCGACCGCGGCACGGGCCACATCTCGGGCGGCGCCGCACGCGCGCGCCAGCCGAGCCACGGGCGTGACAGCGCGCCAGCGACGCGGCCGTAAGTACGCCAGCAAGTAGCGCGGTGACGTCACGGCGGGCGCACGCAGGTGCGTGGCCAGGGGCGGCCAGCGGCTGGCGGCGCACCGGATGCGGGCGTATCGAACCGCCGCGCCGTGCTTCCCCCTCCACCGCGCCCCCCTCCCCAACACTCAATCAGCTGTACTGCTGCTGCTGCAAACGCATTCCCCACTCGGAGCTGCAGCTGGTCCCACTGTTTCGTGGGGCTCGTTGACGCTGCGCCACGGCAGTGCTACGTCGTTCCATTGGCCTCTCCAGCTGTTTAACTGCAGCTTAACCTAAAGGAATATTCGTGAGCCATTTAGAACCTGCAGGCTTGAAGCGAATCCTCAATACAGAGTGAATCCAACTTGCTACAATTCTATTAACTCGAAGAAAACTGTTAACCCTTTCATTCCCACGTTACGAAATCCGCTTTGCAAGAAATAAAATTCAGTATTTCATGTTTTAATACAATGCCCTAAACATAAAACAATGTTCTTTCATATTTTTGACTGAACGTTTATAATCCTTATGTCATGTTTTTCATGCACAACACACATTTGTATCGAATTATATTATTACTTCGGAATTTTGTTGATTTTTAGCACCGTCTGATTAATAATGCTAGCATAATGTTGACTACAGCAACAAAAAGAAGACAGTTCGCTGGTGAAAGAAAATAACACGAACCATACGCACACTCACGCTCGGATTGCAGCGTAACACGAATTGCAGGTCGGAGAGATTAATGCCTCTGAAGTTCATACATGCTCCACCAAGCAGTAAAACATCGTTCTATAAGCAAGTGTTTCCTCAGGATTGGTACTCATAAAACTGTGTAAAGCAGCTTTTAATATGGTGATGTCTACCAATTACACTGGGAATGAAAAGATTAAAAAGCGCAGGTTCTCAAATGCTGTCACACACGTAAGAACTTGCTAGATAGCAACGCTTGCACAGTCGTCCGTGCCCAAGAATACATAAATTCATTGCGCCTCCACACGCGGTTAAAGCAAATCTGCACAAGTATCAGTTTTCTTTAGCAACAAATGAACTCAAACGATGACAGGTTAGGTTTCGAAAACTTTTGCTTCTGTTGTAATACGAATAAGTAAAGAGGAAACTTATTTATTATAAACACAGTGTTTATAGTACAGCAATTACTTTCACACGCTGTTATTTTCATGATTTCAAACTGTGCTCCATTTACGTAAGTTATTTCTTCTCCTTGGCATGTCAAGTGCATATATTTTACGTATAATTACATGAGGTTGAACCAGAATACTGTATTATATCGTAATATTTCTCTATCTCACAAGATATATCTTTCGGTAAAATAGCAGTTGAAAGATATCATTCTGCAAAAACATAATAATATGTAGCCATGTATATCGATAAAATTTACAAAATTTCAATTATACCTGGTGTATCACATACGACATTAAGGGACTGTATTTCGCTTGAAATGACTCTTATTAGATTTTAATATGTATTCTCTTTGAGCCAAAACTTTATACACATACAGGTGCTAGTAATAAACAGACTATTTCTTGAATGGAAAAAAAAGAAAAAAAATTAAAGGAATATAAGAAATACTGCAATGTACCACATTAATATCTAATAAGACTCAGCAAAATACACCCTCTTAACACCGTATGTACTATATCAAGTATAATTAGGATTTTGAACATTTTAACTTATGCTAGGCTTCGTATTGTCACCGAAAAATGTGTTTTTGTAGAAAGACACCTAACGATGGTGTTTTGCCGAAAGATGCTTCTAGTGAAAGAAAGAAAAATTCAAATATTATACAGTGTTCTGCTTCAACCTAATATAATTATGTCAATCTACGACATTGTTACACCATGGACACAAGATATAAGAAATTGTACCTTGTGTTGCAAGCTTGTTGTTGTGCCTCTTTTGCGCTGTAGTCTTCTTTTTGAGCTCATACTGAAAACGAAAAAATCATTACATAGTGCCTCGGTGGTGAGGGAAGTACACAGTATAGGACTTAAAAACGGCCAGAAAGTAGTATTTCGAACATTCGCATGTAAAAAATTTTTGAAGATTTCTCCTGTCCAGTTTTGTAATTGTTGTATAACTTCCAACAGACAACATTGCAAGAGAAGTGTGAAAAGAAAGAATAATGAAAGAGGTTTACAAAAATCTTCGACTTTCGTTAATGAAAAGTAGTTTCTTTTATTTTTACCTTTGTAATATTGTATTCTTTCACTCCTCGGCACATGGAAATATAATATTTGTATAGAATATAATTCAGCATATTAAATGAAAAACCATATCAATCAACTCATTTAGAGATGATTGTACAAAGCTCATGTTCTTGGTACATACGCTCAAGCATACACATGCCCGAACGCTTACACCATCATGCATAATCGAATATCGAACAAACATCAAGTATCAAGCAAATCTGACACTTGAACAGCTCTATACTACACGCGATAGGCCATGACTGCGTAAGCACGCTAGTATACGTGTTGCTGTCAGGCGTGTGGTAACGTGTACGACCGGCGTAAGATATTTTCAATAAATCTTTGCTGCCGGTTTTTGCAAATCTAGGCTGCCATTACAACATCTTCCATATGGCTGCCAGTTCGTAACTGACGTATCAACCATTGGTCTTGAGTCATAATAACAGCATGTTGGGAACATCAGCATGTCAAAAGTAAAAGTAACACCAAAATAAATCGTATAATATTTTATAATAATTGTGTAATTAAGTAAAATAGTGTTTGGGAACATCATAAAAAAGCTTTAACGTATTGTTTTGGTGTTCGTTTTATTCTTTCTTGTTAATATCAGCTTATTAAAAATTTTAATGTTGTAAATAAATAATATTGAACTCATAAGTAGAAAAAATCTGAAAAGCATCAAAATTACAGAACGTATTGTATCGCATAAGCTTCTCCCTCGATTATTCCCCTGCCCTACGATGTTTAGTCATCGACATTTTTTCTTAATAACGCGCACAGTTTATCCATGTCTGTTCTTACTGGCGTGGCCTTCAAAACACTTGATACGTGTCAGAAAAATATTTCCAGTGTCACAAAACGTACATTTTAAAAGAAAAGTTAAAAGTCGTCATAATGTTGCAATATTTAAACGACACGGCAAAATTTGCTATCTTTTGCCGATACCAACGGAGTGAATGTTGCACGAAAATAGTAATTGAATACGGTATTGAAGGAGACAAATAGATAAATTCATGGCTCCAGAGACAAGCTCCAAATCTTGTCATGGACCTGAAACAGTGAAATAGCCCGAAATTCATAACGGTGGAACTGCTTATGTCAACGATCTTGTAAATGTCTCTCACGATGTGATTCAGAACAAAGCTTGAGAGAGAGCTGAAAAGCACTACATTGCTAGACAAGATTTTAAAGCAAGCATTGGTTCGGTGATTCGTTTTTTGAGGCGGCAAATTCTCAATCTTTGAGAAACGCCTTTGTGCATGGATTTACTTCGATACTACATAGCCTAGGTAACTGAGTTACATCGTTACACAATACAAGTGCTACAACAATATTACTATTTGCTCTCCCCGGTTGGTAATGCTGACCAGACGCAAGTTCTTTTTATACATGCAGCTTGACATAACCGTTGTTCCAACTTGCTTAAAATGTGGCCTTATCAAGATGAATGGATTAGATAAAGTAGTATGTACACTAATTTTGTTCTTTGCAGCAGATGTCAATAAATTTCTAACATACTCACCTTTTAAGAGGTTCAACACCGAATAAAGAACACTAATTGCATCTTGTTGTTGTTGTGGTCTTCAGTCCGGAGACTGATGCAGCTCTCGACAATACCCTATCCTGAGCAAGCCTCATAAGAACAACAACCCACATCCACTTGAATCTGTTTACTATACGCGTCTCTTGGTCTCCCTCCGAGATTTTTACCCCGCACACTTCCCTCCAATGCTAAATTTACGATTCCTCGATGTCTAAGAATGTGTCCTATCAAGCGATCCCTTCTTTTAGTCAGGGTATGCCAAAAATTCCTTTTCTCAGCAATTCTGTTCAGTACCTCTTCATTAGTTACGCGATCTACCCACCTAATCTTCAGCATTCTTCTGTAGCACCACATTTCAAAAGCCTCTATCCTCTTCCTGTCCGCACAGCTTATCGTCCATGTTTCACTCCCATACAAGGCAACACTCCACACAAATGCCTTCAGAAAAGACTTCCTTACACTTAAATTAATATTCGATGTTTGCTAACATTCTCTTTTTCAAAAATGCTTTTCTTCCCATTACCATTCTGCATTTTATTTCGTCTGTACTGCGACCATCATTTGTTATTTTACTGCTCAAGTAACAAAACTCATTTACCTCCTTTATTGCTTCGTTGCCTAATGTAATTCCTTCAGAATCACCCGATTTTCTTAGACTGCACTCCATTACCATAGTTTTGCTCTTGTTAATGTTCACCTTATAAACAAGCACACTGTCGATTCCGTTCAATTGCTCTTCCAGGTCCTATGCTGTATCTGACAGAATTACTATGTCGTCGGCAAATCGCAATGTTTTTAATTGCATCTTAGCCTAAAGAATCTCTTCAAATCCAGGCTAATATCACTGAAAAAAAAAAAAATAATTCGGCTGTACATGACACTAGTACGGCCGCTAGTGTTATATGGTTGTGGAACCTCGGCATCTTCAGTAACAAGTGAAGAAGAAATCTGAACATTCGAGAGGAAGATATTAAGAGAGAATCATCAAACCCTGTGCCACTCAGATTCATCACAGTACTAGTTTCTACCGTCTGTTGTGCTTTCTTCCTCATGTAGTCACACTTTGGCGAAGTGTGGCATTCCTTCTGTTGCGTTCTGTTAAAGACCAGGAGGTATGGTCTACCCAGTCGAGTCTTCCTCTGTTTACAGGGCTGCGAAGTACAGATGAAAGTGAAACAGCTCTCTAGTCACCACGTCTAATTGTGGCGCATGTCTCGAATCCCCTCTCTCACTAATTGCATGCTAGCTCTGCATTTCGTCTTGTTCGCCATCACAGAGGTAATATAATGTTTAATTTTTTCGAATACTGGTACCACTTCTGAAAATGTTGTTTGAGGCTGAAAGCAGTGACGAAATCGAGGCAGCAGAATAATGATAGAAGAGAAAGAACAAAAGAATGTTCCGCTTTTCTTCATTGTAGGCATAATGAAATTGAGGTATGAAACCAGTATTTTCTGCTCATTGAAAATAAATATGGGTAGAAGCCACTTTTTCACAAAATATAACTTTTACCTGCCTTGCTGAATGTCTAGAACCACCACATTCCTACTCGCATATTCCCTCCCAAGTTTTTTCACGAATATTTTGGGGAGAATTACAGGATAAATAGTATACTTACTTAAGACCAATATGTTAAATGTTGCTGTTTATGTACAGGTCGTTTGGGAGTATGTTATACTTTCTGAGTGACCGAAAGATGATAATCCCCAGAGCACTGTACAGAAACAGTAACTGGGAGGGGACCAAATAATATGAACACCATACAGTATACTGTACCTAGTAACTAGCTGGTAGCCGCGGCGGAGTGGCAGAGCGCACTGAGGCGCAATGCTCCGATGCGCGAGGCCGTTCCCAGTAGGGAGTTCGAATCCCCTCGCCCCCTCCCCCCTTCGGGCATGGAGTTGGTGTTGTCTTTAGTGTAAGGTAGTTCATAAGTAGTTTAAGGACTGATGACCCCGCAGTTAAGTCCCATAAGCTTAACAAACATTTCTGAAGTAGTTGGTATCACTGTGTATGTGTTATCACCAAGATGCTTTGTACAGTTGACATTTCAAGTATTAGATGTTACGTGTTGTCCTCCGACTGTCAACACAATTGTTCAGTGAATTGCGAGATCTCCAAGACTTCCAAAAAGACTAGCACGATGGTGTGCAGTTACATTCAGAGCATTCATATGCTTGTTAGAAGGACACTGAAGGTGATCAGTAGGTGATTGAAATCGGTTTTTTTTTTATTTTTTTTTTTTTTTTTTTAATAAAACATTAACGGCCAATGATGCGAAATACATCTGGTGTGTTCATCATTGTGTGGTCGTGGAGCACCTCCAGGAAATGGAATCGAACCTCAAAAAAGGTAAAATATAATTGGTGAAGAAGAATAGTGGGCGAAACACGAACAGACAACAACCAACGAGCATTAAAAGTGAGTGTGGCCAGAAACATGAAACTGCCACGGTAAAAGGGACTGCAAAAGCCAGCACTCACTGGAGTAAGTCGGGCTCAGCGCGTCCGGTCAGAGGGCTGAACGCCTCTCCGTAACAAAAAGGTAAGGGAAATGCTCAACGAACGACCAAGAACGAACATGAAAAACGACCGCAAAGCATAGATCTACCTTGAAAAAAATTGAAAAGGGGGGGAGGGGATTAAGCGCTCGACTGGAAACCGAAAGGTTGCGGGATAGAAACCCGGTAGGACCTCAGATTTTTTCAGTCTGCGTTTTAACTCCTGCTTCACCTCTTAACGATGATAGGAGTCGCCAGAAAAGACACCTGGTTCGGATTCCACGTTAAAATGTAGGTCCCCTTTTACCAGTTGGATAACTGGGGGCAGGCCGCGGTGGCCGAGTGGACTGAGGCGCTCTAGTCACGGTCTGCACGGCCACTACCGTCGGGGGTTCGAATCCCCCCTCGGGCATGGATATTTGTGCCGTCCTTAGTCTTAGGTAGTTCATAAGTAGTTTGTAAGCTTAGGGACTGATGACCCCGTAGTTAAGTCCCATAAGATCTACAAACATTTGAACATTTGATAACTGGGGTAAGTTAGGGACACGTGAGTCGCCGTAGTGGTGCCTAATTGAAAGACTTGCACCAGGCCAATGAGCCACACGAAATTATTATTATTACTGGATGGAAGCTGTTTCGATCTTAACAGTAAGGCTGGAGCTTAACATTCATGTAAAAGATCCAGTTCCTAAACGCTTACTAATGGACGCCAACGGGAAGTTGTGAAGGAAGTGGTGTCACGATCAATAACCATGTATATGTATCGAGAACCCCAAAATAACGATAGTGCATAACTGATTCCTATAGTCATGCATGTGTGAGGTCGCGTCCTGATTCGGGCATCAACGAAGAGCAGTCAACTGTTTCTCTCGTTACCCTCACTGGCCGGATAAGTAATGCATTGCTAACGAGCATTGCCATATTCCAGGTTGATAATATCGTCATACATACTAGCAAAAGTCTTCAGGATTGAACTGCAGCAAAAATCATCAATCATCTCTCCTGGACAGCAAATTCATCGTCAAAATATAACGGAACAGGTTTGGGACGTTTTACTGAATAGAGTGAGGACCAAATTTACGGCTACAATATCGTTGAATTAAAAAAAAAGTTTAATTTTTTAATTGATGTCTTTATTTAATATTTGAGTTTAAAGTATTCATTTATGTATTCTTTAGAGCAGTTTTTCGTAAAATAACCAGGGGTTCAGTAATACAGAAAGGTATGCCTAAGTTGAATTTATTTAATGTTGAAATTACGGAGTTCCTTGTGTAACATTCATCAGGAATTGAAGAGGCCACAGGTAGTTTTACAATACAGTGTGTTAACATGGAAGAACCGCAAAGTCTGAAAACTGTTTTAAAGAAGCAATTTATAAGTAATTCTGAAAAATTTGAAAAAAAAAATCTACAAATTCTCTTTGCACTAGGACCTGAAAAATTTGAAAAAAAAAATCTACAAATTCTCTTTACATTAGGACCTTTCGTAATGAGCATAATTCGCTTCTGAGCGCTTTAACCCATCCTTCACCTCTCAACGATGTGAGGAGTCGCCAGAAACGACACGTGGCAAATGCAAATGTATGCATTAGATTGGTGTACATTTATTTAGTGACTTAATTGGTTAAAATATTAAAAACCAAATACTAATGATTAGTTACACAAATTAATCTTTCGTTAAAAGTAATGATTTCTTTAAAGATTTCCAGTACACAATATGCGCAATTTTTGAAGTATGTCTCTTTCTATGCAAATAACTGGCATACAGATTAGGGGACCCTACAACAAAACAGAATTTTTCTTTGAATGAACTCATCAGGATGTTGTACATTTGTTTATTTAATTTACTAGTTGTTGTGGTTAGAAATACACAAATAAATTACTAGTCATTACTGTTTTGCAAATTGGACTTAGGCCTACGTTGCTGTTAAATGTTTCTTTCGGGATTTCTGAAATGCAAAATCTTCTATTATGTCTTCAACTGTTGCAGGACTTCCCTTTCTATGCACATGATTGACAAATTGAACAATTTTTGGACGAACTGGAAGTATGCTACTGCATCAGAAACACATGCAGCCGCCTGAACACCTGCTAATTTTAGTGAATGTGTGGGACATGGTACAAAAAATCAAATTCACGTTTGTCTTTTATTCTTGCCTGAAGAACTGAATACTTTCCAGCCATATTTGCTGCTTTATCATAGCTCTGTTCGCGGCAATCTTTTATTGAAATGCCAAAGCTATCCAAACACTTCATAACAGTATTTTCTATACTTTCAGTCCTATGGTCCTCCATAGGAAGAGAGGATCGGGGTTCAATCCCAGTTCGAACCATCTTGATTTTGGTTTTCCGTGATTTCCAGGCAAATGCTAGGATAGCTCCTTTCAAAGGGCACGGCCATGTGTCTATGTTCTGTCTCTAATGACCACAATATCGACTGGATGTTAAACCCCAATCCTCTTTCTTCCTTCCGGCTGCATACCTGCAACGTTTTTCTAATATGCTATTGGATATTTATGTACATAAACTGTTTGGGAGAAAATCTAAGTAGCTCTCTTACATTGTTTGCAGATGACGCCGTAATTTAGCGTCTAGTAAAATCATCTGAAGATCAACACCAACTGCAGAACGATCTGAATAAAATATCACCATGATGTAAAAATTGGCAATTGACTCTAAATAATGAGAAGTGTGAAATCGTCGGCATGAGTACGAAAAGAAATCCGTTAAACTTTGTTTACAAGATAAATAAATCAAACGTGAAGGCCGTAAACTCCACAAAATACCTAGGAATTAGTAATACTTCAGACTTCAACTGGAAAGAACACGTAGATAATGTCGTGGGAAAGGCGAACCAGAGACTGCGATTTATTGGCAGAACTCTTAAAACATACAACAGAACTACTAAAGAGACTGCATACACTGCGCTTGTCTGTCCATTTTTGGAGTATTGCAGCCCAGTTTGGGATCCTTATCAGGTGGGTCTGACGGAGGACATCGAAAGAGTTCAAAGAAGGACACGATACAGGCGAGACAGCGTTACGGAAATGATACATGATCTGGGATGGGAATCATTACAACAACGGCGCTTATCGCTGCGGCGTGGATTACTTACGAAACTCCAAACATTCTCCTCCGAATGAGAAAATATATTGTTGACTCCCAGTTATATAAGTAGAAAAGAATAAAATACTAGAAATCAGTGCTCGAACGGAGAGATTCAGATGTTCTTTCTTCCCGCGCGCTATTCGAGAATGAAATGAGAGATAAATAGTATAAATGTGGTTCGATGAACCCTCTGCCAAGCACTTAAATGTGATTTGCAGAGTATCCCGTGTAGATGTAGCTGTAGAATCCCACTTCCAACCAGCCTGATTTTGGTTTTCCGTGATTTGCAGGCAAATGCTAGGATAGTTCCTTTCAAAGGGTACGGCCATATGTATATGCTCTAATAACCGCAATATCGACTGGATGTTAAACCCTAATCTTCTTCCTTCCTTTCGGGCTGCATACCTACAAGTTTTTCGAATATGCTATTGGATAAGTTGGACAGTCGTTTCATTCCAAAGTACGAAGTACCCAAGAACACATTATACCACTTTTGTGAGTACCATATACTTTACTAACATATTAAGCACACATTTGGTGGCAAATTTTGAGGCGTGTGCTCGTGTCATAATATGAAACGCAAGTACAGCACTTAGTACCGATGATAGCCAGCACCCAACGTAAGAGCCACCACAACTATGTATTTGCTAATTGAAGGTTTTACGCACCCGCCGACAGACATGCACGCTTATAAAGTGATAGTGTTGGCCATTCTAGATAAGAAATTGCAGTCGGTCGGCTGGCTAATGCTTCTACACACGTCCTATTCAACTGTATGCCTGTGTGTTGGCGCGTACGAGCGTAGTGGCACTTCAGCCATTATCCCCCTATTACCGCACTGTATGGCTGCCATGAAAACCCAAGTGGAGATTATGTGGCAGTTGAATACACTCGAATGCTATTGTTATGGCCACTTGTTTCACTTATAATAGTCAAATATGGAGGTGGAGTTGCATCGCTTACTTGTTATGTGGTGATACTTAGCATTTAGTATCATTTCTGCGTAGAGAAGTGTTCATAATGTCCCCAGACGGAGAGAGAACGGTATGCGTCGTGGTAAAGAGGCTGTGATTTAACTGTGCCGAGGTGTTAAAACTCCAGTTTCTCTCAAATGCGATTGTACTTTCTATTAATTATACTGAAGCAGACTGTGCCTGCGAATACAGACACATAATATATAACAGCAAATACAACGCCCTTTCCTGAAGATGACTTTCAGCTAACAAGATGTGATGACAGCTTCCTCTTCCGTTGAAGGAATTGAAAGCTAAAGATGTCATTGTAGCAAAACTAATGAATTTCTCACAGAAAAATTATCAGAAAATGGCTTTGGCTCGTTGTTTCAAAATAAAATTGTGTTTCAGCTCCCTGCTTACTACCTCCTCGGACAAAATGGGTAAATGACAATTCTCAAAGAGCAATCAGTTATTGCGCCCATCGACTCGTTATAGACATGAAGATATCGCAGAATATGCATGGTAAACATAACGCATGGTATAGTCAAAAACGCAGACGAGCCTGTTTCATTCTAGATACTTAATAATGATTATGCCTCGACACAACGTGAGGTACCTGCAAATCGGTTACTGTCATGTGCCTCTATTGGTAGAATATAATTACTGCATTATCAGTTGCTATAAAATGGATAAATAACAATCGTTTATGAATTCCTCAGTGACATGTCTTCCGTTTAGAGGGTGACTGATTTGACTAACCACACACAGCAATTTTTGAGTTCTGTTATGTATATTACATATTCGTCTCAGTTTTAATTTTTTACGCGTTAACCGTAGATGATTAAATGATACATCAAGCTCCAAAAAACTTGTACTAATCCTTTATACGGATACTATCCATGTCGTCCTCTTAGTTATTGTTACTATTTTACATTTTTTAGCACTTATAAAGGCCTGGCATGTCCTTCACTTATGTAAACTGTATTCCTATATTAGCGAGAGTAAGTCACTATTTTACATAAGTCAGTAAAAGATTTATGGCTCGTTATGGGGGTGAATTATGTATGTCAGCATATATGCCCTACACAGCTACCCAATCTGTTTAAATAAGATCAATAATTAATCTAGCCAGTCTCTCAATCTGCAGATGGTGATGCGGAAATATATTTAAATAAACATAAATTAAAGCTCTGAATAACCAACAAAATGGATTCTAAGATAATGTTTAGGAAACATTCACACATACTATAATGTAACGGCTAGGGCAAAAATGTAGTGAATCATCCGATTCCCACTTCCTATTTATCCACACGATACCCCAACCTTTATCCAAGAATCTGACACGCTATACTTTTCTGATAAAACCTTGTATCCCACAGTTTCTCTACACCTATCCTTCAATTACAGCACATTTATAGCTAAAACTATCTATTTATCATTAAGCTAATCATTGTAGTTTAAAAAATGCAAACCTCTGATTTGTAATTAACACGTTTCACAATAGAATGTTCTAGAAGAAAGAATTGTCGTCCATTGTAGGGACAACAGTTGATTACAATATAAATTATGCAAATAAGGGTAAAGTTTGAATTTACGTCAATGTTAATGAAATACTGAATCAATATATACTGATTTTATAGTCAAACACAATTCTTCCACCAAGAAAATATGTGAATTATGTATATCCTTTGTTAATGACAAGTACTCATATTTAACCGAATAGTTTGTATTTATAAATTAATTCTGACGGAATTCATTATGTAAGATGAACTAGGTTCAACGCAGAATTGTACACAAACATTTGTATTACTAAAAAACTATTTATCCATCAAATGCTAATTGTTTACATAATGTACAGTAATGAAGATAATGTTTGCTAATTGTAACAAATGTTTAAATACAGGATGCGCAGGGCCTATCTAGTTAGTTAGTTGGAGGAGTAATTATTGTTGCTGTTATTGCCAATGTATCAATAAATGTGAACAATTTATAACAATTACATCATCTTGACTTTTGAGTTATACACCCTACTTCAAATTAAAAAACAAGAACAATTAGTATTTCTGTTAAAATAATCAGTTTTCATTCTACGAAACAAAGTAGAATTTAACCCTCCTAAACCAGAACGAGAGGGTTAAAACACGAAGCAGTTTTTTATAAATAGAGTTTAATACTCTTTTTGGACATGAAAATGTGGAGGTGGTTCTACTTTATACATCGGTAAATAACTGAATATTTCCCCAATTATTATTCATGAGAGGCACTGTAAGTATCACACGCACTCGAGAGTAAAAATTCCAAATTATCACTGGTAAATTAATGAAGTCCATCGAACATTGTAGTTCCTAATTAATCCGCAATTAATTACAGTATTTGCTATAAAACACAGTTTGTAATCACACTAGTACACGATAGCTGAATTATCAAAGTTCTACAGCCCTACTACCGTCCACAGTTTATCACCCCTCAACCTAGTTCTGCAGTCACAGTCCCGTAAATTTTCTAAGTCCACACATGCCTATCTCTTCAAATCACAAATTCTTAACGCGGCTTCAGACCGCCCAGCGTCACAACCTTTCACCACCACGTCCAAGTTACGAGTCCCTTCCCAAGCGTTCGAAAGCGTGCTCTACCTGAACCCAACATTGTATCCTCCCGCTCATCCTATCGCCTTATCTTTAAAAAACAATTTCGCTTCGAAAATATTATACATTTGAATATCATAGTATTAATTGCTTTGACCACCTCCCTACAAATTTTGTTTACATTTAACAAACGAATATATATATTTAACAATACTAAAATCGGTTGAGACTGAACCTCTTTGCTCAGGTAGCTATTGTGGCGTCTCATTGTCCAAATATAGTGCCACCGTCGAAATATAGTTACATAATCAATATTTAATTTGTCATGGCTTTTTATGCAAACATATTCAGTTCTTGACCAAAATTAATACATATAATTGTTTATGTATAAATTATCTGTTGCATGTCTACTATTTTTAGTCGGCCATGAAATATTTAAGACGCAGTCTACAACATAAAAACGAACGTCACTCAGAATAATATTGAATATAGTAAAATACATATATAAATGTCATGCGGTTTGCTGGGGTCACATTTTGTGTTTTTGTGGTGGATCTATGTTCTGACACAACGAAAAGCAGAATAAGAGAGTACAACAAAGTTTATTGAAAAATACGAAAATAACGTGTCGCTGCCCATTTTCTTCTGATAAACACTCCGTATCAATAATTGTAAATTAAGTCTTATAATATTATTATTATAGTACTGAAATTTATAGGCTTTTTATCTGTAAGGGATATTGAAATTGTAATTACGGTGTTTGATTTTCCCAAGTCTACTAAATCCAGTCATATGATTATATTTGCCGTATGATCATTCCCTGATTTTATATGGATTTTTAGAATAATGTGCGTGGCTATATTGTATTTCAATAACAATCTGCGATAGCCGCCGTCGCTAATCCAAGACCGCCGTGTCCTGTTTCCGAGAAGATTAGGGTTTTCCTAACGACCTGCATTCCATTAACTAGGTCCAAACTGTTAGTCGGCTGCCTGGGAATCCAACAGCGTGCCAAAACTTGCTTTTCACAAGGAATACAATCAGCTTCCCCCTTTACCTGTAATGTCACAACCTTATACAGTGAAGCTGTGTGAAATTCGCTATTACGAATAAAACTGATAAAAACATGTATGTGAAACTGGCCTGTAATGATTCAGATCCATTCTTCTGCCTTTCTTAAGAACGGGAATCACCTATGCCCTTTTTCAGTCACTTTGGGACTTTGTGCTGATTCAAAGAATCGCGATAAATGCAAGGGGTCAAATCGGACCTGGATGCTTATCTGTTTTCATCTTCCTTAGCTGCTTCTCTAAACCAGGAATGGGTATTACTATGTCCTCCATTTGGGACTTGTGTGCCGGCCGCGGTGGCCGAGGTGACTGAGGCGCTCCAGTCATGGTCTGCACGGCCACTAAGGTCGGGGGTTCGAATCCCCTCTCGGGCATGGATATTTGTGCCGTCCTTAGTATAAGGTAGTTCGTAAGTAGTTTGTAAGTTTAGGGACTGATGACCCCGTAGTTAAGTCCCATAAGCTTAAAAAACATTTGAACATTTGAACTTGTGAATTATATCTTAAATGTTAAATTTAAAACTTGGGCATTGCTTGTGCTGTATGTAAAATGGTTAACGAGTAACTGAGTAGGCATTTGTCCCGCTTTAGGATTTTATATAGGACCAGAATTGTATCGAGTTCTTGGAAAAACCTTTTGCTGAGATTGTAGTATTTATTGCGTGCTTGGCGCATCGCTTTTTATTTTATTTTATTTTATTTTATTTTATCTTTTCCATAGACTCGCGGATATCTACTACCTTTTACCTATCTTATTGTGCTAGTTGTTTGTTGAACCGAGAGTGCAGCTGCCTAGCTTCCTCAACATTATTAGACATTATTATTAATCCACAGTGGATTTTTCAGTCCTTAATTTACATTGGCGGCGCGTATTTCTACAGCGTTTATTAACACTGGATTTACATTTTGACCATAATTCCTCTACGTCCGTCGTGCCGGAACTAAACGGTGCCCGTTCATTCTCTAAGTGGGATGCTAACAATTGCTCAATCATTCTGCTGCCCTTCTTGAGTGATTTAAGAACTTTGGTAACTATGATTACTAACCCTTGTCTCTAAATTGAAATCATTGATAAGGTGATGCCTGTTTAAACTATTTCCGTTTCGTATACCCTGTCGATTTATCTATTAGTTTTCGAAAAACGTGTTCGAAAGTAAGGTAAGGATACAGAAATCAGCCACAGAATCAAATTTGATGTGATTCGAGTATGTGGATTCTGGACTAATACAATTAAAGAAGTCAGAGAAATTAAAATCACCCTCAACAGACACGGCGGCCAAGATCTCTGCCCAAACATGTTTCATTCTCTAGGAACAGTAATTAGTTGTTTATTAAAGAGAATACTAAGAAAAGTAAAACCAATATAATGTAATAACAAGAAGTAACTAAAACAAGAAACAGTTGCACCGCGATTAAAAAAAAAAAAAAGAAAAGAAAAAGTAAAGTCTTTTGGTGGTATTCGATGTGATGCACACCACTTAGGCAGGAAGACCGACGTACCAACAATGAGCTACCTCTCCTTTCTCGTTAGCGTAACGGTCGAATAGTCCTACCGGAGTTGAAGAACGAATATTAAACTGGAAACAACAGATAATGGAGGGCACAGCCACTCACTCCTGTAAACTGCGCGCAAGAATTTAAATTATGACTATCTGCTGATACATTTGTCTTATCTTAATATTGTACATCGACCATGTGGCAGTCGAAGTAATTACATTTAATACATACATCCATTTTTAACATTTTTATTATGGAATTTGCCTCGTTGTTTAAAGATGAGGCTGTTACAAAATGGAATATGTTTAAGAATGTGGAATCTTGAAAAGTCTATAACTGCGGAATTCGTAGCGAATAAATGTTAAAAAAAAAGTACCTGTACAGGTCTGAAAACGAAATCTGACTCCAGTGGTACTCGAACTCGCGCCCCCTTGTGTTTTTAAACCGTCAGCCTACCCACTCACCCGAAAAAACAAACGTAATAGGAGATTGGTTGTAGTGACTCTACCGACATGTAGTTTCTATACATGAACCGCTTCTACGTGCTCGAATACCGTTTTCCAAAATAAATGATACGTGAGTTAAGTTGCTATGAATCTCGACATATACTGTATGCTAACTGTTATATGACTTCTATCTGAAGATGGAAGCACCAAGCTGAAACTTGGAAGCCCGCTAGAGTCCGCCACACTCGCACTTCGGAACTAGGGCATGCGCAGTGCTCTGTTCTTGGACTTGAAATTATTCGTGACGGGTAAACTCTATGTCCAACATTGTACAATAAGGGTCCTTGTTGCACAACATTACAGTGAGACAGTATGGTGACACCAAATATGAAGACAATAGCGGAAACTCTTCGTTGAAACGTACGACAGCGATCTCGAGAACCAACTAGGGGCTTGAGTTGTGAACTAAAGGTGGGAGTGAACGGCCGATTAACACTGTGAGACTCAGTCGGTGTACTTTATAGAAGTAGGAAATGCTTGGAAAAGGGAGAGCATGTGCTACATACGGCTGTAATAGCTGACTACAAACAGGGATGCACTTCGAAATCTTTCTTCAGGTTTTCAGAAAATTGAGAGAGAATTCTAAATAAAAATACCTTAAGGAAGGTAGTATTAGACCTACTGAGGTCTTTTACTTTTAATAAACAGTTTTTTGACGCTTTTATTTCTTGTTTCCTTTAAGTTCTTTATATATACAGGCATTACGTTATTCCTAAGCGAAGAGGTGACTGGGGTAAAAGTTAGAGACAGAAGGGTTCAGAGCATTTGAATAAAAAGTGTGTACTATGCGCATATTTATTGGAGAAAGGTTTCAGAAATAAAATTTTGTAAAGCCAAGGGTAAATTTAATTTGCTCATTGTCTGTAGGCTGTTTTCTTTTCTTTCTCTTTTTACGTTAGTTAATGTATTATAAGAACAAATATATAACGACAAGTTTTATTTGAATCGCTTCATTTGAATCATAGAAGAGGCTTTAGAAACATCAGCACAATACCTTCACCGTCAGCTGTTTATATTTAAGCAAATATTATTTTTTATGACAGACACGGCTAAACATAAATTTAAAATAATGTCTTACATTTTCGTTGTCATTCCCAGTATTTCGCCTAATGCACTACATTCCGTTCTGCTGCCTAAATGGTCGTGGAAACTACGTTCATGTATTCGGTTAAAACTTACGTCATGTGATACGTTATTTTAAGTTCGAATTCTGGCCAAATAAACTGTGTTCGTAATGAAGATTTTTAGTTATCCGTCTATGCAACTACCATAAGTGAGGTCGTTTTTCACCTCACTGAATGTGATCTGAAATGAGAGTTATCTACAATTTTATTCGTTTTCATAGTTCAAAAAGAGTTCGTTAAAAATTTGTAAACTGTAGATTTTTTTGACTTACTGATATTTTTTCTGATAATTTCGCCGATGTATGGGACAGTTCATGAAAAAGACGATTGCTTTAGTTTTGTTCTGCCATACACTTTAAAAAATGGCGTGACAGATTTAAATCTTGCAAAGTATTTTTAGTTCACAGCGAAATAAAATAATGAGTCACAGAAGTCAAGGCAGGGGTAGCCTACAACTCGAACCAACAGATGGCACTGCTAGTGGTGTCGCCTGAAAAATGCATGTAAATGCCACGAATTTGCTGCTATTATCATTATAAGCTATTTGGTGACACTGTTGTGTATGTGTACAAGGAATGCCAAAGATGTATATATTAACCTGCAAGAAGAACAACTTACTCTAGTCAAGAAATTCAAATACTTGGGCTCTTACAAGCAAAGTGATGGGGAACTGAAGGCCAAAATACAGCACAGGATAAATAGTGGATGGATGGAAGAAACTGAGGGGCCTACGATCGGGTCTGGCACTCCGGCCTGCTCTTCAAACTCCAAACCTATGCTCTTCCCATCAACCTCATCCGGGTCGTTGCCTCTGCCCCAACTATGTTACCATCCACAACACCGACTCCCGTCTTTTTTTATCCCTCTGCTGGTGTGCCCCAAGGCTCTGTCCTTTCTCCCCTCCTGTATCTCCTGTACACCTCGGATATGCCTAAGCCTGCTCCTCCCGTACACCTCTTCCAATATGCTGATGACACCGCTTTCCTTGCCTTAGCTCCCACCCTTTCCCGTTCCAACTGCCTGCTCCAAGTACACCTTGACCTCTTTGCCGCTTGGTGCAACCAGTGGCTCCTGTCTATAAATCCTATCAAAACCCAGGCGATCATCGTTGGTCGTACTACCCCTTCCTTCCGTCCCCGAGATTTTTATCTGACCCTCCATAACCGTCCCATCCGCTTCACCCCTACCGTAAAGTACCTGGGCCTCACTATTGATCGCACCCTCTCCTGGACTCCCCATCTACGCACTATCCAAGAAAAAGCCCGCTCCCGCCTCCGCCTCCTCAAACTCCCTGTTGGCCGAACATGGGGCCTCAACCCTTCTACCATCCTCTATACCTACAAATCCCTCATCCGCCCTGTCCTCTGTGTCGCCCATCCAGCTGGATCTCCGCTCCCCCATCCTCCTAAAAAATCTCTGGAGATACTGGAGCGCCTCGCCTTCCGTATCCCCCTTTATCCCCCCTCCCCCACGCGGATCCTCTATGATCTCATCCCTTTCCTCGTTCTCTTTATTGAACATCCTCTCTACACCTGGTCCACTGCCGCGCCTCCACCACTGTATTCCCCCTGCTCTCCACTTGTCCACCCGCCGTATCCTTTCCTGTGACAACTTCCGAACCCTCCCCCTCCGTGATGATGCCCTCCGACCTGACATCTACCCTTCATACCAGCTGTGATCCTTCCCCTTGCTCCCTCTCCCCCTTCTCTGCCTGAGGGCCCCGACTATCCCTCCCTTCCCGTCCCTTCTCCCCTCCTCCGTCCCCCGTCCCTCCGGATCCTCCTCTTACCGCCCTCCCCTTCCCTTCTTCCCCGTGGCTTCCTGGGACATCGTCCCTCCCGCCCCTTCCCCACAGGCTCTGTGGCTCCTCCCCACCCTCTCCCTCTCTTTTCATCCCCCCCCTCCCACACCACATCTTTAATGCTGTCAGTGCCCACCATCTATGGATCTCCTTTGTGCTTCGACAACTGTGGTGTGCTTTAGCTACATTGTTTTATTTTACAACAGTGGGCGGCCAACCCGCAGCCGACACCGTCAGTTTTAACTTGTGTGTTTCTCCGAGTGTGTGTGTGTGTTTTTTTTTTTCACCACCGTTTCCCTTAATTTTATGTACGTTGTTTTATCTCCATTTTAAATCTCCGTTTTATGTATGTGTTATCTCCAAAATTTTATCTCCTTTGTGTTTTTATGTTTCTCCTCTGTCAACTTTTATTTCTGTAGGCTGAAGAGCGCCAGTGAGCGCTGCCGGCCCGCCCCTTTTTTAGGGGAATTGGAATCACAATAAAAAAAAAAAAGAAAAAGAAAAAGAAACTGAGCGGAGTACTGCGTGATAAGAAGGTTAGCTGTAGAGTGAAACGAAAGCTTTACAAGTCTGTGGCGAGGCCTGCGATGCTGTGTAATGTAGAAACGTGGCCAATTACAAAAGCCCAAGAGAAAAAGATGGATGTGTCAGAAATGAGAATGTTACGGTGGATGAGTGGAGTGACATGAAAGGATAGAATAAGCGGGTTTAGTCTAGTATACGGTACAAACCTTCATTAGTCAAAGATGTTTACGTATATGTATGAAGATGATATTAACTTTTTTGTATGCATACGGCCGTTGATTACATTATAGATGGACAACTGATATCTCGATTTTGTATTGATCGAAGTGATTCAACAATTTTATAATAATTTTAGGATAAACATTTTCACTGAGAAATTGATTGCTTACAATCGACAGTAAGTAATATAGTTTATTGTTCGTTATTATTTTATGCGAATTTATATAATTCATTATTGAGCTTTATCGATCTTTTTAGGAATGGATGATAATGAAAAAAATAATGAAGATCAACTTTCATTAATGATTGGTGAAGGCATGGTGTCTCTAACTAAATTTTTAGAATTTTTGTATTAATTGCTGAAATTGTTAAAAATTTACTACGCTTTTGTGGTATGCAGTCGTTATGTTGGCACTAATGGTGGTAATGACGGCAACTCAGATGACCAATAAATATTTTTTTCTTGACAACTTCAATTAAAACGAAAATTACTTTTTGCTGAACGGACGGGGGAACATACAAGAACCTGTCAACCATAGAGCAGGTACGGAATAAATTTTGCTGCGAGTGAAACGAGCAGCAATAACATTTACTCTGTAGCTCGCGAAAAATAGAAACGCAATTCTACACTTCATTGTTCATCTGTTGCCAACATAAGCACTGGAGCCCGGCGAGAAGCGTCCTTAAATTTTACCGCTGAAATTTTTTACTTAACTTTTTCTGATCGAGTATAGAATACGATGTAGATATCTCACGAAATAGCGTAATTTGGTAACATTTAAATACTGTATCGTAAACTAGACTTGACCTTCCTCTGCTCAAGTCAAGAATACGATATAGATATCTTTTCAAATAGCGACATATGAACAGAAACATATATTATTACACTCTAATTTTACCTGTAGCTTTTAACGACATCGCACACATCTGTAGTAGTATTTGTTAATATGGTAATAAAAAAGTATATTTCTAGTACGTAATGTTAGAACTTCTTTTTCTGTTTTTTGTTTCAGACGCTAGACTTGGAACTGTATCACCTCTAAAAAATCAAACCTTTTCATTTATTATTCATTTTTAAATAATTTAAACATGCTTCACTGTTTTAATAAATAAAAATACAATAATGTATTAGATATGGTGTGTTTCATTTATTATACATATTTCTTAAACGAGCTAATAATTGTTTATCTGTTAAGTTGGTTATAGTGTTATCTTCGGTGTATTAATAATCGATATATTTCTTGATAGACGTCAAATGTTCAAATGTCATTACTTCCATATCTTTGCTTCGTATATGACGTCATTGGTCAAAGCCGACATGTTGTATCGTATTCTTGACTATTCGCGAATAAGGAATGAGTACATCAGGGGAACAGTGACAAGGGGGGCCATAGGGAAGAAGATCCATGTGTACACGGGGAGTACAAGG
The DNA here is from genome assembly GCA_026315105.1 of Locusta migratoria. Taxonomy (NCBI): domain Eukaryota; kingdom Metazoa; phylum Arthropoda; class Insecta; order Orthoptera; family Acrididae; genus Locusta; species Locusta migratoria. Next base: position 15,711,956 of record CM048747.1, on the reverse strand, counting down.
TGGGAAGAAGAGTTGAAGACCTAGAAATAGAAGGATCAAGGAGAAGAGCAAGTCCGAAACTGAGATGGAAAGACAAGGTAGCAGGGGATCTATGCGAGATAGGATGGAGCAAAAATGTTCAAATGTTTGTATAGTCTATGGGACTTAACTAAACTTACAAACTGCTTATGAACTACTTACGAACTAGGACGGCACAAATATCCATGCCCGAGGGGGGATTCGAACCCCCGACCGTAGTGGCCGTGCAGACCGTGACTGGAGCGCCTAAGTCTCCTCGGCCACCGCGGCCGGCAGGATGGAGCACATTGACAGGACGACTACTCGTCATCGCTGAATTCGTCCAAATTTATGGTACATGTAGGGCGTGGTGAGACCCACCGATTCCATATTCTGGTAACAGTCGTTGGACCGCGACTAACGCGAGCAGAAATGTCGCGGCGATACGATAAACCGCAATAGCGATAGGCTACAATCCGGCCTTTATCTTGATGTTACGCATATCTTCTCCTTACAAGGAGGCTTCACAACAATGTTTCACCAGGCAACGCCGGTCACCTGCTGTTTGTGTATGAGAAATCGGTTTGAAACATTCCTCATGTCAGCACGTTGTAGGTGTCGCCACCGGCGCCAGCCTTGTGTGAATGCTCTGAAAAGCTAATCAATTGCATATCACAGCATCTTCTTCCTGTCGGTTAAATTTCACGTCCGTAGCACGTCGTCTACGTGGTGTAGCAATTTTAATGGCACGTGGAGTAGTAATTTTAATGGCCAACCAGTGTACTTTGATACTGCGTGTTAGTAATCCAAAATAGCGTATATGACGTTGCAGTTAATTGTGATGTCTGTAGTGTTCGCACTGCCAAAAGCAAAAAAAAAAAAAAAAAAAAAAAAAAAAAAAAAAAAAAAAAAAAAAAAAAAAAAAAATTGCCGCCGGGGGAACAGAACCGGCTAACCTTTTAATAAAAATACGATCTCTTTCCACTGAGCAAAACACCGCTACCTAAACACGCCAACACAGGGGCAGTTGATAAGATGCGTATGGCGGTAGATCCGTATCAGACTTCCTTTTATTTCAAAAATGTTCAAATGTTTGTATATATATATATATATATATATATATATATATATATATATATATATTATATATTTTAACTATCTCACCTTTAGAGTGTATTCCAGTCGACATAGTCAAAACTTTCTCCAAGTCTACAAAAGTTAGAAATGAACTTTTGCTTTTCCTTAAAAGGCGAGTGATGTGTATTGCCTCACCTGTTCCTATATTTCCTTACTTGATGTAAAAAGTTCTATAACGGTAAGCACCACCTACGACTCCTGTTCGGGGCTTATTAGGTCGTAAACAATGAGACGGAGCTTGATAAATACCATAATTTCATTCAAAATGTTCAAATGTTTGTAGAACTTATGGGACTTAACTACGGGGTCATCAGTTCCTCAGCTTACAAACTACTTATGAACTAGCTAAGACTAAGGACGGCACAAATATCCATGCCCGAGGGGGGATTCGAACCCCCGACCGTAGTGGCCGTGCAGGCCGTGACCGGAGCGCCCCAGTCCCCTCGGCCACCGCGGCCGGCTCCTTTTATTTCCTAAACGCTCGGCCATCTGGGGTTCCCACTTGGGGCACTTTCGTGTCTCACCACGCCCTACATGTAACATAAATTTGGACGAATTCGGCAATGACGAGTAGGCGTCCTCTCGTTGTCACAGAAGAAGTCCTGGATAATTTGTGAAAGAGATGGATCCAGCAAAGCAACGCCGACCCCAGATGACGTGGAAAAAGGCAGTGATGACGATGATGCTTTGACGTGTGTGAGGTGTGTTGTTGAAGCAGCCGGTGGCTCAGGAAGTGTGTCCTTCAGCTGGTAACCCACCTCTGCACTGCCCCCCCCCTCCTGCTATAGGCTCGCTGGCTGGCTGGCCGGTCGCCCCCGCGGCCTGCTGCGGCGCTGCCGGCAGTGGTGTAATTGACTGTGATTGCGCGACGACAGAAATAGACAGACGCAAGCGCCGCCGTCCCGTGCGCTTTCAGGACGGTCCTCTGCGGACGCCGTTCTAAATGAGCGAATTCAGCGCTCACTTTCGCTGCCGGCGCGGGACTCGCCACCTCATTAGCGAGGCACGGAAACTCCAGCGGTGACGGACGGCTTCCAGTCCAACTCTGGCGGTCCCCTGTCTCCACTCGCCTGTATTTCTGTATCTACTGAGGCGAGTTTCATTCTTGACGTAAATGAGGTGACAACGTTCTACGCAAGACTCATAGAAAGTAACTTCACCAGATTAATGTCTGCTCTGCAGCAATAGTCAGAAACAAACCAGCAGGTGTAGAGAGAAAACGAAAGGATGTACGCTCTTCCCCCTACATCATATGTGTAATAATGAAAGGTTCAATGGCACTAAGAAGAAACTAGACAAAACAGACAAATGGGGGACAAGGCTAAAAAGACGGTTGGCTAATCATAGAGGGATGGACCGAACGTTCCTATCTTCCTCTATCTAGATTTTAGAACCGTCGACTTAAGATCGTTGGTAGGAGGTCGGCCAAAACACAAAATCGTGAAACGCGTGCCACTGTCATATCACTATTACCTAAAATGGAGCGGAGGTCATCCGACAAACCAGCTTGTTCCCTCGCAAGATCATAGGAAACACAAGTAGTTAAAATATGCTGAACGGTTATCAGCACACCACAAGCATCACAAGTAGGGGCTCGTCGCCACAAAGAAGGAATCTATGCGTCAGGGGGCAGTGTCATATTCCAAATCTTGTTGACGTAACTGAGGTGACAACGTTCTACACAAGACTCATAGAAAGTAACTTTACCAGATTAATGTCTGCTCTGCAGCAATAATCAGAAACAAACCAACTGGTGTACCAATCCATATTTGGGAAAGATATCAAAACATAAGCCATAATGCTCAAATATTGCAATTATAAAACTTTTTATATAAAAGGTACCACAACCCATATAAGACAGTAAAAATACATTGTACAAAACAATTAGGAGATCATGATCAAAGGGACTTAACTACGTCGTAGTCCCTAAGCATCCACACCACATACACTAACTTATATGCTAAGGGCAACAGACAGCAATGCCCGATGAGGACTTGAAGCTCCAACGGCGGACAACCGTGCTCTCCGCAGCAAGGCGCTTTAGAGCGCTCGGCCACTCCACCTCACCCTCTTCTTGTCTATAATAATGTCCTTGAGCATTGCTGAAGTTTTCGTTTATCTCTGGCTGTTAAATATTCAAATGTTTGTAGATCTATCGGATCAAACTGCGTGGTCATCAGTCCGTAGCTTACAAACTTCTTAAACTAATGCAGACAACGGACAAACACACACACTCATGCTCCAGAGAGGACTCGAACCTCCACGGCGAGCAACCGCGCACTCCGCAGCGAGGTGCCTTAGACCGCTCGGCCAGGCTGTTATCGAGTGACAACGGTAGCGTTATCATTTCCTCGTGCCGTTCCTGTGAGGTACCTCACAAGCTACAGTATGGCCAGTGGAGGTAAGCCCGTGCACAGTAGCGTTCATCAAGGTGATACAAACTTTGGTTCTGCTATATAATGGTAGGTAACAGCGCAAGTAACGTTTACCAGAGTGAGAAACACACTGATGCAGATATTTCATGGTAATTCAGTTTCTGAAATGAAAGGTGACGAAAGGAAACGGAAAGTCGTAATTTTTTTCCTCAGTTGCCAAAGATAACGGATTACCACGGTACCTGCCTAATTTTTGCAACTGTCGGTTCTGGTAGAGATACATTTCTGTCTGGCATGAGTGAAATATATTTAATATATTTCTTTTATTGCTACGCTCTGACAATGAAACTACCAAAGATAAGAGGAGGTAAACAGACCCTACACCTGCAATTTAGGCACTACTTGTGAGCGAATTCGAAATATTGAAACATTTTCACCGTTTCGGCGCTTTGAAATAAACTCAGTGGCGAAATGTGTTGGACCGGAATGCGAAACCGCGTTTTGCGCTTCGCTCCAGCGGTAGCCTTAATCAATTAGGCTATGCAGGCACGCTTTTCGTTCAACCCGAATTCTCAACTTCTGACCCTCTGCCCATTAATTCCTCTTTCTCGCAGCCTATACTGGATTCTCGCAATGTATCGAATGTTTGAATGGGTCGGCATTGAAAGTGTCAATTACCTATTGGTGGCACATTTTGCGATTATTGATGTCGTGATTGTTCTTTCTGAATGTCCGAAATAACTATTTGTTGATATAAGCGGCCGTAACTTTACGAATTCGAAATACTGAAACATTTTTACCGCTTCGGGACTTAAAAATAAGATCAACGGCGAAGTTGAAAATGTGTGCTGGAGCGGGATTCGAACTCGGATTCCCCGCTTCGGGCTAACGATCGCCTTATCCAGTTTTTTTGTTGTTGATAAAACTCTTCTGGGTATTGGACCGCATCGTCAATATATCCAATATTTCACCGACGTTTCGGCCACTATTGCAAGCGGCCATCTTCTGGGTATTGGACCGCATCGTCAATATATCAAATATTTCACCGACACCCAGAAGATGGCCGCTTGCAATAGTGACCGAAACATCGGTGAAATATTTGATATATTGACGATGCGGTCCAATACGCAGAAGAGTTTTATCAAAAATGACAACGGCCGCGGAAGCCTTCGTTTACAATATTTTTGCCTTCTTCCTTTGGTAAATTAAATTCTTGTCTTCAGTTGTTGAATAAACTAAAATTTCCTCCTTCGTTTCTTTAAAGGTGCAGACAGCGATTTATTGCTGCACTGCCCTTTATGCGTTTTATAATTTAAGAATACAACAGGAGGAAAAAAAATTAAAAAAAGAGGAAATAATAATGATTTTTAATATTTCTCCTTTGACTTACGATTCCCTTCTGCGATCTGAAACATAACTACTTACAACTTACAACTTCTGAAATGAAGAATAAAGTACTTTTCCCTGTTTATTTCTCCTTACTGACGATTTCAAAGTTCGTCTTCGCGAGGTTAACTGATTTCCGTGTCCTTTATCAGGTTCTTCTTTATTTTTCTCATTTTGTTTATCTTCTCTAGAACACCGCTTTCTTTAGTAATACAACTGAATATAAATTCTTGGTGATGTAACGGTTTATGCGGAAGGAATGATATTTATGTATAGTGTGAGGAGTAAACTAAAATAATGTAAAAATAAAACGTCCCTCTTCTTGGGCCAAAACGTGATGAGATGAAATATTTGTTCTTTTATAAATTGATTCTGTTCGGCAATAGTCGTTACATAGTTGATCGTTAACCAGTTAGACTATCCAGGCATGCTTCCCTTCCATTCCAACTTCTGAACCATGTCTGAGAAAAGAGACACCATATCAATCTGAAATATGCCAGCAACAGGCAATTGACCATTTTAATTCGGACGCAATCAAATGCTCAATCGTTCGCTTAAATTCAGTATAGGCTGCGAACAGGAGGAATCAATGGGCAGTGGGCTACATGATGAGAATTTGGGTTGGGGCGAAAGTGTTCCTGGATGGCCTAATGTGTTAAGGCCAACGCTGGCCCGATGCGGAATATCAGGATTCGAATCCCGGTTCAGCACTCGTTTTCAACTTCACTGTTGAAATTATTTGAACGCCCCGAAACGGTGGAAATGTTTTAACATTTCGAATTCGTAATATTACGGCCGTTAATGTCAACTTCTGTTATTTATGACATTTCCAGGAGAACTGACACCATATCAATACATTTGAAGTTACAAATTTAAACTAGACGCGTCTAATTATTTAATTAGTTACTATTGGTCACTAAGTGTAGCACAATCAGGGTTCCAGATTTGAGTTTACTATAAAATCAGTGAGGAAAAACAAAGCTAAGCTGTCTGGCAAATTTCACCTAATAACCTATGTCCCAATATGAGTACCTCACAAATTAAGGGTAAATATTATAGCAACTACACCATGTTACATAACGAAGTATTACAGCTATTCGCCCTCAGAACGTCCCGACTATCGGGTTTAGTGGTCTCAGATACCATTTCATTTCACAGCAATAACCATTTGGTTATCATCCGCGGCATACTTACAGCTCAGCCTTAAGTCGACGATATTCTGAGTCTTCTGTTTTGCTGGCCTTCACGGAAAGCCATCCTCAGCTCTTATTTCAACAAGATAGTACCCACCGAACAGGGCGAGAGTAACAATTCCTTGTTTTGTAACTTAAACAATTCTACCCTGGCCAGTATCGCCGCCATCTCTCCCCCAATTGAGGTCCTTCGCAGGGCCCTGAAGGCAGCTCGAGAGTCGGGAATCTATCGCGCTAATCGGATACAATTTGGCACGTTCTCCCACACGATGACATCCAGCTGCTATCTGAACATTACCTCCAGAGGAGCCAGAGGTAGACCACTGTTATATTGTTCCATAGCGAAGCACGTTGTTATTGTTGCTGTGGTCTTCAGTCGGGAGACTCTCCATCCTACGCTATCCTGAGCAAACCACCTAATCTTAAGAAAGGCAACATACATCCTTTTGAACCTGCTAATTTGTCTCTCGGTCTCGTCCAATTGTTACCCTACACAGTTCCCTCAACAGTGCTAAATTAACAATTCCCTAATGTCTCAAAATGCGTTTCAGTTAATAGATCTTTAGTTACGCGCTCTACTAACCCACAGTTTCCCTAAATCCAAACTGCTCTTCGCCATGGTCGGATTCTACCACGCGAAGCACGTAATTTTAATAAATCATCCATTTTTCCTTAAATTTTAATCACTCCGTTGTCTCTAATAAAACATCACAGATCAAGAAATGTAAGCTAGATTTTTTATCAAGGTAAGTAAGTATATACAGGTCAGACCTTAAGCTATTTTTACATATAGTTCCCAAACCGGTTCACACATTTGTCCCATCGGAGCAATAATTTGAGATGTGCACGAATTGCGAAGGATGACAATTTGTTTTGGATAAAATAGCAGCAAAAAAATAAAAAAAAATTTAAAAAATAAATAAATAAATAAAAAGAAAAGAGAGAGAGGGGGGGGAGAGAGATAGAGAGAGGAAAAAAAAAAACATTTTTTTGCACCGTTTCGACCAATGTAACAGTCATCTTCAGAAATTTACGGCCATTCTGGCTGGTACTGTGGCCAGCTAGCTGCACAGTTGCTGACGATACGATGCAACTCACAATATTTGTACATTCGGCACCAAATGGAACACGCCACTTTAATGTCAGTTATGATTTTAGTTGAAACAATATAGAATAATTACTAGACTGTCCGCAAATGTAATCAGCTTTCATCACTGAATGCACTCGGGAAATGTCGCTGGTCAATAAAGAACTCGGCCTCGCCGTCGACACACTGTCATGCAAGACCTCACGGCCTTTTTAGAACGCACATTATTACCTCACTTCTCAAATGGAGACCGTTTTCTGAAATCTACATTTCCCTGTGGATCTCAATGTACGAACGTCCCTTACTCTACAGCAAAAGAAGCTGCAGGGCCGCGGTGCGTGCGTGCGTGTGTGTGTGTGTGTGTGTGTGTGTGTGTGTGTGTATGTGTTGTCCTTAGATTAGTTCAAGTAAGCCCAGGGACTGATAACAACAGCAATTAAGTTCTATAGATTTACAAACATTTGAACGTTTTTGAAGCTACTGGCATGTACGGCCTACGCGAACTAATAAAAGTCTAACGCAGGGAGAGGACATGTTGACTTCGCATAGACAACTGTAATTTGGCTACAAAGAAAAAAACCACTGGCGTGTTTTACCTAAGGTTTTCCTGTAGATTTCTTTTTTGGACAAAAATTATAAAAATATAAATAATAAAATATTATGTACGATACGATGACGGCTCTAGTATTGTGATAACAGCTATGCAATCTGAACGTAATATTCTCTCTGGCCGTATTTTAACAAACTGTCAGAATTATTTGATATTTGAGTTTAGTTTTGACACACATACTTTTTTAGCTTCTACTTCTCTAAACTATTATTTTAATATCTCTCCCATGTTTTCATTTTTTTATTTCGTCAAAATATTATCACCTTCCTTGCCAGTCGAGTTGTTGGTTTTTTTTTGTTTCAAGTTTAATTTGTTTCCCCTGGATTGGTTTACGTAAAATCAGGTGACAGTATAAACTCGCTGTTATTTTTGCAAATATCTCTAAAACGATGCAAGATGTGATGAAAACATAAGAGAGTTCTAGAGAATTTTCTCCTCTACAAATCAGTTTATTCAATTTTCGTGTCATAGGAGCACAGAAGCCGTAAGTTTCTTTCACATTTCAAAGTGGCAAACGAGATCGCGAAGACCCACTTTCACTGTTACTACCGTAACCTAAAGTGAGCAAAAAAGTAGAGGCAGGAACTTTGTGATTCGTCCGCGCATTAACACCTGAATATAAAAATTCAAGTATCGATTTTTTATTTTAACTAGCTTTATGAAGCGGGTTCACTATGCGGAGAAGTTCTTTAATAAGTGTTAAAGACCATCGAAGATATGTACAATAAATCCTCAACTTTGTTCTTAAATTATGACCAGGATCAGATCACGATAAAAGAAAAACCTCATTAGCTGATGTTACAAGGCCAGGTCAGTCAATCATCCAGACTGTTGCCCCTGCATCTACTGTAAAGTTTGCTACCACTTTTCAGGAACCACATGTTTGTCTGGCCTCTCCATAGATACCCTTTGCACCTATGGTACAGCTATCTGTATCGTTGAGGCACTCAAGCCACCCGAACTCGGACAATCTCTGGTTCATGGGGGTCGCAAAATTTGATTAACATGATAGAAATCTGATTATAAACACCAATAGACCTTACTGTCAAGTCAATAAGTCCTTGGATACGTCGACTGGGTACAACTGCCCAAATAACCATGGTGGGATTTATTTATGTCTCCAGTTTGGTGAACACCCTGCAATTATCATGGTGTAGCTCACAATATAAATGTAATAGAGCCGTTTATTACATAACAAATATCCGAAAATAACTTCCTGATGTCGGATTGTCCTATCCTTACAGAGGATAATAACGTATTATTTTTATTTCTTTTCAAGACATTGATTTTCATTATCTTGCTGTGACAATAAAACATTGTTGTGTGAATGAAAATGAATAAATAAACGACCTTGAAGTTCCAAAATTGTTTCAAAAACTTCAAACTTGCATACTTCGATCAACTGAAGTCCCATTTGTGATTCTCGTAGTACGCCGAGTCCACAGGACTGTCATCGTACTGGTTACAACAAGGAGTAACGAATTTAATCGTCATGCATTTTGCGGCAGATTTTCATGTGTATTTGAGCACAATAATATAATTTTTCAGATGCAATTATTGATGTATTTGCGAACTGTCTCTCGAATTTGCTGTGAATATAGTGCGAGTGGAGCGGTCGACTGCCTTTCGAATCTGTGGAACAGATCTGAAGCGAGTATCACGAAGTGATTCAAATCAAATGTTTGTATAGCTTATGGGACTTAACTACGGGGTCATCAGTCCCTAAACTTATAAACTACTTATGAACTAGCTAATACTAAGGACGGCACAAACAACCATGTCCGAGGGGGGATTCGAACCCCGACCGTAGTGGCCGTGCAGACCGTGACTGACGCGCCTCAGTCCCCTAGGCCACCGCGGCCGGCAAGAAGTGGTTCCTACAACTTCGGAATCAAATTAAAGTCACATGACTTAAGTCCGGAGAGTATGGTGGATGGTGCAGTACCTCCCAGTCCCATAGACCGAGAAGAGCAGCCACAGCTGGCGCTAAATGTGGTAATCCGGTTTTGTGGGCGAGCTAACAAATCGCCTGGCGTCGATCCACTAACGCGGAACCAGTATGCACTTCGTCTTCTGAGACGGTACGACGACCTGTCCGATGTGTGCCACAGTTTGCCGACCTTCGATGAAGGCTTTTACCCTGTGTTCCACTGTTCTGCGCGCTTCTTGAATACCTTGATGACACTGTCGTGCTGTACGACCTCTGGCGCATTTAATATTAATCCGTTGTTCCTGTTTCGAGAACATAGTGACATCGTTACGTTAGACCACTGACTCACGAGTGACTGTCTTTGTTTGTTTGTAAATCTATCGGACCAAACTGCGTGGTCATCAGTCCGTAGCTTACAAAGTACTTAAACCTAGGTAAATTAAGCTAAGGACAACACAAACACCCATGCCCCAGGGAGGACTCGAACCTCCATGGCGAGCAACCACGCGCTCCGCAGCGAGACGCTTTAGACCGCTCGACTACTCCACCGCGGCGAGAATATGGATCAACCGTCCTTTGATGATCTAGTGGACATCATGCCACGACCAATACAGGCGAGCATCAGTGCAAGAGTATGTGATGCCGAAAATGACGTGCTAAAGATGCGAAATTTAACCGACAGGAAGAAGATGCTGTGATATGCAAATGATTAGCTTTTCAGAGCATTCATGAGGAAAGTTTCCAACTGATTTCTCGTACACAGACAGTAAGTGCGTTATTGTGTAAGGAGGAGAAATACGTACCATCCCATTTCCGACTTTGATAAAGGTCGGATTGTTTCCTATCGCCATTGTGGTTTATCGTATCGCGACATTGCTGCTCGCATTGGTCGCGATCCAATAACTGTTAGCAGAATATGGAATCGGTAGGTTCAGGAGGGTAATACGGAACGCAGTGCTGGATCCCAACGGCCTCGTATCACATCAGTATGGCTGTAACGGATCGTGCAACCACGTCTCGATCCCTGAGTCAACGGATGGGGACGTTTGAAAGATAACAACCACCTGCACGAACAGTTCGATGACGTTTGCAGCAGCATGGACTATCAGCTCGGAGACCATGAGTGCGGTTACTCTTGACGCTGCATCACAGACAAGAATGTCTGCGATGGTGTACGCAACGACGGACCTGGGCGCACGAATTAAAAAGTGTCATTTTTTTTTCGGATGAATCCAGGTTTTCTTTACAGCATCACGATGGTCGCATCCGTATTTCGCGACATCGCGGTGAACGCACATTGGAAGCGTGTATTCTTCGTCTACATACTGGCATATCAACCGACGTGATGGTAGGGGGTGCCATTGGTTACACGTCTCTGTCACCTCTTGCTCGCATCGACGGCACTTTAAACAGTGGCCGCTAAATTTCAGATGTGTTACGACCCGTGGTTCTACCCTTAATTTGATCGCTGCGAAACCCTACGTTTCAGCATGATAATGCACGACAGCATGTTTCAGATCCTGTACGGGCCTTTCTGGATGCGGAAAATGTTCGACTGCTGCCCTGGCCAGCACATTATCCAGATGTCTCACCAATTGAAAACGTCTGGTCAATGGTGGCCGAGCAACTGGCTCTTCACAATACGCCAGTCACTACTCTAGATGAACTGTGGTATCGTGTTGAAGCTGCATGGGCATCTGTACCTGTACACGCCATCCAAGCTCTGTTTGACTCAATGCGCAGGCGTATCAAGGCCGTTATTACGGCCAGAGGTGGTTGTTCTGATTTCTCAGGATCTATGCACCCAAATTGAGTGAAAATGTAATCACATGTCAGTTCTAGTGTAATATATTTGTCCAATGAATACTCGTTTATCAGCGGCATTTCTTCTTGGTGTAACAATTTTAATGGCTGGTAATGTAGATGTACCTATGTATGCCACAATCTGAAACACAAATTCAGAATGTCTAGGTTGCTGCGGTACAACTTGTCGATTTGTTTTCATGAGCAGTTATGCTGTTTCTGTATGTCTCTATTCCAGTTTTATCTGGAGGTTCACCAACCCCTAGAAACATGATGCTGCAACGTTTCCTTATGTCTGCAGGAGGGGACGAATGGTTACAAAAATGAGAGAAAAAGAAGAGAAGAAATATGTTCGTCTCCCTTTCAGAGAACAAAATTCCGGCAGAGATCGACAATATTGCATATAACAGCGGACGGGACACGTTTTTCAAACCTGTCAGCGGTCACACGGACTACCCCGCGCCTGCAGGTGTATGATGAATTGCCGGACCCGCTAATTCCCGGCGTATACTGATTAGCACATCATAAAGGGTATAAATCAGTCCCGTCCCGGTGGACTGCTGGGATCCCCCGGACTTAGGGCAGGTGCGAAATGGCGAATGCAGTAACCTCCGGCTCCGTGGTGGCAATCACAGGGTGACGACCTAGCCTGCTGCCGGTTGTCAGTGACGTAACAATGGACAGACAGCGAAGCAGCTGAGCGTAGCGGATTTAATACGAACGGCCAGCAAACACACGTCACAATAATTATGAGATACATAGGCAAAAAACAGAGAAGGGAGTAAACCTTTAATGATATGGTATCGCTTCTTTTCGGACACGTCCGGAAAGAATGGACACCATATCAACAATTGTTGACTCGTTCAAAGCAACTGCAAAGCGATTTAGACAAAATTTCTACATGGTGCGAAAATTGGCAATTAACACTAAATAATGAAAAGTGTGGAGTGACACACATGACCACTAAAAGAAATTCGCTGAACTTCAATTACACGAAAAATCAGTCAAACCTTAAGGTCGTAAATTCTACCAAATACCTAGTTACAATTATGAACAACTTAGACTGGAGGGAACACATAGAAAATATTGTGGGGAAGACGAACCAAAAGTTACGTTTCATTGGCATAGCGCTTCAAAGGTGCACCAGCTCCAGAAAAGAGACTGCCTACATCACACTTGTTCGTCCTCTCTTGGAGTACTGTTGCCCCTTGTGGGACCCTCACCAGGTGGGACTGACGGAAGACATAACGTTCAGAGAAGGGCAGCTAGTTTTGCTTTATCATGTTACAGGGGGGAAAAGCGTCACGGCAATGTTGCACGATTTGAAGTGGAAATAAAAGTACGACGTTATTCGTTGCGGCGAGATCTATTTTCCAAATTTCAATCACCGACTTTTACTTATGGATGTGAAAATATTTTGCTAGGACCCACTTACATCGGCAGACATGACCGTCCCAATAAAATAAGAGAAATGAGCTGGTAAACAGAACGATTTAGGTTTACTTCCTTCTCGCGCGCTATTAGAGAATGTAACGGTAGAGAAAGTTCATGAAAGTGGTTAATGAATCCTCTGCCAGGCACTTAAATCTGACTTGCAGAGTATCTATGTAGATGTAGGTGAATACACTCTAACGATAAAATGAAGAGTTTTAAACAATTTACTTATGTGCCACAGTCGCTATATTGCATATAACATTTCTTTATTTTTAGAGAAGCTATGTCACCATTTTAAAGTACTTCTGTATCACCAAAGACTTGAAACGAAAACATTTTACTTTGATGATGTTAAAATTTTCAAGTGAATAGGTTTCATATACTTAACGATTTACTTTTTAGGATGCATTTGACAGTCCTGTCATGAGAACAAACAGATTTCCAGTCCAGAGAACAAGTAACTGTTCATAGGAACAACGCTTATAATCGTTCAGCCCAGACCTGTTCTATTATTACAGGAATGATATAACAACCTGATGTAGAAATCTATTGTTTTACACAGGATATTTTATTTTTTATTTTTTTATAATCACTTGTATTAGTACAGAGTCAGTACTTTAATTTTGTGAAGAGCTTTTTTGCATAGAGAATAAAAAATGTCTCTGGTGAAACATAAGTACTTGGAATGGTCTGTGGCGCTTCTGTTATCCATGTTTGATCTATGTGAGTATAGTATAATAATTTGTTAAAATAAACCGTAAGAAGTGTTGCCAAAATTTAATATAATGGTAATTTTTTTCATTTTAGTCCGCGGAATTCATATCTGGCTAAGTAATTAAGCCCGGTTAAGTTGTGCAATGCGTTTGGACGCCATTACGGCTGACGAAATTTCGTTCACTGATTGTTGTTAAATTTATTTACTTTCAAATAAAATCATACCCATTCAAAATTAATCAGCATTTTAGAACCTGTAATAGCGTTTTCTCTTTCTCATGTTAAATATCCGTAGTCCGTTTTTCTTTCTAGTTTTAGAATTTCACATTAACTTACGACTGGACAGTAAACTAAAATTTAACGCACGGTCATCTGCATCAAACAGATCGCGTAACCAGACCAAAACTATTTCATGACATCGATTTACCTTAATACGTTTGCTTTTTATTACAGCTACAACACCGGAATGAGCTGATCTGTGTCTTTTTATAGTGTAACTGCCGCCAACATATACTCAAAGTAGCTTTAAAAGATCTTTTAAAATGTCCATACTAATTCCACCATTTATTTAGCAATTCCTATCAATGAAATGTATATATACGAAATTTTAACTACCTTTGAACACAATCCAGACTTAGAAATCTTCTACGAAATTAAATCAGAATAGATTAATCTCGCACATTTCCAGTCTTTATGGCAGTTCCATTATAGAAGGTTACCATAATCTTCTTATAAGAACTGCTCTGCATAACACCTTCCCACGATTTGTTTAACGGATACTGTTTAAAATGTTGGTACAGTTTTCATATTCTTTGGCGAGACTATAGGATGGAGTGAGGTGAAAGCAAATGAGAATATGAATGAAGGAAAACAATTATTTTCTTTTTTAAAAATACGCACATCTCCATCTTCATCTACATCGGACCACATTTATACTATTTATCTCTCATTCCATTCTCGAATAGCGCGTGGGAAAAAAGAACACCTGAATCTCTCCGTTCGAGCTCTGATTTCTCGTATTTGATTCTGATGATCATTTCTGCCTATGTAAGTGGGAGTCAACAATATATTTTCGTATTCGAAGGAGAATGTTGGCGATTGGAGTTTCGTAAGTAGACCACGTCGCAGCGATAAGCGCCGTTGTTGTAATGATTCCCATCCCAGATCCTGTATCATTTCCGTAACGCTGTCTCCCCTGTATCGTGACAATACAAAACAAGTTGCCCTTCTTCGTACTCTTTCGATGTCCTCCGTCAAACCCACCTGATAAGAATCCCACACTGGGCTGCAATACTCCAAAAATGGACGGACAAGCGTACGTAATATATTGATCAAAGGATTAAAATAGGTGTTCTCAATATCGCCTATGGGCGCTATTAGGATGCAGGTGATGCTCGAATTAGGAACACAGTACGATCCACAGGAACATACACAATATGCCAGTGCTTCAGAACACCTTTTGTCATTGTATAATGACAAATACAAATTGTATAATGTATAATTGTATAATAGGATTCGAATCCTTATTTGACAAGTAAACGAAATTATCTTAAGTTAACAGTTACCTGGTAGTTCTCCCTCGACATAGTGCGGGCAGTAGGAAAGATTAACACAACCTCTGACAGTGTGGGTGTCATTCTGTTTCCGCTATCAATTGGTGCTGGCTGTGCTACAGAAACGTATAGATGAGAGGCAAAGCAGCTTGGGAATACGAGTAGGCGTAGGGGGACACCTAGTTTTGTATGAAAATGCTATATCTTTATACACGTAATTGGCAATTGACTCTAAATAATGAAATGAGAAGTGTGAAGTCGTCCACTTGCGTACGAAAAGAAATCCTTTAAACTTTGTTTACAAGATAAATCAATCAAAAGTGAAGGCCGTAAACTCCACAAAATACCTAGGAATTACTATTACTTCAGACTTAAATTGAAAAGAACACGTAGATTATGTCATGCGAAAGGCGAATCAGAGACTGCGTTTTATTGGCAAAACCCTTAAAAGATGCAAAAAAACTACTAAAGAGACTGCGAGACTGCATATACTACGATTGTCCGTCTTTTTTTTTTTTTTTTTTTTTTTTTTTTTTTTTTTTTTTTTTTTTTTGAGTATTGCAGCTCAGTGTGGGATCCTTATCAGGTGGGTTTGACGGAGGACATCGAAAGAGTCCAAAGAAGGGCAGCTCGTTTCGTATCGACACGATACGGGGGAGTCAGCGTTACGGAAATGATACAGGATCTGGGATGGGAATCATTGCAACAACGGCGCTTATCTCTGCGGCGTGGGCTACTTACCAAAACTCCAATCGCCAACATTCTCCTCCGAATGCGAAAATATATTGTTGACTCCTACATACATAGGTAGAAATGATCTTCAGAATGCCGGCCGCGGTGGCCGAGGGGACTGAGGCACTTCAGTCACGGTCTGCACGGTCACTACGGTCGGGGGTTCGAATCCCCCCTCGGGCATGAATAATTGTGCCGTCCTTAGTTGTAGGTAGTTCATAAGTAGTTTGTAAGTTTAGGGATTGATGACCCCTTAAGCTTAACAAACATTTGAACAACATTTTTGATCTTCAGAATAAAATACGAGAAATCAGAGCTCGAACGGATTGAGATGTTCTTTCTTCCCGCGCGCTATTCGAGAATGGAATAGGAGATGAATACTATAAAAGTGGTTCGATGAACCCTCTGCCAGGCACTTAAATGTGATTTGCAGAGTATCCCATGCAGATATAGATGTAGATAAATGCAGCAAAATTTAAGTCTGTTAGTTAACGACTTTGATAACTGTGTAAGTATCTACCTAGGCACAGAAAAAAAATTCCCTACAACGAGCAATTCGCGTGTGCTTAATTTCGGAATACTTCCAGGCAACGGAAGCATGAACTGAGTGTGATTAAACGTATGCAAATCAGGATAATCCAGATACATGAGTCCGTGAAGGGAGTGCGCCTTTCTGAATTTCGAGATTCTCTTTCCTTATGCAGATTTACGGCGGCAATTTTTCTGGATATTTCGCGGCTTAAGTGCCGGCAGCTCCACCAGCGACACAAACATTCGGCCCGTCTGCCGGATGTGAACACGTGGGCGTCCGGCGTTTGTTTGATTAAGCGATTAAGATTTCCCTGCCCGGCGTTTCCGTGACTAACTGCTGTTTCTTTGTCGAGTCTCCAAATAAACTCGCGCGGAGCGCAGGAAGCGTGCATGTGTTTACCTCTGTTAAGAGCCGCTTGTTAGGAAACACCAGTGCCCTACCCCACCTGCAGTGTTTGCGCTCTCCAACTGCTGTTCCTGTGCAGCAGAAGTGGGCGCGTCAGATGTGCAACGAGCGATCTGTTAGGTGCGAACACCGCCGGAAACTACCGATAACACACGACCGACAGCTGACGCGCGAGTTCGTAGTCACGTTAGAAGTATTCTTTGTCACTATCACTACAGTATGAAACTACAACGAATATTTAAATGTGACATTCCAATAGTATTTGAAAAAGTATTGCCTCAAAGATCAATCTTCGAATAGTATTTGAAAAAGTGTTGCCTCAAAGATCAATCTCGTGTTGGGTAAATGTGCCATGTAATGAACAAGTAAATTTAAGCTTATAACCATTCTAAACTCCTCTCCATTAAAATTGCTACACCACGAAGATAATGTGCTACAGACGCGAAATTTAACCGACAGGAAGGAGATACTGTGATATGCAAATGATTAGCGTTTCCGAGCATTCACATAAGGTTGGCGCCGGTGGCGACACCTACAACTTTCAGACATGAGGAAAGTTTCCAACCGATTTCTCATACACAACCAGCAGTTGACCAGCGTTGCCTGGTGAAACGTTGTTCTGAGGCCTCGTGTAAGGTGGAGAAATGCGTACCATCACGGTGCCGATTTTGATAAAGGTCGGATTGCGGTTTATCGTATCATGACATTGCTGCTCGCGTTGGTCGCAATCCAATGACTGTTAGTAGAATATGGAATCGGTGGGTTCAGGAGGGCAATACGGAACGCCGTGCTGAATCACAACGGCCTCGTATCACTAGCAGTCGAGATGACAGCCATCTTATCCGCAAGGCTGTAACGGATCGTGCAGCCACGTTTCGATCCCTGAGTCAACAGATGGGGACGTTTGCAAGACAACAACCATCTACACGAACAGTTCGACGACGTTTGCAGCAGCATGGACTATCAGGTCGGAGACCATGGCTGCCGTTACACTTCACGCTGCATCACAGACAGGAGCGCCTGCGATGGTGTACGCAACGACGAACCTAGGTGCATGAATGGCAAAACGTCATTTTCTCGGATGAATCCAGGTTCTGCTTATGGCATAATGATGCTCGCATCCGTGTTTGGCGACATCTCAGTGAACGCACATTGGAAGCGTGTATTCGTCATCGCCGTACCGGCTCATCAGCTGGCGTGTTGGTATGGGGTGCCATTGGTTATACGTCTCGGTCACCTGTTGTTCGCATCGACGGCACTTTGAACAGTGGCCGTTACATTTCAGATGTGTTACGACCCATGGCTCTATCCTTCATTCGATCCCTGTAAAACACTACTTTTCAGCAGGATAATGCACGGCCGCATGTTACAGGTCCTGTACGGGCCTTTCTGGATACGGAAAATGTTCGACTGCTGTCCTGGCCAGCACATTCTACAGATCTATCACCAATCGGAAACGTCTGGTCAACAGTGGCCGAGCAGCTGGCTCGTCACAGTACGCCAGTCACTACTCTTCATGAACTGTGGTATGGGACTGATGACCTAGCTGTTTAGTCCCCTAAAAACAACCAACAACAACAACAACTATGGTATCGTGTTGAAGCTGCATGGGCATATGTACCTGTAAACGCCATTCAAGCTCTGTTTGACGCAATGCTGAGGCGTATCAAGGCCGTTATTACGGCCAGAGGTGGTTGTTCTAGGCACTGATTTCTCAGGATCTATGCACCCAAATTGCGTGAAAATGTAATCACATGTTAGTTCTAGTATATTTGTCCAATGAACACCCGTTATCATTTGTATTTCTTCTTGGTGTAGCAATTGTAATGGGCAGTGGTGTGTGTGTGTGTGTGTGTGTGTGTGTGTGTGAGACAGAGAGAGAGAGAGAGAGAGAGAGAGAGAGAGAGAGAGAGAGAGAGAGAGAGAGAGAGAGAGAGAGAGAGAGAGAGAGAGATTGTGTGTGTTGCTTGAGCATAAGTTAGTGGAAAGTAGTTTGTAAGTCTATCGACGTATGACATCAGCCGTTTGGTCTCTTAGGTTTAGAAAACATCTGAACATTTGCTCCCCGTGGAATGAGAAAAGGCGATCACAGCATACTGGCTGTAGTGGCCTCAGTCTCTGAACAGGTGACATGAATGTAATCGATACTAATATTTTGAATGCCTATGACTCTTACGCCTCTTACGTTACACGACTAATTCGCTAAACTGATTTTGATGCGATTTGGTATGAAGACTTCTTGAATTCTGAGGCAAGTCGCAGACTGAACATACTTGATGAAATTAAAAAAAAGAACAAGCCCTTAAGATGGTGAGGCAGGGAAAGGAACATTCATTTAATAAAAGTGGTGATAAACGACGTAAAATTATGAAATGTGTTGATTGTCTTACAGTTTGGATACGCTGCACTCTCTTGACCACGCCTGGAGCTTTGCTTTCCTGAACGAGTATACAAGTAACAGCAGCTGACGCCTTTGCACTTACAAATATCTATTCGCCTCTATTTAATAATTTGAGAAATCTGTCATTCCGTGTGGAAGTCGTTGTTCTTTGGGGCGATCTGAATCAGTTTATACAAGTTTCCAGCCAAGATCGCATTATTTATTGATGGATGACCGGTTGCGACGTTCACAGACGTCAAACCACATACGACATTGTAAAATATAGGAGATCAGAAGATGGCGTCTGTCAACGTTGAAACCGGTCATTCGTAAATAAATAATACCATCATGGCTGGAAACTTGTTTAAATCTGTCATTCTATTTTGGTGTCCAGCTTGATTAAACGGTAACAACTTTGTAGCAGACAACAAGTATTATGTAACTTATCGTATCGCGTTTGTTATTCCTCCGCTAATCTATCCATATTTGCACACAAATATCAGCGTAGGTTCTAGGGAAGGCTGAAAATTCTGGGCATCGGCCGAGGCGGTACACGCAGTGATAAGGGTATGGGGGAGCGGGCAGCGCCACTGTCAAGTTTCTGCCGCTGTTGAGAATGTAGTACATACACACACATACACATCTGCACAACGTAATCAAACTGTGGATCGCAGCAGTGGAGTGGCCGAGCGCTCTAAGGCGCCCTGCTGAAGAGCGCGCGGTTACTCGCAGTCGGAGGTTCGAATCCTCCGTCGGGCATGGGGGGGTATGTCTATGTGTGTGTGTGTGTGTGTGTGTGTGTGTGTTGTCCTTAGCAGTTATAGTTTGTAAGCCTAGGGACTGATAAACGCAGCAGTTAAGTCTCTTTTTACAAATATTTGAACATAATGTGGTTTGACAACAGTTGCAAGTTATCCTCATTCACTGTTGAAATCACCTACACAATCGGAAATTTGCCAACTAGTAGCTGTCTTGCTGAGCATTTGTCACAAGAGGTTGGGCTAACAGCTATTACAATCATATTTAAGACCCATAAAAATTATGAAAGCCGAAACTCTGCGTAGGTTTTATTAATAACAAAAAGACGTCACTCTCATATATATCAGTCGTTCTAGAAAATATTTTCAAATCTTAAATCATAAACGGTCGCTGGCCACATGAAATAATTTTATTTTAGGCCTGGTTTCAGCCTATTTGACGCCATTTTCCCCCCAGAGAGCTCACGGTTCTTTCGTGAGTTCGTGCGTGGCGAGCACGGGGCCCCGAGCTAATGCAGTCTTCTTTCCTTCTTTCCTCCCTGGACGGCACTACCTTTTCCTCCCCCTCCCTTTATTATTCTTACTCCTTCCCCTCCCCACCGAGGAACTTTTGACCTAGGCAGTTTGGTCTCCATGTCCCAAACAACCTGTAAAGAGGCACGTTGGGATTTATTCCCATCTGCTTGCGTTACTGAACCTCCTGATACCAATGTTTCATAATAACAGGCACGAATGTAATTAGTCTATTACCATTTTATTTTTCTAAACTTTTGTTATTCTTTTTTATAACGTAAGTTATTTTCTATTATTTGACGTCGCAGAAGTTTGCTTAATTAGCGAATAATAGTCGACCCTTAAGAGTAATTCGCACTCTATTCCCATCTGTCAAAGACAGGTAAGGTAGTAATGGAGAAAAGTCAGATGCAAGTACATATGTATAAAAGATAATAAACTTTGGATAGTAGTAACAAATATAGGTCTCATTATAAGAACATTTTTGTAATTAAATACAGTTTGAATAATTATGAGCCACGGTGAAGTAGCCGAGCGGTCTAAAGCGTCTTGCTGCGCAGCGCGCGGTTACTCGCCATGGAGGTTCGAGTCCTCCCTGGAGCATGGGTGTGTGTGTTGTCCTTAGGTTAGTTTTCCTTAGTTTAAGTAGTTTGTAAGCTACGGACTGATGACCACGTAGTTTGGTCCGATAGAATTACAAACATTTCAACATTTGAATAATTGTGAAACACATAAAAAATCAAATACTAACTTTTTCATGTTTATTTTATTCTTTTAAAACTTGTTTATTTTCCAAAACTTCATTGAAATCAATATTAGTCACTTAGTTACAATGTGAACAACGTTTACATTTTGGCTCTGTGTGTCTTTACCACAAACCTAAATACCACTGAATGAGCGAACTCGTGAAAAACCCACGTATAATTCTCTATACGGAAAACATTCTTGTAAATATAACACTGCCCTTTGAAGCGTCTGACCTTGTGCTTCATTTATGGTCAAAGAGAAGGCGACTTTTAATGTGAATTGTCTTCTTATAATTAGGAAAGGCTTGGTTGTATCAGAAGGTGTGAGTTTAATGCGGGGTATTAGCACAGTTTTATCGCAGTCAGTGTGTATTTAGCAGTGTTGACGTACTCACCTAAGTGAGTCACCACTAACTTGCACCATTAATTAATCCCTGATTAGCGTTATAATTTCTAATTAACGTAATTATACTACTTTTCTTTAAAAGCAATTGTTAATTTATTTGCGTATTTTTCGTCGTTACATGGACGTGTATAATCTAAATAGTGTGATAAACTATGCTTCCATCAAAGAAGGTCTTTGACTTGGATTGTGAGCTGTCGTTCATGTTAGTTAAAAACATTGTCAAAAGATGGCACCTTCTATATTGTTGTTATATTGGCCGCGCCAACTAAGTTGATCCTCGGTGCGGTGACTGATGGGATCATCTGTAAATACATGTCCCATTTACGGTCGTTCGTCGGGTATAATCTTAGATTGTACGAACACTTTTTTTTTCTTTTTTTTTAGAAAACAAAGTTTTTTCGTGAAAACAGTAACTTTAAACAATCTGTGTATTTTTCCTCATTAGTGGAGAACGAAACCTTGAAAATGATACCTCAATCATTAATTTCGGTTAATTAATACGGGAGATATGGCGTGCCCACAAAAAACACCGATGAGAAATAATATATATGATAATGATTAATTGGTTGATGCAAGAGGCATATTGTAGGTCATTGTAGGTCATATATTAGGCTAAAATTAGTATCTCTGATCAAACTAGTTAAAGCAAGTATTATTATGTTTCACAATTATTATTAGGAAAGTTTTTCCCTCATTAGTTTCTGTATAATTACCGTTATTACGAAATTATTGTTGACAAATATATTTCATTAAATATGTAAATGAAATACTATTAACATACCTGAGATTTATATGTCAGTGTACTAGGTATTATTTACGCTACCTTTTACTATAGCCAGTTGCAAGTAATTGTTTACATTTCCATTACCTAATTAACAATACGCAATTTCCAGTGACATTGTTTGGATGATATAAATAGGATGCTTTCGCGCCATGTAAATGAGTCTCGTTTCATCTTTGTTAGGAGGCACGATTCACGCCAGTAGGGACTAATGTTTCGAGTTTGAACGGAGGCACAGTTCACGTCACGCTGAACTCTAATTTGAACCATTGTAGTAAAAGTTCTTCTGTGTTAGTCTTGTGGAAAGTTTAAGCAAGGTAAAGCAGTCAACAATCCGAAGATTCGTCTGTAAATAAAGTACCCTCTGACATTAATTATACGAAATTTCAAGTAAATAATGATATGTTTTGAAGGTCAAGTGTGTAAAATTTTATGAAGATCGAAATAAAACAAATGAAACAGACAGACGAACAATCTTCTTCATATATAAGATAGGATTAAAAATGGTTCTTAATTTTCGTGCTCACGTATTAATATTATGATGTCTCGAACGAATGACGGTGTGCGCCTATTCTTTCTTACAGATGCAGCTTCCAAACAGTTGTGTATAACGGATTGCCTACCGGTAAGTTCCAACCCATATGAGGATTGGGCACTGTCTACCTCCACAAAAACCACGGCGTCTATCAAGGCCTATCTCGCATAACACACGACCACCAAGTTTCGACGGTTTCTCGTAGACGGCAACCACTAAGTTCTTTCATGTTTTTACGAAATTAATGTTCATAACAATTGTTTTAATTAATATTACGTAATAGATTTAAACTTTTGTCTTTAATCTTCTAACTAAATTAGTGTAAATGTGTATTTTATAGCTAGAACAAAAGTCTACTGCCTGTCTGGCTTGTAGTGATGTAAGGGAATTGTGATGGGTGGGGTTACTGCCACTCCGTTCAGCAGTACTTACTTCGTGCTAGCTCACCCGTTGCTCCATAGACAACTATCGCTACCAAATATACCAGGATAATTCGCCGTTTATTCTAATTTTATTCTCTTTTTCTTATATCGCTGTTTCATAATTCCATCTAAATCTATAACATTTGTTGCATAGGATGGTCTGGTTGGTTGGTGTGTGACGATACTGGGTCGTCGTTCTTAGTTGCCTCTTGAAGTTCTCGTAGATCGGCGTTCCTGGTCACTACTGGCTGAAATTTCACGAAGCAAAATTAGTCCACTACAAATAACGTAGGAAACACGTAGAATTGCAGTTCATTGACACTTCAATGACTCATTAGTGCCCAGTTGTCCCCATTTATGAAAAGCGCGAAAGTCTCCTTAGAAACAGTCACCACAACCCATTACGCACATCCCACATATCAATAATACAAATTTACACAGTTTTTGTGTGGAATACAAAAATTCGAGGTGTACATCTTACAAGGAAAGTACTTGGGTTTGAACAAACATATCTGTATGAACATTTGGTTACAGGATCTCTACGTACACCTCAATGTGCTGGTGGATGTCGTTTTCATGCAAAACTTTGCAATTATGCTCTAGATAGCACTGTAGATGTAATTGTAGACGCCATATGCAATGCATAAATCTTAACTATAACTTATAATAATCATCTTACATGTTCTTTAGCGTATTGTCGTCAAAAGCCGTGATGATAGTTGCAACTTTAACCTTCTTCTCGGAAGACTGTTGGTATTCACTGCCACTCCTTCCATCGCCTCTTCCCGCACTTACCGTAGCACTACCGCTAGCAATGAGTTCATCGTCATTATCATCCCTATTATCATCAATATATGTTAGTGTTACAACAGTATCTAACTTATGCTCATATTTCCGTACCATAACAGATACGAGAAAGCATGCGAATGATTCATCTTCTACACTAATACCATCTTCACGAAGAATGGATCTTCGTAACTTCATCTCAACCAATCGCAATACTTTATCAGGATTCATTATCAATCGCCGCCCCATCTGACGCTTCACCACATAAATAACACCACAAAACGCAACTTCGGAGGCACACTGTACTGTCCCTACTGGCGAACCGACAGGTCAAAGTGCAATGCGGCAAGGCACACGCAATGGTCTCTAACAGACGACTGCAGAGTTTTGCAGATGCGGGAGTGTCACTAGTGCAATAAGGGATCTTTACATTCTTTACGATTTTGATGCATGTTCGAGCCAAAGTACTTTCCTTGTTACTGTCACACGAATATTAAAAGCCGGCCGCGGTGGCCGCGGGGACTGACGCGCTCCAGTCACGGTCTGCACGGCCACTACGGTCGGGGGTTCGAATCCCCCCTCGGGCATGGATATTTGTGCCGTCCTTAGTATAAGGTAGTTCGTAAGTAGTTTGTACGTTTAGGGACTGATGACCCCGTAGTTAAGTCCCATAAGATTAACAAACATTTCATATAAAAAAAAAAAAAAAAAAAGAAACGAATTAAAAGTCTATTCATAATACCGTTAGATATGTCTGACACCTCTGGCATTGTTGCTGATGTGAAAAGTACCGAGTAGCACCGTGGTTTTGAACCCTCATTAAACTGTAGGTCCCCCTATAACTAGTTGAGTAAGTCAGTTCTAAAATCGGAGGAAGACAAACCACCTGCAAACAGGACCATGCCTAGTAAAGCACTGTGCTGGCCACAGATAAATATAAAAGCTATTTATAAATCTAGATTCTATTTACTTTACTTGCTTTTTGTAAGTGACTTTTGTTGTTAGTATATGTAGTTGCTACAGCGTCTGCTTGCACTGGGCTCAGTAATGTAACCCCACGTTTTCCCCCAGTGGCAGCTCAGCTACGCTCGCTGGAGTCGGTCTCTCGCTCAGACATCTGCGGCTGCTCCCCTTCCGTATACACCGCCGGTTTCCGCGCACGCTCCCCTCCCGCTAACTTAATTGCTCTTTGTGTGTGGCTGAGTGGAAGCTTTGAAGGCTCGCTGTGTTTTGTAATTCCATGTTTGCGTTTGAAAGGCAATCCACCGTGGACTACATCCGCTACGTTTACGCTCTCAGAATAATTTCACAGCCCTCTTTCGCAGCGAGATACAAGTCTTCATATATTCAAATTCGATGCTATTAAACAAGACAATAATTTATCTGTCTTTTTCAGTACTCGTGTTCTGTTCGCTATGAATATTGAACCGTGCTTCAGGCGCGTTCACGAAGGAAGAGAATGAAATGGAACGACTCAGCGAAAAAAAAGCAACAGGCAACATTGAAAGATGCATTTAATTTTATTAAATCTTCTATTTTGCTTTAGTGCCCTGCATCATATACGCGTATCTTAAATAGATTTTTCCATATTTGCATGCCTACCACACGCTGTATTTTCGATAAGCTGTTTTCAAGTTTCATCGGCCTCTATTAAATTTAGAGTGTGTGACATGCATAAGGGGTTGGGTTGGGTTGTTTGTTTGGGATAGGGGGACTAAACTACTGAGGTTGTCAGTTCCCCGGTGGCGAGGGGAAGAAGTGAGGAGAGGAAAGGAGGGGAGGGGAAAGGAAATGCAGTCCGGGAAGTAAAGAAGGAAGGAAGACTGCATTAGCTCGGGGCCCCGTGCTCGCCACGCACGAACTCACGGAGGAACCTCCCAAATTTATAGACACAAAACACTGATTTTTTATCCCCATGCCTGCTGCGTGCAAGATTCCTTTTCGTAGTTGAGAATCTTGTTGTCAATGTAGATGATTTTAGCACAAATGTTCCTCCTTTCGTAAATGTTTACTTCTCTTTTATGAATGTCCTAGCGGACTTGCCTCTAATCTGGTGTTTCCCGTGTATTTGTTTCGTCTCCTAATGCTTGGAGCATCTCTTCACTTCGACCTTTCTCTGTTTAACTAGTTTTAATCTCTGTAGTTTGTATCATGTTCACAATATTTCGAAGTACTACTTCTTTTATGTTCCGAGTACATTCATAGCTTTCCTCCGCAATTTATATTGGAGAACTGATTTTTATGTTACTATTTAAAATCCTTGTTTTGTCCATTTGAAAAATATTATGATGTACGCCGATATGTAAAACAATCAGAATATTGGCTATTTGCATTAAACTAATGTGAACGGGAGACATTATTGGTGCAATCGACAAGTGTAACTCATTTTATAGGAATAATGAAGAGTCTATACTCTTCTTCAGATATGCACAACGTTATTACCAGCAGATTTGTTCTAGAAATGACTCGGTTGCTAACAACCTCATTTTACTCAAGCAAGACTAGCTGCCGATAATCCCATTCATCAGCTGAAAAATAACTAAAGAGTCATAGTGGAAGACAAACATTGGAGATTTGTAACTCTACTGCTTATAAAAAAATTAAAAAAATTAAAAAAAATGTAAATATTTTTCCCCTCGTCAGATGTAAACACGGTAGTCACTGCACTGATATTAGTAATTTTCAACACGGAAGAGATAGGACCTTGCGCAGTCTATGTTATCTATGGTTTGTCACCAAAAGAAACACAGTCATTCATAGAATGTAGGCTTTCGCGGCCGGCGTCTTAATTAATCAAAACTTCCGGTCTAAGATGCCGTGGTCCACCAATAAAACTTTTTACTCCCAACGTTTCGTTGCCTAGTGCGGGCAACATCTTCAAGGGTGAGTCGAACATTAAGCACTGAAGTCGGCCAACAAAAGTGCCTCGTAGTGGTATCGGTACTTGGATGATACTTTTGTGATATGGAATCACGGTGATTAAAAATAAAATGATTTTTTGGGGCACAGTTTACTATGGAGAAATTGGAAAACGGACAGTTGAATTTTTTAGATGTATCGGTAATCAAACGGGCAGATGGGCCCTTGGGGCATAAGGTATACAGAAAAGACACCCACACTGATCGTTATCTTCATAAGGATTCGAACCATCATCCTAGGCAGAAGAGAGGTGTCATTAAAACATTTGTGGATGGAGCTAATAATATATGTAAGCCTATTTATCTGAGAGATGAATTAAACCACTTGCGAACAGCTTTCAAGAAAAATGGATACACCGATAAAGAGATAGATCGAGCTCTCCATCCAAGAAGAAAAGGGTCCGAAAACAAGATTTTTGGCCAGGTTTAAAGTGCAGACCGTCTTTAGACCTACCAAGAAAATTAGCGAATACTTATGATCGGTGAAAGACGCACGACATCCCCTATCAACGCCTGGGGTGTATGAAATTCCCTGTAGCTGTGGCATGGTGTATATAGGAACAACAAAAAGAAGTGTTAATATTGGCATATTCGAACATAAAGGAATTGTCGTCTGGGTCACACAGACAAGTCAGCTGTAGCAGAGCATGAAATAAAATTTAGTGAAACGAGCTTGCTAGCCAGGACGTCGCATTATTACACATGCATGTAAAGAGATGCTATAGAAATACAGAAACACCACAATAATTTTAACAGCAAAGAAGAAGGTTTGAAATTAGATAAGATTTGGTGGTCAACTTTGAACCAAAGATATGACAATCGGGTCTGCACGGCCACTACGGTCGGGGGTTCGAATCCCCCCTCGGGCATGTATACTTGTGTCGCCCTTAGTCTTAGCTAGTTCATAAGTGGTTTGTAAGTTTAGGGACTGATGACCCCGTAGTTAAGTCCCATATATTCTACAAACATTTGAATTTTTTTTGAAAATTGATTACCTGTATTCGAGAGAGATGATGTTGGTCAAAGATAGCGTCATAGTCGGCAGCACGTGACAAGTGGTGGCGCCATCTATGCCATCTATATAAGCAGCACCTCCAGCGCCTAGTAGGCAGTCGTCGACCCGACCTTGAAGATGTTGCCCGCAGTACTCAACCAAACGTCGGGAGTAAGAAGTTTCTATTGATGGACCACGGCAACTTAGCCCGGAAGTTTTAATTAATGAAATACTGTCATTCCCTACTACTGCAAGAGTAGAAATTTCGAGTGGGAGAAATGATAACAGCAGCACACATGTAAACCAATAAATACAAAAACTGTAAGTACCGTAATATTTATAAACGACTACATTACAACCAAATGAGAGACCAAGTTTCACACCCAGCACAACTGGAAGAATAATAGCTTTGTATGTTCTCATCTTTGAATTTCTAGAAAATAGCCGTGATAAGCCTATTCAGTGAGAAGTAGCAAGCATTTCCAGCCCGTAATCTTTTCCTCGGCTCGAATTGAATGTCGTTTCTCGATTTAATCTCCACACCTAAATACTTGAACTCGTTCACTTATTCAGAATGCATTGACCCAACTATCAACATTTCCTGATCTATTGCCGTTGGCCATTCTACAAGTATTTCGTTTTGTCTTCACTTATCCTGAGACCTACGTCTTAACCAGCCTTGAATAACGTATTCGCGTTTGCTGTTAGATTTAAGTTGAAATCATCTTCATACCTTAATATCTTATATAAAACTTGAAACTATAAACAGGTAAAATTCTCTAGTGGGTGTTTCATACCAACTATCAGCTGATACTTCAAATAACATGGCGAATGCCAGTTCAATTAACTGAAATGTAAGCTCTTTGATACAGCTGCAAGGACATTACGTCGAGATGTGACAGATGTTTCACATTTTCGTGTGGTTAGATTGTGAGAAAAATTCCGGGATGTTGTAAGTTGAATGCACGTCGTGGTGTAGCTACCTTTGAGGAGACACACGCCCTAGCCTCGCAGCTGTAGAGGAATGTGTGGGGAGCGCAGGCTGCGGTCTAGTGGGGGCCCAGACTGGCGCTCGGTGTTTTGACGTAATTAACGCCGGCTCTGCCCAGCAGTTCACAGGGGCGGGTGGGTAGCGCCCCGCCGTTTCATTACAGGAGGCAGAGGGCCGCGAATAGCAGGCAGACGACTCAGGCGCCGATTCCATAGGCCAGAGCTACGCTGCAGACGAACGCGAAGCAGCCTCAGTCTGGCGAAGCACCCATCTACAGGGGAACTGTCGCTGCTGGTCACGTGGCACCCAGTAAAAGTCTTATCACTACCATGGCGAATCCAAAGCTGAGGGTCCCTTACCACTAGTGAGTGGCAAATGTCGTTCAAGCGTCTTGCCTACTGTAAAAATGTGGCACTATTTATTTAGTCTTATTATTTCCATCTTATTATTACTCACTCAATAAAAGTGAAAGTTAAGGTCTAAAGTTTATTTATTTAATGGGGCTGAAGCCTCCCCCCAGTCCAACCCAAAGATGTTTTAATTTTTTTTATTTTATTATTTTAAGTTTCTCATTTTTTAAACTGGCCGGCACCGGAAATTTGAAATATGTAATAATTCCCAACATAACTATAATTTGCCAATCACAAGTGATCGTGAAAATGGGTCACCAACGTGATGCCGCCACTGAGAACGTGTGCTGCTGTTACTGTGAGCGGTTTTAATGCCGCCGCGACCAGCTCTGATGCTGCCGCTGTTGTTACTGCTACGCTGAAGCTACGAGCCGATTGTCCATATGCGGCGACCCGCTGCTTAGCATGTCGGCGGCGCCACCGAGTGGAATCTTACGAAGAACAATACTGTTATTTTAGTTCAATTTTTACACATAGAGTCTCATGTTAATTACACTGTAAAGACCTATCTCTTTGGCTACTAACAGAGAAGCTGTTTAATTATTTTACGAGCTTTGTATATATACTCGATTTTAAGAAAAATTCCTCCTCTTCCACTTTCTAATTAACGCGAGTGTACTCAGTTTATTTCTTGTGCAACTGTTTCAGTAGTATAATTTGTTAAATTATAGAAAGTGTAAAAATAAGTCATAGATTATTGAATTCAGTAGGCTTTATTTTAAAAAATTAGCCCTCCACAGAAACATATCCTGGCTGCGCCACCGTACTGTGTGTGTGTGTATGAGAGAGAGAGAGAGAGAGAGAGAGAGAGAGAGAGAGAGAGAGAGAGAGAGAGAGAGAGAGAGAGAGAGAAAGAGAGAGAGATATAGAGCAAACTGGATGTGGATAGCTGACCGTAGTGATTGTTCGTTGTGGTACTTTGAATGGAATTGGTGGTTTTGAAAGTTTCAACGGTCATCATATCATTACTTATAGGACATTTAACGTTGGTGATGTTTATAATAAACATATCGGACAGTCTTATTATTTTTGTAATATGCCATTAATTGAAAGGACTCGTAGTAAGCGTTCGGTAGATGAACATGCGAGATTATATAATTTGGCATGGAGGTTCAGGTGTTTGTGAAAATTGTATGTTTAATAGAAACTGTTCATAGTATTATCAAAAACAAAAACAAATAATAACATTAAAAGCTCTATTCAACAATTCGCAATGAACATTAACAATACAAAATTTGGCCATAATTATAACAATGAGCAACTGGGACCTAAGCATGCTTTTACTTGATAACTCACCTGTCATTACAAAATTTCTTACGCTTTCTTTCGCAGGCGCATATTACCCCTTTCGAAATATTACCGCTCATTAAATTTGTTATTAAGAATCCGACCCAATTGAAAAGTAATAGCAGTGTGCATAGCTACAACATTAGGAGAAAGGATGATATTCACTATTCAAGGTTAAATCTAAGTTTGGACAGAAAGGGGTGCCACAAAAGTCTTCGGTCACTTACTAAATAGCATCAAAAGTCTGACATATAGCGAACTGGTATTTAAAAAGAAATTAAAAGAATTTCTGAATGGTAACTCCCTCTACACGTTGGATGAATTTTTAGACAACATTTAAAAACATTAAATAAATAAATAAAAATTTAAAAAAATTAAAAATGAATCAATAAATAAAAAACTTTAAAAATATAAATTAAAAGAGTCCTTAATATTTTGTCATGTATAGACATCATTTATTAAACTGACACGTTCCACATCATAACGAAATGTCGTATATACGATCTATGGAACAATTATAATCTAATCTTATGTAATCCTCATACTAACTACTACAAAGAGACTCTCCTATTCGTTACATTCTATGTGCCCAGCGATAAGAGTATCTCCAAAGATAATAACTTAATAAGATATATTGAGAAATGGAATCAAGAATTATAAAATTAAGTATACTAACATTGCCAAGATGCATAAAATTTACATAGACTCGAAAATATAAAATTAAATGTAGGAACCTTACTATAGCCTTACAATACATACAGATTGTTATGATGCGGCACGATGTATACAAGTTTTGATCAATCGCGGAAATCGATAATCCACGACAGTCTAAACTCGATGTGTATGGGTTGGGTTGTTTGTTTGGGATAAGGGGGACTAAACTACTGATGTTATCCGTCCCCTGGTGGGGAGGGGAAGGAGTGAGGATAGGAGAGGAGGGGAGGGGGAAAGGAAATGCAGTCTGGGAAGTAAAGAAGGAAGGACGACTGCATTAGCTCGGGGCCCCGTGCTCGCCACGCACGTAGTCACGAAAGAACCGTGAGGCCCCTGGGGGCGATGTCCCAGTGTAGTACCATCGACTGGATCTCCCTGCATTTTATAAGTGAGCTCAGTTGGCGGACAGTTCTGCATCTGGAGACGTGGTCAGCGTAAGTGGCTACTGGCGCCAGTAGCTGGAGTGCGGTGCGCGCCAGTAGCGAGGTGGGCACCCTCACGGCGCGGTGCCGCGGCAAGGTCAGGGCGACACCGCGTGACGTCACACGGCCACGGACAAGCGAGGGCGGCGGCGGCGGCGTGGGTGGCGATGGCGCAACGAGTGCCGGAGACCTCTGAGCGGAGGCTTCAGAATCAGTCACGCGACTGACACCTCACCACCAAAGATCACTGCCCTCCTAAAGTTTATTTGAGGGACAACTACAATCGCCAACATTCTCCTCCGAATGCGAAAGTATATTGTTGACTCTCACTTACATAGGTAGAAATGATCATCAGAATAAAATACGAGAAATCAGAGCCCGAACGGAGAGATTCGGGTGTTCATTCTTCCCGCGCGCTATTCGAGAATGGAATGGGAGGTAAAATAGTATAACGGTGATTCGTTGAACCTTCTGCCAGGCACTTAAATGTGATTTTCAGAGTATCCCGTGTAGATGTAGATGTAACGACCAGTCGGAATCGTGGTCGTTAGACACGGAGCACACGCACGGATAGGGATGGGGAATTAAGTCGGCCGTGCCCTTCGAAAGGAACCATCCCAACATTTGCCTGGAGTGATGTAGGAAAATCACGGAAAAACTAAATCAGAATGGCCGGTGGCGGGTGTTGAATGGACCTTCCCCCGAATGCGATTCTAGTGTGTTACCACTGCGCCACCTTGCTCGGTGTTTCTTTAAGGAACGATTATAAAGCCCCGGCCAAGTGGTGTCACGTGGTCTTACAGTAGTCAACAACAATGACAAATTTAAAAGAAGAAACAAGGGGTCGCGCAGCTTGGTCACATGTTTCTCCCTCAATAATAATAGGGCTTTCATTCGTATATTTTTGAAAATTGGCATCTACATCTACACCTACATCTACATACATACTCCGCAATTCACCGTAAGGTGCGTGGCGGAGGGTACACTGTACCACTACTAGGCATTTCCTTTCCTGTTCCACTCCCAAATTGAATGAGGAAAAAAAGAATGCCTCTATGCCTCCGTACGAGCCCTAATTTCTCTTATCTTGTCTTCGTGATCTTGACGCGAAATGTAAGTAGGCGGCAGCAAGATCGTACTACACTCACCTTCAAATTCCGGCCCTCTAAATTTACTTAAAAGAAATTCACGGAAAGAACGTCGTCTTTCTTCCAGCGATCCCCAATTGAGTTGCCGGAGCATTTCCGTGACACTCGCGCATTGGTCGAACCTACCGGTAACAAATCTAGCTGCTTGCCTCTGAACCGCCTCTATGTCTTCCTTTAAACGGATCTGCTGCGGGTCCCAAACACTTGAGCAATACTCAAGACGTGGTCGTACAAGTGTTTTATACGCGGCCTCCTTTACAGGTGAAGTACATCTTCCTAAAATTCTCCCAATAAATCGAAGTCGGCTGTCCGTCTTACTCACAACTGTCCTTACATGCTCTTTCCATTTCATATCGCTCTGCAATGTTACGCCTAGATATTTGAACGACACGACAGCATCAAGAGGCTCACTACTAATGCTGTATTCGAACATTATGGGATTGTTTTTTCTACTCATGCGCATCACCTTACATTTTTCTACACTCTTCGCAACAACTATAAATTTTGTCTAAGTTATCCTGTATGCTATTACAGTCAGTTACCGACGACACCCTCCCATACACCACAGCATCATCAGCAAACAGCCGCAAATTACAAGTTAGTCTGTCCATCAGATCATTTATATAGATAGAAAATAATAGCGGTCCTATCACACTCCCCTGGGGCATGCCTGACGATACACTCGTCTCTGATGAACACTCGCCGTCGAGAACAACGTACTGCGTTCTATTACTTAGGAAGTCTTCCAGCCAGTCACAAATCTGTGAACCTATTCCATAAGCTCGTATCTTCGTTTGCAGTCTGCAGTGTGGCACCGCGTCGAACGCCTTTTTGAAGTCGAGAAAAACACAATCCGCCTGTTGCCCTTCGTCCATGGCTCGCAAGATGTCATGTGAGAAAAGGGCAAGCTGAGTTTCACATGAACGATGTTTCCTAAACCCGTGCTGATTCACGGAAAGAAGCTTTTCCGTTTCAAGAAAATTTACTATATTCGAACTGAGAATGTGCTCCAAAATTCTACATGAAACTGATGTCAACGATATTGGCCTGTAATTGTATGGGTCAGTTCTCTTTCCTTTCTTATAAACGGGAGTCACCTGCGCTTTTTTCCAATCACTAGGAACTTTGCGCTGAATTAAAGATTCGCGATAAATGCAAGCTAAGTAGGGGGCCAACGCCGCAGAATAGTCTTTGTAAAACCGAACTGGTATTCCATCCGGACCAGCAGACTTTTTCGTATTTAGCTCTCTCAGCTGCTTCTCTACAAATACCTATTGCTATGTCCCCCATTTCGGAATTAGTACGTTGATCAAATGATGGTACATTTGTGCGGTCCACTTGCGTGAAAGATTTCTTAAAGGTTAAATTTAGAACTTCAGCTTTCCGTTTGCTTTCTTCTATTACTGCCCCGGAATGATCAACTTGTGACTGGACAGTGGGCTTTGATCCGCTTATCGATTTTACATAGGACCATAATTTTTTCGGGTTCTCGGAAAGATCTTTTGCTAAGGTATGGCTGTGATAATTATTGTATGCTTCGCGCATCGATGTTTTTATAGACGCACGAATCTCTACTAACTTTTGCCTGTCATCATTTGCGTGTTCTTTTTTGAATCGAGAGTGCAACAACATTTGCTTTCTCAGCAGCTTTCTAACATTATTATTATAATACTGAGAAGGCAGTTTTGCTCACAAACAGAATCAAAATTTTGCAGGTCTTTATTTTTTTTAAACTAGTTTTGCTCGGTGGGCAATGGTGCTTGCAACCTACAGGGTGGCCGGAATTCCTGTTAGAAATTTCTAGGACTTGGAGAGAGTAATGAGTACATCATGTTTTGAATAAGAACCCATGTGCGGAAACGCCTCGTTCCGTTCTACGACAGTTTCAATTCAGATGTGTAACTCGTCAACGTCTGCGTAGACACGAGTTCTGGTCGCTGCATAAGACAGTGAAGAGACACAAGGTGGGATAGAGAGAGTGTTCCAGAACGTGCTTCGGAGGCTCAATGTGTGTAACGACGTTGCAATGCCTCAGTGCTTTGCGTCTGGTGCCGTAGATGCTGGGTTGTTGTTGTTTTCGACTAATGTAAAGCATAAGGTGTAATTTGT
This sequence comes from Locusta migratoria, assembly GCA_026315105.1. Classification (NCBI taxonomy): domain Eukaryota; kingdom Metazoa; phylum Arthropoda; class Insecta; order Orthoptera; family Acrididae; genus Locusta; species Locusta migratoria. Next base: position 15,676,748 of record CM048747.1, on the reverse strand, counting down.
AACAAAAATGCGTAAGTAATACCCGTAAGATTCAGAATTCTTATCAAATTAATTGCCATAATTGCATTCCTCAAGTAGGAGTGGATGATCATCTGATTTGAAACCGTCGAGTAACGGAAACGATACATTTCTGAACATGGGTTCCTGATCAAAATGTTATGTACTCACTATCCTCCACAATTGCTAGAAGGTGGTAACGGGAATTTCCGACATCCTGTGTATTTAAGCTCTCATATACATCGAACATCCATTGTCTTCCGGAAAGTTTCCCAATAGTATTATTCGTTAAAAGACCAAAAAATAACTTGTTTTCAGAATTTCACATCAAGTATTGCGAAATGTAAAAATTTTTACAGCAGCAGGAACAACAATGTTATTTCTATTGCAGCACTCACGCGATTTTTTTCGGACAACATTATTGAGAGACAAGAAACTATAACTTCAAAAAATATGTGTAAAACTGTATACGTGGCCATGCGTGTCTAAATTTAGTATTTTTCCTCGTGGATTTGTGTGTGTGTGCGCCGAATAAACAGTTAAATTTTGTTGAGTCGGTAAGTGCTCCTTTAATAAGACACTGGATACTTACAGGAAGGGTAATTTGCTTCTTTAACACATCACGTTATTTATGAAGTCACATCCTATGAACTTTCTGTTGTACATTGACGTATACTAAATTTTGCTGCTGCATTCAGTTATATATGGGTAGAACGTGTTGCAAATAGCATTCGTACTAAAGAAGTAAAAAAATAAATCATCATGTCTTTCAGTTTTAGTGCACGACCTACTCAGGTCGCAAAAGAAAACCTCAAGTTTTAGAGAGTGCGTTAATTTTTTTGTCTTTTGTTCAATTCTTCGAAAGGACCATAACGCCACTCGAAAGCTCACAATTTCACCCAAATCGCTGAGTTGACTGTGGGAAACAGCAGTGCTTCTGTGTGGCATGGTGCCTGTTTGTTTGAACTTTATGGCTGTAAAAATATCCTGTTAAATGGTACACACAGATGGCTCTCTTGCGTCTATATCGCTACGCCATCTGTTGGCGGATGACACTGCAATGATTATCAGTACATCTGCTATACCCCAGGTGGCATCTGCCGTCATTGGATCAAAATCAACGTCGTTCTTCCAAGTGCAGTACTTTTTAAAATATCTTTTTCCCTTTCTTGGAGTGTTTTCTTTCACCATCAGAACCTGAATGAATCTTTGTGTTGAACAACTGTGGATTGGTGGGGAGGTTAGTTATCTCAGGAATCATATTGAAACTCTTCTAAATCGATTTGGTGGCAATGAAGTATGGACCAGCTAACGGGGATGTGAAAGACTCAGCACCTCCACATCGGCAGCTGGAGACTAGCAAAATGTAACAGCTGGGAAATTTCGTAACGTCAGCTTACGGTTATAGTGCCGATATTTCGGCAGGAGCACACCCTGCCATTCTCAAGGCACAACTGCACTCAAGGGAGCAACGTGCAAGCGAATTTAATATCTCGATTTTCAAAGGATAAAGAAAAATAACACATAGAGTGCAAGTAACCGCAGAGTCGACACAACCAAAGATGACCAACATCAGAAATATCGATAGTGTCTTAGTCAACAGATGAAGCTGCATTAATTCTGTCCCTCTGTTCTTTGACGACAGACAGGGCCGGGTTTGAAGCAGAATTTAAACAAAAACGAACATCTCTGTTTATAAGGTCGCTTGCTAGTTTAATTTCAACAGATTCCTTAATAAACTATCTCAATAGGTGGAAGTACATGCCAGAATCTCCGTGTTCCATAGGATAACCGGTGCCAAGACAGATGTTTTGTTTGGCTGTTGTAAGCGCGTGTGACTTTCGTGTTCAATACACCGGTCTTTTCACAGTCCTGATTGTCTGACCAATATATGACATGCCACAACTGCAAGGAATACGATAGACAATTCTGTTGGAAATGCTTCCAGGGTAGTAAGGGAAAAAGGCCATAAATTCAGGAGCCACTTCGTTACTATCGACACTCAGCAGGCTGATAGCGCAGCGCACATCTGTCCTCCACTATAACCATTCTGACTGAAGATGTCCTTGAGATGAAACAGCTGACAAAAATTAAGGGTGTGATTTGACATGGGCCCTTTGAAGTACTGATTCACGCTGAGCAGATTCAAATCAGTGTGGGCACGTTTCCTATAAACACCATGTCCCAAAGATACAGCTTTGTTGAAAAAGAACGATTACATTCAAAAGATGCAATGTCGAATATTGTTCAGAAAATCAGGAGTGCGGAAGACAGGTGTACTGTACACAAGCATCACACACGCTGTTGCAGAACATTGTCTTGGCAGCAGTCATCGTATGAAATACATCAACACAAAGATTCTGGCATGCACATCCACCTATCGGGATAGTGTTATTAAGGAAGCTGTTCAAATGAAAATAGCAAGCGACCTCATACATAGAGATGCTGGTTTTTATTTAAATTCTGCTTAGAAACTGGCCCTGTCTTACATTAAAAAAAAAAAACAAAAAACAGAGGGACAGAATTACGCTGCTTCATCTCTTAATAGTCACTAAAATTAATTCTTATGTTGGTCATCTTTGGATGTGTTACTGTACTGTAATGTTTGAGTTAGCCTCCTTGTTTACCCTTAGTGAACCGTGGTATTAAATTCGCTTGCACAGTGCTTCCTTATTGCGCTTGTGCCTTGACATGGGCAGGGTGTGGTCCTGTAGCAATATCTACATCTACGTAGGTACTCTGCCAATCACATTTAAGTGCCTGGCAGAGGGTTCATTGACCACTTTCATAACCTTTCTCTGCCGTTCCATTCTCTAAAAACGCGCGGGAGGAAAGAACACCTATTATTGTAATGGTCATGTCTCCCTAAGTAGGTGGGTGCTAGCAAAATATTTTCACATTCATAAATAAAAGTCGTTGATTGAAATTTCCCAAATAGATCCGCCGCAACGAATAACGTCGTTCTTTTAATGATTTCCATCTCAAACCGTGCAACATTTCCGTGGCGCTTTCCCCCTGTAACGTGATATGACATAACGAGCTGCACTTCTCAGAACCTTCTCATTGTCTTCCGTCCGTCTCACCTGGTGAGGGTCCCACAATGGGCAACAGTATAAAACTGGTATGTTGGTTGGTGGGATAAAGGCAAGGCTGTTCTATTGATAGGAAAAACAGGGTCGCTACAGGGATTCGGCAATTGAGAGACAACTAATGGTGGTCTGCTTTAAAGCTACTCATTAAAGGCTGGTCTGACGTTAAATGCAGCACTAATAGTTATCATCATCTGGTAGTTAACACTCACGATAACTAACTTTTCAATCAAGCTGATTAAAGATTACTTGAATATATATTCATTATTCATTAACACTATAATTCTGTTTGTTACCCCCTGATATTAATACCTGCACAGTTAATTAAGAAAGAGTGCGTTTAAACTGATTAAAAGCGCATTGGATATTTTGAACAAAACAAGACCAATACGTAGTCTGCATAAGGCTCACTGACTACACTATAAATATGACTGTGAGATAAACCTGAAAATAATAATGCAACTGCAAGATTTTATTTCGCTAACTGATTGATTGCAGAAACATAGTATCTTGTGTAGTATTGCACAACAATCACTATTATCATTACATGTCACACCAATCAATAATCAGTTAATCAATCTCAGTAAATACTGTGCTTTGATTTTAATAGTCAATAACTTTCAATGAAAGGAAGAGGGTTAGGTTTCTAGCTAGAAAAGTGAAAAAGGTAAAGAAGTTTAACTTTCTCAATTATTATTAACAATAATGATTACATTACCTTATGTTTGGAGAACAACAAAGATCTTCTCAGACTGATTCATATATGAATGACAGAAAATGTTACAAATACAGAACTGTGTCTGTGAAAATCAGATTACAAAATTATTTCAACAGCTCGTACAAAGCTTGCTGCCTCAGCAGCCAACCAAAGCACGTCCGTTCAATACCAGAGCTACTCACCGACTCTCTTTCTGTTCAGCTACTACTCACATACATAGTCCTTGACAGAGATGTTACACAACAGAGTAAACCGTAGACGTACGTTACTCAAAGAAGTTCATACAATATTTTACATAGAAATATCGATACAAGAGAGGCGAAACAATATTATTGAATTTCTACAGACATGTTTCAAGTACTCCAGGAGAAGCAGGCAGTCTCTTTGGTGGAGCTGTTGCATCTTCGAAGCGTTCTGCCAGTGAAACGTAACGTTTTGTTCGCCTTCCCCACGGTATTTACTGTATGTTCTCTCCAGTCTAAGTTCTTCGTAATTGTGACTACTAGGTATCTGATAGAATTTACGACTTTAAGGTCCTTAAGGACCTACAACACTTCCCTAAGGAACGCCAGATATCTCTTGTTTTACTCGATGTTCGACGACGTCACCCGGCAGCAAAGCCTTACGGCGGAACGACCTCTTTGTACGGCGGAACGTGTGCTAAAAGCTTATCTTCAAAAGCACTCGTCTTGTATGATTAGGGTTGATGTGGCCGTGTCAGACTTCGTAATCCTTGAGGTATCCACTCGCCCATAAAAATTTATATATATATATATAAGAAAAAAAAAAGAAACAAAATGTTCGTGCAAAATCTTTATACATTGCAATATTTCAAAATCAGATTCTTGCGTCGAGGGAAGAAGTCTTTAACACTCACTCTTGTTACAATATTTCTAAGTTCTCTCATAGATAAGACGGCCAAAATAAATTCTTCAGTTTGTGGCCGTTGCTATAGCCACAGATAAAAAATAATATTTCTTCAATTATTATCGATCGATGTGTATGGTTAATCGATCAAAGTTCTAAAAAATAAATATCGAAGTCTTCTTGACGTAACATTCCCACCAATAAAAATTCATAAAAAGTCTTCCTTCAGATTGAAGAATATTTAAATTAAATCATCTGCTCGTTTTATTATCGTAAAATAATTCTTCATAAATGATGTACTCTGACACTTTCGTCAAGTTTAAACAGAATGGAATTTATTGCTTTCTATGACTTTACATATGTAGTCATTGACAGACAAAAGGGAACTGTCTTTTAAAATTTGTTGTTTTAACACAATACTTCGATAATAATGTCAACTCTTGCGACGACAACCGTAGAGATCAACATCTTCTTGCCTCGTGGCCGTCGACCCGCGACTTGATGTGGCCGGATATTTACTCCTTGGAATCGGCGTCGGAGATGTTGCCCTCGTCGGTTGACTCGCCTCAAAACACATGAAACATTAAAAAAACATACAAAAACTTCTTTAAGAATCATATAACATTAAACATTTACATAAAAATCATTTAAGAACACAAATATAAGTAAGTTATCCTGCACAAACTGAGCTGACATGAGACATGTAGCGGAGACAATAATCCGTCCCACTACAAGCCGTAAGTTATACGAAAGCTGTAAAATTGTACCACCCCTTAGGGAATGTCAAATGTAAACTGCAGCGTGTGAGATTACCGCCCAATAGAAATACTGGTGATTAATAGCATTTGATAACTAAACAGTATGAAGTTCACTGCAAACATTGACCATGCAAATGCCCCAAATGTTACACAATTTTAATCTTATTAATTATGGTAGCAATGTATGTACGCAGTTGGGTAACAACGTTTATAGTTAGGCCAAAAGTAGAAATTCTCCACGTTGAGATTTGCTGTGTGCTTGTAGCTGACGGGAGGCCAGCGAGCAGGCCGACGTTGGTGGCTTGTTCCAGCTTAGGATTTCCCAGGTTCGTTTCCGGCGAGGGGAGAGAGGGACAATGGCGAGTGCCAGGTGCAGTGCAGTGCGCAGCGTGAAATAAAATATTCTAATACTACTTGCATTTGAAGTAATATGATGCAGTTAGGAACCTTTAAGGCCCTCATTACAAAATAACCTGTTGACAAATAAACATTACATTAGCTGATATAGTCACATCTGACGTAATATGTTTAATTGGCAATGAAAAGTAATAAATTACCAATGAATACGAGACAGTTACACAACTAGCATGGCAATGTTTGTTTATAAAAGTAATATATTAACTATTTCTCATTTTATTTTCAATTAATGTTGTGTATTTTATCTTGAAGCATTCAGTTAAATCACTTATCTGTGATATAAGAAATTGCACGATTGTAATAAATAGTGCAAAGGATGTGTATGCCAATATAAAAACATAAGAAATTTGTTTAATGTGTAGTGTAATTATTTTGATTTTAAGTACAGTTTTAGAAATGTATTGGCTAAGCGCTGTACGTTGGAAGTCGGTTAGAACAGCTCACATGGGGAATTTGATGACGTAGGGAAAAAACCCGGCAGTTGAGCTTTTGGCGCGCGCGCGCGCGCGCGCTCGAGGGCACGAAGTAACGAGTCGGGAGCAACTGTGGTAGCTGGCTGGGCGGCGTCGCTCTGCATCAGTCGGCATGTGGATCTCCAGGTGGAGACTTTAGATTTTTGTGTAGCAATTGCCAAGTGTGGTTGCTCGCTGCACCAAGTTGTATCGAATGCTACTGTGTGTTTGTGAATATTTAGCTGGTGGAACAAGGTGTGCATCGCACTAAAAGTGACTGTGATTTGTTAATGTAACACGTGTCGTCGCATAGGCGTGAACATAAACGGTGTTTGAGACAGCCACATGGTGTTAAAACAATTTGCGACAAATATTCATTTTGTCTGGGGCTCACGAGCTATAATTTTTTTTTTATAAATGTGTCGACGTACAGACGTATCAGCCACAGGGTTCTAATGTTGTGAAATAAACAACATAAAGTGAACTTTCACGTGTTTTCAAAAATAGTAGTTAGTACACCCTTTTCTCTCATGAACTTGATTTTGTTATGAATTTGTTTTGTTAATCATATGCAGGGAAGGAAAGCTGCGAACGTGTGATATCATCCCCTGGGGAACGAGTCAAACAGCAGCAATCACAGTTCCAGTGTTTTTGCATGTTTAGGAATATGGTTCGCAGTTGGTGGTTGTGAGTTTTTAAAAATTAAACTTTCCCTATTTTAAACTCTCACCCCGAGCTTCACCCTCGCAAGCGCCACTTAGGCCAGTATTTCTCGTAGCATTGCTGAGCTGACGCGGCTGTGTGGGAGCAGGGTCTGACGACACACAGTGCGGTCTCGCGGCTGTGGTTAAGTGGCTGCAGAATTCGTGACGGCGGTGGCGGCAGCGGCGGCACGAAATGCCAGGGCAGATGGCTCCCTCCCCCACAGCCGGGGCTCACCTTTAGCGGGCGTGGGAAGACCGCCGGCACGCCACGCGACCGCCACTTCTCGACACCCCAGCTGGCGGCTCTCATGGCGTCACCTCCTGCACGGTCCGAAGCTGCCGCCAATAACTGCAAAGATCCCCCATCCATCCGACGCGCCAAACTTTGAATAAGATAACATCTGAACAGCAAGCCTCCTTATACTGAAACAACCTGCAATACCCGGCGTCGCACGGTTGCCGCGGTGGAGTAGCCGAGCGGTCTAAGGCGCCTCGCTGCGGAACGCGCGGTTGCTCGCCGACGGAGGTTCGAATACTCCCTGGGGCATAGGTATGTGTGTTGTCCTTAGGTTACTTTACCTAGGTTTAAGTAGTTTGTAAGCTATGGACTGATGATCACGCAGTTTAATCCGATAGATTTAAAAACATTTTGAACATTTCGTCGCACGGTTCATGGTACGAAGACCAGCTGTATAGGATTGTCGTGGTCCACATATCGAAAAGAGGTTTTTGGCAAATTATAAAGTGGGCACATTCTTTGGTGCGTGATAAAGATTCGTAGCTGTTGTATCGATGACAAACATAAAACAGCTTTAGCCCACTGTAAAAACAACAAGCTGAAAAACATGGACAAATTTATTACGATATTTTATTACATAAGTGTGACCTTATTGTTATATAAGCAGCGTGAAATTGCCCATGGATGTCATATGGACATAAGTAAAAAAAAGTATACACGCATAGAAACAAATCGGTCAATATTATATGAATTTTTTTTTGTATATTTTACAGATTGTCTGATGATGTCTATGTAGCCGAAATGGATCCATCTCATTATAATAAACATCATATCAATATAACAATGTGCTGCTACTTTATAGTGACGTCACGGCCCAAACGTCCATCACAATTCACGTCGCTTAAGGGAGTTGTAGAGTAATTACTCTTTGTTTGCTACCCTGAAATTACCAGCGCACTATTCTCTCGTTGTGGCTGTGTACAGCATCCAATTTAACCGACGTGAATAATACTTCTGTGAAAAACCAGTACGAACTAAAGGACAAGCACATAAAACTTACGCTCAACTTGTCACAGCCGAAGTAACACACGTTTGCAGCTGACACGATAAATCTACGCTGGCTATTAGGATGCTGCAGTGCTGGTAGCCTCGATATGGATTCGACATAATCTCGTTTTGAAAAGCAAAATTTGACAGCCACATGAAATTATTTGGAGCGCTGAGAGAAGTTAAACTCCGCAGGAACACAATTACTACATTTTCCAGGTGCTGGCGGGAGTTCCATTGTGCCGGCCGTCTTACAGTACTGGCCATTCCTGGCTGCCGTTCCTAATACCCACATACAAAGGGCGAACTACGTTCCTACCACGCCGTAGCAGAGATGTGAGGCAATTGTTACCCAACTGAAGGACGCCATTCGCAGGGACGAATACTGTTCGCGCAAAGTTGACAATCCGCGTGGTAACTGAGGGGGGCGATCTTCAGTGGCCTTTTCAATCGATTTCCTGAGCTCCAGCGCCGAGTGACAAGTTAGTTTGTCAGAACATCTACATCTCCATGGATACTTTGCGAGTCATATTGAAGTGCGTGGATTTCAGCGAACCACATACATGACATTTCTCTGTAGTTCCGTACCCTAATAGCGGGAAAAAGGAACACCTAAATATTTTTGTTTTTGATCTGATTTCTTTTATTTAATTATGATGGTCATGTTTCCCTACGTAGGTGGGTGCTAACAATATATGTTCGCATTCAGAAGAGAAAGTTCGTGAAAAAAATTTACCAAATAGATATCGTCGCAACGATAACGCCTTTCTTATAATGATTTCCACCCCAACTCGTGTATCATTTCCGTGACAGTCTCTCCCCTATATCGCGATATTACAAGCTCCCCTTCTCTAAATTTTGTCTAAATCGTCCGCCAATCCCACCTGGTGTGGATCCCAAAACGCGCTGCAATAGTCCAAAATAGTACGCACAAGTGTAGTGTAGGCAGTTTCTGTGGTACAACGGTAGCATCTTCCAAGTGTTCCGCCAATTAAACGTAGTTGTTGAATCCATCATTGATGGTGTGACTGCGACTGGTCAAGATTACGTAGGAAGTAGGATACCAACGACCGTTTAATGTTTAATAGAGACATTTATTCCTTTACTACCAGTTTCGGCATTCCTTTACGCCCTTTTCAGGCTCCTGTATCGGAGTATTATATACATTAAATAGGGACCAAAATGGGTTGCATGGAGTCCTTGTTGTCACAGCTCTGGTTTCTTACCGATAGCAAGAAATCCATGTAAGCAGTTTTGGTCTCTATTTAATGGACATAATACTCCGATACAGGGGCCTCAAGATGGCTTAATGGAATGTCGAAACTGGTAGTAAAGTAATAAACGTCTCTTGTTAAACATAACTATCCTACTTCCTACGTAACCCTGCAATATTTTCTATGTGTTCTTTCCAATTTAAGTTGTTCGCATTACAGCTAGGTGTTAAGTTGAGTTTACGGCCTCTAGGTCTGACTGATTTATCGTGTACCTGAAGTTTAACGGATTTCTTTTAGTGGCCACACACTTATTAAGGGTCAAATGGTAATTTGATATCTAAATAATTTTGCAGTTGATTTTGATCGTCTGGTGACTGTACTTACCGATAAATGACAGCATCGTCCGCGAATATTCCGAGAGCTTCTTAGATTGTCTCTTAACTCGTTTGTAAAAATAAGGAACACTGGGCCCCCTACAACACTTTTCTGGAGAACGACAGATATCACTTCTACTCGATGACTTTCTGTCAATTACGATGTACTGTGTCCTTTCTGATGATGTCGCGGATTCAATCTTACAACTGTAGCGATATTCCATAAGCATGCGATTTGATTAGAGTACATTTGTTAGGTACAGTGTCCGGAAATATAGAAACACGGAATCTATTTGATATCCCCTATCCCTAGCAATCATCAAATCATCTGAGTAAAGAACTAGCTGTGTTTCTGAATCCGTGTTGACTATGGGTCAATAGTTCGTTCTCTTCCTGGTAGTTCATAATATTTGAGGAAAGTACATGTTCTACAAAAATGGTGCAAACCGACTTCTAAGATATAGACTTGTAATTCTGCGGATGACGCTTGTTGCCTTTCTTGACTATTGAAGTGACCTTTGGGTACGGAAAGTTCGCTGAGTCAGCGTTTGTATATGATAGTTTGGCATGGGGCTCTTGCATCAAGACAGTATAAATATTGTCCTGTGATTTAAAGGGCACGAGAGACAACAAAGTCTCTTCGAAAAAAACGAAAGTTGAATATTTTTAAGAATGTAGGGTTACCAGAATGAAACTTTCACTCTGCAGCGGAGTGTGCACTGATATGAAACTTACTGGCAGATTAAAATTGCGTGCCGGAACCGGGACTCACCTGGGGTCCCAGGTTTGAGTCCCGGTTCCGGCACGCAATTTTAATCTGCCAGTAAGTTTCAATGTAGGGTTACTTTTCAGAAGTAAAAGAAGAAACGGGCCACGTTATCGATTCACGGTTCTGATTATTGTATGGCATTTATTCGTCCACCAAGTTGCAAGACTTTCTACTTGACGCCACTACGGTGACTTGCGTGTCCGTGATGATGAAATGATGATGAGGACAGTACACTGTTCCCTGCTGGGAATCGAAAACCGGTCTCTCCCTCCCCCTCCTCTCCCAAATTGGTAGACCGCGACGCTGTTGGCTGAGCTACAGAGGCAAACATGATTCGCCATAGTTCTGTTGCCAAGTAGCATGTAGTGAGATTATTTTTTCAAGTACGTTTCGTTTTCGGTTCCTATTTATTATAAACTGTGCAATAAAATTCGGTGAATAGTCCTGCAACATTGAAGTACATTAACTATGAACTACAGTTACTGTCCTTCGAAATAGTCACCTGCCATAATTACACACCGCTTTCTGCGATACATGCTCTGGATTCTTTGCACGAAGTCTTCCTTTGGGATGGTGTTCAAAGGCCTCGTTTTGTCTCGTAGGATGTCAGGAATATCGTCAAATCTCTCTCCTTTTAAAGTGAGTTTGAGTCGCAGGAATAGGAAGACGTCTGCGGCATTGAGATCTGGTCAGTATGGTGGATGTTCACCCTCTTTTTTTTTTTTGCCAGGAACTGTTTGACGATATTTGCCGTGATGGGCTAGCTTTACCGTGCAACTTGAACACCCACCATACTCGCTAGATCTTAGTCATTCAGACTTCTTCCTATTCCATGGACAAACTCGTTTTGAAAGGAAAGACATTTGACGATATTCCTGACATCCAACGAAACGTGGAGGCTTTTGTACACCATCCCAGAGGAAGACTTCCTGCGAAGAAGGACATGTACCGCAGAGCTCACACTGATTGTTATCTTATGTGACTATTTCGAATGATAGTAATGTAACTGTAATTGGTAGTTCATCTACTTTACTGTTACAGGACTATTGATCCAACCTTTATTGTAAAAGTCCTGGTGTACTTCGCATGTGTCTTATATCTCACAAGGGAATGGCCAGACTTGTCGAAACCTGTGTTGCTATTTTTACCACTGTGAGTTAACATTGAAGGAAGTCTGTATGCAGAATCTTAGTTTCTAACATGACCTGGAAATCTGTAAAAGCTTTTATGAAGTATGACATTTTTGTCGCATGGTTTCCGCGCTTAAAACTGCCTGTTGTACTACCCTGACCTCTCTCGCTACGTTATACCAACGCCATCTAGGGACAAGGTGGCGTTAGCTACGCGCCGCTCTCCTGCCACAGCAGTGAGACAGCTGATTCGCCCAGTGAAAGCGATCGTACGATAATTAATAAATACGATAATAATAAATTCGTTGACAAATGTAGCTGATATGTTATCGACAACATTCTTTCCAAATAGCTATAATATAGACACAAATACATATATGGTTTAGAACACGTTAAACTTTTATTTCTTGTAATTACCGCAAAAATGCGAAATATTGATACAATGTTCAAAACATAGGTTTTTTGTGCACCAAGAACATACAAGCAAAGCGACATATGACAGAACTGCGAATCACAGACGTTGTTAGACGTCCGTAGACAAAACTCGGTCGGTATTACAAAGGAATGAGGCCTAATATCAGTACACTTCGAGGCGTCCACGCATATTTAATCACGTTTTGAAACCGTGGGGAGGAAATCTGATAATGTACGACTGTTTGCAACTTGAGAATATTGTCACGGTGATATGAAACTGCAGTGATTTCCACACAATAATTTTCTCCATTAGTTTTCTATAAAATGCCTTCCACTGGCGGAAAAATTCTGTCTAACGGTCCAATTACGTTTGTCGTTGCGGTGGAATCTGATCTCAAATGTTCAAATGTTTGTAGAGTTTATGGGACTTAACTATGGGGTCATCAGTCCCTAAACTTACAAACTACTTATGAACTAGCTACAACTAAGGACGGCACAAATATCCATGCCCGAGGGGGGATTCGAACCCCCGACCGTAGTGGCCGTGCAGACCATGACTGAAACGCCTCAGTCCCCTCGGCCACCGCGGCCGGCGAATCTGATCTCTCCTTTGTCAGGGTGAGCTCTAAATACAGCTTTTAATGCATCAGAACTTTTATCACCTGACCACGAATCTAGAAGCAGATGATATTTGTTCCCGCAGAACGGAAGAAAAGCATGACGCATGAAAAGTGTAACGTTATCATTTCCCATTTTTCCAGACTTTGATGCGTCTACCACAAGATTGTCTGCGTAGAACATTGTTTTCTTGACTCGTGGTCCAAAACGTCCAGTTGGTTCTTGACGACACACATAGTTTAGGCAGCAATGATCCATCCAGACTACCTATGGGCATTATAGTGTATGTATGGGTGAGTGCAGTCGTAGACTGCGCAATTGCCTCCATATGTTTTTCCCCTTTGAATGAAAGTGTTCTCTTCGCACGCATTTCTTTTTGAAAACCTGACTGATCTGCATTGTAAGATTCACTAAAACTGGTGATCTTATTTTTTGCTGTCTTAAGAAAAGCTTCTATCATTTCCATTTGAGTCAGTTCATTTTCGACCTCTTTCTCGATAAAAAATGTTGTTATTTTTCGTGTCACAATTTTATATGATCTTTCGAACAGACTAATCCAACTTTGAGAAGCTGTAAATTCTTTAGCGCCTACTGCGTTGGCAATCTCTATCGCAAATCACGCAAAGTTGTGTCGCTGACACTCAATGATTGCCGTCTGGCATCGGTAAATTGCTCAAAAAGTCGCACATGTATCTCCGTCCTAGCGCATTGAGGCGCTATGCTACGATGGGCCGAGGGGGGATTCGAACCCCAGCCGGGGAACGGCCTTGCACATTAGAGCATTGCGCCCCAATTCGCTCCTCCGCGGCGGTGTGTATGATATTTCGTGATGTTGTACCATACACCGAGTAGGGCTTTTGTAGAGAGCATAAGCAACACGTCCACTTACACAAGTGGAGAACATTGCGGTTTCACAACAAAACTGCCCTAGAGCCAATCATCCGATCGAATAGAGGTCGTTGACAAGTTACTAAGTGACAGACGTTCTTACTTATAGTGCCTGGCATTTTGGGCTATCTTTGGTGAAATCGTAGAGGACAGATTCGGTGCTGATTATTCATCCCTCGGTAATTAGTAATTCACTATTGATAACGTTTGACATTGATGAGGTTTTGTCGTTTGGTGCTAGCTGTTGACTATGTACGTTGTCGTTCTACATACGTCGTCTTTCGATCTCTCAAAAAAATGTTCTTTGTAAATCTATTGGACCAAACTGCGTGGTCATCAGTCCGTAGCTTACAAACTACTTAAACTAAGGTAACCCAAGCTCCAGGGAGGATTCGAACCTCCGACGGCGAGTAACCGCGCGCTCCGAAGCGAGGCGCCTTAGACCGCTCGGCTTCGGTTTCTCCCTCGAAAATAAGAGATCGTCATTTATTATGATATGAGTGCAATATTACGTAATACATAAAGGGTCGTAATGCATTTACTGTGTTCACTGCGAGACTGTGTTAAAACGCTCTCGTATCTAAATCTGTGCATGCATTCAGACAGGTTAATTTCATATTTGACGCCGACGTTTTGACACACGGCAGCCGCTATTGTGTGGGTTGTATCGCGTGTGCTCGCTATCGTATCATCTGCTGTTCGTACGCGCTTTTAGCTTCCAACTACATTCATGAGATTATGTGTCGTGTGTAATAATGGGCCAACTGACCTGCAAAACGAGTTTAAATTTCGGTATTGTGAAGCAGAGCACGAAACATCCTACATAACAATAATACTTTTACGGTCAGTGGCACGGTATAAGTGAATGAATTGTTCTGAAAGTAAAGTAAATCACTGGAAAGCTGGAAGCTAATAGAATCATAATCTGGTTAGAGGAAAATTTCCGTGATCTTAGCGAAAATAATTACTTGATAATATGCGATGGGAGTAAATAATACGTATTTGGGCTTTTAAATATAGTTTACATTGTGAAATTGCTCATGGCTCGCAGATTATTCCTGTTACTCGTCATAAAAATTCTCTCTTTCGCAGATGGGGACAAAAATTTTGGTTTCAATAAGAAATCCATCCGACAACATCTCGATATCCTGGAATACTTTATTAACTGTGACGTTTCAGGCTCTCAGATTTACATTGTATTTATAAACCTGTAAACAGGCTTGCCGCTCTCCTTTGGATATTCAGCTATCGTATGGGGTACAGATGTTACACTGACGAACAACATACAAGTGATTGTCGATCGAGTGTTTAGTTGATGGTCTACAATTCCTGAAAATTCTTTCTTTTCATATGCATTATCACGTTTAATTATATGTGACCTGTTCCACTGCAAAACGCACCTTATTCCTACTCCCCGCTATTTTATGGGGACGAATACTGCCAGTGATTTTTCTGCAATAGAGTTGTCATACAGTGAAGGAACTTTCTTTGTATGTTTTTGCAACATTTAACATTTGCTGATACTGAGGGTCATTTGTCACTGCCTTTACCAAACGTCGATGGACTACAGATGCTACATTTCGGTACAATTGTCCAACGTTGCATCTTCCTTGTGTATTATAACCATCCGCGAAAAGCGTCAAGTTATCTACTAGCCTCCGTTGGGGCATTCCGGAAATCATTTTCACATTAGAAACGCTATCTGTTGAGAATGACATTCTTATTTATGTTAGCTGGAAACTCTTCAATCCAATCACACAGTTTGTTGTGATATTCCGTACGCTCATATTTTATTCATCAGGCGACGGTGTGGAAACGAATCAAACGCCTTACGAAAGATAAGAAACACGGCTTCTACCCGAGAGTCTGTATCTACTGCCCACTGCATCTCGTGGTCGAATAGCGCAACCTGATTTACTCATTAACTTGACTTTCGCAATACATGCTGAATGCTACAGAGTGGATTTTCGATCTCCAGAAACGTCGTATTACTCGAACATCATAAAGTTCTTTAACTGCCCGACCTTACAGATATAGGCGCGTAGTTTTGTGCAACTGTTCAATGACTCCTCTTGAAAACGGCGATTACCTGCGCTGTTTGGTACACTGGTGCTAGAAGTTGGGAGGGGGGTGGGGTGGTTAATGGTCTTTCTTCTGTCAAGCGATATCAGCTGCTTTTCTAACCCCCGGTCACTTATTGCAATATCAGCCTGACGACCGTGTGACGATTTAAAGGAGGAGCTACAGTTCATTTTCGCTCTATAAGACAGCTTTGGTAAAAGCCGTTTAGTATTTCGTCCTTTTGTAACAGGTGCATCATGAAAATAAGTTGCCGTATTTTTTAAAAACAAAGACGCCGGTATTATATAAAGTACTTATTGCAGTTGGCCTGTTCCGGCGTGATTGCCATCGTCAGGATAAATTAGTGTCTTCTCCTTGTAATACTGCTGTTCATCTATTCTGTTTTTTTTTTTTGTTTACATTAGCATATATAATAAAAATGTTGAAATGTTTGTAGAGCTTATGGGACTTCACTACGGGGTCATCAGTCCCTAAACTTACAAACTACTTATGCACTAGATTATACTAAAAACGGCACAAACATACATGCCCGAGGGTGGAATCGAACCCCCGACGGGGAACGGCTTAGCGCATCGGAGCATTGAGCCTCAATGCGCTCGGCCGTTCCGCCGCGGCATTGCATATATAATAGAATTGTTGCTTTTGTACTTCTTAGTGATGCAGTTTATACATCAAATTAATTCTTATGTTGTCGTTATATGACGGCTATTTTGATCTCTCGACAAACGGCGAAAATACCCGATACTAAATATAATTGTGGTCTCAAAGTAAAATTAATAATTTGTTGTTTTAATTGCCGTCCATCTTGCCAAAGAAATGTTTCATGTAACTATTTGAACCCAGTAAGTCACGAATTAATGTTATTTCTGATATTTTAAATTATTATCTTTATTTCAAATGTTAATATAGTGCGAATAATGACCACTTCAAAAGTAGCCTACGGGTATTTTTATGTTGTGATATAATGGCCACCCTCTAAATGACACAATGGGATTTAACGGTACCGGTGTGATAAAGATATGTAATGTCCTTTAAATATGAAATTCGAACTCAATGAGTTAAGGACGTATATGCCAAGATAGCTTGTTGAAAATTTTATTTTAGACAGGTTTCCACAATCTTACAAGGAGAGGACGCCTACTCTTCATCGCCGAATTCGTCCACATTGGTTGTACATGTAAGGCGTAGTGAGATGGCTAAGCATTTAGATGGCTAAGCATTTAGGAACTAAAAGGAATTGTGATACGGATCTATCACCATATGCACTTTATCAACTGTCCCTGAGTGATCCTGTTTAGAAAGCGGTGTTTAGCCGAGCGGTAAGATATCGGATTTTTATTTAGAGGGGCGCGGGTTCGATTTCGCCCAGCGGCAAATAATTTCTTGCTCCTTGGCAAAGCGTACACTATTGACTTCACAATTAACCACATCATCATATATAATTTCGTAGGCTTCCATGTCCGGTGTCATTTTAAATAAAACAATTGTATTAGGCCGCGTCATATTTAAACAGCAAAGGAATTATCGACGTTTCGACCAGTGTGTAGTGGTACTCTTCAGGGCAGTTAACTGTTGGAGGCTACTGAATGTACCCCCTTATATACTGTGTAATTTCCGGTTATCTATGACGCGCGGCCTGAACGCTCGCAGCAGGAAACACCATCCCCTGGATGCTAGTTGCTGATTGGCTGTTGTCTTCCAATCAGACATTGGATTTTTCCCTACCAATCACTTACAGCTGATACGCTACTGCCAGTCAATCACCATCTTAGATGCATGACGTCGGTATTAGATAACCGAAAAAGTTACAGTATATAAGGGTGTTCATTCAGCAGTATCCAATAATTAACCACCCTGAAGATGACCACTGCACACTGGTCGAAACGTCAGCAATTCCTTTGCTAAGTGTTTAAATATGACGCGGCTAATACCCAGAACAGTTTTATTCAAAATCATCAGCATGGGACGTCAATATTTGAAACAAGCATATTATCTTGCAAACTTGGGGTTGTTTTTCTATGGAGAGATTTAAAAAAAAAATCGCACTGACTTGTTTTACGGCCCACTTTCGATTTGTAGTTTTATACGTTTTTGCAGACATTTTGGACCGAAATAGTAATCTAAATAATAAACAATTAATGCGAGTGTCTGAAACCCTTTTACGAAAAAATTTATAGGTAGTAGCATGTTCCAAACCACTGACCTTGAGCGTCACAGTTTAACATAATGCCCACTATGCTATCGCTAGCAACCAGGAGTTGCGTTCTCTAATCTCATACTACTGATGGCCGTTGTTAACTGATGCTATTACGGCATTTGTAGACACTAGATTATCATTTATCGTACGAAGAACGACGTGTTTTTGTTAATTCTTTAGTGCGCCATTGGTTTGAAATGACAACTTACAATAAGATAATCATCAAATACGCACGGAAAAATGCCGTATGCCAGAGAGATTTCTGGGCGAGTAATGTCACGTGGCATTTGCGAACGGCTGTTTTTCGTTTATTCAATGGAGGGTGTCAAATCTCCGTTATTTTGGCAAATCTCTCTCAAACAATACGAAATATGAAAAAAAAAAAAAAACACACAAGGGAACAAAGTTGTAGAGAATTTTCTCCTGTACAAATTCGATTCTTCAATTTTCGCGTCAGATGAAGGGTTTATTTGCAATTAAAAATACATTACAAACTGCTTTTTTGGTATTGTTAACGTATTTCTTGTCCGAAATATTTCAAAAGGTGAGGTTCTGGTCTCTGGTAGCCAACAATCATGTCTGTAAAATTTGGTGCCGATCGGTTGAACGGTTCGACCTAAAAAGTGGGAACACGTTACAGCCAGACGGTCATCGTCAGTTCGCCATTATTTTTGCAAATATCTCTGCAACGATGCAAGATATGAAAAAACATAAAAGAGTAAAGTTGTAGAGAATTTTCTCTACAAATTAGGTTATTCAATTTTTGTGTCACATGAATGGTTGAGCCGTTATTTTCATTTAAATTTCGAGTCGTCAAAAGACGATCGCAAAGGCCCACTTTTAGTGTTACTACCGCAACCTAAAGTGGGCCAAAAACCAAGTAACTGCAAAAGGGCGGCGTTTATAATGTGCGCAAGATGCGGTCAAACTAATTGCTTCCCGCTATATCTCGCCTCGGAGATAATAACTGAAAGACACTGTCTGATACGGACACTGTTTATTGACAAGACAAACTAATCAACTTCTGGAAACAAAACAAACTAACAAACTTCGGAAACTAAAGCAAAAACAACAAACATGAACTAAAAGTTTTCTTCACCTATTAGATATAAGCCATGGAGATGACGACAGTCTTGAGAGAACGGCCAGGGAGATGGAGCCGGACGACGCATTCCGTTGCGGGAAGTCGTGGAGGCGCGGCGTCGCTGGCAGGGACTCTTCTCTTCTCTTCCCCGGAGGCGTCGGTCGCGATCCCTCAGCTGAGGTTCTGGTAGGCGGTCGGCGGAGAACTGCTGTCGTGTTGCGCTATGCTCCCCACCTAAATATTCGGCGCGCAGTGATACGTGGCAGTCTCGAGCTGGCCTCACGTGACTGCGCGGAGGAAAATAGTTCCGGTTTAGTGCGCTCTCTGGCGGCGCTCGTCGCGTCCTCTGGTGACTCCGGAACCGCCGGCCGCGTTGGCCGCGGGGACTGAAGCGTTATAGTCACGGTCTGCACGGCCACTACGGTCGGGGGTTCGAATCCCCCCTCGGGCATGGATATTTGTGCCGTCCTAGTTCGTAAGTAGTCCATAAGTAGTTTGTAAGTTTAGGGACTGATAACCCCGTAGTTAAGTCCCATAGGCTATACAAACATTTGAACATTTTGAACTCCGGAACCGCCGCTGTGGAACGCCTCACTGGTAGGCATCCATGCGCTGGTACCCTGCATTGCGGGTTGTCTGCTCGTCAGGCAAACCAGCCGTACATGACACTTTGCCTGTTTCTTCGATGAATATCAGTTACAAAAGATTTACATACACGACGTCGCCAAGTAGGCGTTATCTAAAGACCCTTTTTAAATGTTTCTGGTCACAAATTTCATGAGATGCCCTTTTTTTTATTATATAAAGAAATAAAATAACCAATATGATGTTGCGATTAATTGTGACGTCCGTCTACATCCACATCAATACTCTGCAAACCACTGTGAAGTGCATGGTCCCACTGTACCAGCTATTAGGTTTTTTTCTCGTTCCTTTCAAGTATTGAACGTGGGAAGAATGTTTGTTTAAATGTCTCCGTGTGTGCTGTAATAAATCTAATCTTGTCCTCACGATCTCTATAGGAACAATATGTGCACGCATTGTCAAGGAGCAGAAAAATTTGCCTCCTGGTGGAGTTGCATCCGCAGCAATACGAATCCGATCTTTTACCGCTGAGCCAAACACCGCTTCCTAAACACGCCGTCGCAGGGACAGTCAATAAGATGCATATGGTGATGGATCCGTATCAAACTTCCTTTTCATCTGTTTGGACGCCATCACACAACTGTTTCATAATTGATAAATATGAAGCATTGAATTAAAATTTGTGGTGCGGCCGAGAATTGAAACCGCACCTCCATGCTTACTAGGCAGACGTATTACCGTTATACCACCGCACCACTAACAGTTACGGTGCCTTGGAATAGCCTAAGTATGACTTCCCTCCAGGTCACAAACTTTAATTCAGCTTCTTTGTTCCAAAGATAATTGCCACTACTGCCAAGGCTCTCCATGCAGCGGAATTTTATCAATAATTGTTATCAATCAATTCCGTATCAGGGATTGTTTATTTGTATTAAATTGATTCATAATTATTACTGTACTTCACACACCAGTTGTCAATAATATATATATAAAATGTCAACACGACACGTTTAGGAGGACATTATCCCATTATCAAGTTCTTAATTGCCAGAAATAAAGCACTGCGCAGTACCACATGTTTCTCCGTGAGTACACAACTTGCTGTCATCAGAGAAACATGTGGTACTGCCCAGTGCTTTATTTCTGACAATGTATATTCACAGGTATTGTGTTTAAAGATGCTGCCTAGCAGCACATAAGTTCTATGAACTTTATAATGGGATAATGTGGTCTCGAAACATGTCATGTTGACATATATATGTATTATTATTGAAAACTAGTACGTGAAGTACTGTAATAAACTTCCTTCAATTTCCTAAACGCTTGGTCGTCTAGAGTCCCCACGTGGGACACTCTCGCGTCTCACCACGCCCGACATGTATTCGGCGATGACGAGTAGGCGTCCTCTCCTTGTTCGCTGTCATCTTCAGCTCTGCAACTCTTAAATTTTTAGGAAATAGTATCCCATGTGACATACTGCTTGATGTGTAAGCTATAAGCACCATGCCACATGAGATACTCTTTTGTAAAAAATTAGACTTGCACATCTGAAGATGCCAATTGAGGTTGTCGAAACCGGTCATCCACAATAAAACATTCAACAAACGATCTTGTCACAACTTAGAAAATAATTTCGATCGCCTCCTCGCTTGAAAAATGTCAAGCATGTACATCATGTAACTATGTTATCTTCACATATTTTTGGAAACATTTTTGTTTTATTTATTGGGCAACAGCACACTTATTTAAATTTATATACAAAGAACAGTCTAGAGTACAAAAATTTATTTTTTCCGACCAGTTGCGGTCTTCTCTTAGACCATGTTCAGGAAATATAGCTCCGAAATATATCAGTTACATTTAGATGACTTTCAGCAATATACCATTAGTGTCAAACTTAAACTAAATTAATAAAGAAAAATAAAACGATGTTGTACCCACTGAATTTGTGCAAAGGGGCGGAGCCTCAGCTATTTAAGAGCAGCAGACCTTGTGTTGCTCCAGCCAGCAGTGATGCACTTGAAGACTCCCAGTTTCCTGCAAGCTCCATGCCATCAATGGGTATTTCTCTTTATTAATTTCGTTCCAGCTTGACACTAATGTATATTGTTGAAAGTCTTCTAAATGTAACAGATATATTTCAGAGCTATATTTCCTGAAGACGGTCTAAGAGAAGACCGAAACTAGTCGGATTTTTTTTTTTTTTTTTTTTTTTTTTTTTTTTTTTTTTTTTTTTTTGCGGTCTAGAGTGTTCTTTGAATATATGGTATCTTCGTTGGAAAAAAAAAAAAAACTAAGGTAACTTACTTTTCGGATGCGTCTTGTATCTCAGATCCTATTTCAACGCCGTTCTGGGCACAGATCTGTTTAATAATTTAATATTGAATCAAATATTCTTAGGATTTTTTGCCTTGTCGGTACATAAATGTTTCCGCAAAATTCGTTAAATGCATCATACATGTTAGGCTAGTTTTGGTTGCGTGTAAACTTTGCGAGGTGTTGGCTTCGTTTACGTTTCCTGTGGTGCTCTCTTTGCTTCCTAGCGCTGTGTTTGCCAGTGGCCGGCCTTGACCCAGGGCACACGGCAGCGGAGCAGCTGATGACCCACCGGCATCGACCCGCAGACGCTGTCACCTGTCCAGCGCCACACACACACACACACACACACATACACATACATACATACATACACACTGCTCTGGCTGCCCTCCAGCTGCCGCCATCACGGATAAAATGTTCAGTGGTTGATGCTTGACTCACCTACAGCCATATGTTGACAAAATGTCTGTACCAGCAGGCATTTCCCTGACAATGTGCTGCGGAAGATAAAAAAAAAAGTTCAAATGTTTGTATAGTCTATGGGACTTAACTACGGGGTCATCAGTCCCTAAACTTACAAAGTACTTATCAACTACCTTATACTAAGGACGGCACAAATATCCATGCACGAGGGGGGATTCGAGCTCCCGACCGTAGTGGCCGTTCAGACCGTGACTTAGCGCCTCAGTCCCCTCGCCCACCGCGACCGGCGCTGCGGAATATATATATATATATATATATATATATATATATATATATATATATATATATATATATATGAAATTGCCTTCTATATTAAAAGTATATGTGCTCCACAAGGGTTGTGTACTTTCAACACGTTGTCAGTAATAGTCAGATGTCATTAAAATACAATCTTCTACCCGAAATCTCGATTTCGGCTAGTAACTAGCCATTCTCAAGACTCAAAATTTTAAACATGGCTGCAGTTCAGCAACGGTGGAACACGATCCATAAGTCAACACAGTTTCAGCCGACCAGTTGCATAAAAATGGTTTACATGCATAAACCCTGACCTAGGTTTCGGCAAAACTAATTTTGCCTTCTTCAGAAGTATTACCCAATAAAATATACACAAATCACATGAATAATAGTAAAATTCAAAATGTTTCTAAAATAAGAAATTAAAATTACAGTATAGGTGAGAATGTACTTACATAAAGCTCACATTAAAATAGTTGTTAAACAAAATGTGACTGACTCCATGTCAAAAGAATAAAAAGTAAAATTTAAAACAATGTCTACATCATAATTTTGTGGAGCACGTCCACACACAGGTCGAGGGAGAACTGCGTACTGGCAGAGGCGTAGGAACACTACCCTAGTGGCGTGCGCCCGCACCTATACTAGGTGGCGCCAAGAGGGCTGATGGGCGTGCGCGCCGTCGCGGACGAGAAAGAATCTGAACAAGAAGAAAAGGTATGTGTAACATGATACTGACAGAAACAGATAAGATAACGAAAAAATGAATGGGAAATCAGATGAGAAATAACGTGCAAAAAAAATCTGGAGCCGAGTCATGTGCATATATATATATATATATATATATATATATATATATATATATATATATATATACGTGCATACACGCAAAAATTCAAGATAGAAAAGTTAGGAAATATTCAGCGGCCAGACATGGTGCATGAAACACAAACTAAGAAAAATAGCACGCACCCGGTGGGAGGGAACGGGATAAACATTATGTATCACAACATTAGAAAACTATAAACAAGTGCACCACTAGAATTCTGAGGACAATAAACACCATGCAGGAACAAGTATTGCATTAATAAATGTCTACATACAGTATAGGTTTGAAACCTTCTAGTTATTGTATACTTGATAGTTGCAGTTGGTCATTCAGCATATTACCATCGTTGATGATGAGGTGTTTGAAAGTTTCATATTCTTCCAATAAATCTAGTTTCCTTCCCTTGGCCTCCCTATGCAAAATTACGGTGTCTTCCAACGATTTAGGGACATGATCGGCTACAAGCAAATGCTCGGCAAAGGTAGATTGTGCACATTGCGTCCTGTCCTACCTAGTAGATGTTCTTTATACCGCACCTTGATCACTCTTCCTGTCTGTCCTATGTAATAAGAAGGACAGTTGTTACATGTTATCTTATAAATGCCAGAATTGGAAAAAGCAGCTACAAAGGTCTCCAGTGTATGAACAAGGTTTTTCTTTAAATTGTTGTTAGTAGAAAAAGTTACCTTGCAATCATACTTCTTCGTCAATAGACGTTGTAATCCGTATGATACGTTGCCTAAAAACGGAATAGAAATGAATCTCTGACTGTCAGTTTTATCAAGGTGCGACTTGCTACTGACCGCAGCGGTCGTGCATACCGTGACTGGCACGCCGCAGACCGCTCGGCCACTGCGGTCGGCGGAAGAGATATTAAAATAATAGTTCGAAGAGGTAAAAGTTAAAAAAAAGTATGTTTGTCAACGATAAACTCAATCGTCATATAATTTTGGCTGTTTGTTAAAATACGGTTAGAAAGAATATTACGTGTTGGGTGCATAGATATTACCACAATAGTAGGGTCATAATCATATCACCATAATTTTTTATTATTTAGATAGAAAATGTTTGCAAAAAATTACAAATTTACAAATCTAAAGTGGGTCGTAAAGCACGTCAGTGCATTTTTTTTTTTTTTTTTTTTTTTTTTTTTTTTTTTTTTTTTTTTTCCAAATAAGAACGTATCGCTCTTTGTGTTGGTAAGCGGAAAACTCGAGAATGGCTAGACTAGTTTTGCTGAATCCTCTTCTTTTTTTTCCAAATATTCCCAGGGAAGTTCTTACGAAGAGAAAAATTATAAACACGTATTGTTTAACCGACTTCTTCATCGCCCACCACTTTTTAGTGCATGGACCCCGTGTCCTTAAGATACCTCGCTTATCGAAAATACCTGCTCGATGATTGAGAATGGAGGGACACACTCGGTAGTATGTGGGAGCCACGTGAAGTGCTATACCAAAAAACTACATACTGAGCCTTTCTGTTTCAACGCCGACGCCCTTAGCAGCAGTTACAGCCAGGAATGTAGAAAGGTCCATCATCCTACGCAGTTCATTATGGGATTGTATTTTCACTCATGTGATCACTGTGCCTGTAGAACTTGTTATTTCACAAATAAATGTCGCTCTGATATTCGTGATCCATCATTGTGTTTATTTTTGCATGACCATCAGCGTAAGATCAACGTTCCGGTCGATGGTAGCATGCAATTAGGCCCGAAATGTTCTCTAGAGTGGAGTTATTTATTAAGCAGCTCAAAGCTCTTCTTGACCGAGATATTTTCCTTGGAGCAGAATTTGCCTGGAGACGGTGCCAGGTACACAGCGTTGCGCCTGGCGCTCTTCCACCAGCAGCTGAAACTCCGCTCGCTGATGAATCTCACAACTTAACGTCTCGAAATACTCTGGAGGAGCCCAGAGAGGCGTGGGTGGCAGTAACGAGCAGAACGCCACGAAGCTGCGGAACTCGTTACTTTCTAACTTTATTTTTAGTTCCGCTAAAATCTCTCTTCAGAAATATTTCTGTGCTTCGCCAAGACTCATTAGTTTCAGAGCATTTTAATTTTATTGCCATCTTGCTGTATTTATTTACATTGACTGTTACCAACTCCACTAATAAATAACAAATCAGTGCTAATTCGTCGTATGTAGTATATTGATAGCATCTCTTTAATAACACATTGTATTTACCCTACATTCCCAGAAAAATGAGATCGATCACTGCAACAGATTATGCTAGACTATGATAATTTTGGGATCAATGTTTTATTTTTCAAATTTTAAGCTAGAGTTGGTGCCGCGTTCCCGCTATCCTGACTGTAGCAAGGTGCTCCATGGCAGCACAGTGATAGCTTTACTTTCAAAATGTGTCTTACATGGTTCGAGTTTGTCTTCTTGTTCAGCTCCTGTGAAAAAGTGTTCTAAAATTCATCTTGTACCAAGACTTGGCTGGCTTATGTAGCATATGTAGTCTGCATTTTAACACTAGACGATTTGTCCGTCCAATTACTTTATTGTTGTCTGCTGTTTTCTTATATGCCTTTGATCCTGCCTCCATGGCTCTTGGCATGAATATAAAATAACTTTTGCGATTCCAACTTTTAAAAGGTATGCGAAAATGTGATTGATATTTTAATTCTTTATTTTTAAATATTCGAAAGCTTCTTGTTGTAAGATTATTAAGTGAATGTGAAAGCTTGATGAATGTTTGTTAAGTGAAAGTTTCCTATTCTTATTAAGTCTTTCTATTTAAATCAAGGAGTTTCCCTAATCATATGTGCGCAACGGATTTAACAAACAAAATTCGGCCCTTTAAGTAAAACAATCTGTACTTCTGTGAACATTATTTCTGACAATCAGATTCAGCGGCATGTATGGACTGATTGCTTTACTGGTTCGTGAACATTTACATTTAAAAGTAAATCTTTTTCTCAAAAATCTCAACACGTACCATACAACAAAATCTAAAATGCCACAATCAGGAAAATTAGGGACGAGGTTGAGCTGAAATAAGAAAAATCAGTAATCATTAAGTTATTTATTGAATTAAAGAAACATACCTTTGTTGAGTCTTCTTTATAATACAATGGTTTTATACAATTACGTTCCATACAAATATTCTCTTCCTCTTGATACAGAATGCACTGTCCAATATAATACGTTTGTATTCATAAATATAGAGTGAAATAAATCAAACTCAATACAATCATTGCTGACCAATTCACCCTCAGTATACAACACAGTTGCCATACGCCTGTCAGCTAGCCTAGCCCACAATCGACTCTTCTGCTCAACAGCTCACTCTCTGCTACTCGCCTCAGCAGTCAAAGAGGCTGCTGTAGCGCAGATGCTACATCGCAGTTGCAAAGACATTATAATGAGCAGTAGTTACAAACATGAACTGAGATTATCGAACATGGATGACTTTCACATACAAAATAAAGCTATGAGGATACACTTTCAGATTCACGAAAATAAAGCTAAAAATCCATAAATAATGAACTTCAGCCTATGGCTGCCTATTTTCATAATATCTCTGTATAATACTGTTTACGAACTTACTGTGTGCAATGTACAATAAGGGACAAAAAGATTACCTGGCCCGAATAATTTAAAGTCCAAGAACAGAGAACTGCCCAACTCATAAGCGCGAGTGTTGCCAACTCCAGAGGTCTGTGCAGCTTCGTCTTGCTGTTTACATCGTCAAATAGAACCAGTACAACAGTTAAGGTATAGCATATGTCGAGATTCACTGCACTTTAACTCACGTATCATTTACTTTGCTAAACATTATTCGGGCACGCTGAGTTATAGTAATTCCACTTGGGTACATTTATCACAACGAACCGCTTCTTAATGTTTCGTTGGCTGAGTGGACGCAAGGCGTTGTGGCTCAGCGCGCCAGGTCAGAGGGTCAGAGGACTCAACGCCCCCCGTATTTAATAATAATAAAAAAAAAAAAAACAAAAAAAAAAAACGAGCCAAATACTCAACGAACAACCAAGAACGAACATGAACCAACGACCGCAAACCACTGATCTACCTGAAAAAAAAAAAAAAAAAAAAAAAAAAAAAGGGATTGGCTGACAGTTTACGAACGCAAATGGCACGCGTTCAAATCCAAGTGGAGTCAAATTATAGTTTAATTTTTAGACCCCTTGCGATAATATTTTAATTACTAATTCGGAAAAAAATTGTGTAGCTCTAAGCTTTTATAAATTTTTTAGAAGATTCTACTTTACAATAATCTAATCTTTAATCAGACAGACGCGTGTTCATAGTAATAATATTGAAAATGAATGTATTTTGTTTGTAATTACTTCGACCGCCACTTGGTGTCTCTGTAGTTTCCAGCTAAGAGTAACGTATCAGTTGATTAGCATACGTCATAGGTCTACTTCAAACTGGCTTATGTGAACGTTCGCAGGCGCATAATTGCTCTCTTTGAAAGCGGTGTTTCTGCATTTGAGGCAGGACGTTGTTATGGTGTTGATGCTTCTACAGTGAGGAGATGGATCAAACGATTCAGGTATAATGGTGAGGTAAGCAGACGTCCAAAAGCGCAACGTTGCGCACTTCTGAAAATTACTTCACCGCGGTCATTTTGATCACTAACAATCCTAGAATGCACTTGACTGACTTCTTTCAAATGTTCAAATATTTGTATAGCTTATGGGACTTAACTACGGCGTTATCAGTCCCTAAACTTACAAACTACTTATCAACTAACTAACACTAAGGACGGCACAAATATCCAAGCCCGAGGGGGATTCGAACCTCCGACCGTAGTGGCCGTGCAGACCGTAAATGGCGCGCCGCAGTCCCCTCGGCCACCGCGGCCGGCACTGATTTCTCTGAATGTGTATTCCATGCATCAGTGCTTTTCATCTTACGAGCTGCCTACAATTATTTGTATATCTGAATTTTAATATAGATTTTTTGCTTGATATGCAAACCTCTTGTTCTTATGATGATTTATTGTAACAGAGTATCTGATGATGGACCAGGCCCCAAACAGATAATATACACACTGTATTAATGTAACACTGATTTTGTTTATTGTGTTAACCGCAATGTTCGCACACGTTATGCATAACTTCAACTTGTTTTTGGACTGTCAGCGCTGTAAGACAAAAGATTGTAAGGGCCGCGCGCAGAATCCCCATTTGTCCTGGTCTTGGTGGTCGTTTAGCGTTTGATCTAGCAGCACAGGTAAAACATTTTGTTCGGCCCGAACCATGGCCCATGTGTTTTACCGATAGAACATCAGTCTAGACAACTTTAGACCTATTTCTATACTATCAGTCTCTACAAAATTTATTGATAACTCTGTGTATTGAAAGTTAACTGTTGT
This sequence comes from Locusta migratoria, assembly GCA_026315105.1. NCBI lineage: Eukaryota > Metazoa > Arthropoda > Insecta > Orthoptera > Acrididae > Locusta > Locusta migratoria. The sequence goes on along the minus strand of CM048747.1, from coordinate 15,647,886 downwards.
TTCCAATTGCCAAAATGCATTGCTGTCAAGTGTACAGTTCGGTTACAGAGGTGGTTTAACAACCGAAATGCTTTATTCTCTTTCCTGTGTGAGGCATGTCATGGATTAAATAAAAGCGTATTCGTTAATTTAACAAAAGCTTTTAATTGTGATAATCACAAGATATTCTCACAGAAATTGGAACCTCTTACTTCAATACCAGACTGCAGAAGAAAATTATATTCAGTGTAGAAAATGGTTACGAAATGCACTGACAATTGGGCCCTTTCTTACAATGCAAAGTACTGACTTGTTGGATGACCATAAAGACTAGCTCCTCAAATCGCATCTGCAGAACATAATAAAATAAAAAAAAAATCTTGCTGTGCTTGAGGACAAAAACAATGTTTGAAGGACGAACCGCAGATTGCCATATATGGGCTATGTAACGCAGGGGAGACGGCCCCCAAGTAAACTATGCGAATCGATTGCTTCCTTTCACAAAATATGTCACATAAGCCGATAATATTGCTCAGATAATGGTTTCATCTATCGTTCTGACTTTACTTGCAAAAACTTGTTTTCGTGGAGTTTTTGTGTTCAGAGTGCCATTTTTGCACATTAAATTGTGCGAATAGATTAAGATTTTGCACGAAGGCAGATAAATTTTATCATTAGTAATTGTCCAGATATGATGGTTTAAAGTCGATCTGAATCTAAGACTCGTTGCACGTGTAAACAATGAAGGACTTACAATCGATAGCATTTTGTCAGTTGCAATCTCAGAAGATGGCTGAGAAAAGAGGGAATTATCTATGACTAAAACTTGGTACTTTCTTACCGAAAATAATGTGAGCTTACTTACATTGTGTCATTATTACATGTGAGCATCTTCCCTGGAAGCAATGGAAACACTTGAAAGCATTATATTATTTCTGAAAGAGTATCTGTTATATGGAATGTGTCACATAGAAATACTGGGGGAAAAAACCCTCGTTTAATGGAGGCTTACAACTAAACCGTGCTTCAATCACCGTGTGCCACAAATTACTAATTGAAGCTATGCTGAATAGCAGTCTTTAAACAATGTGTCTGAATCGGTTTCTATGACTGCAATGTTTTAATGAGAATTAACCGTATGTAACAACAAAGGCAACATTGGAAGGCAATAATGATCGTAGGGAATAAATGCCGTTAGACCAGTTCAGTAAGGAAACCTAAAGTCAAATACGATAAAGAAGGATTCCAAAAGTTTAAAAACTCATAAATTCAGATTTTGTTGTTAATTTGTAGACCACTGGGCTTACACCAGTATGATGCCTGACCGATTTTCTCATAAACTGAATAAAGCATAAACTGTTCGAATCCCCCTTCCTCTGAATGGCAAATATCTCAGAATCTGTGATAATTATTAAAATCTCTTATCCCCTTTTCTATTCAGATTAAACTGGAGGTCTTATTTATTCTGAGAATTAGCGGATTACCGCCTCCGATTTTCAGCGAAGGATTACAGTGCGGGCAAAGTAAAGGGATGGATTAAGAACGAGTGGAAAACGCCGCTGGAATTGCTCTACATTCGAAATAACTGCAATGTATACAGCATTTATGAAAGCAATTTAAACTGTGAATGCCTCTTAGATATATGTCAAGAAATAAACATTTGATACACCTACAGTCGAATTCTGCTCCCATTTTCCATATATCCTTCATAAAAACCTGTTTACCGTAAAAAGTGATACACAGATTAAATGCTGATTTTAGTATGTTTGAGAACATGAAAGTGTCACTACTTATCTGGATATGAATAATGTTATGCGCGGACTGTTATTCAGTTAAAGTTTATTTTAATAATTACTTCTTGTTATAATTTTTTTTTTTTTTTTTTTTTTTTTTTTTTTTTTTTTTTGGCAACCGAAATTATCCGTGAACAGGACACACATACCTAAGAAACACAAGCAGTATGATATTAAAATCTGAAGACTGTTATCACATCACAAGGAAAAATATGGAATATGCAATATAATGAAAAAACAGATAAAATATGCAGTGTATCTCGCCAATGCATACAATATGATGCATTTACACAAATAAATTTACTCTAAAAGACATACCACCAAACACGTTTATTGGACAAATGGTGAAATGGCACAAAATACAGTAATTTGTTATAAAATAGTGGTTTTTCAGCATTTCGACACAAAAACCCAGTCACAATCAAAGGCCTTCAGATGACGTGAAAATCTCTCGCTCGCAATACATTGTTTGTGTCATAGACTGGAAATTATCGTTTGTTCAAAATATGAAAGCACCGTAAACTCTCCAGAGATCGCGTTGAAAATTTTGGCACAATGTTTCCTACCATTTCGAGAGTTTTCATTTTTTTTTCTTCCATTGCGTTGAATCATATTTTGCAGAACACAGAAACCAATAGAGCCAGATTTAGATATATAGTAATCCTAACTTCCAAAAAGTAAATACTATATTCACTGAATAATTATTGTTCCGTATTTCACGTGATATGATTGCAGAGACAGTGTGCAATCCGCTTAAAAGATGGTTTCCATACATTTTTTTCACCAGTAACACACTCGCGACCACGAGAAACCATTAATGCAACTGCCAATATTGATTGAAATTGACGTTAGAAATTATATAGTTGATTGATCTCCATCAATACCGATTATCTGATTGCAATAGAACTTTGCACATTGACCTTACAAATAACAAGAATTTCACTGTCCACTTAATAATTCTTACGGTGCATGGCAGAGGGTATTGTACAACAGAATTGCAATTTAGAGTTTGACTCCAAACTTGGTTAAAGTTAAGTTTGTTTTATCCATGATGGATGTTGTTTAAACTCCTTGACTCTTCCTAACATAGCGTCGAGAATCAGGTGCTTAAACTTTCAGAATGTTATATTTGTAGTATCTTCTTGGGATTCAATTTCATTTTGTGTCCAAATCGTAATTGTCTATGTGACGCACTTTTTACACACTTTTGTAAACACAGTTTCCTTTTTTAACTTCCTTTTATTACTAATCTGCTTTCCATTCTTGAGTATAATTTATCACGATCACTACACAGGAATGTGAATTCACACCATACACTTTGTTTACATTTGGATACAGAAATTTGTCACACTTAACTTTCAAATGTTCAAATGTTTGTAGAGTCTATGGGACTTAACTACGGGGTCATCAGTCCCTAAACTTACAAACTACTTATGAACTACTTACAACTAAGGACGGCACAAATATCCATGCCCGAGGGGGGATTCGAACCCCCGACCGTAGTGGCCGTGCGGACCGTGACTGGAGTGCCTCAATCCCCTCGGCCACCGCGGCCGGCGCTTAACTTTCAAAATAAGATAAACATAGTTGTCTACGTAAGATGTCGTATGGAGAATGGTGAAGAGTGTCATATTCCCGACCGGCACTGTTTGACCGATGACCATAAAATTTGGCAGATATATGTAATTTTCACATACAGGGGAGAGAGGAGAAGGCAGAGAACGGGAGAAGGTAGAGACAGGGGGATTGTTGAGTGGGAGTAAAAGGGCAGGAGGCAGAGGAGGAGGAGGCAGATAGAGACAGATGGAGGAGGATGAATAAATGGATATAAAGAACGGGAGGAGATATAGACGCAGAGAAGAGGAAATGTATACAGCGTGAGACATGTGCAGGGAGATAGGATAGGCAAGCGTACGAAAAGTATCCTTCGGCAAACAGCGTGACGTGGCTTGAACGAAGGAAGATTAGTGTTTAACGTCCCGTCGACATCTTGGTCGTTAAAGGCGGAGCTTCCGCTCGCGTTGTTTGGGTAAGGATGTGGAAGGGAATCGGCGGTACCCTTTCAATTTGCCTGGAGTGATTTAGGCAAATCACGGAAAACCTAAATCTGAATGGCCGGAGGTGGATTTGAACCACCATCCTCGCTCGCTGAGGTGGCTTGAGGAGTATGGATGAAGACGTTTTGTAAACTTTAAAATATTCTTAATCCAGTAATTATACATAAACGAATATAAAGGAACGTTATTACTAATCGTATGTGTTTTATCACGAGTGAATTTCCTTTCAAGATATCATCGTACACCTCTAGAGGACGAACTTGGTACGATAGCTCAGTGCGTTCGTCCAGAATTCAGGTTCACATTCTAGTAGCACGAAAATGGTATCGTAGTTCTTGGCGAACCAAAGAAACCGGTAGTCTATGAAAATAAACAAGGCAATGGGCAGTATGAAAGAGAATATGCTCAGGTTCGCATGAATAAAGCGAGTTGGAGCATATACGTCAACCGAGTAGATTCTCAGCGTGAGTAAAAGAATGGGGGAAATTCGTCACAACAGATAACATTCTCCGATTTCGTATGAATAAAACTAGGGAAGTTTTTCGAGACCGAAGACCAGTCTCCGTTTTCTGAAGTGAGGTCCGAGCATACTTCGAGCTGAGTAACTGTGACTATGACAAAATTTCTGTTGCTTAGAAGGCAAATAAATTTCCTTTATATGTAGTCTGAAGAAATACGAGAGGAAGTAAAAAGTTCAAGCAGATAAAAACATTTTTCTGACGAGTCGCTTCCTTGACAAAAATCATAAGTGTGACACTTCAAGCATTTTATATAGTGACGAGACTGATGACAGAGGAGTTTTTTTTTATTACCGACCTAGGAATGAAACACAAGTGGATTCAGCAGCGTGTTTTACCCGTTTCTTTGGAGTGCATATTTACAGTTGTAAACAGCTACATAGCAAAATAATATAGCATGGCTTATTTCTTTCCTTTTTTTCTTTTTTTTTTTTTTTTTTTTTTTTTAAATAAAGGCCCTATTAATAAGGCCTCATGACAATGCCTGTATGCACTTTATTTAATGTCATACGCCGGGTACTAAAGTATTGCTTTTTGTTCTGCTCTTGTTCATTCTACCCAAAACGGTTCGCTTGTTTAAGATACGTTTTCTGTCTTCGTAATCGTTACTTCTATTATGTTAGAAGCAAGTAGACACGACAGGAAAGTTAATAACATTAATTACGTACCTAGCAGTCTGTTTCTTGTAACAAAATCGCATGCCTACCGCTTATGAGTAGACCAGTGCGTCTCATATTTAACAAAAAGTATCTCATGTTAGAAAGCTCAGACAACGTACCACGTTGAAACAGACGAAAATGTCAAACACTCTTAAAATTTTGTTCGCAAATTGAGCTATCCCAACTTCTATAGCAAGAAAGATTCTCGCATGATTAAAATTTTGTAACATCTAGAATAAATTTTTGTAAAAATATTTAAACATAGTACAGTTCTTCCTGAACACGGAGATGACTACTCCATATTCGCACTCTGAATAATTTCCCTGACTGAGCTAGTTTAAAGAAATATGCGATGGAACAGCTGTTCTGTACCAGACATATCACACGGATAACTTACTCAAGAAGGAGGGAAGCTAACGAGAATGAACTTCCTGCTCAGAGCAAATACTTCGAAGTTTTTATTCGTACGAAATTGAGCACTTAAGCAGACACCGTTCTTTTGATCTGAGAATGTTCTCTGCAATATGTGCTCTTTCTTTTTCATAAGGACCAATATTTTGTTTTAATTCAAAGAAATATATCTGAAGAAAGATTTTGGTAGAGAAAGTAGAGTCCTCATTGGAAGATCTATCTTAAACACAAATATAAAAACAAAGAGCCGATAGTGGGTTTTATCCACAATCAAAACGTCTGGGTCCAGGGATTGAACCCCGCCACTACTTAAATTTTGCGTAAAAATCATATGTGAAGGCGACAGATTGGTCCCGTGATAAGATGCGAACAAATAACAATGGCATTGTGGTTGGAAAATAACGCCAAAGCTCGAAACGTTTTCATTGATCAACAGCATGCGTATGCAGAAGGCAATGGAAACCACAACATTAAAGGAACATAATGTACTTCCACAGGACAATGACACAATCGTGTCATGATGAACTCAATGCAAATGATTTCGGAATAGTTCCTCATCCAAATCTAGTGAGGGGGAACCACGGGGGAGGTGACCAGGAGAAAATGATTTCATAACGAACAAAGTTCTGACATATTACGACACAGAGAATGGAATGTAAGAAATTTTAACGTAGTAGAGAAGCTAAGAGGACTGAACATGGAAACGACTTCAATCCAGACATAGTCCGTCCTATTTTGGAGTATTGATGCGCACTGTGGGTTCCTCAAGGAGGTTAGAGAGGACGTTTAGAGTAGGGCAGCTTGTTTTTAATTATCGCAGTACAGGAGAGAGAGTGTTACGGAAATGATGAACGAGTTTGGGTGGAAATCATTAAAAGAAAGGCGTTATTCGTTGCGGCGAAATCTATTGACAAAATGGAGTGGATTTGCTTTGTCGTCTGAATGCAAACTTACGTTGGTGGCACCCACCCGCACATGGAGACATGCTCATCATAATAAAATAAGTGAAATAAAATTGGAAACCGCAAGATTTGAGTGTTCCTTTCTCCTGCGCGCGATTAGAGATTTGAGCGGTAGAGAATTATTATAAAAGCGGTTCGACGAACATTCTGCCACTGCCATGCACTTGAAATTAGATATGGAGAGTAATTATATAGATGTAAACTATAAGGATGAGTGCTGGGCCAATTATATGGTCTCTTACCCATTCTATTCAATGCAGTCTTATAGAAAATTATAGGTAGATGGGAAAGAGAAGTCAAAGTAATTCAACTAGGAAAAAATAAGAAAAAGAACCACATAAAATGCCTCGCTTTCGCAGACGACATCGCCATACTCTCGAGTATCAGAACGGAAGCAGAACATGCCCTAGAAAAACTCCACGAGATTGTCATGAAAACCGATGTACAAATTTCTTATGAGAATACACTATTTTTGATACAAAATCTTCATATAAACTCCCACAAAGAACTGAGCACGGAAAAATTTTACAAGTGAGTGAGTTCAAATATTTAGGGGAAATCATTAAAAAATCTGACCTAAAATAAAATTTATTTTCAAGCCCGCAAAACTACGACACTACATCACAGTAGCCTTACCAGGAACTCCCTACGCATCAGAAATCATGAGCACTATAGGAATGGCGAAAATCAAGAAGATTGGAAAAGAAGAAAGGAAAATTCTGAGAAAAATCCACGGTGCAGATTTTAGAGAAAATATCTGGCAAAAAAGACCCACAGAAGAACAATACAGACACTCTGAAACAATCACGACACATATCAGAAAACGCAGAGCAAAATTTTTCATGCATATCGCCAGAATGAATGACATCAGACTAATTAAAAGAGTATTCAACATAATTTCTGCATCGAAACTGGGCACATCGTGATACAAAGACAACATTAAACATCTCTATAAAAGGCATAAAAGACCGCAAAACTTGCAGGTAAAAAGAAACAAAAAAGTTGACTTTAAGTCGCAACACAAAAAACAGCAGACAAAATTGAACAGAGGAAAAAAGAAAGCACCAAGTGAAAGAATGAAAGGTTTTTGAGAAGAAAGAAAGAAGAAAAAAGACGGGAATAAAAAATATATTTTAGCGCTCCCCTTAAACAGAATGTACGCTTATAGGGTGTGTCACTAAGTGTGTTTGCCTCTGTAACTTATAAAATAATAGGTGACGGGAAATTTTAATGCGGTAGGTCAACACAAGAAATGTTACACTTTCTGCGGAGCTATGAACATAGTTTATTGTATCATTTTCCAAAGAGTTACACCACAAAGATATGATTTTTTAAATTGAACAATAGTTTTTTTCTGTCGTGTATTGGATTCGTTTAAACCAGCTGCGTCCAAATCAATTTAAACTACATTCCTATCACTGTTAGTTTGGGAGCTACAACCCTTCAAAGTTCCGGGGGCGGAGGCTGCGATAGCGTAGCTGACTGGCCGAGTGGCTATCCCCTGGGGCACGGCCCACTGTCTCATGACCACCAGCCAGTGAGCTACGCTGTCGTAACCTCCGCTCCCTAAACTTTGAATGGTTGTAGCTCCCAGTGATAGGAATGTAGTTTAAATCGATTTGGACGCAGGTGGTTTCAACGAATCCAAAGCACAATAGAAAAAACTATTGTTCCATTTAAAAAATTATATCTCTGTGTTATAACTCTTTGGAAAATGATACAATAAACTATGTTCTTAGCTCCGCAGAAAGTGTAACATTTCTTGTGTTGACCTACCGCATTAAAATTTCTCGTCACCTATTATTTTATAAGATACAGAGACAAACAGACTTAGTGAAATACCTTGTATATATGGCATCAACTCATTTGAACATGTCAGTTCTTGTGGACATAGGAGCGTAATAATAATTTCGCGTGACTCTTTGGCGTGGTGCAAGTCTTTCAATTCGACGGTACTTCCGCAACTTGCGTGTCTCTAGTCTACCCCAGTTATCCAACTGGGGAAAGGGACCTACAGCTTATCGTGGAATCGGAAACACGTGTCGTTTCTGGCGATTCCTCAAATCGTTGAGAGGTGAAGGCCGGGTTAAAACGCAGACTGAAAAAAATCCGTGATCCTGCCGCGTTTAGAACCCACAACCCTTCGTTTACCAGCCGAGTGCTTTACCCGAAGACCACCGGAGCGTAACGTAACGGAAGTGTGACCTGGGTAAGCTATTTCACCTTGCCGACCAAAACTTGAGTAAGCAGGTGCTAGCTGGCATCTGGGTGGCGGCCCCTGAGGAGTCTGTGGGGTCAGCGAACTTGTCGCTCCAGTTGTGCAGCGGCCGTCAGCCGTCAGGCTGCGTTCCTTAAGTCGGTTAGAGTTGCAGCGGCCTTCCCTCGGCGGTTTCCACTCGCCACTAACAAGGCCACCGCCTGCGGAGGTGCGGCCTAACTGGCTTGTTAGCGCCGTTTCAGCGGCAATTACGTCCACACGCCATGTGCCGTTGCGACGTGTTCACGCCTCGAGCGTCACGGACATGAGACACAAACAAGGCTGTGGCAATGAAAGCTGTGCGAGGACACGGGAAGTGGTAGCACGCCACACAGCTGAGAACTAAGGATTTTATTTGTTTACATACTAGCTGACAAGCGTGCCCGGATATTTATTTGTTCAGTTCATATCTTTCTTGCCGCGGCGGATCGGCCGAGCGCATTGAGGCCCTACGCTCCGATGCGCGAGGCCGTTCCCCGTCGGGGGTTCGAATCCCCCCTCGGGCATGGATGTTTGTGTTGTCTTTAGTATAAGTTGGGTTATAAGTAGTTGTAAGATTAGGGACAGATGACGCAGCAGTTAAGTCCCATAAGCTTAACAAACATTTGAACATATAATCAGTTTGGAAAACAGCGAACTTATAATTATTTCATGATAAAAATAGCAGTTTAGTTCGCAAAATTTTTACAATATATTATTATAGGTGACCGGTTTCGATCTAAGGTTAGATCATCTTCAGACCTCTCGCGGAGCCGTCCGCAGTGGCCGAGGGACTGAGGCGCTTCACTCACGGTCAGCACGGCCACTACGGTCTGGGGTTCGAATCCCCCCTCGGGCATCGATATTTGTGCCGTCCGTTCGTAAGTAGTTCATAAGTAGTTTGTAAGTTTAGGGACTGATGACCCCGTAGTTAAGTCCCATAGACTATACAAACATTTGAACAGACCTCTCGCTGTAGATGTTCAGTTGGTAAGCGTCTGAAGATGATCTAAACTTAGATCGAAACCGGTCACCTATAATAATAAATTGTAAAAATTTTGCAACCTAGACTGCTATTTTTATCATTTGAACATATAATTTTTTCTCTGCATCTCCTTCTCGCCCCTCTTTCCTGTTCATTTCTCGGCACATCTCATCTTCTTTCTCAATCCATCTCCTACTCTGTCTATCTCATGCTGTCTCTACCCATGAAACAATACAATATTTACATCTACATCCACAGCCATATTCCGCATATTCCAGTCACATATTTTTCGCGGAAGGGAGATTGTCGGTATACCTCTGTATGGACTCTAATCGCTCTGATTTTATCTTCACGATTTCTTCGCGAGATATACGTAGCAGGAAGCAATATACCGCTAGACTGCTCGGTAATGGTATATCCTCGAAACTTCGACAAAAGCCTGTACGAGCGACAGAGCGTCTCTCCTGCAGAGTCTTACACTGAAGTTTATCGATCATCTCCGTAACTCTCGCTTTCACGATTACCAAATGATCCTATAACGAAGCGCGCTGCTCTCCGTTGGATCTTCTCTACTTCCTCTATCAACCCCACCTGGTACGGATCCCACACCAGTGAGCAGTATTCAAGCAGTGGGCGAACAAGTGTACCGTAACCTACTTCATTTGTTTTCGGACTGCATTTCCTTAGAATTCTTCCAATGAGTTTAAGTCTGGCATCTGCTTTACCGACGATTGATTTTATATGGTCGTTCCATTTTAAATCCCTCCTAATGAGTACTCCCAGATAGTTTATGGAATTAACTGCTTCCAGTTGCTGACCTCCTATAGTGTAGCTAAATGATAAAGGATCTTTCTTTCTGTGTATTCGCAGCACATTACACTTATCTACATTGAGATTCAATTGCCAGTCTCTGCACCATGCGTCAATTCGATGCAGAGCCTCCTGCATCTCAATACAATTTTCCATTGTTACAACCTCTCTATATACTACAGCATCATCCGCAAAAAGTCTCAGTGAACTTCCGATGTTATCCGCAAGGTCATATATATATATATATATATATATATATATATATATATATATATATATATAGTGAACAGCAACGGACCCACGACACTCCCCTGTGGCACCCCTGACATCACTATTACTTCGGAAGACTTCTCTCCACTGATAATAACATGTTGCAGTCTGTTATCTAGGAACTCCTCAGTCCAATGACACAATTGGTCCGATAGACCATATGATCTTACTTTGCTCATTAAACGTCTGTGGGGAACTGTATCAGACGCCTTGCGGAAGTCCAGAAACACAGAACACAGCATCTACCTGTGAACCCGTGTCTATGGCCATCTGAGTCTCGTGGAAACCCATGCTGGTTCCTACATACCAGGTTTCTGGTCTTCAGAAATGTTATCATACTGGAACGTAGTACATGTTCCAAAATTCTACAACTGACTGACGTTAGAGATATAGGCCTATAGTTCTGCACATCTGTTTGACGGACCTTCTTAAAAACGGGGATGACCTTACCCATTTTTCGATCTTTCGGAACGCTACCCTCTTCTAGAGACCTACGGTACACCACTGCAAGAAGGGAGGCAAGTTCCTTCTCTGTGTAAAAAAACGAACTGGCATCCCATCTGGTCCTGCGGCCTTTCCTCTTTTGAGCGATTTTTTTTTCTATCCCTCAGTCAATTATTCCGATATCTTCCATTTTGTAATCTTTGCGGCAATCTAGAGAAGGAACTACAGTGCAATCTTCCTCTGTGAAACAACTGTGTTGCAATGCCATTTTCGTCACAAAGTGTCTGGAGATTTTGTTTTGATCCACCTACCTCTTTGACATCAGATCAAAATTTCTTAGGATTTTCAGCCAATCTAGTACTTTAATTTCGAATTTGTTGAACGCCTCTCGCATATCCCTTGCTTCGTGTCATTTTTGTTTCTCTACCAGGCTTGGGCTATATTTATGTTTGCAGTGAATTCCCTTTGCTTCCGTAGCAGTTTTCTAATTAGGTTGTTGTACCACGGTGGCTCCTTTCCATCTCTTACGATCTTTTTTGGTACATACTCATCTAATTCATATTGTACAATGGCTTTGAATTACCAACTGCCGTGTTAAACTGTGAAAAAGTGACAAAAAGTTCAAATGTATGTAAATCTATGTGTTTTACCTACTCTAGCCATTAGTCCCTACGCTTACAAACTACTTAAACTTAATTAAGCTAAGGACAACAAAGACATCCATGCCCGAGAAAGGACTCGAACCTCCAACGGCGAACTCCACAGCTAAGCGCTCTGGAACGCTCGGCCATTGCACCGCGGCGGAAACGTTGAATTAATAATATGGATCACACGACAACGTACGAAATTTGGTGTAAGGAGTGCCTTTACGCTTGTTTTGGAGATCGAATGTGGAAAAGTTATCCAAATTGGAACGAAATTGTAGGTTTCTTTGCGTTACAGACAAGCCTTTTGCGTGAGTGGGCGGTTTATCATGCAGCTCTTTGTGTATGACGTTATGTCTCCTGAAATATAAGTAGTACTCTAAAATTAATTTATAGGTACATTCATTGGTATAAACTGGTACTGATTTCAAAATATGTTGTGAATACATTTAGTAGCAAGGAAGTAATAAATTTCAACGTGCTCCATAACGCGGCAATTGTTTACGCATCCCAGTGTTCATGACTTCATATCTCCTGAACTATATGTCGTACAGTATAACTTTCACGAGAGTGCGAGCAATACATCCACAAAGTTTCATCTAACGGGATAAACGGTACGGCGGCTCATAAAATACGAACAAACAAACAAGGTGATCCGTACGCCACCCTCCGTTAACGTCAGTCAATGCCGGATACCACAGATGCCGAAGGGGTTGCCTTTCCAGGAGAGTGAATGGGACCCATCATCAATACTGGGAATACCTCGCTACAAGTAATATCTCTCCAAAACAAACAAACAGTTTATAGCTGTAAGTGGTCGAATAGCTCGTCGATAGGAAAGTTGATTGCTGTATGAAGGGTACTGGGTTCGATTCCTTGGATCATAATGGTTTCTTTGTAGACAATTAAACATTCGTGTACACAGAAACCGTTTCACCGTTGCTCCCCGAGCAAGACAGTATAAAAGGGCCCAAGCATATTAATTATCTGTTTGGTGTCCTATCAATAGATGTCCCTTGGATTTACAAACATTTGAACATTTTGAAAAACATTTGTTATTGCATTATTCATCTGCAAATGTTGAAATGCATTTCCACCTTATGGAATATGTTAATGTAAACGCCACGCAGTATTAGCAACGGCACATCTTAATATTTATCATATACTGGACGAATAAGTTCATTTAACTCATCAGGATTTTCCGGTTTATTATTATCCCGTAAATTCATGGTGTTGCATATCGGTAACATCGGTTACAACACTGTTTTATCGATACCTAGTGGAAATTTTGTGAACTAACATGTGTTTTACAGATGCAGCAGAGTTTGTAGAAAGTATGTCTGGTGTTTGTTGATTCGAGGTTGCATGCAGTGTGAGCTCCTGTAAACATCTTTGCTTGAGTTTGGAGAAGACGGCAGATATTGCAGACTTTGGAGTATTGTTTTCCATATAAAAAGCCAGTTGTGGAAGGCGGAAAATGAAAATTAAGACAGGTATAAAGAACCATAATAAGCACAAAACTTTTTTTTTTTACACTATCCAACTTTGAAAGTTATATAATAAGTTTCTAGCAAGATAGAAATGTTTTTTCTACTTTTCCCTTTGTTTGTACAACTTATAAAGCACGAAAATATTTTTTTAAATTAAATCTCATGCATTAAAGGGTTATTATCGTCGCTGCAGGCACAAATAACACGTCGACATAAATTAAAAAGCAAGATAATATACATGTTCATAATATTTTGTACGTACGCTTTATTTTCACTCAAGCTATGCTTACCGTGCGTGGGACGCTCTCCAAAACTTTCAGAGCAACATCAGATGCGCCGCGCAGTGGTCTTTACAATGCAGTTTGTGCCCTCGGTTTTTAAAAGCGCCTCTGTGCATCAAAAAATATGCGCCGAATGTAGATGCGCGTTGAATACAGGCTTCGGGCTTTAGTTGCTTTGCGGTGTATTTCCCCAAAGAACAGTATCACATGAGAGTAGTTTTCACTCAGTACATAGCGGTTTCTACATGTCTGACGGTAAGATCTGATTCCAAGTACAAACGGACGTCCACGTGATTCTATCAGAGCGAAACGAGGAGGAAAAGGCGCGCAGGTGGTGTCACAATTCAGTGTGGGTCCGCTTGTATGCGCGCTTCCCTGACGGTCACTTGTGGAGAGGCAACACTTCCTGCACCCACGTATGCGGGATACATATAACCACAGGGGACGGCGTCCGTAAACCATCTGGTATAATACACTACTGACCATTTCAATTACTACACTAAGAATAAATGCAGATGATAAACGGGTATTCATTGGACAAACATATTATACTGGAAATGACGTGTGACTACATTTTCACGCAATTCGCTTGCATAGATCCTGAGAGATCAGTACCCAGAACAACCACATCTGGCCGTAATAACGGCCTTGATACGCCTGGGCATTGAGTCAAACACAGCTTGGATGGCATGTACAGGTACAGATGCCCATGCAGCTTCAACACGATAGCACAGTTCATCAAGTGACTGGCGTATTGTGACGAGCCAGTTGCTCGGCCACCATTGACCAGACGTTTTCCATTGGTTGAAAGATCTGGCGATTGTGCTGGCCAGGGCAGCAGTCGAACATTTTCCGTATCCAGTAAGGCCCGTACAGGACCTGCAACATGTGGTCGTGCATTAACATGTCGAAATGAACGTTTTCTCAGAAATCGAATGAAAGGTAGAACCACGTGTTGTAATACATCTTAAATGTAACGGCCACTGTTCAAAGTGTCGTCGATGCTAACAAGAGGTGACCGAGACGTGTAACCAATGGCACCCCATACCATCACGCCGGGTGATACGCCAGTATGGCGATAAGAATGCCTCCAATGTGCGTTCACCGCGATGTTGCCAAACACGGATGCGACGATCATGATGCTGTAAACAGATCCTGGATTCATCCGAAAAAAGATTTGTTCCACATATTCCTCGCTGCTGTCGTGTGGTTTTCAATCCTGAGATTAGTTTGAATCAGCTGCCCACGATCCGCTGTCCTCTGCAAGCCTTGTCATCACTGTAAGAACGGCAACCCACATCCTTTTGAAATACATCTACTACTTTTATTGTCTCATTACCTAATCTAATTGCTTCATCATCACCTGATTTCCTGACAACATTCCATTACCCTAGTTTTTCTCTTGTTAATGTTCATCTTATAACCTCCTTACAAGACACTGTCCATTCTCTTCAATTGCTCTTTCAGGTCCTTTGCTGTCTCTGACGGAATTAAGATGCCATCGCCAAACCCCAAAGTTTTTTTTTCTCCCTGAACTTCAGTACGTCTCCAAGTTTCTCCTGGCGTTCCTTAAGATGTTGCTCATTGTACAGATTCAATAACACTGTGGAAAGGCTACAACCCTGTCGTACTCCGTTCCCAACCACTCGTCCCATTCGTGCTCTTCGACACTTATAACCTCTGTATGGTTTTTGTACAACTTGTTCTCTATATTTTAACCCTCTCACCTTTACAGTGTATTCCAGTCGACATAGTCAAAACTTTCTCCAAGTCTACAAAAGTTAGAAATCAACTTTTGCCTTTCCTTAAAAGACGAATGGTGTGTATTGTCTCACCTGTTCCTATATTTCCTTACTATGATGTAAAAATTTCTATAACGGTAAGCACCACCTACGACTCCTGCACGGGGCTTATTACGTCGTAAACGATGAGACGGAGCTTGATAAAAAACACAATTTTATTCAAATAATAATAATTTTGTGTGGCTGGTTGGCCTGGTGCAAGTCTTTCAATTGGACGCCACTTCGCTGTGTACCCCAGTAATCCAACCCAGGAAAGGGGACGTACAGCTTAACGTGGAATAGGAACCACGTGTCGTTCTTGGCGACTCCTCACATCGTGAGGTGAAGGATGGGTTAAAGAGTCGACTTAAAAATATCAGAGGTCCGACTGGGTTTTGAACCCTCGACACTTCGGTTTCCAGTGGAGAGAGTTACCCCACGTCCACTGGGCCCGACTTCATGCAATCTGCACAATTGACGTTTTAAATACTAAAAATGTAGTTATTTGTGTAAGATTTGATACTGTGCATCGTGGAGGGTATTTTATTTACGGAATTCCACAATCTACTGTTTTATTGCAATCTTGATGAAATTTTGCACACTTGATCTTGAAAACGTTAGGAACAACATTTGTTTACGTAATATTTAATACGGTGTTTGGCTGCTGACCACACTGAATGTTAACAGATGTATGTAAGTTTAACAGAAAGGGCTATGAGGCAATGAACTAAGGATGAGATAGAAACAGAGAGGATATGAGGTGTGATAGCGGGAGAGGGCGATGAACAGAGATTGAGGAGTGGATGGAGAGAGATTGGGGGACAGACGTAGTACTCACTGAAGCCTGCAATTAATAAATATATGGGCCACACCGAATTTTAAGCCCGTCCCCTAAATCTGGTAAACTGTGCTTTATAATATTGATAAGCAGCTAAACTATGCAATCTACAAAGCAACCAACGAAGCGTGTGGAATAGGAGGCAACGTGGTTCGGTGAACACAGCCCTTAAGTTTCATTGTTCCAGAGAATTGTTAGTGGGAATATGAGTGTTCAGAGACTTACACAAATGAATGGGATCAATGAAATCGACCGTCTACGCTTAGCGAACCTAAACCTGCTGCATCGATGGAAGCATATAATGCTTCCAATGTTACGTGTGCAGTTTGTAATGTACCGGCTCTTAGTTGATTCCCTCTTGTTCTCGTTGATCGGCGCTCTCAGTAGCGGCTGGCTGAAATCTCATGCGTCAAAATTAGTCTACTAGAAACAATGTAGGCGACACGAAGAACTGCAGTTCACTGAATTATCAGTGCCCAATTGTCCCCATTTAACGGCAGCGTACAGGTCTCATTAAAAACAGTCACCATGACCCAGTAACAACATTCTACACGTGAATGATACAAATTTACGCAGTTCGTGAGTGGAATACAAAAGTCTCGGGTGTACAGTATGCCAAGGAAGAATTTAGCTTTTAATGATAACGGTAGAAACACTTTCCGCACGACTAACACTGATGTAATTTTACATAGTTGTTCAAGTTAGAGTTCAGATTGACGTGGATTGTGCCTCATATCAAAGATGACACCAGACTCATTTACATGCCGCGAAAGCATCCTATTTGTATCATCCAAATAATGACACTGAAAATTACGTATTGTTAATTATGTACATTAATTCAATTATAATGGAAAAGTAAACAATTACTTACAACTGGCTGTAGTAAAATGTAGAATAAATAATACTGAGTAAATTAATATACAAATCTTTGTTAAACTAATATGGCCTCAGTTTCAAATAGGTTTTTAAACAATTACATCGTAATAAACAGTAATTATACAGCATCAATTGTTTTAACCGATATTAAATTATACAGCATCACCTGTTTTAACCGATATTAAATTTTTATGTAATTCAAATTGTTCAAATGTTTGTATAGCTTTAGGGACTTAACTGCTGGGTTATCAGTCTCTAAACTTACAAACTACTTATGAACTAGCTAAGACTAAGGACGGCGCAAATATCCATGCCCGAGGGGGGATTCGCACCCCCGACCGTAGTGGCCGTGCAGACCGTGACTGGAGCGCCTCAGTCCCCTCGGCCACCGCGGCCGGCTTTATGTAATTAGTGACATGTATTAACAGTGGATAATGTACAAGATTTTATCAGCCATTTGCTTCATGCATTGTATTATTACGGTTGGAAAAAAGCCAACGGTTTAAAAATGGACGATTAAGTCCGAAATTAGTCACTAACTCCAAAATATTGCAACTGACGACAAATAAATTGTTTTCAAATTATACAGAAACTAATAAGGGCAAAACTTTCCTAACATTAATTTTGAAAAATACTAATAGCTACGGTATTTTAATATTATGAGAGAAGAATTTAATTAGCCTTAACAGAAATACTAATAATCCTAAGATAAGACCTACGACAATATGTCTCTTGCATGAACTAATTAATGTTTGCTAATTAAACGAACTTCTGCTACGCCAAATAATAGAAAGTAACTACAGCTGGTCACATTAGAGAAGAAAATGATAACAGACTAATTACATTCATACCTATTACTATGCAACAGTCGTATCAGGAGGTTCATAATGCAAGTGGATGTTAACGAAACCCAACATGCTTCGTTACAAGTTCGCTGAGTAACACATTCAAATGTTTGTAAATCTATCGGACCAAATTGCGTAGTAGTCATCAGTCCGTAACTTACAAACTGCTTAAACCTAGGTAAACTAACCTAAGGAAAACACACACACACATGCCTCAAGGAGGACTCGAACCTCCGACGGTGAGCAACCGCGCGCTTCGCAGCGAGGCGCATTAGACCGCTCGGCTACTCGACCGCGGCGAGTTCCACTTTCAGATGACACATGCAGAATCTTTAGGTTGCGGTTTTCTGTGGTTTCCCTTAATATCTCCAGGCTAATGTCGGGATGCACACACACACACACACACACACACACACACACATCCATACACACACACACACACACACATATATCCAAGTGAGGACTCGAAACTCCGACGGGGAGTGGCTGCTCCTTCCGCAGCAAGACAATTTAGAGCGCACAGCCTCTCCCACTTTTGTTGTGAGGCATCCGACCTGTTTTTCTTTTCTTTATATATAGTGCTGGGAAATTGATGTTGATGAGTTGTTAGTCGACAGTCGCTTAGGTTTTTATTCTACATCTGAATCTACATCTATATTCCAAAAGCATCTGCGGCGAATGCCGCTTTGCGCAACACTGTCAGTTTTCTGAAGCATTTACAAATGGTTCGCAGGAAATAACATTGTCTATATGCTTTATTACGAACAGAGCAAATTCTGTGGTAATTTACGCAAAATACACGCACCAACGTGAAATTGTTTTGTAGCCGGTAACAAGTAGCGCTTCGCCATATTTTCTCACTAGCTTTTCCTGAGAAGAGTGTCATTTTGCATCCAGGTATTCCCATATTCGTTCATAGAGCAATTACGCAATAGTTGTTCAAACAACTTACCGGTATGCTGCCGGGTGACGTCGTCGACAACCGCCGATATTTCGGCAGGAGGACACCCTGCCATTCTCAAGGCAGAACAGCACTCAAGGAAGCAATGTGCAAGCGTATTAGTCGAAATATCGGCGGTTGTCGACGACGTCACCCGGCAGCATATCCGTATGTTATTTGAACATTCATTACGCCGGGAAAAATTAAGGTTTCACATACACAATAGTTGTTTGTTGAAATAACCTAGAAATCAAATTGATCGGAAAGAATTTTTGTGTGGGGGATGGAAGGGAGTTTGATCAGTACATTTGTATTATGTTATCGGATTACAACGCAGTTGATTAATGTACTAATTAATAACTTAGCATATGGAAGAGATGGAAGCACGATTCCAGGTATCAACTGAAATTTATACAGTTTCGCGAGTTTTAATCAGAATTTAATTTGCATTTCATCCACTGCAATTGTTTTTGCGGAATGGCGGCCGTGAGAATTTGCTGCGAAAACCGTTGGGCATTAATACGATATGCAACAGGCATCATTTTCTGACTTGTAATCTCCACTTAATAAAATATACCATCATTGCGACTTCCCTAGGTTTGTAATCTGCAGAAATTCCATCGTCTATTCGTTGTGACTTCATAGAATTTTTAAGTGGTATGCTGTCCTTTGAAAATAACTAAGAAATATGCTAGATCGCAAGGAATTCGTCAGGCAAAATTATGCAGTCCAAGTTATATTTTCTGTTTCATGCACGAAAATATTTAACTTATAACTGTGATCACTACCAGAAATGCAGTATGAAAGTTGTACAATCTAAGATTTCTTGTACGTCAACGTGTCGACGTAGATGCCATTCTCCCAATTCCAGATAACATACTGTTTTCATCTGATACCTTTTCCATAGGTTACTCCGAATAATTTCTGCCTTACTTTACGTCGACCTGATAAGGATTCGGGTCGGTTAGTGTGAAAAATAATCGTTTCAAATTTAGGGATTGTACTTTTAATATCTCAATAGCTAGAATACCACTATCGTAAAGTAATTGTAAAGAACAATTACTTCTTTAAATCATATGTTTAAACTGCTTTATGAAGATACAATTACCAGATGTCCACATACATTTTTATGATTTTTGTGAAATGTAACATTTTTAAGTTGTGGGGGTTAGCTGAAAATATATTATCAGGTAAAATCGGAGACAATTCGAACACATTTTGATAAATGTAAACCACATTTTGATAAAGTATATCATTTTACTTCGGTTACTGAATTACTTCATTTCTTATTTCTTATGATCGATCTGTTGTAGTAGTAAATCCGAAAATATAGGTTTATATTGCTGACCGTTTATGTTTCGACCGTTTTGTCTGTGGTACCTACATTTTTTGCAGGTAATACGTTTCACTTAATAATTTGTTCTTCTGCAATACAAAGTCTCTGGTGAACTAGTCTGATCATCCAGATGCACCTTCTTTAAAGTACGCTTAACTGGTTTTCTTCCAGTAAATCATCACACAGTGTCATTTTCAAATATCAGCTACAAATATTGAAATATCTTGGTTGTTTCTCGCACTGAATATTATACATTCGATGGCGATGTTGAAAATGTGTGCCGGACCGGGACTTCAGCGGAATTTCCTGTTGTCTAGCGGTTGTATTATCTATTTAGTCCATCCTGAAATACTTGCAGTCCTATCTGAGTCCTCAACTTCTTGCACACTACGACTGTAGTGACACACTATTTCCAGTTGTTCGCAAAGTTATCTGTATTACTGCAAACGATCCGATGTATTTGTCCATTTACAGAGAAATTCTCATTTGCTTGTTAGGAATGAATATACAATTATAGATGCGGTCCCTGTGGCATGGGTGTGTGTATGTTGTCCTTAGGTTAGTTTAGTTTAAGTAGTTTGTGACTGATGACCACGCAGTTTGGTCCGATAGATTTATAAACATTTGAACATTTATAGATGTGGTGTCTGTTCTTTAGAATATAGGAAAAGACACAAAATAAAACAATATTTCTGTGTATTGGACGGTTTTAAAATTATAGATATGGTAAGTGTTGCATAGCTAAACAATACGTTTTTTAATTGCTTGTGTCAACAGATTTGAACCAAAGATAAATTCACGTGACATAGGTATGCCTGATGTCTGCATTTTGAAAATCTTTTTTTCTAATGTAACAGT
The DNA here is from genome assembly GCA_026315105.1 of Locusta migratoria. Classification (NCBI taxonomy): domain Eukaryota; kingdom Metazoa; phylum Arthropoda; class Insecta; order Orthoptera; family Acrididae; genus Locusta; species Locusta migratoria. The sequence goes on along the minus strand of CM048747.1, from coordinate 15,626,873 downwards.
CTTAAAACATGGAAACTGTTCACATTGTTCATCCTAAAATGTAGAAAGTGACCTTATGTACTCCAAAGTATGGTAACCTTATATAAAGATAAACCATAGTTTAATGTTGTATCCACAATCTGGAGAAATTCATGACTAATTTATTTAAAATATACCAGCTTTCACTCGCGGCATCGCTCGCCTTGATACCATCGATAGTACATTAGTTTCGCAAGTTTGTTCTTAAGTTATGACTAAGAACGTCAGGATAAAACAAAAATTTATTTAATTTTCCGGTCTAAAGATAAATGGTGCGTACAATAAAGGTATATACTGCCCTTCTTTGTCCAGATTAAAATAACGTGTAAATTATGCAGTATTGAAACGTCATGCAAATCGGTTCGGTGGTTTGAAGATGTTGACGTGTTGTGTAAGCGCATTCATTATGTTGAATAGTATGCTGTTGTTGTGATCTTCAGTCCGCAGACTGGTTTTGATGCAGCTCTCCACGCTACCCTGTCCTGTGCAAGTCTCTTCATCTGAGAATATGTTCGGTAACCTACATCCTTTTCAATCTGCTTACTGTATTCGTCCCTTGGTTTCTCTCTCTACGATGTGTTCCCCGCACACTTCCTTCTAATGCTAAGTTGATGTCTCAGAATGTGTCCAACCAATCTATCCCCTCTCTTAGTCAGGATATGCCAGAAACTCCTTTTCTCCCCGATTCAGTTAAGCACCTCCTCATTAGTTACGTGATCTAGCCATCTAATTTTCATCATTCGTCTATAATACCATACGAGGTATGTCCACAAAGTAAGTTCCGTTTGGTTATATAAAACAAACGTGTACAGATACAGAAAAGATATTTATTGTACAAAAATATACAACTATCAAAATAATTTTCTACACAGCTTCCGAAATTTTGTAGGCAATTGTCATAGCATGGCATACAATGCTACACTCCAGACAAATGCTTTCAGAAAGGACATCTAATACTTAAATTAATATTGGATGTTAACAAGTTTCGCTTCTGTAGAAACGCTTTTCTTCCCATAGCTATTCTGCATTTTATATTTTCTTTACTTCGGCATCCAGAAGTTATCTTGCTACCCAAATAACAAAATTCATGTGCTTTTTTATTGTTCATTACGTAATTTCTTCAGCATCGCCTGATTTTCTGATATTACATTCCATTACCTTCGTTATACTCTTGTTAATATTCATCTTATATCTTCCTTTCAAGACACTGTCCATTCCATTCAGTTGCTCTTCCAGATCCTTTGCGGTCACTGACAGAATTACTAAGTCATCGGCTAACCGCAATGTTTTTATTTCTTCTCCCTGCACTTTAATGCCCTCTCCAAATTTCTCCCTCCATTCCTTCACTGCCTGCTTAATGTAGAGATTGAACAACATTGGGGAAAGGCTACAACACTGTCTTACTCCCTTCCCAACCTCTGCGTCCCTTTCTTGCCCTTTGACTCTAATAACCGCTGTCTGGTTTTTGCTCCCTATACTTTATCCCTGCTACCTACAGATTTTGTAAGAGTGTATTCCAGTCGACATTGTCAAAAGCTTTCTCCAAATCGACAAAACCTAAAAACGTAGGTTTCCCTTTCCTTAGCCTATCTTCTAAGATAAGTCGTAACGTGAGTATTGCCTCCCGTGTTCCTACATTTCTCCTAAATCCAAACTGATCTTCCCCGAGATCGGATTCCACAAGTTTTTTCCATTCGTCTGTAAATAATTCGTGTTAGTATTTTGCACCCATGACTTATTAAACTGATAATTCTGTAATTTTCACACTTGTACGCACTTGCTTTCTTTGGAATTGGAATTACAATATTCTTCTTGAAGTCGGAGAGTATTTCCCCTGTCTCATACATCTTGCATACCAGGTGATACAATTTTTTCAAGAGTGGCTCTCCTAACGACATCAGCAGTTCAGACGGAACATTATCTACTCCAGGGGCCTTGTTTCGATCCAAGTCCTTCAGCGCTCTGTCAAATTCTTCTCGCAGTATCATATCTCCTATGTCTTCTTCCTCCGTCTTCAATTTCTAGAATACTGCCTTCAAGTTTATTTCCTTTGTACATGCCCTCTATATATTCCTTCCACATTTCAGCTTTCCCCTCTTTGCTTAGTACTGGTTTTCCACCTGAGTTCTTGATATTCATACAGCTGCTTTTCTTGTCTCCAAATATCTCTTTTATTTTTGTGTAGGCGGTATCTATCTTTTCCCTAGTAATGCATTGTTCTACGGTTCTGCGTTTATCCTCTAGCCACTCCTGCTTAGCCAGTCTGCACTTCCTGTCAATTTCATTTTTCAGACGTTTGTACCCCCTTTTTCCTGTATCACTTTCTAAAATTTTTATGTTGAATAGTATTACACACAAAATATCAACTATTACAACTATGTTATAAATGTGATCAATTTCAAGCGTCAAAGATATATAGCTTTTCGAAGGAGTCTGAAGTTATAAGAGAAACGACGTTCAGCAGTTCTATATCTCGAGTTATATACTTGAAATCAACAAACATCTTGAATTACCCACTTTCTAAAGTAGCCTCTGATGTTCGTCAGCATTCAAACTATCACAAAACCAGATTTCATCAAAATCGGAAAATCGGTTCAGATGTGAGAGCGTAACAGAGCTTCGTTCGTATTTACAGTACGGTGGAGTCCCGAAAACTCGGCACTCGGTAACCTGGCAGTCCGGATAACTCGGCCACCCCGGCACACCCCCTAGAATTATTCGGTGCTCCCATAATGCAGGATAGAATTGAAATCGTAGCGTGTAGCAGTTACAGGCTATGCTACAAATGGTCGAAGGGGGAATCTTTTCTTGTGCCACCTACACCCTATTTAAGAATTTTTTGAGTTTCATTAATGCGGTATGTAGATGCGTTTTCATCCTAAAAACAGTCGAGATCAAACCTACGGCAGTTCATTTTTTACAGTGTCGTTTAAGATCAGCTTAGGGGTGATGGATAAATAATGAACTTGGTTACAGCCAGGGCAGCATTCGAACATTTTCCGTATCCAGAAAGGCCCGTTCAGGACCTGCAACATGCGGCCGTCCATTATCCTGCTGAATGTAGGATTTCGAGGGATCGAATGAAGGGTAGATAGAGCCACGAGTCGTAACCGAGACGTGTAACCAATGGCACCGCATACCATCACGCCGGATGATACGCCAGTATGGCGATGACGAATATACACTTCCAATGTACGTTCACCGCGATGTCGCCAAACACGGATGCGACCACCATGAAGCTGTAAACAGAACCTGCATTCATCCGAAAAAATGACGTTTTGCCATTCGCGCACCCAGGTTCGTCGTTGCGTACACAATCGCAGGCGCTCCTGTCTGTGACGCAACGTCAAGTGAAACCGCAACCAAGGTCTCCGAGCTGATAGTCCATGCTGCTGCAAACGTCATCGAACTTTTCGTTTGGATGGTTGTTGTCTTGCAAACGTCTCCATCTGCTGACTCAAGGATAGAGACGTGGCAGCACGATCCGTTACAGCCATGCAGATAAAATGGCTGTCATCTCGACTGCTAGTGATACGAGGCCGTTGGGATCCAGCACGGCGTTCTGTATTGCCTTCCTGAACCCAAGGATTCCATACTCTGCTAACAGTCATTGGATCGCGACCAACACGAGCAGCAATGTCACGATACGATAAACCGTAATCGCGATAGGTTACAATCCGACCTTTATCAAAGTCGGAAACGTGATAGTACGCATTTCTCCTCTTTACACGATCAATACACAATTTTTCACCAGGCAACGCCGGTCAACTGCTGTTAGTGTATAAGAAATCGGTTGGAAACTTTCCTCATGTCAGCATGTTGTATGTGTCGCCCCGGCGCCAACTTTGTGTGAATGCTCTGAAAAGCATTTGCATATCACAGCATGTTCTTTCTGTCAGTTAAATCGCATCTGTAACACGTCATCTTCGTGGTGTAGCAATTTTAACCGCCAGGAGTGTATTTTAAGGATATCAGGTGAATAGCTTCTTGAATTTAGTAATCATTACATGTCCAGAATTTACTAGTAATGGCGGAACAGCAAAGCATTAAGTCTAGTTTCAGAAAAGAAAAATAAATGCGGATTAAACGATAATTTCCTATTTTCACCAACAAACTTTACATTCTGAGACGGTATTATATACGTAATAGCAGCAACAATCTATATTTTCTTCTCGAACATTTATACAGTTGTCTCTTCTCTTGAAAAGTTGAAAAAATGGACTTAATGCCATTCTGCTCCGAGTACTTCATTATATTACACCGAAGCTGTATGGTTCTAATTCCACTGATAGTTCATTTACTCAAATGACAGCCGACAGTATACTGGATTCTAAATCGGGGGTACGGAGGTTCAAAATCACCTCCGGCCATCCAGCATTAGGATTTCACTTGATGCAAATTTCACGATGCTTCTTTTCAAAGAGCACCGCGTATTCTTTTTCTCGTCATGATAGAAACAATCCGAGCTTGCTCCCCCTCTTTAATGACTACGCTGTCGTCGAGATTCTGAGCCCCAGTCTCGCGTTTTTGCTGCCTTTCTTTCTTCTTTCGGGAATTTCGGTGAATGTGCAGGCCCCCACCGCACTGCTTCCCCTGGAAGGCGGAAGCTTTCGGTGTTTCCGTGTGGCGAACCACCCGCAGGTTTCGGCCGTATTACGCGCCACGTGGCGGCCACGGCGGCAGTAATGGACATGCCAATAGCAGGCCCTCCAGAGATGAGGGTCCCATCCCGCCTGATGGGTCGTTTGGCTCGCCGCGGCGGACGTAATTACGCTCGCTGCTAATGTTAAGAGTTTCACTGCCCTCGTCTCGACAGCGCTGCAGCTTACTGCTGATGACGCGGAAATGGTGTTTCGTCACATAACACTGCAACAGAAGAAGGTAAATTAAGATTAGTTATCATGCAATACGTAAGTTAATAGTCCTTAAACACTCTAAACACGATGAACCGATGTATATCCAAAATCGTAACGTGAATACCATCACTTTTCAGGGTATCGTGTATTTCTTCCTTTTTCACTAGGATCAGCGCTGTTCCGGTTACCAGAAACTGCGTTTATTTTACATAAATTAAGTGTGAGATATTTTACAAACGGCACTGACGAGGTGCCAGCGCGTACACGTCGAGAAAGTTATCAACGAGCGCCCCCTGCCCTGCAAAGCACTGCGGTGGAGCGGTGGTACACGCTGCGACCTAACGAACAGGGTCAGCGTGAGAACTCGTGTCATTGCAATATGGAGAAACGCGTTAACCCTTTCATTCCCACATTATGAATTCAGCTTTATAAAAATTAAAATTCAATGTATCTATATTAATACAGTGCAATAAATCACTATATATAAAAATGTGAATGTCTGTTCGGTGTACCTTTATCACGTCTGAACCACACGACATAAAGAGCTAAACATTTGTACAGTTACTAACGTCTACCCGGGGAAGGCTTTAGGAGCGGTTTTATGGCGATCAGATAGCTATTTATCTATATATATTAATGTTAATGTCTGTTCGGTGTACGCTTATCACGTCCGAATGACAAGATGCAGAGACTTAAATATTTGTACAGTTACTAATTTATACCTGAGGAAGCTTTTAGACACGGTTTCATAGCGATCTGTTAGATATTGTGTAATTTGAAGAATATAAAGCGTAATGCGAAACAATAATGACTCTTCGAAAATTATATTTACTCTTTCAATATGGTTTTATTGGTTGCATTGTTGCTTGAGGGTTGATAATGATAAAAGGGTGGATTATATTGGGACGGAAAGTTATCGGTGTATATAAAATTCTACGTGTGTGTGTGTTAATATTTCGCTCTGCAGCGAAAACTACAGAACGCAAACGAATGGTCTGTGTGTAATTGTGGTCCGAAATCTCCCGTTGTACACCATAGCAGTTCCATGACGAAAGGGGGTGGAAGATATGGTAGTTGAAATTCGTCAAATTATAAAAAAAAAAATTTGGACTGAAGGCCAGCGATGACGTTTGCGACTCTAAAGCAAGGAGGTTACATACAGCGAAACGTGATGGCACAGACCATATCTTTGATCTATACGTGCTACAATGTCTTCAGCTCTTTCTCTGTAAGGATAAGCATACGAATAATGAAATATAAGAATAAATAAATAATACACTACTGAAAGATAGCTTATCTATCATAATCAACCAACACGCGAGCTGAGCCGCGGATTTAGGCTAGTATATATGATCGAACAGTTGTTTTTTATGTCATGTATTTCATGCACAACACACAAGTTTGTATCGGGGTACATTGTTACTTGGGATGTTATTTTACTTTCATTAAGAAAGCATAGACTTCGCCGCATCACCAAAGTGAAGACAATTCACTGCTGAATTAAAATAACATGATCAACACTCAGCCTCGGACTCACAGCCACGTACAGGCACCAACGTAACACAACCTGCAAGTCAGATAGAGTAATGCACGCGTTACCTAACGAGAAGACGTCGTACCAGAAACATGTTGTTCATCAACAACAATGCGACTTTAAGGATTGAAACACATAATACGTTATAAATCAGCTTTTCATACGTTGTTGTGGAGGTACAACACTGGGAATGAGATGGTTAACGTCAAGATCCGTTTCAAATCAGGCAAAACGGCGTCGGAGTCCCTTGGGTATGTTAAAGCAAGTGTATGGTGTCGAAGTGGATCTGTGTGCTCAGCTTTCTCGCTAGATGCAAGGTCACCTGTGCTTCCACACTCTCGTTCTCCAGATTTGTAGAACAGATGTTTGTTAAGCTTATGGGACTTAACTGCGGGGTCATCAGTCCCTAAACTTAAAAACTTCTTATGAACTACCTTATACTAAGGAAGACACAAACATCCATGCCCAAAAGGGAATTCAAACCCCCGACGGGGAACGGCGTCCGTCGCGCATCGGAGCTTAGCGCCTCAATGCGCTCGGTTCTCCAGGTTTGGCGCTGGCAGAACTCTGTCTTTCCCGGACTTACTCAGTCCTGAAAGGCTTCCGCTTCGAAAAAGTTTGCGGAGTTCCAACAGCGCGTGACTCAATGCTTCGAGCGATTCCACAAGAGGCGTTTTCTGACAGTTTCCAACAGCTTTGAAACTGATGTCAGTAGTTTATTGCAGCCAACGGCCAGTAAAGTTATTTTCTTTGTAACTCTTGTTTCCTAAATTTCCTGATACCATTCACCGAACTATTCAGACGCAACTTCAATTACTGCAAGAGACTCAATTATACCTATAATGGGTGCGAGGTCGTGATTGTATTACTTAATTATTTTGTCAAGTAAGCTGACCACAGATATCCTGCAAAAACCCCAAAATATGACGCGTTTCAAGGGTCAAGCCCTCATGATCAGATAAACTGTACAAGAATCTTAAAACATGAGACAATAAAAATACAACACATGGTTACTTCCCTTACAACCGTGTCTACGAAGAAAGGTCCTCAGCATACTGTGCTTCGTCAGAATTCAAACCAGACCCCAGCATTGGCGGTGCATAACATAACCGAAATGCACCGAGTCAACAACACGACTGGGGCGCACGTATGCACATGAAAACAAAGACCTATAACCACAAAGTGGACCTATTACAACAAAAGTCGTTTATTTTAAATTTCAACCTCTGTCTTACTGTTCAAATGATTTCGTGACACCTGAATGTATCCACTGCCTTGTGGATGAAGTTTGGAATTTGGAGGTCTTTGTTTTGTGGTTAGAGGTCTTTGTTTTCATGTGCATACGTGCGCCCCAGTCGTGTTGTTGACTCGGTGCATTTCGGTTGTGTTATGCGCCGCCAGTGCTGGGGTTTGTTTGAATTCTGACGAAGCACAGTATGCTCAGGACTTTTCTTTTTAGACACGGTTACAAGGGAAGTAACCACGTTTCTTTTATTACGTTTTATATTTTTATTGTCTCGTGTTTTAAGATTATTGTACAGATTATCTGATGATGAGGGCTTGACCTTTGAAACGCGTCATATTTTAGGGTTTTTACGCGATATCTGCGGTTGAGCCTACTTGACGAAATAATTCTAAAAAAGACTGTTTGGACAAAACACGGAAATTGGTTGTATTTACTGAATCGATATTCACCATGCCAGGTCCTTGAGACAATGAGATTCCAGCCAACAGCACAAAAGAAAATCTGTTGCATTTCTTTGTGTATAAGGATTACACACATTCAAGGTAATATGAGTATTGAACACTTCATTATTTGTTTTTGTCTTGATATAATAATCTTCGATGTAAATATGATGAAACCAATGCAATGAAAAGCTAATTATATGCGCCACAGTTGTTACCGAGCCAGGTGGCGCAGTGGTAACGCGCTGGACTCCCATTCTGGAGGCCAGTGGTTCAAACCCTCCTCCGGCCACCCAGATGTAGTTTTATTATTATCTTTTTTTGTCATTTCCCTAAAGCACCTGAGACAAATGGTTCCTGTGAAAAAGCATGGACGATTTTGGTCTTTTGTTTGTCTTTGTCTTTTTTGTTTTGTTTTGTGTATCATATTTTAAAGAATTAGCTATTTAAAAACATTCTGGTATTATCAAAGCAAGACTTACGGGTCTAGAGGGAGTCTCTGCGATCATAATATGAATAAAATTCTTGAAAATCTGTCTCCAGATCGCTTTTATTTTCCAGAACATTGCCGGTTTCAGGACAGCTGCCCATCTTCAGATCTGTTAACAAATGTTACAACTGAATGTAAGCTACTATTTACAAAGTATAATATCCAAAAAGTTAATGGAAAAAATTAAAAACATACCAGGTTTATGAAGTTACAGAGTAACCTGTCCTGTGATGAACGAATGTTCACAGTCGTTACTAAAATATAGTAGCCTCCTGAGGCTTTATATAATGTGCTTAAAATCATCTGATTTGTGGAGATCATTTTCGTTAAAATTATTCTGGTATGTTTTTAATATTTTTTTCCATTAACGTTTTGGATAATATACTTTGTAAACAGTAGCTTACATTAGGTTCGTTCCTGCAGCTGCCAGACTGTTTGACGCGCATGCGCAACGCTGAAATTGTGTTCCAGCAGCGCCTTCTCCTGCTTCTCGCTACTTGGAGTGTGGCTGTTTGATGTTCCAGCAGTTGCCGCAAGCAGCCAGACGCTACCCGGAAAATTATTTCAGGCGCGGTCAAGCTGCCAATTTGCGCATGCGCAGAAAGATCTGAGTTAGAGAGGGGGTAGCCATCACGTGATACGTGTATGTTTGTAGCGTGTTTTTTGATTATTTCGAAGTCACTGCAATCCCACTAGAGATCAGATATTTCTCGTTTACACTTCTTCGTTATTAGGAAGGAAAGTATTTTAATTATTTCTTTAAACTCAACTTCGCCTGCAGCCAGAAACAGTGCAAAATGCGTTCCAGCAGTGCAAGTATCAAACAAGGGTTTTTACGTCACAGTAGCTGCGCATGCGCAGTAATATCTGTTTCTTAGCGCTTGAAATAAGCCGTCTGGCAGCTGCTGGAACGAACCTATTCAGTTGTAACACTTGTTATCAGATCTGAGGACGGGCAGCTGTCCCGAAACCAGCCATGTTCTAAAAAGTAAAAGCGATCTGGAGACTGATTTTCAAGAAATTTATTCTGGTCTTAGAATTCAAGGATTTTTCGAAATGTCAAAACAATCGGTCATTAACTATTCAAATAACTAACATTAACATTTTCGTGCAGTTCACTATTTATTGCAAATACAGTGTTCATTTTAACTGAAGACATTCAAATATCATGGAAACGACACATCTCATTAAAAAAATGAAGAAAATTTCAAAGACTACTGTGTTTCTATCGGATTGTGATAACCATTGATACTACACTCGCCCCACCAGAACTACGTGCGTTTCGTCTATACATTTTTCCGTTTTGCCACAGAAAGCGCCGTAATAAGCGGTATCGAAATGAGTCGACAATTTTAATTTACAGCAAGCAGTCCAATGGCACGGAAAGCACACATTCATACTGCAAGGATAGAAGACGCCAGAATTCATAACGTTTACTTGGAATCCCCATCCGCAACGTTGTATACCTCTAACATAACAATCATGATCTGGGCTGCGGTGGAGTAGCCGAGCGGTATAAGGCGCCTCGCTGCGGAGCGCGCGGTTGCTCGCCGTCAGAGGTTCGCGTCCTCCGTGGTGCATGGGTTGTCCTTAGGTTAGTTTATCTTAGTTTAAGTAGTTTGTAAGCTACGGACTGATGACAACGCAGTTTGGTCCGATAGATTTACAAACATTTGAACATTTTTGAAAAATAACCGCGATTTGACACAGTTACTTGATTTTATGTAATTCAGGTGTTCGCAAATATCACGTGAAATTAGTCGCCCAGAACTCTTGCTTCTTGTGTTTTATGATTTTCTTATTATAACTCACGCGTTGTCATTTCAATGCAATGGCACACTACAAAATTAACAGAAACATTTCGTTCTTAGTACGATAAATTATAATCTAGTGTACAAGATGCCATATTAGCAGTTAACAACTGCCATCAATAGTACTAGTATAGTAAAGGTACCTTACGGAATAGAAACATGATAGAGCAAGTAAATGGCTACAGATCAGCAACGTCATCACAGCACCATATTAAGAGTTGCTTTACAACGTGTTGTGTGCATCAGTCCTCAAAGTCGCAATGTTGTTGAGGAACAAACTGCTCCTACAACATTTTGACGCGGCATTTAGAAATTTGAGAGGCATTAACCTCTCCGACTTGGAAGCCGGCTGATATTGCTGTCTCTACGCGGCTATGTGTGTGAGTGTGAGAATGATTCTTTTTGTTTTATTTCAGCTGCTAATTCTCTTGTAGTTCGTGCGGTGATGAAGATTATGCTTTCGTTAGTAATCTGAAAGTCCTAACAATCAACTAAATAGCGTACGAAGTAATAATCGGTAAAATGTGGATTATGATAGAAAAATTACAAAATATTATAATTGTTCAATCAAAAATATTAAATAACACTTTTTAGGTACCGTACACTCTATTAATATTGAATTTCCATTTTTTCTAAAGCTGAATTCATGGTATTGGAATTGCAGGGTTAACCCGTGCATCTTACCGGCCCAGAGTGGAAATATAATTTTTTTAATTAAAGGAACACAAACATTCCGAGCAAGCAAAATCTCTCTTTGAGAGTAAGAGCAGATGCCTAAATTCGTTTTAAAACTTGAAAGGAGATTAAAAAAGAAAATTAAATTTTCTGTCCTTTACCGTAAGTTGTCTCCTATGTTCACTGACAGTCTCTTCTGCAATATGGTAAAACAGAATAATGTATTTGTAACAACCATTTATTTCAGAAATCAGTCAAGCATCACCTTTGTTCTTTTTCTGAAAACACAAAATTCCATCTCTCCACAGAGCACGTGGTTCGGTAAAGACTTAGGTATATTTTGCTGAAAGTAGCATTATATTGCAGAAAAAGTATTTCGGGGATTTTAGCCTTGCTGTAATCGGAACGAGGAAATATATTACTTACCGGATTTCTGCAGTAAACGAGTGGAGCAAAAATAGTTTCATCATTAAAAACTCCACTTTTTAGGATTTCATAATGAAAACCCTATTTTTGGATAGAAAGGTATTGTTAATGAGATGGAGACTATATTACTACTTAAACATGTGAAATAATCAGGTACTCCGATTTTCTGCGCCTAGCTCCTAGTCTGGATCTTGACTTGCTGAACTTTAGTAACCTTAACCAAAGTCCGAATATAGTCGATATCTTGAGTGATTTTCAATATAAAATATCTCCAGTTTTCAATTGTGCCCAAACAACATTTTAATTGCACTTACAAGTAAGACAGCTGTGCTTATTTCCTTTTATTTATTCATTTATTTATTTTTTACTTACGTTTCCGTAAGAGTACGAAACATAGGCATGTCCTTTTACACTTACATTGCGAATACGATTAAGTTGTGTGTTTGTTGATTACTCTTTATTTCTTTTTACGCCGCAATTCGTCTCCTGACATTGGAAACACTTCGCTTTCATGTAGGCTTCATATTATCAGAATACTGCGCTAACCATGAAACTTTTTTTTCATACATTTACCACGAACTGGAAAGCAGACTCTTTCCACACGCTCAATATGACTGATTAGTTAGAACAATAAGGACTACCTAACTATTCTAGATTCAGTACACTGATGTCAGAAGACAACATATAAGCTTCCAAGCGAAGTCGTTCGACTGGTTTCCGATATGCATGCGAAGTTGGTGCTACACCACAACAGGCAAAGATTTTCTGTTTTTAAAATGTTCTTTACCCATCATAGACAAATATGGTGCCATTCAATCATTTTCTCATGTTTTGACGACTGACTTGTTTCATCCCTACTACTAGCCCCCAGGCGTATGAAGACCCAGTCTCGGGTGAAGAGGAAAAAATGCAACTTACATAGTCTCGTCGATTGCTCGGTTAAAACTTTAAATGTAGTACTATTTCTCTGTAGTGGCCTTAACTAGAAGCACTAGTATCCAATTATCGAAGGAGACGCCCGTTACGAACACCGGCTTCCACTTCCAATGAGCAAATTGTCTGTCCGCGCACAGGGGGGCCCATGTCCTGACTGAACACTTGAGAAGGAAGCCAGACGAAACAAGACATGCAAACGTTTAGCGCGTGTATGAAAATATCGATGCAGAAATCATAAGATTAATATAACCGTCATACCTTAATAAAAGTTCTGGTTGCGAAGCCGAAAAGGTTCTGGCCCTATGTAAAATCGGTAAGCGATTCACTCTATCGGGACATTGATGACATAAAAAAAAAGCAACTACAAGGAAAGGTGAAGTTTTAAAGTCACACTAATTTTTAAAAGGTGGACATAGTAGCTGACATTTCCATTGCAGCGAAACAACTGTGGCAATGCTGAAAAACATGTCTCCACATCCGGATGGAATATCGATTCGGTTATCAAAAGAATACGCTACTTAGCTAGTAGCTTTTATCGCCAATCATTGATACTGTGCGACTAGAAAAAAAGACAAAGACTCCTGCTGAAGGGTTTGCGTCCCCCACCCGATGGGATTAAGGGATGACACTGAAGACATTCTGTGGAGAGCTGCTGGGACTATGTTTTTCTACTGGTGGACTGGATTAACGAGCGGGTGTTACAAAGATGCTTCGGGAACTCAAGTGGGAATCGCAGCAAGCAAGGTGACATTCTTTTCCAGAAACACTGTTCAGGAAGTTTAGACGACCGAAATTTGAAGCTGAGTACAGAATGATTGAATGCCTGCCAATTGAGATTTCTTGTAAAAACAACGAATATATGAGAAATTAAGGCTCGTACAAAGACATACATGCTGTTGTGTTTCTCTCGTGAAATTTGGAGCAGAAAAAGTAATTCGAATTATGTAAACAGTTCGACTGTTTCAGGTCTCTAAAATAAATCCAACAGTAAAGTTGAAAATTGGTGCTCTCCCGAGATTCGATGCCAGATTTCCCACTTTCTTCCAGCGGTGGCCTCGACGAATTAGGCTATACGGGCACGCTTCCCTTCCTACCCAAATTCTCACCTTACAGCATACTATGATGGTAGTGCCCCATGCCCATTATTTCCACTTGCTCGCCGCCTATACTGGCGTCGGCATTGAAATGTCCGAAGAGAACAGACACTAAATAATTGTATGCCCAAACATGCAATTGGCAAATTTAAAAAACGGAGAAGTAATCACAGTATTACGCATTGCCCTGAAACCACTAACAATGGGAACACCTTGGGTAACATCAAATAGTAATAACAGGAACTAAGGAAGAGATGGGTTCCCGGTGATACACTCGGCGGCCCCAAGACTCTAAACTAACAGACGCTGGACTGCGTACGCCCTACTTGTCCAAGATAGAAACAGAGATATATTCTTCAAAATGAAATGCCAAGATTGCTAAGTAATAATTTATTGAATGACGACCTGTTTCGATGAACTGTGTTACCATCATCTGTTCATATATATTTCATAAGCTGGTCATCTTATTTTAAAAAAATGGGTTTAAAGTTATAAGTGCAACATAGTACTTCTACATCTACATCAACATAGATACTCTGCAAATCACATTTAAGTGCCTAGCAGGGGGTTCATTAACCAGTTTCATAACATTTCTCTACCGTTCCATTCTCTAATAGCGTGCGGGAAAAAAGGACACCCAAATCATTCCGTTATCAATCTGATTTCTCTTATTTTAGTGGGATGGTCATGTCTTCCTATGTAGGTGGGTGCTAGCAAAATATTTTCACATTCAGAAGTAAAAGTCGGTGATTGAAACTTCGCAAACAGATCACGCCGCAACGAATTAACGTTGTTCTTTTAATGATTTCCACCTCAAATCGTGCAACATTTCCCTGACGCTTTGCCCCCTGTTACGCGATAAAACAAAACGCGCTGCCCTTCTCTGAACCTTCTCAATGTCTCCCGTCAGTCCCACGTGGTGAGGGTTCCCGCACTGGGCAACAGTACTCCAGGAGAGGACGCACAAGTGTGATGTAGGCAGTCTGTTTCGTGGAGCTGGCGCATCTTCGAAGCTTTCTGCCAATGAAACGTAATCTTTTGTTCGCCTTCCCCACAATATATTCTATGTGTTCTCTCCAGGCTAAGTTGTTCGTAATTGTAACTCTTAGGTATTTGGTAGAATTTACCACCTTAAGGTTTGACTGATTTATCGCGTAATTGAAGTCACCATATAACAATACGCAACTTAAAACATGACCGCTGACAAATTCTGACAGCTTTGAGCTTATGTATACAGGTTGTATACATCAAAGAAAAGTCCTCCGAAACCGGTAGTCACTCAATAAATTTTAATTCGCTATCTTGGGATTTCATTTTGAAGAATAAAAAAACTATCAGATCGCCTCCTAAGCCGGCAATATCAGGTAATACAGATGATGTTCGGGGGATTTCTTTGCCCAGCATAAAACACCGGATGTGATAGGGACTGAATAGACGGAAGCCTGTAAACAAATTAACTCCGTGCCCGAAAGTAAAAGTGACGAGCAAAATGATAACTTGGGGATATAGGTGTTTTATCGAAGGAACACTCCCACCTAACCACCTGTCCAGGACACGACCAAATAAACAACAATGTACAACAAGTTCCTGCAAACCGTTAACACCCGCACGCTATCCAAATTAGGACCACGCGTCTAGCAGCCAGCAGTCTAGCAGGAAAGCAGCGCTATCATAAGTTACAGACGCGCTCTGGCAGGCAACGAAAACATGAGTATGTACATACCGGGAAAGCCACTGGTCAGGCATAAAAGATCGTTTATACAATTGTAAAAGACATCCTATGGTAACTTGAAGAGCTCAACGCCGTAAACTCACGGATTCACGTGAACGGAGGCAGAATATAGAACTAAAATACGACAGAGCGCGAGGAAATAAATAAATAAAACACAATAAAACGATATGGAACAAATAGTAGAACCTCATCAAAGGAAACACACTACCAAAATTACCACCACTTTCCGGGTAGTAGTAGCAATACAGAAGGAAAGCAACACCAGAGGTATGGCAATGAATATGGAAAACTGATTCTTATCCTACATAAATCGTAAATTTACTTATCTTTCATCTTGAAAAATTATCGACAGCTAATTTATGACATTTTAGAAATAATTTTGAGAAATTGCAGCCTCCACAAGTTGCTTTAAATTAGTTGCAATTTTTTTTATCGATTTCGACCACACTACGGAGGTCATCATCAGAAATGTAAAATTACCACCTAGAAATGAATCACAGTATATTATTACATACTCAAATGAGACTTACAGGAGTGATAAATGCTCATCTTGTACAAAATATGTGATTGTTGTGACTAATACAACAGAAAACTTTCGATAACACAGTTTATTCATAACATACAAGAGTAGTCGAACATTCATCCATGTTCACTGTTAACAGAAAAAGGTCCAGTCTTTGAAAGGCACAAAAGAAACACTACTTCACTCAGTCCAGAGAACTCGGGCCGCCGTCCGGAAGCACAAAGCCCAAGTGGTTTTTATTATCTGTAGACAAGTAGAAGTTCGAAGTCGGAACAGCATCAACACAATCCCGGCGAACACACGAGTGGAAGTCCAGTAGGCAGGCGTAGGTCGGCAGTGGACGGTCCTCGAGGTAGTCGTGGCTGTCAGCATCACTCACGGCGAACTGGCGTTAGCGTCGGTGTAGGTGTCGGTGACAGCGACCCCTGCCATATGTAGTGCCCTGTTTACATCTCTGACAGTAAGGTCGACTTTTCCTGTTCACAAGTCACAGCCGGCGTCTCCGGTAAACGCCTGGTGTGCTACTGCCTGTTCTGCACGAGCGTCCATCTGGTGGTCTGCTTGTTAGGGGCTCTGCTTAATGGCATGACAGTGATATAAATTTTGTATTTCGTAAAATTGTCTGACATTAGAAATCTTGTAAGTAATATTTTGCTAATATACGTGATTCATTTTCAGTTATTAATTTTACAATTCTGTTCATGACATCTGTAGTGTGGTCGAAATCTACATAATTTTTTTTTTTTTTGTGATTAATTTAAAGCAACTTGCGGGGTTGCAATTTCTCAAAATTATTTTACACCCAGTTGGTGCATATAAGACCATGTTCAAAATTGTATGTTTCGGAAATAAAATTATTATTATAAAACACAAAAGACTAAATATGAACAAAATTATAAAATATATTCTGGTTGCACAACAAATAATTAATATTTCACAAAGTGTCGGTAATGTGGCAACACGTTAAAACTGTCGGTAACTGACAATTATTGTCGTGAGGAATGCAGGGAACAGCTTTGTTCGCATGCATGATTTTATACCTGGCTCGTGATGGAGTCGTCTGTGTAGAAATTATTGTAATTTACACTAAATTCAAAATACACAAAAACATTTCTGTACATAACTTCAGACAGAATAGAAATATACTTTGTAAAGAAAGTTTACTTGCAAAAATGGCATACGTAAATGTGTTCCACATTTTCAGCACACAGAGAGTAACTACACTGATCACACACACTACACACTTAATCCACATTACTCGCAAGTTTCCACAATGCCACCGTACGTATACTTCCACTTCACCTACGCAATGGCCATTTTAACCCTCGTGGACTGCGTTACGCAACTAACCATTACTGTTAAGATCTTCTATGCACTTCCCTTTCTGAGATACCTGACCTAAATAAAAACAACTACAGGGTGGGTATAGAAATTTGATATCAAAAACTTTCCTACTACAAAGTTCAGAAAATGTAGCAAAGTCAATTGTAACACTTTCACGGTGTCTGTTGCTTAACTGAGTGCTTACCGTCTACGTTTTCAAACAGGATTCAGTTCAACAGTTTCCGGCTTAATCTGCTACAGTGCAGCTCTCTATAGGCCAGATACTAGATGTTTCGACAACACCCACATGCTTCCACATTTGCACCCCTAACTCTACGGTAAATTACAGACATGAACGTGGCAAGCGACGGAAACACAACAAGGAGTCGCAACAAGGAAAGCAACTGTTTAGAATGAGAAACAATTTCAACATCATCAAATACAATGACTTTTAAAGAAAGAAAAAAAGGAACTCAACCCCATATAGATACAAACACAACACATAACGAGGTTAATATACAAATATCAGGCCGAACACAGCAGGTAACAAGTGCCACACAGATCATGTATGTCGAAGCCACAGAGATGCCATTTAGACACATACCTGACTGTCAGTGGTACAGTGTACCCTCCGCCACGCACCTTACGGTAAATTGCGGAGTATGTATGTAGATGTTGATGAAGGCCATGTAGTGCACTTAAGTACAAGACATAACGCCAATCTGCTGGTGGAATGTTGGCCGCGCTCGACTAACATTTCCTCGATACACTCCCGGATATTAAAATTGCTACACCACGAAGATGACGTGCTACAGACGCGACTTTTAACCGACAGGAAGAAGATGCTGTGATATGCAAATGATTAGCTTTTCAGAGCATTCACACAAGGTTGGCGCCGGTGGCGACACCTACAACGTGCTGACATGAGGAAAGTTTCCAACCGATTTCTCAAACACAAACAGCAGGTGACCGGCGTTGTGTGGTGAAACGTTGTTGTAATGCCTCGTGTAAGGAAGAGAAATGCGCACCATCACGTTTCCACTTTGAGAAAGGTCGGATTGTAGCCTAACGCCATTACGGTTTATCGTATCGCGACATTGCTGCTCGCGTTGGTCGCGATCCAATCACTGTTAGCAAAATATGGAATCGTTGGGTTGGATCCCAACGGCCTCGTATAACTAGCAGTCGAGATGACAGGCATCTTATCCTCATGGCTGTAACGGATCGTGCAGACACGTCTAGATTTCTGACTCAAGACGTTTGCAAGACAACAACCATCTGCACGAACAGTTCGACGCCGTTTGCAGCAACGTGGACTATCAGCTCGGAGATCATGGCTGCGGTTACCCTTGACGCTGCATCACAGACAGGAGCACCTGCGATGGTGTACGCAACGAAGAAACTGGGTGCACGAATGACGAAACGTCATATTTTCGGATGAATCCAGGTTCTGTTTACAGCATCTGCTTACGCCGTGAACACACATTGAGAGCGTGTATTCATCATCGCCATACTGGTGTATCATCCGGCGTGATGGTATAGGGGTTCCATTGGTTACACTTCTCGGTCACCTCTCGTTCTCATCAACGACACTTTGAACACTGGCCGTTACATTTCAGATGTGTTACGACCCGTAGCTCTACCCTTCATTCGATCCCTGGGAAACCCTACATTTCAGCAGGATAATGCACGACCGCATGTTGCAGGTCCTGTATGGGTCTTTCTGAATACGGAAAATGTTCGACTTCTGCCGTGACCAGCACATTCTCCAGATCTCCCACCAACTGAAAACGTCTGGTAAATGGTAGCCGAGCAACTGGCTCGACACAATATGCCAGTGACTACTCTTGATGAACTTTGGTATCGTGTTGAAGCTGAATTGGTATCTGTACCTATACACGCCATCCAAGCTCAGTTTGAATGCACAGGCGTATGAAGGCCGTTATTACGGCCAGAGTTGTTTGTTCTAGATACTGATTTCTCAGGATCTATTAACCCAAATTGCTTGTAAATGTAATCACATGTCAGCTCTAGTGTATTAGTCCAATGAATACCTGTTTATCATCTGCATTTCTTCTTGGTGTAGCAGTTTTAATGGCCAGTAGTGTACCGTGTCCAGGCCGCGATCGACATCTGACTGTCGCTCCCCACTCTTTGGAAACTCTCTTCCATGTCACTACAACCTTTCCGTTGGAGCAAAGATCCACGAACCAAAGAGTCGCCTACAGCGCTACAAGTAGCGCGAACGAGAAAATTGGTCGATATACCACACTTTAAGACATACGCACCGGTCGAAAGTTTAGCGGAAAGGGAGCCAGTACGAGCAAAAAATTCAAATGTTCAAATGTTTGTTAAGCTTATGGGACTTAACTACGTGGTCATCAGTCCCTAAACTTACAAACTACTTATGAACTACTTACGAACTAGGACGGCACAAATATCCATGCCCGAGGGGGGATTCGAACCCCCGACCGCAGTGGCCGTGCTGATCGTGACTGGAGCGCCTCAGTCACCGCGGCCACCGCGGCCGGCCCAGTACGAGCCCGAATGGCTCAAGCTCCTTAGAACGTGATATAAGAAGATACTACTTGACTTTCTTACGAAAGGCTACGTTTGGTTGTACAAACGAGCCAGCCCAGTATCTTATAACTCTTATCCATATTTTGAATCTGGCAAAGTTAATAATGGAGCATCAATCTTCAAACTGGTGTGCAAACCAATGCAATAGTTAATTGTTTTAGTTTTAGATAAGATACAACCGCACTCAAGTCTACTGCGTTCTACGAGGCACATAGGCACAACTTGCTAAAACAGATTTTAACCAACCACAGCGGCGGACATCCAGTGACATGAAACCTGTCACGCAGATGTAGATCAAACGTCGAAGGAAGAAGGAAGTTTGGAGATTAACGTCCCGTCGACAGCGTGGTCATTAGAGACGCAGTTTAAGGATGTAGAAGGAAACTGGCCGTGCCCTTTCAAAGAAATAATCCCGGCATTTGCCTGGAGTGATTTAGGAAAATCACAGAAAACCTAAATCTGGATGTCTGGAGGTGCATTTGAACCGCTACCCTTCCGAATGCGAGTCCAGAGTGTTAGCACTGCGCCACCTTGCTCTGTATCATACTTCGATGGAGGCATGACTAGTTTACCCTATCTTCCTGTTCTTTTTTTCTTTACTGTTATTTCACTCTGACAGGATACATGCTAGTAGGCTGGCAGTGTCATTAAGTGCTGCTCTTGATATCATAGATATGTTGTTGTTGTTGTTGTTGTGGTCTTCAGTCCACAGACTGGTTTGATGCAGCTCTCCAAACTACCCTGTCCTTCTCTTAGTCTGGATATGCCAGAAACTTTTTCCTTCTCAATTCGGTTGAGCACCTCATCATTAGTTACGTGAGCTACCCATCTAATTTTCAATAGTGTTCTGTAGCACCACATTTCAAAAGCATCTATCATCTTTTCATCTGAACTCCTTATCGTCCACGTTTCACTTCCATGCAATGCTACACTCGAGACAAATGCTTTCAGAAAGGACTTCCTAACATTTAAATTAATATTGGATGTTAACAAGTTTCTGTTCCTAAGAACACTTTTCTTCCCATAGCCATTCTGCATTTTATATCTTTTTACTTCGGCCATCAGAAGTTATGTTGCTAACCAAATAACAAAACTCATCTACTACTTAATCTAATTCCTTCAGCGCCACCTGATTTTCTAACATTCCATTACATTACCCTCGTTTTACTCTTGTTAATGTTCATCTTATATCTTACTTTCAAGACACGGTCCATTCCATTCAGTTGCTTTTCCGTTGTAGAGCCTGGTAAACAAAGAGAAAGACATACATATTGATATCAAAACACTGACAAGAAGAAGAACACTGAAGACTCTGTTTAAAACGTGACGTTTTCGATTCTTGTCTGGAGGTGGCAGACGCAAATTGGTACGTAAGCACAAAGCTGAACGAAGCACATGCTAAAACAGAAGGTGCCGGACCACTTAGGGGAAGAGAGGGGAGGGTGGGAAGCGCGGGGGAGGGAGCAGGAGAGAGGGTGGGGAAGAAGCGTAGGGACTGCAGGGCACGTAAAGCCAAGCAGGTGGAGGAGGGGTGGGGAGAGGGGACGCTTCATCCATGGGGAAGGGGTCAGTGTTGGTAGGATGGGTATATACACAGACTAATATATACACACGGGAAACCTTCGTATGGGCCCGGTGCCACGCTCAGGGGTTCGAGGCGGGTGGTGGTTAAGCAGTTCCGTAATAATGTCCCATGATGGCGCTGCGGTCAGAAGCAGCCCTTTAAAACTGGCCAGACTAGGCGGCAAGTAGTGGCTGCCCCCCCCCCCCACCACTACCCCTCAAACGCCGGCACACCGGACACAGCCGTGGCCTCATGGCAGGCGGCACGAGCTCTCCCCTGAACCTCCCCTCCACGCTACCCTCTGATGTACGAGAGGCATCCTCAGAAGCGCCTCTAGTGTCTTCTACCAGTACTAAGCTGGGAAACCGCCTGACATCTGCCGGCATCTTACAGAACTTCGAGGGGAGTGTAGGACAGTGGTGTAGGGGGGGGGGGCTGCTTCTCTGTATATGTTACTCTGTGCTCTCGCACATCAGAGGGTAATGTGGAGGCTGAGGGGAGAGCTCGTGCCACCTGCCATGAGGCCACGGCTGTGTCCGGCGTGCTGGTGTTTGAGGCGAGGTGGTGTTGGGGACAGCTGCCTGCTCTGGCAAGTTTTAAAGGGATGCTTCCGAGCTTCCGACCTCAGCGCCATCATGGGACATCTTACGGAACTGCTCGGGCCCTTACGAAGGTTTCCCGTCTGTATATATTTGTCTGTGCTCCAGGGCACGAAGAGGAAAAGCCAAGCGGTTGGAGGGAGAGGGGACGCTTCATCCATGGGGAGAGGATCAGTGTTGGTAGGATGGGTATATAACAGGATGGAGGCCGTAATCCAGGGGGGAAGGCTTTTATGTCCTGTCGACAGTGTGGTCATCAGAGATGGAGCTTACGCTCGGATTTTTGGGGGAGGAAATCGGCTTTGCCCTTTGGAACCATCCAAGCATTTGTCTGTGATGATTTAGGGAAATCATGGGAAACCTAAATCTGGATGGCTAGAGGTGGATTTGAAACACCATCCTTCCAAATGCGTGTCCAGGGTGCATCCGAGAGGGGGAGGTGGCGGAAGTTACCCTGGGAAAGGATATGAAGAGTGTTGCGGTGAAGGGAGGGAGGGATGCAGCGGTAAAGCCATGGCAGAGTCACGGGATCGGTGAGGATGGTTGTGGGAGTCTATCTTGCATTTGGAGTATAGCATCCGAATGTGTTCGAGGTACTGCAGGCGATGAAACGGGATAAGGTCATAGTCTCCCTGGAACGAAGCACTAGACTAATTACTTCGCAGACAACGTCACCTCACGGATCCAAAATCGTGACAATTCAAGCGCACATTCTGGGACTTAAATTAACGAGACGCACAAGAGCGCTCATATCCGCGCTGCGACCCGACGTCTCCCCAGTACTGCAGGTAGGCTGCCGTTGAATTCCAGGATGAATTACGGGCGGCGTATAAACTGTTGATTTACGGCGCTGCCAGAGGGCGCCCTCGTTTCATTACGCCCGCGCGGCTGTTTCCGCCAAATTGCGCCTGTAAGCAGGCCGCACACCGCCTAGCGGGGCTGGGCGCGCGTCTCCATATTTCACGCGGCCCGACCGGCGGGTTTATTAGCGAGGCTCGCAATTAAATGGAGAGGTTCGAGGCGACGCTCCTGTCCCATCTGCTCAGGCGGCTGGGCTGCCGGAGCGGGATTCGCATCTGTGGCTTCGGTTCACACGTCTACTGCGAGCGGAAGAAAACACACTGACACCAAAATCGTGTGAGGGATAATGTAAAGGTCCCTTATTGCACTAGTGATACTCCCGCATCTGCAGAACTCTGCAGTCGTCCGTTAGAGGCCTCTGCGTGTGCCTTGCCGCATTGCACTTTGACCTGTCGGTTCGCCAGTAGGGACGGTGCAGTGTTTTCAAATTCAAATGTTTGTATAGTCTATGGGACTTAACTACGGGGTTTTCAGTCCCTAAACTTACAAACTACTTATGAACTACTTACGAACTAGGACGGCACAAATATCCATGCCCGAGGTGGGATTCGAACCCCCGACCGTAGTGGCCGTGCAGACCGTGACTGGAGCGCCTTAGCCTCCTCGGCCACCGCGGCCGGCTGCAGTGTTTTGTATCCCTTCCTCGTCGCCGCTTTTGTGTCTCGTTTCCGCCGGTTGTCGTAGGTGTCGGTGGCCGAGTAGAAAGAGACCGACACAGGAATAAAGGATGCACGCGTGTGCAGGTACGGAGGTGACCAGCCAGTGGGACAGCAGAAACACTAGAGTAAATTAGAACGAGATATATATTTCGTAGAGTCTTGGTAATACTTAACTTTTACATAGTTCTTGACTGCAGAATGCTGATACATAGATTACATAGAGGCCTGCCTACTGATGATTCCTAGTGCCTATCCGATAGCCAAGTCTTAACTGGTGCCTTTCTGATTCCCAAGTGGCCGATGCAGCAGTCGTGGCCACGAGCGGAGTTGCAGCAGAGCGCGCTCGTGGCTGACGTCGTAAGAACGCCGTGCCGTGCGTGCATGGCTGCGCGCGGCGAAAGTACGTGGTGCGCACTTCATACTTGTGCAACACCACACAATGTACCTCCGAAGTCGCGTTTTGTGACGTTATTTGTGTCGTGAAGCGTCAGATGGGGCGGCTATTGGCAATCAGTCCTGCTAATGTATTGCGATTGGTTAAGATGAAGTTACGAACAACCCTTCTTCGTGGTATTAGTATAGAAGATGAAACATTCGCATGCTTTCTCGTATCTGTTATGGTACAGAAATATGAGCAAAAGTTAGATACTGTTGTAACACTAACACATAATGATGATGGTAGGGATGATAATGACGAACAACTCATTGCAAGCGGTAGTGCTACGGTAAGTGTGGGAAGAGGCGATGGAAGCAGTGGCAGTGAATACCAACAGTCTTCCGAGAAGAAGGTTAAAGTTGCAACTATCATCGCGGTTTTTGATGACAATACGCTGGAGAACATGTACGATGATTATTACATAAGTTGTAGTTAGGATATATGCATTAAGTATGACGTCTACAATTACAGCTACAGTGCTATCTAGAGCATGTAGAAGTCATACAGATATGTTTGTTCGAGCCCAAGTACATTCCTTGTGAGAGCAACCAGTTGGACGCTAGAGGAACGACGCGAGGGAATTGAATATCATTATGGGACAAAACCATAGTATACCTCGAAAGACGACGTCGTTTTGGTTCCGATGACGGAAGACGCCACCTAGGGGTTGTGAAAGTACTGATAACAATATAGTGATGGACTTGGTGACGGAAGGAGTGCAGGACCTGCCTTTATGATTGGGTAGTTTTGCACATGATGTGGTCATAATGGAGGAGAGGGATGCAACAGTCCCTAAACTTAGAATCTACTTATGAACTAGCTAAGAATAAGGACGGCACAAATGAAATGATCTGTAGGAGAGAGTTGGAGAATTCAAGTCGTAACCAGTAAAGGAGATTTAGATAACGAGGTAACTCACAGGATCCAGGCTGGATGGACGAACTGGAAAACGGTATCAGTTGTGGTCTGCGACAAAAGAATAAAACCAAACAGGCATTCCACGAGTGAGTGAGCCTATGAGTCAAAATTGAAAATCTGGAAGTCATGGTTATGAGTACTTCCACAAAAACTTTAAGGTACTTAAGTTAACTGTACTGGATAAAAATATTTTGCAATTTCCTTTTCCTTTAATTTATCACCATCAATTAGAGACGTTACAATCATGGGTGGTAGTAGTAAAATGGGTTGTCAAAAAGCAGTGATTTTTCACCCCATAATTGTCTGACAGTTCATTGTTTTGTTTGTTTTTACGACACTTTTCTTTTAATTAAACATTATTTGTGTTACTACCACCATTTTGTTTAATGTTATCTCTCTCAAAGGTGTAAAATATAATTTTTGAAGTCTGGTAATTGGACAAGTCCCGTCCGTCACGTAACATTTATTGTTTCAGAAACTTAAATTTATTAATGGTCGTATATTGTAAATAGCATATGTTAAATTTTGAAGTTTAAAGTTCATTTACACGTTACTTATAGTTTATTATGTATACATAAATCGCAGAAATAATGCAATGTTTTGCAAGCTGCAACACTTGAGGCTATTTTCTTGTCCCTCCGTCACACCATTATTTTTCCATATTGCAGAAAAAAATAATGATGGACTAACAAAGCGTCCCATTAATCTTCTGTACCAAATAATGAATGTTTGGATTCAAGAGAGAAACCACAGGATAAAATAAAAACAAACATTTTATTTTGATTTCTCTGTGACTGAATGTCCCGTCCGTCACTCATGGAATGCCTGCAAAGAAGAAAAGGTTACACTTATAAACATGTGTCCCCATGTATTCAACGAACTGTCGTACCGAGTAACACATCACATCGATGTCACTAATATGAAACAGTAGTTTTGAAACTGCCACCAAGAATTTATTTCCACAGTGTAAAACGTATGGGGTAATGTCCATACAATGAGAAAATACTAGATCAGAAAAGCACATCGGAATGGGTACATACACACACACACACACACACACACACACACACACAAACACACACACAGAGCGAGAGAGAGAGAGAGAGAAATAGTAGCAACGTAGCAAAAACACGACAAACCGCAAACCGCACCCCACAATGAGTCAGTACCCGCCATTCGCTCACAGCGGCCATGTTTAATGAACCGATTTTATGATGTGCCGTAAATTTTCCCGGACGCCTGAGAAGAGAAATGCGCGTTGCACAAAAGATCGTTAGGTGGCTTTTATGTTTCACGCAAGTCGTGAAGTGTGGAGACAAGACAGAGAGACAGATCCGAGGTAACACGCTCGTGGACATTAGCGAGGCTACCGCGGCTGTGAAACACAGTGTTGTGAGCGGCGGAACTACGCGACGCGAAGCACTGCGTCAGTGAATGCGAGTGTGTGTGTCTACGTGTGTGATTTACTTTCCAACCTACATAGCTACTTATGTAAGGGGACATGGACGTGAAAATGACTTAAAAAATCGAAAATTGCCTACATCTGAAAGACGAATTACTCCAGTTTTTTTTTTTTTTAATTTACTTAGTTACCATAGTCTTAAACGCTCTTTGAACGAATGCACACTGGTCTCACTGATGCTTCAGGCAAGGAATATCACCGTAAACATTTCGTACCTTCCGCAGTCATAGAAGCAATAAAGCCAATATACCGGGACCTTGCAGATAAAAGATTTCTTATCAAATGTCTAGATAGCCGTAAACAAAATCGAAATGAGAGTTTCAATAGCTCCGTCTAGCAACGAGTACCGAAAACAGTGTTTGTTGGATGGACAGAATTCAAAATAGGTGTGATGGATGCTGCTATCTGTTTCATTGATGGTGTAATTAGCAGGTAAAAACTAATGGACAAATTAGGCATGCAGCCAGGAAATAATATGATAGCTGCTCTGATTGCCATAGATCGTCAGTGACTATTTGAAGCTGAAAGCTGCTGAAACCACCAGAGTAAAGAAAACTGAAAAATTCAAAAATCAAATGTTCTAATGTTTGTAGAGCTCAAGGGACTTAACTATGGGATCATCAGTCCCTAAACGTACAAACTACTTATGAATAGCTTATACTAAAGACGGCACAATAACCATGGCCGAGGGGGGATTCGAACCGCCGACGGGGAACAGCCTCGCACATCGAAGCATAGCGCCTCAAATGCACTCGGCCGCTCCGCCGCGGCTGAAAGCGTCTGCAAAACATAAAGAAACAGCTGACCTGCAAGATTATGCTACTGCAATGTTCTGAAAGAAGCATACGCTGTGTCAAAAACACTGTGAACATTTTTTTCTCGTTTTCTCGAAACCACATTATCAGAACATTAGGTACATTTATCTCCATAATGGTTTTAGCTATGTTTTACCAATTGAAGAATGTGAAAGTATCTTTGTATTATGACTAATGCATTGCAGAAATGATCTATGTATATAATTTTAATGGTATTTTTTTGACAAAATAGTAATGAAGTCTAATAAGGATTTCTCTATTTCCTCAGATATACTCCAAACTACATAACTAAAAGCATAATGTGTTCCTACAAATGTTGACAGTATCCTGCCGCAGTCTAAATGCTATTAAACTGACGATGCACCTCAAAATGGTTCCAGAATGCGAACTAGTATAATAAAAACATCTATTAGGCAAAATGTTTTAATTCTAAGACTACAATAGATAATTCAAACATTTCCTATTACAACTTGAGTTAACGTCATCCCGTTTTGGTACAAATCGCAACTTCCTGTGCATTGTAGATCACGAGTAATGTGCGCCGAAGGCAAGGTATGAAGATGCAGCCCATTGCGAGAGTGAAGGTTGGGGTGAGAGTTTAAAATTGGAAGAGATTAATTTTTAAAACTCACAACCACCAACTGCGAACCAAATTCCTAAACATGCAAAAACACTGGAACTGTGATAGCGACTGTTTGACTCGTTTTCTAGGGGATGATATCACACGTTCACAGCTTTCCTTCCCTGCATATGATTAACAAAACAAATTCATAATAAAATCAAGTTCATGAGAGAAGGGGTGTACTAACTACTATTTTTGAAACACGTGAAAGTTCACTTTATGTTGTTTATTTCACAATATTAGATCCCTGTGGCTGATACATCTGTATGTTGGCACATTTATCAAATAAAGTTATAGCTCGTGAGCCCCCAGAAAAAAATGGATATTTGTCGCAAATTGTTTTAACACCATGTGGCTGTCTCAAACACCGTTTATGTTCATGCCTATGCGACGACACGTGTTACATTAACAAATCACAGTCACTTTAATTCAATGCGATGAACACCTTGTTCCACCGGCTAAATATTCACAACACACAGAAGCACTCGATTCAACTTGGTGCAGTCTACGACGAGCAACCACACGTGGCGATTGCCACACATAAATCTAAAGTCTCCACCTCGAGGGCCACATGCCGACTGAAATGCAGAGCGACGCCGCCCGGCCAGCTCTCCACGTGCTCCCGCCTCGTCACTTCCTGCCCTCGCACGCGCGCGCCAAATGCTCAACTGCCGGGGTTTTTTCCCCTACGTCATAAACTTCCCCATGTGAGCTGTTCTATCCGATTTGCCAACGTACAGCGCTCAACCAATACATTTCTAAAACTTTACTTAAAATCAAAATAATCACACTACACATTAAATAAATTGTCTTCTTAGATTTTTATATTGATATAAACATCCTTTGTACTATTTATCATAATCGTGCAATTTCTTATGTCACAAATTAGTGATTCAACTGAATACTTCAAGATAAAATACACAAGATTAATTGAAAATAAAATGAGAAATAGTTAATATATTATTTTTATAAACAAACATTGTCTTGCTAGTTGTGTAACTGTCTTGTCTTCGTTGGTAATTTATTACTTTTCATTGTCAATTAAACATATTACGCCAGATGTGACTATATCAGCTAATGTATTGTTTATTTATCAACAGTCTATTTTGTAATGAGGGCCTTAAAGGTTCCTAACTGCATCGTATTACTTCAAATGCCAGTAGTATTAGAATATTTTATTTCACGCTGTGCACTGTACTGCACCTGGCACTCGCCATTGTCCCTCTCTCCCCTCACCGGAAGCGAACTGGAAAATCCTAAGTTGGAACAAGCCACCAACGTCGGCCTGCTCGCTGGCCTCCCGTCAGCTACAAGCACACAGCAAATCTCAACGTGGAGAATTTCTACCTATGGCCTAACTATAAATGTTGTCACCCAACTGTGTACATACATTGCTACCATAATTAATAAGACTAAAATTGTGTAACATTTAGTGCATTGGCATGGTCAATGTTTGCAGTGAACTTCATACTGTTTAATTATCAAATACTATTAATTACCAATATTTCTATTGGGCGGTAATCTTACACCGTTCACGTCCACTTAATGAGTTTGCTGTTTTAGGAGGCACAGACAATATCATGCACAGAGGCCATTTATCACCTCAGTCTAACGTAAGGGTCGCGACACTCCGTTTCGTTTTTGTTAGCCACGGCGATAGTAGCGCTCCAGGCAGCGAGCAAGTCTCACTTCTGAACACGATGAGTGTGAACAGTATCGTATACATTGATTTTCCGCTTGGTTATCACAATAAGGAGTTTGTGCAGGAAGGTATATACAAAAAGGAGTTAGGCCATTCCAGCCTCTGGCGAGTGAAAGAATCCCAGACGCCCTTGCGCGCCTTGACGTTACTGTGAGAACGCAACATTGCTTTGAGTTCACATGAAACGGCGGTCATGATCCCAGTAAAATAACTCGTTTCATGTCAATCAAGCGCCAGAGTTACGGCGACTACGGCGTGACACAATGCATTAACACTTCTGCCCTCCCTTACATCACAGCATCATCAGCAGACAGCCGCAAATTACAAGGTGCTCTGTAAATGAGTCTTCTTTATCTTTGCTAGGAGCCACAATCCACGTGCGTAGGATCTGGGCCACGCCACTTTGAATTCCGATTATGAACAATTATATAAAAGTACCTCACTGTTAGTCGTGTGGAAAGGGTATCGACAGGTATTACGTACCAATTCATCATATACGTGCATCACAAGATGTACACTTCAGACTTTTGCATTCCACACACGAACTGTGCACATTTGTATTATTGGCATATGGAATGTGCGTACTGGGTTGCAGTGATTGTAATTAATGACACTTGTGCGCTAGCCGGAAATGGGACAACTGGTCACTGATAATTCATTAAAGTGTGAATGGACTGCAATTATACGTGTCGCCTACGTTATTTGTAGTAGACTAGTTCTACCCCTTGGCATTTCAGCCAGTCTTGACCGAGAGCGCCGCTCAACGAGAACTTCAAGAAGCAACGAGCTACGGCCCGGGCACCTCACAAACTGATATCAACGATACTGGCGTGATTATGTGGGCCAGTTCTCTTTCCTTTCTTATAAACGGAGTCACCTGCGCTTTTTCCATACAGTGGTGACTTTGCGCTGAATTAAAGTTTCGCTATAGGTGCAAGCTAACTAAGCGGCCAGTGCCGCAGTATACTCTTTGTAAAACCGAACTGGTATTCCATTCGGAGTAAAGGTAAAGCAGTCAACAATCCAAAGATTGGTTTGAACACCGCAGTGCTTTACTAGGCATGGTCCTGTTTGGAGGTGGTATGCCGTTGCCTTCCTCTGACCTTCGAACTGACTTACCCAGCCACTTATAGGGGGACCTACAGTTTAACGTGGGTTCCGAACCACGGTGCTACTCGGTATTTTTCACATGAGCAATACTGTCAGAGGGGAAAGAAGTGGAAAGTGACAGATAAAAATCCGCGGATCTGGAGGGGATCGAACCCGCGACCTTTGGATTTGTAGTCTGGCACTCTACCACTTTTTTTTTTTTTTTTTTTTTTTTTTTTTTTCGGGTTCCTTCCTTCCCTTCAACCCGTCCTTCCGCTCGCCAAATATTGCCTTCTCGGCCCAGCTTCTGCGCCTTTAAACGAAATACTTCTTGAAAATGAAATAAAATTCTTGCTTCTGTATATTATCCGTTGCCATGTTTGTTGCTGCGGTATTGTATACCGTTCTGTTCTGAACTCCATTAAAATTGTTGTAAAATGAATATAAAATGTTGTAAAATAAATATCTCTCATTTACTTTCGTGTTTATCGAGAGCAAAATAAAGATTTCTTCCAGGCACAGAAATTGACTTTAAGTAACTAAATAGGTCTTCTTTGAAAGGGACATAGTACCTGTACATATACACACATTATGTAAGTGTAACATCATAACTGAATGCTATATTAACATAAATGCCTTCGTCGGCAAACAGTATGCCCCTTAATTTTTTCTATTTTGTTCTTGTTATTGTAAAGAGGCAAAATCAAAACGTTAGCAAAATAAAAGAACATCTACCATGTATATTCCTTATTGTTTAAAGTTTCTCCGATTGAGTGTTCTGTATGTATTACATTATGGTTTTAATCAGGAAGTTGGCATAACGCTCCTTGTATTTCTTCTTTCTTCGTATCTGGTCGTGTTGCATTATCAGGTAGTGTATGAAGTCCTCCTTTCTCTTTGGTTCTGTACTAAAAATGTAGTTTACCGCATTTCGTTTTGTCTTTGGATATGGAATTGTGTCGGGGTTGAGGCCATCGGCCGGTGTTATTGTATTTGGTGAAGTTCTTCTGACCTGCGCCAACTTTTGCCTCGTGTACTCCCATATTTCTTTATTGATACTGCAGACAAAACGGTGTTCGTCGCTATCGACTAAATTACATGTGGGGCACATGGGAGAGTCTTTTATGTGAATTTTATATAGTCTGGACATCGTCGGAGTTTTTCTATTAACCGTCATATACCACGTTGCCTTTACTTGTGAAGGTAAGTCAGAACTGCGGATGTTTTCCCACGTTGCTTTCCAGTCGTTATTCGGAAATTTCCATTCTATCGCATTTCTTTGTTTGTTTAACAATAGTGCCTGGTATATTTCCTTAACTGTTGTCATTTTTCTTTCAGGAATTCTCGTTCGTATGTAACTGTAGTCGATAAGAAAACACTTCAAGTGCTGCAAGGCATGTGATAAATGACTGACATTGATTGGCGGTCGTAGGTCTAGTGGGGCAATTTCTTCCAACAGGTGACTAGTGAAAGTGTTGGTTGACAGCTTCCATTGTTTATACGTTTGGCACACGTAGAGTGCTTGCGCCTTCTTGTGTATATCAATGAGATTCAAGCCACCTAGTAGCAAAAGGAGAGTCAGGGTGTCGTACTTGATTTTGAAAATATGTGCTCGACATACGAAGTGTCCAAGAGCATTCTTTGCGCTATGTCGTGAGGACTTGAGCTACGTAGTTCACCTTGGCCGTGTTGTAGGTATTCGCCAGCGCCACTTTTTGCAGCTAATCTAATTTCCTGACACTGTGCAGTTGTACACACGCCCGTATCTTAGCTAATAGCTGTTTGTAATTCGCGGCAACTGTTTGTCGAATTGTTTTCGAAAATCGACACCGAGACATTGCAACTTGGACACCTCTGTCAACTTGTGATGATTGGGCAAGCCTATTCCTTTACCTATGTTCATGATGCCCGATTTTTGCTAATTTAATAGTGCACCGGATGCCTTTTCATATATCCGAGATATCTGAGGTGCGGTTTCTACCTCATTCGCGTCGGTGACCAGGAATCCAACGTCGTCGGCATAAGCTCGACACGCTAACTTCTGACCGTGTATCTGTATTCCTTTCAAACGCGCCGTCAGTGTGGATAACAGTGGTTCTATAGCGATCGCAAAAAGTGTCGCCGACATGGGGCACCCTTGTCTTACGGAGCTTTTTACCGGGATTATGTCACCTGGTCGTCCATTGACGATCACCCGTGATATGCTATTTTATAATAGATTCTTTATTACACTGATGAAATTCAGGGGAAAACCTAGTGACCGCATGACGTTGAACAAATATCGGTTGTTCACTCTATCGAAGGCTTTATTAAAATCCAAGCTTACTATTGCACATTTAATTTTGCATGCGTCTGCCACCGATATTAGATCGCGGTAGTCAACTAATGTTTGATAGATGGTTCTATCTCTCCCGACACTGGTTTGATAAGGTCCAGTAATGGTATTCATTTCATTTTTCATCCTTTTTGCAAGAATACGTGCAAAAAGTTTATAATCGCTATTCAACAGAGTAATCGGTCTAAGATTCGAGATAGCATTACTATTTGCGCGCTTTGGGACTAAGACGACAAGTCCTTCACTGAACTCTTGAGGAACCTGTAGATCCGGTTTCATTAATTCTGTACATATCTCTAACAGTTGTGTCTTCATTTGCGACCAAAAGGCTTGATAAAACTCCACTGGGAGTCCGTCACTTCTAGGAGATTTATTCTTGGGACTGTGGAACACCACATCTTCCAACTCGTCTTCTGTTATTTGTGTTATAAGTTCATCATATTCAGAAGGGGTAAGTCTGTTCGTTAAATTGTTAGTCAGTTCTTGCAAGGCGTTGTCATCAATCATTTTCTCAGACATCAATTCCGTTTAGACAGTCTGAATCTCATTTCTAATATCTTTCTGTTGAGTTAAGATTGCGCCGTCTCTAGTTTTTAGTTCTGTGAGTATCTTCTATCGTCCTCGTTTACTCTCACGTGCCAGATGGTAGATTGACGTCGCTTCATTGTGTAGCGAGTCCTGGGTTCGAGATCTGACTTTCAAACCTTCTAACTGTTTCCGTTTAAGAAGTAGTAGTTTAGCTTGCACTTTCTTAATTTCGGCGTAGTTCTCGATTACTGTCGCATCCAGTTTGTATAGTTCCCTTAGACTTGAGTAGTGAAATTCCATGGTTCGCTTAAGCCACCAGTTCTTCTCCCTTGAGTAATGTAGCATGGCTTTCCTTAATTTGGGTTTAGCACATTGTAGCCACCATTTGATTGCCGAATTATATGTCCTATACTTGGCGAGACTTTCATTCCACGCATGTGTGAAGGCATCCTTACATCCTTGATCATTTAAATGTGAGAAATTAAGTTTCCATGTTCCTTTACTACGGTACGTTCTCTGTTTCTGCAAGTTTAAAGTACAGATATATGCAGCATGGTCCGTGAAAATAGTTGGCCAGACCTCGCAATGTATAATTTGGTGTTTTAAGTTGTCTGATACATATATCCTATCTAATCTACTTGCCGAATGAGTTGTCACATACGTAAAACCAGGAGTTACTCCATACTTATGCTCCCAACTGTCTGTTAAAAGTAAATCCTTTACTATCCGTTCCAATTCCACGGATTTGTTAAAATTAGGTGTCTGATCTTTAGGGTGCAGAACACAGTTAAAATCTCCCCCCACGATAAGCTGGTCAGACGTTGATGTAAGTAGCGGAAGAATCTCCTCCGTGTAAAACTCCGCTCTGCGTCGTCTGTTATTGGATCCTGAGGGGGCATAGATGTTTACAATCCTAACGTTATTGATGGTGGCGGCGATCCCTCGATTGTTGACAAGCATTTCTATGTTTTGCGCCACAATTCCCTCTCTTAATAAGATAGCAGTCCCCAAATCTGCACCACGACCTGGGTTTGCTATGACGTTGTATCCGAATAGTTCTTCTAACTTAATGTCTGCAACCTCCTGTAGCAAAAGAATATCAATATCAGCAGAATACAGGAAATCTTGAATATGACGGAGCCTAATGGAGCTGCGACTCTTATTGATGTTTAACGATCACACATGTGGGTTATGAATTGAAAATTGCCTACAGTTAATAGAAATCAGAGTCCTCTTCTTTCTCCGCTTCTGGTATTTCCATTGCTTCCGTGCTATTTTTATTCTTCACCGCAGCAGCAGTTGGCAGATCATGTTCTGCGTTTCCAGAATCCCCGGAAACGTCCTCCATGTCTACCTCCCCTGTTCAGTCGACGCCAGTGATAAATTTGAAACGCAAAGTATTTTGCTGTTCTTGGTTCTGCGTTGGGTTTGCATGTTCCGAAGTAAGTTTGTCGGACGTCTTATCTGCGGTTTCCTTACTGGACTTGGTTGATTGTTTCTGTTTAGCTGAACCATCTGGTGACTTTCCACATATTTTTTCCTTCACTTCTTTTGCCTTTGCTCGTAAAGGAGCAGCCTTCTCCTCTGCCCCCTCGCGGGCCAGTCGTCGTTTCTTGTGGGTTCGTGGTGACTTTGCTGGAGAGCTACTCTGCCCGTCTGCGAAGGTCTCAGGCTGACTTACTGGTGTCTGGTTGTCAGCTGTTTCCTGCTTCCCCGTATCCTCTTTACATACCGGAATCTCTTCCGCTGATTGTGGAGGAGACTGGTGAATGGCTTCTTTCTGTGGTGCCTGTTCTGGCGTGCTCTCCGGGATGTCCATTTGAGTTACAATGTCTTGCACGACGTCATCAGGTAGGATATTGTCTAAAGGAACCTCACTAATTAATGGCTCTGTCAGCTGACCACGTGCGACAGCTACATACGTAGCTGGCAAGAAAGTCACATTCGGGGGCTGAAGTGTTTCACTGGTTGGGAGCTGGGCAATTCGTCGTTTGACACAGTCAGCGCGAACGAGCCCTGGTAAATTACAAATGGCACAGGTTTTCGGTTGACCGTCATACATCACAATGCCTCTAAAACCGAAAACATTTATATATGACGGTATATGTCGGCACAGTTCAACCTTCAGTTGCCTAACACCATTCAACACAGGCAATTTATGTGCGCTGGACCATCTCTCGGCAAAATTGCTGAGTACTCTACCATATGGAGCAATTACCGAGTTTATTGCTTCAGCTGGAACCTCGAATGGCAACTCAAAAATCCGAACAGTTCTAACTCCGAAACCAACAAGATCAACAGTGACATTAACTATATTGCCGTCTCTATGATTAAATTTCAATGAACCACCTGTGTCCTGCACTACTTTTTCACATAATTCGGCAGATGCCAGTTTCACATACATGACACTATTGATAATCGACATATGATAGCCGGCCGCGGTGGCCGAGGAGACTAAGGCGCTCCAGTCACGGTCTGCACGGTCACTACGGTCGGGGGTTCGAATCCCCCCTCGGGCATGGATATTTGTGCCGTCCTAGTTCGTAAGTAGTTCATAAGTAGTTTGTAAGTTTAGGGACTGATAACCCCGTAGTTAAGTCCCATAGACTATACAAACATTGGAACAAACATTTGACATATGATATCCAATTATGTCTTCGAGTCGTATCTTAGCAGCTTCTATGAGCCAATCTTCAAATTCAAAGGACGTTGGTCGCGCAAATTTTCGTTCGAATGTAAATTTCAAAGTGTCTCGTCTACTAATGTTATCCATTACTGCGTTTTCATTTTCACAAATACACACTACAGTAAACGCTGGCATAAGCGAACAGACTTACCCCACACGGAAGTAAACAAACCGCTGCCGCAGCGAGGCACCGCGCGACCTCCTTACACCGCCGCTGCCGCAAGCCACTGTGCAACCGAGGCGCACCCATTCGGAGTAGGAGACTTATTTGTATTCAGCTCTCTCAGATGCTTCTCTACATCGGAAATATCTACTACTGTGTCCTATATTTGGTATTGGGGTGCCTGCTTTATTTTCTAAACTAGAACACAAATGTAGAATATCTAGTTTGTTGTAGTACAACCTATTAATTTAATAATCGAAAGTCCCGGTTCGAATTCAGAATGTAGTAATGAGGAAAGTTTATAACTTGCCGCAAAGACGTGAAGACGAGCTGTGTCAGGAACATAAAAAAGACACATAGGTGCGACAAAATTTTAAACATAGCTGCAGTTCAGCAACGGTGGGACAAGATGCAAAAGTGAACAAACTTTCAGCAACGAGTTGCATAAAAATGGTTTATACAGATTAACCTTGACGCAGGTTTCGGCAAAAGTAATTTTTCCTTCTTCAGAAGAATTTCCTAAAAAAATATAATAAATCAATCAAATGTTCGAATGTTTGTTAAGCTTATGGGACTTAACTACGGGGTCATCAGTCCCTAAACTTACAAACTACTTATCAACTAGCTTATACTAAGGACGGCACAAATATCCATGCCCGAGGGGGGGATTCGAACCCCCGACCGTAGTGGCCGTGCAGACCATGACTGAAGCGCCTCAGTCCCCTCGGCCATTGCGGCCGGCAATAATAAATCAATCATATGGACTCTAAAATAAGTAACATATTAAAATTACAGCATTGGATGAGAACGTACTTACATTCAGCTCACAATAAAATAGTTGTTAAATAAAATCAAGTGGACGAATGTGGCTGACTCCATGTCATGGAATAAGATGTGAAATTTAAAACTAATGTATTCATGAGCACGGCCACACACAGATCGAGTGAGCACTGCGTACTGGTAGAGGCGTGGGAACTCCAGTGACCTCATCTGTTTTCTGTCAGTCTTACACGCACCTAATTTTCTTCTCTCCGTAATTCTTTCGCGTCCGCGACTGCGCGCACGCCCATCAGCCCTCTTGGCGCCGCCTAGTATAGCCGCTAGTGTTCCTACGCCTCTACCAGCACGCAGAGCTCACTCGACCTGTGCGTGGCCGTGATCCACAGTTTTATGTTGCTAACATTAGTTTTAAATTTTACTTTTTATTCTATTGGCATAGAGTGAGCCAAATTGGAGAAGTTGATTTTATTGAATAACTATTTTGTTGTTGTTGTTGTGGTCTTCAGTCCGGAGACTGTTTTGATGCAGCTCTCCACTCTATCCTGAGCAAGCCTCTTCATCTCCTCATAAGAACGGCAACCTACATCTGTCTGAATCTGCTTACTATATCCATCTCTTGGTCTCCCTCTGCTATTTTTACCCCTGTGACGCAAAATTCACAATTGCTTTGTGTCGTACCAATGGATCCCTTCTTTTAGTCAAGGTATGCCACAAACTCCTTTTCTCCCCAATTCTGTTCAGTACCTCATCATTAGTTACGCGATCCACCCACCTAATCTTCAGCACTCTTCTGTAGCACCACATTTCAAAAGCCTCTATCCTCTTCCTGTCCGCACTGTTTATTGTCCTAGTTTCACTCCCATACAAGGCAACACTTCACGCGAATACTTTCCGAAAGGACTTCCTTATGCTTAAAGTAATATTCGTTGTTAATGAATTTTTCTTTTTCGGAAACGCTTTTCTTGCCATTGCCATTCTTAATTTTACATCCTGTGTACTGCGATCGACATGTGTTATTTTACTGCCTTAGTGTTATTATTGATATGAGTGATTTATTATATTTTTTTAGGAAATAATTCTGAAGAAGGCAAAATTACTTTTGCCGAAATCTGGGTGAATGTTTATGTATATAAAACACTTTTATGCAACTGGTTGGCTGAAATTTTGTTCACGTTTCGAACATACATACTACAGTTCAGACATCGGCCATGGCCTTCTTCAGAAAAAAAGAACATTCATGCAATCACACAGGTACGCAACCGTCGGTTGTGAGACTCTGTTGTGTGTCCGTATGATTGCATGAATGTTCTGTTTCTTTCATTTTATGTTAGTTACGTCATTACGATTAGTTGTTACCTTTCCTCATTAGTTACTTATTGATTTCTTTAATATTCACAGAATATATGACTTCAACTGCGATTGGGCAAAGCTGAAAATGTGTACCCAGCCGGGATTCGAACCCGGGTCTCCTGTTTTCTAGTCAGTTGTGCTAACCCCTACACCACCGGGGACACAGTGATCACCGCACCTGCAAGGACTACGTAAGCACGCCTCCCGTCAGATACAAATTCCCAGCTTCGCCCTGCCCACAGGTAGGGGTCAGCGCAACTGTCTAGAAAGCAGGAGACCCGCGTTCGAATCCCGGCTGGGTACACATTTTCAGCTTTGCCCAATCGCAGTTGATGTCATATATTCTATAAATATTAAACAGTAATATCAACTGCAGGATCAGAAGTGACGTCCGTTCCTTCGGAACAGACGCCATATGTATATATATAATATGCCGGTGACGGGCAATGATTCTCTCGTTAGTGGGGAGGGGTGGGAAAAGTTTGAAGCCCTTACTCTTACGGGAATTAGTTTCATAACTACGAGTTTGAGTACTGTGGGCAGGGCGAAGCTGGGAATTTGTATCTGACGGGAGGCGTGCTTAGATTGTCCTTGCAGTGCGGTGATCACTGTGTCCCCAGTGGTCACTGTGTCAGCGCAACTGCCTCGAACTGCCCGGCTGGGTACACATTTTCAGCTTTGCCCAATCGCAGTTTATGTCATATATTCTGTGAATATTAAATAATAACAACTGCAGGATCAGAAGTGACGTCTGTTATTTCGGAACAGACGCAACATGTATATATATTATTAATTTCTGTTTTCGGGAGCTAGAAAGAGAACTGAAATGTCTCTTTTGCATGTGTTTATTCAGTTGTTGTGTAAAGGGTCACTAACTCATGGAATAGTGGCGATAAAACACGTTTTTCGACGCGCGTATAGTAGGTTTGGCATGCCTAACTAGCGCGGTGCAGTCCTGTGGCTGCACGTGTCTGTTCCGACCGCGGTCGCCGAGCGGTCTGCGGCGCGTCAGTCACGGTGTGCACGGCCACTACGTCGGAGATACGAATCCCCACTCGGGCATGGATATTTGTGCCACTCTTAGTATAAGGTAGTTGATAAGTAGTTTGTAAGTTTAGGGACTGATAACCCCGTAGTTAAGCCGCATAAGCTCTACAAACAATTGAACATTAGCACGTGTCTGGAAACAGTTGGCTGTCGTGGCTGTGTGCTGCCACCGGCCACACCAGAGCAGCCCAGAGCAGCCCAGAGCAGCCCAGAGTCAGAGCGTGTCGTGTGGGCCACGCCCCGGATGGCCTCGCCGCCCCCACAACCCCCTAACCCAACCTGTCTTCCTGCCGGTCACCACAGCGTGTGACC
The DNA here is from genome assembly GCA_026315105.1 of Locusta migratoria. NCBI lineage: Eukaryota > Metazoa > Arthropoda > Insecta > Orthoptera > Acrididae > Locusta > Locusta migratoria. Next base: position 15,587,261 of record CM048747.1, on the reverse strand, counting down.
GGACCAACCGGCCAAGCTTCCGCATTCCTGCACGCAACAACCTACCGCCGCAACACGCGTCTCTCTCTCTGTCAGTGTACCCCAAATTACATCATTCGACTCCTATTTGACGACTCGTCAGCGGTTAAAATCAAAGTGATGCGTGCTATCGACAAGGGGTCCGAAATCGATTCCGTATTTCTTGATTTCCAGGATGATTTTGACATCGTACCTCAAAAACAGCTTTGGTATATCGCAAAAAATTTGCGACTGCATAGGGGATTTTCTGTCAGAGAGGACGCAGTTTGTAGTAATCGATGGTAGGGCATCGACCAAAAGAGAGGTGATATCAGGCGTTCCACAGGGTACTGCCATTGGTCCTCTCCTTTTGACCCGGCCGCGGTGGCCGAGGAGACTGAGGCGCTCCAGTCACGGTCTGCACGGCCACTACGGTCGGGGGTTCGAGTCCCCCCTCGGGCATGGATATTTGTGCCGTCATAGTTCGTAAGTAGTTCATAAGTAGTTTGTAAGTTTAGGGACTGATGACCTCGTAGTTAAGTCCCATAAGCTTAACAAACATTTGAACATTTGAACATTTTCGTATTTCTTGATTTCCAGGAGCATTTTGACACCGGACCTCACAAACGGCTGTTAATCAAATTTCGTGGTTATGATATATCGCCCCAAATTTGCGACTGGATAGAGGATTTCCTGTCAGAGAGGACGCAGTTTCTAGTAATCGATGGTAAGGCATCGACTAAAAGAGAGGTGATATCGGGCGTTCCACAGGGTACTGTCATTGGTCCTCTCCTTTTGAATGTAGGATATGTTCCAGAACCCTGCTGCAAACGTCAATGAAATAGGCCTGTAGTTCAGTGAGTTACTCGATCTGCCTTTCTTGAAAATAGGTGTGACCTGTGCCACTTTCTAATCTTGGGTACATATCCTTCTTTGAGAGAGCGGTTGTATATGGCTGTTAAGTAAGGAGCTATCGCTTCAGCATAATCAGATAGAAATCTAATGGGTATACAATCCGGACCAGAAGACTTCTTCTTGTTAAGTGATTTTAGTTGCTTCACTACTCCGATGATATCTACTTCTACGTTACTCATTACAGCCTCTGTTCGTAATTCAAAATCTGGAATATTGGTTTCGTCTTCTTTGGTGAATAAGTTTCTAAAAGTTATGTTTAGTAACTCTGCTTTAGTAGCGCTGTAATCGGCAGGATCGCCATTACTATCACGTAGTGAGGGTATTGTTTGTGTTTTGCCCCTAGTGTATTTAACATAAAAAGTCAGGATTTTCAGTCAAATTTCGAAATCGAGTTTCGTTGTGAAAAGTACTGTAGGCATCTCGAATTGAAATCCTCGCTAAATTTCGAGCTTCTGTGTCGGATCGCCAATCCTGGCGATTTTGTGTTGGTTTAAGTTTAGCATGTCTTTCCCGTTGCTTTTGCATCTATGGTCTCACCTGTATTGTGTACCAATGGTGATCACGTCAGTCTTTTATTAATTTATTTGGTATAAAACTGTCTGTTGCTGTAGATACCACTTCTTTGAATTTGATCCGCAAGTGATCCACACGTTTATTGATAGGAACGACTGAAAATTGTTTTCCTGAACAAATATACTTTTTTTCTATTTTTTGTAACTTTGGGACTTTCGATATTGAATCTCGCTACGTTCACTAATACTTTTATCCCTTTTGATGCTCGTTATGAGCTCAGGATTATTTGTTGCTAAGAGCTCAATTGTGTTTTCACATCCATTTAGAATTCTAGTTGGGTCATTCACTAATTATTCAAAGTAATTCTCAAAGAATGCGTTGAGTACAATTGCGCACGATGTTTTATGCGTACCTCCTGATACACCGGATGATCAAAAAGTCAGTATAAATTTGAAAAGTTAAAAAATCACGGAATGATGTAGATAGAGAGGTAAAAATTGACACACATGCTTCGAAGTTAAAAAATGTCGGACAAATGGCGTGTGATTCTGGTTTTTGTAACTGCTAGCCTAACGGGAGAGAGGTACGCCGATATGTTACACAATCGCATCATGCCCAGACTGGCTGATAAACACCTGCTGGAACGTACGATTTTAATGCAAGATGGCGCTCCACCCCATATTGCTAGACGTGTGAAAGATCTCTAGCGCGCGTCGTTTGGTGATGATCGTGTGCTCAGCCGCCACTTTCGTCATGCTTGGCCTCCCAGGTCCCCAGACCTCAGTCCGTGCGATTATTGGTTTTGGGATTACCTGAAGTCGCAAACCTATCGTGATCGACCAACATCTCCAGGGATGCTGAAAGACAACATTCGACGCCAATAGCTCACCATAAGTCCAGACATGCTTTACAGTGCCGTCCATAACATTATTCCTCGACTACAGCTACTGTTGAGGAATGGCGGTGAACATATTGAGCATTTACTGTAAAGTAAATTATCTTTGCTTTGCCTTAATTTATTATGGTAATTATTGCTTTTGTGATCAGATGAAGCGCCATCTGTCAGACATTTTTGAACTTTTTCCCCCTTCTAATGAAACCCATGTCATTCCAAGCATCTGTGTCAATTTTTACCTCTCTATCTACATTATTCCGTGATTTATTAAATTTTCAAATTTATACTGACTTTTTTATCTCCCGGTACTTTGAGATGAAATTCTTATTCAGTGCAATCGTTCTGAAATGAGAACAGGACAATGAACGAACAAAGAATTAAAGTTTTAAGCTTGGAAAGACACCAAATGAAACGAGTCTTATGCTGCTACGTGTTCATGGTGATGCGACACTCAATTTCTTGAACCGCGGATCAGGATGGGGACGAAACATAGTGTCTCTGCACCTTTTTCGATAGTCCAGGCATTAAGTAGAAATGACGCTGAACGCTGAACGCTGCAGGGTACGTTCGAATGTTGAAGCGTTTCTTGCAATGTCTAGGCAGGGTAGACCCCAAACCCGCGTCAAGGTTCCTCGTTTTTTGCTCACACAGTAAATATCGTCAAACAGTTCCTGTCAAGAAAGGGGTGGTATAACTTGAACATCCACTAGACTCGCCGGATCTCAACCATGCAGACTTTTTCCTATTCCTTCGATTAAATTCCTTTTGAAAGGAAAGAGATTTGACGATAGTCTTGGTATCCAACATAATGTGACGAGGCTTTCGAACACTATTACAAAGGAAGACTTGGTGCAATGTTTGCAGGACATGTATCGCAGACAGAGGTGCTATCCCCCCTTGGCCAATGACTCTTCCCACCCTCCGAAACCTACGACCAAACCCCTCCCTCCACACACACACACCAGAGATATTAGGTAAATCGTTTTGTAAAGCCCTCGCCCCCCACAGGGTGGCAAAAAGTACTAATTTTTCACCCCCTCCCCCCCCCCCCAGAAATTTCAGTGACGCAGTTTGCGTTGGTCATGACAACCCCCTATACCCCCCCCCCCCCCCGCCATCCCCCTTCACGGCACCTCTGATCGCAGAGCTCGGCGGCGCATAAAATAGTGCGAGGTGATTATTTCGAAGGATTAGGTAACTGTAGTTCACAGTTCATCTACGTTAATGTTACAGGATTATTCACCGACCTTTGAATGGTTGTATATCGCGAATAGTCCACGAGGATAAAATTAGCGAGATTAAGATCAACTCGGTGGCTTAGCTGCAGCCGTCTTTCGTACGAATCACACGAGACTGGAACTGGAAAGGGAGTAGGCGGTAAGCATAATACCCTCTGTCACATCTTGTGAAACCCAGGTAGCTCTTTACTCGCGTGATGTGACAAGGGACGTCAAATGGGTTCCGTTTTTGTAGATTTCCGGAAGGCTTCCGACACTGTTCCTCACAAGCGTCCTGTAATGAAATTGCGTGCTTATAAAATACCGCCACAGTTGTGCGACTGCATTCGTCATTTCCTGTCAGAAAGGACACAGTTCGTTGTAATTAATGGTAAGTCTTTGAGCAGAACAGAAGTGATATCTGGGGTTTCCCATGGAATTTTATAGAGCCCCTGCTGTTTCTTATTTTTATAAATGACTAGCTGTAAACCGGCCGTTGGCTGGGTGTTTATATATACTACACCCTCGTAGTCCACGTCCCCTTCCCTCCTCTCTCTCTGCATCCATCTCTTTCTCTCCCATCTTTCTGTTCGTTTCCACCTTTCCCTCTCTCGGCAAAGTTTTCTGCAAGATACCCTCTATCATGTACCATACAAACATTTATGTACCCCTGTGATTTTCCTCTTGGTTTAAAGGGGATGTGTGCAAAAATTCATAAAGATTGGAGCAAAACTATGGATTTTGTAAAATTCCACAAGTACCCTCCACCATGCACAGAACGAAATTTTATACAGACAATAACAGTCCTCTTGTTTTTAAGGTAGAGTGTGCAAAATTTCATTAATATAAGAAAAAAAACTATAGATTGTATGCAGTTGAAACGCAGGGTCACATTGAAAAACGCTGTTTGTTGTTCTCAAATATTCCAGTTTTATTTCATACAACCGTTGTTCTGATAATAACGAAAACATCAAAATAAGTGCCTGAAATCGGTCGAGCCGTTCTCAAGTTATGGTGCAACCAAGGTATTTAGGGATGCATTTTTATATTGCAAAGTATCCTCCCCAATGCACCGTATGAAACTTAGACGATGATCTTCCTCTTGGGGTTCAGACGTGATAAACGTACACCGAACAGACATTCACATTTATGTATATAGATTATTCAAAATCTAAAATGAATATTTCTAACAATGAAGCTCCAATTTTTATTTATTCCCTAAATATCACTCACGCAAAAAAACTTTTTGTCGGTCTTGATCGTGACTGCTTTTCAATGGTGCGTTCAATGGCGAGCCTAAAGGGCTCATAGCTTTGAATACCGCCTGGCGGCATTAAGGGTAAATGGGGCCGAAAGAAAAGCACTTAAGGTAATAGGCGACGAATGTGCGAACTTTCGCTGATGATTAAAAGCATCGTTTTTGGCTAATGAACCCTAGTCCCAAAATGGCCGTGTCGAAACTCTGCTCAAGTTCCGCCTCGCCGCAGGCTGCGCTCAAACTGCGGCCCCCAACTTGTGATCCCCGGTAGTGACGGCAGCAACGCCGCAGACTACCCGCCAATGCCCCCAGGTAATTTCCTCTCTTGATGGGCCAGTAGCGACCAGGTAATTTGATGTCAGGGAGACCGCAAGTCAAGTCCACGATACAGCATTTATGAGCCCAATCTACAAGTTTCGCAAGGTGCTAGATTTACGGCAGCTGTTCAAAGTGGCGTTCTGCGACGTCAACGCAGCCATGGCGTCGTAACAGTTCTAATACTCTAGTGTCGTTTGATCAGTGCAACATGCAACGAGGATGTTTTCCACGAGATCCTCTGTCTTCATGCTCATCTCGCACATTAGTCTTTTAATATGGCCTGACACGAAATAATCAGTCGCGCTTAGGTGAACATACTGGCCACAAAAAGGACTTCCGCTCACTATCTACTCTTCTATTTACAAAATGAATAAATAAATAATAAATAAAAAGGAACTTGAAAGACTGGAGATAGGAAGTTCATATTGACACGACAATTTCATTAGTATGTTCTGAAGAAATCACTATCATTTCAACTACATGGAAGATGGTTCATTGAACCGCTTTTATGATATTTATCTGAAGTTCCATTCTCTAATAGATCGTGGGATAAAGTAACACCTAAACCTTTCCGTTTTCGATCTTTCTTTTATTTTATTATGATGATCATGTCACGCTATGTTGGTGTGTGCTAAAACAATATGTTCAGAAGAGAAAGTTAGTGAAACAAATTTTGCAAATACATCTCGCCGTAACGAATAACACCTTTCTTTTAATGATTTCCTCCATAACTCGTGCATAATTTGTGCAATACTCTGTCCCCTATATCACAATAATACAAATAGAGCTGCTCTTCTCTGAACTTTCTCTAAATAGCCCGTCCGTCCTATGTAGTGTGGATCCCACAATGCGCAGCAATGTGGCAAAATAGAACGCATTAGGTTAGTGTAGGCAGCTTCTTTAGTAGAATAAACTGTTGCATCTTGTAATACAGTCAATGAAACGTATCGTTTGTTTCGCCTTCCTTACAATATTTTCTGTGTGTTCTTTCCAATTTAGTTGTTCGTGACTGTTATTCCTACGTATTTAGTTGAACTGACAACATGTAGATTTGACTGATTTATCTTGTAGCTGAAGTTTAACGAATTTATTTTAGTGGTCATATGGATGACTTCACACTTATCATTATTAAAGGTCAATTACTAGTTTTATACCATGCATATATCTTTTATCATTTTGCAGTTGCTTTTGATCTTCCGATGACTTTACTACTCAATAAATGAGAGCATCATCCGCGAACAGTCTATGACAGCTACACAGAGTGTCTCTTAAATATATATATATATGTTAGTCTGTATGTCATCTATGTCTTCATAAACCATTCATTCGGTTGTAATGAAACTTTGTTGAACTGTTCACCGTACGCCCTCAATGACTCCTGACCCAAAAACAAAAGAGCACGACACATAGCTCAGGAGATATGATGTCATAAATAATAAGAGGCCACCGCATGAGAATACACAGATTTATGTGTTAATTATTGGAAAATGCGAGTAGTTAGGGACCTGCAACAAAGTTTACATGCAATTTCGGACGTTTATGAAGCGTTTTGTCACTGACGCACACCCCCCCCCCCCCTCACAGAAAATGATGAAAATGATGAAACGGAAAGAAGTCTATCGTTCACACCATTACGCTGTAGATGCCGTAAAACTGTCGCAACAGGCATGTCCATGTATCAAATAAAGTTAGCATCACAGATTTGCATGTTACTATTTATTTTTGTCTGCAACTCTCCCTTAATTCTCTTGCGTCGAAAGTTAAGCAATCTGTTTTCTTAATCTGTACATAAAAGCGAAAGGACACTAACTGACTTTCCGACTAAACACGAAATCTCGAAAACTACTTCACCTATGAAGCTTAAATTTGGCACGAATGTAGTTTATACCCAGAAGAACGTATTTTGTGACAGGTGCATGGCAGATCATACTTCTTGACCAGGATAAGATTAAAGAGATTAGAGCTCGTACGGATGCATACAAGTATTTGATTTTCGCTCGTTCTGTATGGGAGTGGAACAGGAAAGCAAGTAACTAATAGTGGTACCGACTACCCTCAACCATGCACCTTTGTGTGGATTGCGGAGTACGTATGTAGATGTTCTTGTTGTTAATTGCTATTGAAGACACCCGGATTAACTCGTCTGTCTAGATGCCTGATCGCGCGACTGAGTTAGCAACAACGTGAGTGCCTATGCTTGGCTGTTATAACAATACTAGCTGAAAACCCGGCGTTGCCCGGGTATTTATTTATTCCTTCCATTTTTCAAGTATAAATTCATTTGTATAATGGTTGTATATCTCAAAAATCTCTTGGGAATAAAATTAGTAGTAAAGAAGTAATAGATTAAAACTTCATGCGTGATGGTGCGGTTTTCCATGAACGTTACTGTTTGTGTTCTCATATCTCATGAACTACGTGTCGTACTGTGATACAATTTATAAGGTACATTCAACTATATGTGTGTACACTGTCTACAAATTGTAGCGACGGAAATTTTACAGTGTTCAAATTATAAATTGTAACGTCATACCGAGAGCGGAAGAGTAGTAAGCGAGAAACTTTTTTTCCTTTCATTTTACTATGGTTGGCAGCGAGAAAAAGTTTAATAAAGGTTTGAAATTCTGTTTAAAGTTTGTTGCAAGTCGCTAAGTACTGTCATTCTCATACAGTGTATTTCGAAAATCTCGCCGCATTATATGGCATTTTTTGCGATGTCTATTGGTTATGACGTAATATCTTTTGAACCATGTGCCGTACGTGATTCTTAACCATGCAGCAATTGTTACCTCACGGTAAGGAATGTGTGTACCAAATTTGGTTGAAATCGGTCCACTGGTTTAGGAGAAAATGAGCGGCATTGTCGCAAAATGCAGCAGTTTTTCGCGCATCTCATTGTTTATGACGTCATATCTCGTGAACTATACGTGATTCTTACACTTACGGCGACCGTCCTCATGGACTGAAGCTTACGTGTACAAAATTTCATAAAGATTGGAAGAAAACTGTAGATTTGTATTGTGACGATACTGCTGCCCCTCTCATCTCAATGTTATTGTACGATACCGTCTGCCTGGTCCTCTCATCTCAGTGTTCTCGTACGATACCGTCTGCGTCGTACCCGGAATCGTGTGGTGTAATAGTGATATATTTTGCATGTGAAGCTACAAACGAAATAGCCAGTCTAGGAATCAGTGTGCCGGCCGCGGTGGCCGAGGGGACTGAGGCGCTCCACTCACGGTCTGCACGGCCACTACGGTCGGGGGTTCGAACCCCCCTCGGGCATGGATATTTGTGCCGTCCTAGTTCGTAAGTAGTTCATAAGTAGTTTGTAAGTTTAGGGACTGATGACCCCGTAGTTAAGTCCCATAAGCTTAACAAACATTTGAACATTTTGGAATCAGTGTAGAACAGTGTCTCGGTGATACTGTGATCAAAACAAGTGATAGATTTCATTAATTAAGAGATTTGTATAAGACGTTTCCAGACAGTTCTATAAACAATACTTTTGTCATTGTACATTATTTTAATAAATAGACAGACGAAGGGTACAAACTTATGTAAAACATAAAGTCATGAAAATAAATAGCATTGTATATAGGTTAGGCTCATAAACAAGTTGTATTGACCAGCTAAATGTGTTAATTAATGAAATAGTCGAGAATTAAATGTTATGATTTGTTGTATATATTGACTGACTTGATATTTTGAACCTATTTTGAAAATGACCAAGATATTTGATAGTCCAATTTATGTTAGTAACATGTATGATGTACTCATTAACAAATTAATTGACATTTAACATCGCACTTTGTTGTCAGCAAGTTCGGAGATTTCAATTCAAAAAGAAATGTGCCATGTAAAATTATTGTATGTATAGTTTTCATTTCATATTGTGATTATTTTCGTGTACATGAAATGTTTTGTTTGTGTGTTTGGTAATTGTAAATTAGTATATTCAATTGTTATGACCAATGCATGATGTAATGTCATTATTGTCGATGTTATATATTTGCCTCACCGCCTTGCGTGGGGGAGTTCGAGTTTTGCCGCTTCTGAAGTACTTTGGAATCTATGTCAGTCTGTGTTGTTGTGGTAATTTGTGTACGCAAGTTTAAAGTTGTAATGTTTTGGTGGAGAAGCACTTTGAGTGCAAATTAAAGAAGAAGTGAAAAATTTACCTACGAGTATTTATTTCTACCACGACGCTCCAGAAGAATAATGTTGCAGCGAGCTGAACCCCCATACATCGTAATGTTGAAAAGCTGAGTATTTTGTTTGAAAGTGGTAGAATGAAATGTAATTACTTAAGAATCCATAAAAATATTTCAGTATGCAACACGTACACATACGGACACTCTGCTTTATATACTAGATCTCAGCGATGGGTTGACACAGGGCGCCGTCTTTTGTTGGAAGTTGGGAATCCATGGTGTGTGTGTGTGTGTGTGCGTGTGTGTGTGTGTGTGTGTGCGTGTGTGCGTGCGTGCGTGGACAAGGGAAGAAGTCCAGCGCCCTGAGTAGAAGCGGAGCAGTGGGCCGGTGGAATTTACGGGGTCCTCAGCGGGGATCGGGAAAGCTTATTGTCCGCCAGGCTGGCAGATTGGCGGGCAAGCGCGGCTGGTATTGCGTGGCCGAGATTCGAGCAGCCTCCGATGCGACGGCCCGACCCGATACACATCTGCCGTCTGCTGGATGGCAAACCGTCTGGAAGACGCACGCGCCAACAGCTGCTGCTCGTGCGGGGAACGGGCTGAAGCGCGCCGATCTGCACCGAACCTCCAAAGGACAACATGACCGTGGCAATAACTAAGACTTCCTGCCTGTAATTGTTACAGCCTGCGATTTCAAAGAAAAGGGTAAACCCTGGTTTTATACTCTTTAAAATTATCCTATCTTAGGCTAAGGAAAGGCATACTATGTTTTTAACATTTATAGATTTGGGGAAAGCTTTTGACACAGTCGACTGGAATACAGTCTGTCAAATTCTTAAGGTAGCAGCCGTAAAATATAGGGAGCGAAGACATAAATTTAACATATGCAAAAACCAGACAGCGGTTATTAGAGTCGAAGGTCATGAAAAAGCGCAAAGGTTGGGAAGGGAGTAAGACAGGGTTGTACATGTTCCCAATGTTGTTCAATCTGTACATTGAGCAAGCAGTGAAGGGAAGCAAGGAAAGATTTGGAGAGAAAGTTCAGGAAGAAGAAATAAAAACTTTGCGGTCTACCGATGACATGTCAGAGACCGCAAAGGATATGGAAGAGCAATTGAATGGAATGGACAGTGTCTTGAAAAGATGGTATAAGATGAACATCAACATGAGTAAAACAATGATAATGGAATATAGCGTAAGAAAATCTGGCGATGCTGAAGGTATTAGATTAGGTAATGAGACAATAAAAGTAGTGTATGAGTTCTGTTACTTGGGTAGCAAGATAACTTCCGATGGCCGAAGTAAAAAAGATATAAAATACAGAATGGCTATGAGAAGAAAAGCGTTTCTGAAGAAGCGAAATTTGTTGACATCCAATATTAATTTAAATGTTAGGAAGTCCTTTCTGAAAGCATTTGTAGCAATGTATGGGAGTGAAAAAGATAATAGAAGCATTCGATATGTGGTGCTACAGACGAATCATGAAAATTAGATGGGTATATCACGTAACTAAACGGGACGTGCTTAAACGAATTGGGGAGAAAAAGAGTTTCTGGCATATTCTGACTAAGAGAAGAGAGAGATTGGTGGGACACATTCTGAGACGTCAAGAAATCGTGAACTTTTCATTACAGTGAAGTGTGTAGGGCAAAAATCGTAGAGGGAGACCGAGGGACGAATGCAGTAAGCAGATTCAAAAGGATGTTGGTTGCCGTTCGTATTCTCAGATGAAGAGACTGTAACGTCACAGCTGCGTCCACCTAATCCTCAATGGGCGAAGTTGCCGTTACATTCTATTTTTATGCTTAATCATTTAATAATTGTTCCAATGATTTGACAGTATGGGATGCGGACAATTACTAGGTTGATCCATAACAATAAACTTTGTTAACTTCCTTTATTATGGAACGACAAATGTTAAAAACTCTTCCCTTTAAACACACTGATTTAATAACCGCGTGCCACTACGATGAATGGCTACAAGTCCACATTGAAACATTTCAATATATAACTGCAACCCGTATGCGATACGACGGAATGGCAAAAACTTTAGCCACCACTAAACGCAGGTTACGATCTCACTGCCGATATGCTACCGCCTCACTCTGCGGTCGGCGGGAGACTGCCGCACACCGGCCAACAAACAAAGAACTTTCCGACCGAAGCATTGTTGCCAGCAGCTCTCTCTGCACATCAATGATAACTATAGTTCGACCAAAAGAGGTTACTAACCAAAAACCTGTATCCTCACAAGACTTGCACAAGACAGGTAGCGTGGAGAGCTGCATGGAACCTGTCTGCGTACTCAAGACCGCAACAACAACAACAACAATCTTATTGTTATCAAATCTGACCCTTACCCAAGCAACCGCTCTCTACACTGGTCAAAATAGTTAGCGGATCAGTTGAGGTCTGAAGTGTTGCCATCGCGAGAATTAATTAAAATGGTTCGACGTCTTGCTGTCGATTCTACGGAGTGAACAACATTTGGGCATTACTCTACCAAACGAATTACACATTCAGTTCAGTTCAGGTAGTGTAGTGAGCGGGTACAGAAATGCAACAACAACGTGACTTACCTGAAGCTGTGGCATGGAGAGCTATAGGGATGTTGGAAGCGGGACAGACACAGAGGGAGGTCTTATTGAATCCATCATTTCTGGTGGAACTGGGACTGCGGCTGGTCAAGAGTGCGTAGGAAGTGGAATACAAACAGCCGTATGTTTAACAGAAACATTTATTCTCTCACTACCAGTTTCGGCATTCCATTATGTCAGGTCCCTAAATCGGAGTACTACATCCAATAAACAGGGATCGAAGCTGGTTACGTAGATTTCTAGCTCTTAGTAAGATCCAATTTTACTGAGAGCTAGAAATCCGCGCAACCAGCTTCGATCCCTATTTAATGGATGTAGTACTCCGATTTAGGGACCTGAAGATGGCATAATGGAATGCCGAAACTGGTAGTGAGAGAATAAATGTATCTGTTAAACACACGGCTGTTGGTATCCCACTTAATAGAGTGCCCCAGAGAGTAATTCCCAGTACCTCGACGCGATTTAAGTCAACACGAACCATTAAAAGAAGGCCAACGTCGACGTAACATAAGAAAAAGATGGCCATTATCTACGGTTAACAGCCCATCGAGGCAGGAGGCGAAATGGAGCTCAGCTGCAACGCAACCTCCAGACAGCAACAGGATGCGCAATATCAACACAAACAGTCCGAAATCACGCTAGGGTCTGTGGCCTCTACGTACGGAGGCCTGTGGTGTGTGTGTCCCGTTAAAACGACACTGTTTGGCCTGCAGAAACTTGGTGGAGGAACATCGGGATTGGATTCGTAAGGAATGACGCACAGTTCTGTTCACAGAACATTCAAGATTTTGTATACAGGCAGAGAATCGTCGACCCCTCACCTGGAGAGGGAACTCGGTATAAACCTGCGTATGTGCAGGAAACCACCATATTATGGTTGTGGACGAATGATGTGGACAGGAGCCAGCATTGGCGAACGAATCTCTGTAAGATTCGATTCCCTTATATGCAAGGATGTGCTTAACGACCACACAATAATTATTACAAACAATGAAAAGAGCAGAATTGGCCGTAAAAATCTTAAGCTGTTATTACAGCAAATCGATTTTGATTACTGAGAAACCATCTTCAGTGCTGATGCAGAAAATTCAGAGCAAATAGAAAATGACACATAGATCTGATACACCCCTTCCCCGTTCCGTCGATACACTGCAGTGTTTCAACCAAGGATTGGAAAAATTTACCACTAAACTTTCGCTACATAGATGATGTGCAACAGCAGGCTACTCATTGTAAGTGGCAGACGGGCTACAAGTGCGCGTGCTCTAAGTCACACTGCTAGTAACATTTCATGCTGGCAGTTGCAGGCTCGTAAATCTTCTCATCTCTGCTGTGGTATCAGTTGGATCTGCCACCGCTAGGCTTGCGATACAACGACCTTGACAGACGTCTGTGCTGCGTGAACATCCAGAACCTCGTCTCCTGCTGAGAATGTTCATCTGACAATTGAAACCCACATTGTTTCCCTGCTGTTAATAATAAGGCCTAATGGATGGTATAATAAAAGGGGTATTAAAATAAAAAGACATTAGTGAATATTACAAGAATCAAAGTATCTGAATGATATTTCTTCTAGAAGCAATGGTGTTGATTGTAAATAATAAATAAAATCATAAAAACATCATAATTAAAATTTCAATTTCGGTCGATATTATACTGATTTGTGGTCTAATCCATTTGTATTCATGATGATTAGGTCAAATTCATCGTTATCTGAGAACCCATGCAGTGTAACGTATTGTTCATGCCAACTGCTGGAGTTTTATTTTGAAGATTTCACATTTACTTCAAAAGAATGACGATCATTTGTAACTGACGTATACCCTGTCAATTTTTACTACAATGACCACACACTAATTTAATACTATATACGTCCCTAAATAATGGATTTTATCGTTAGTTTCAATACTGATTATACCAATGATAATATCCTACATCATTATTTCGTAAATTTCACCCTCGTACATCATTTTAAATATTTTAATACATACCTACTACTGCCTAAGATACACTACTGGCCATTAAAATTGCTACATCAAGAAGAACTGCAGATGAAAAACGGGTATTCATTGGACAAATGTACTACACTAGAACTGACATCTGATTATATTGTCACGCAATTTGAGTGCATAGATCGTGAGAAATCAGTACCCCAGAACAACCACCTCTGGTCATAATAACGGCCTTGATACGCCTGGGCATTGAGTCAAACAGAGCTTGCATGGCGTGTCCAGGTATAGGTGCCAATGCAGCTTCAACACGATACCACAGTTCATCAAGAGTAGTGACTGGAGTATTATGATGAACTTCTTGCTCGGCCACCCTTAAACAGACGTTTTCAATTGGTGAGAGATCTGGAGAATGTGCTGGCCAGGGCAGCAGTCGAACATTTTCCGTATCAAGAAACGCCCGTACAGTACCTGCAACATACGGTCGTGCATTATCCGGCTGAAATGTATGTTTTCGCAGGGATCGAATGAAGGGTAGAGCCACGGGCCGAAAAATATCTGTAATGTAACGGCCACTGTTCAAAGTGACGTCGATGTGAACAAGAGGTGACCGAGACGTGTAACCAATGGCACCCCACACCATCACGCCGGGTGATACGCCAGTATGGCGATGACGAATTCACGCTTCCAATGTGCATTCACAGCGATGTTGCGAAACACGGCTGCGACCATCGTGTTGCAGTAAACGGATTCATCTGGAAAAAAAAAGACGTTTTGCCACTCGTGCACCCAGGTTCAACGTTGCGTACACCATCGCAGGCGCTCCTGTCTGTGATGTAGCGTCAAGGGTAACCGCAGCCACGGTCTCTTAGCTAATAGTCCATGCTGGTGCAAACGTCGTCGAACTGTTCGTGCAGACGGTTGTTGTCGTGCAAACGTCCCCATCAGGGATCGAGACGTGGCTGCACGATCCGTTACAGCCATGCGGATAAGCTGCCTGTCATCTCGACTGCTAGTGATACGATGCCGTAAGGATCCAGCACGGCTTTAGGTATTGCCTTTCTGAACCCACCGATTCCATATTCTGCTAACAGTCGTTAGATTGCGACCAACGCAAGAAGCAGTGTCGCGATACGATAAACAGTAATCGCGATAGGCTACAATCCGTCCTTTATCAAACGTGATGATACGCATTTTTCCTCCTTACACAATGCATCACAACAACGTTTCACCACGCAACGCCGGTCAACTGCTGTTTGTGTATGAGAAATCGGCTAGAAACTCTCCTCATGACAGCACGTTGTAGGTGTTGCCACCGGCGCCAACCTTGTGTGAATGCTCTTAAAAACTAATCATTTGCATATCACAGCATCATATTCCTGTCGGTTACATTTCACTTCTGTAGCACGTCATCTTCGCGGCGTATCAATTTTAATGGCCAGGTGTGAATGTTATAAACGTTATGGGACTTAACTGTAGGGTCAACATTCCCTAAACTTACGAACTACTCATAAACTACTTATACTAAAGACAACATCTATGCCTGAGGGAGGATTGGTACCTCCGATGGGGAACGGCCTCGCGCATCGATCTCCTCAGTGCGCTCGACCACTAAGCCGCGGCAATTATTATACACTACTAGGAACTAACCGCTCATAGTTGGTCAGGTATACAGTGCTTCCATGATGTACCCGCTGCAGTAAATGTCATTATTGTGCCGCTAATCTTTTCATAAATTAACTCTTATTTCCCATTCCAAAGAAAGCAGGCGCAGACAGGTGTGAAAACTACAGAACCATCAGTTTAATAACTCATGGTTGCAAAATATTAACACGAATTATTTACAGAAGGATGGAAGCCGACCTCGGGGAAGATCAATTTGGGTTCAGGAGAAATGTAGGCATACGGAAAGGTAGATTAAGAAAAGGCAAATACATTTATAGCTTTCAGGGATTTGGAGAAATCTTTTGACAGTGTTAATTGGAATAAACTCTCTCAAGTTCTGAAGCAAGCCGGAGTAAAATTATAAGGAGCGTAAGGTTATTTACAACTTGTACATAAACCAGACAACGGTTGTCAGAGTTGAGTGGCATGAAAAGGATGCAGTGATTGGGAAGGGGGTAAGGCAGGATTGTAGCCTTTCTCCAATGTTAATCAATTTGTACATTGAGCAAGCTATAAAGAGAAGCAAGGAGAAATTTGGAGAAGGAATTAATGTTCAGGGTGAAGAATTAAACACATTGCGTTTTGCTGATGACATAGTAATTCTGTCAGACACAGAAAAGGACCTTGAAGAGAAGCTGAACGGAATGGACAGTGTGCTGAAAGGTACATATAAGATGAACATTAACAAGAGCAAAACAAGGGTATTGGATTGCAGTCTAAGAAAATCAGGTGATGCTGAAGGAATTAGATTAGGTAACAAAACAATAAAGGAGGTAGATGAGTTTTGTTACTTGGGCAGTAAAATAACAAATAATAGTCGCAGTACAGATGATATAAAATGCAGAATGGCAATGAGTAAAAAATCGTTCTTGAAAAAGAGAAATTTGTTAACGTCGAATATTGATTGAAGCCTAAGGAAGTCCTTTCTGAAAGCATTTGTGTGGAGTGTTGCCTTGTATGGTAATGAAACATGGACGATGAACAGTACAGACAGGAAAAGGATAGAGGCTTTTGAAATGTGGTGCTACAGAAGATTAGGTTGATGGGTAGCGTAAGTAGTGAGGAGGTACTTAACAGAATTTTTGGCATTCCTTGACTAAAAGAAGGGATCGTTTGGTAGGACACATTCTTAGACATCAAGGAATTGTGTATTTAGCGTTGGAAGAAAGTGTATGGGGTAAAACCCGCAGAGCAAGATCAAGAGATGGATACAGTAAGCAGATTCTAACAGATTCTGGTTGCCGTTCTTATGTGGAGTTGAAGAGGCTTGCTCAGGATAGGGTATTGTGGAGAGCTGCATCAAACCAGTCTCCGGACTGAAGACAACAACAACTCTCAATGCAATGGTGGTATGACTAGTTTTACATGGCAAAGGAGGTATACTAAATAAACGCACATGTTACGAGTAGTTCAATGAAACTAACTGTCGAAGTGATTCAGTAGTTCTCATCAACTTACAATTTCTGGAACGTGTTTGTTGCATAAGCAACACTATGTATACAAGCAGTTACAAATGAATATGTGGTAAAATGTTGATCAATTTCAAAGATAATGGAAAAAATTGGGTATGTATCTGATCAGCTACACTGTGAAATAAACGGTTAAAAGTGTTACAGGGATCAGTCTTGTACTGAGTCGAAGGTGGGTGTGTGATCCTCACGAGGCGGTCTCCAGGACTGGGACAAAGCAAAGAGAGCGGCGGATCGTATCTTGAGAGGCGGCAGCCGGCGGCGGCAGCTCGCAAAAAGAAGTCAGCCGTCCCCTGCAACAAAGGATTCCACCCCCAACTACCCCCTCCCCCCACCTCCTGCCCCTGCCTGTGAGAGGCGCACCAGAGGTCAGGCAGTCGATAGCAGCGTTAGCAGCGCTGCGATATACCGCCCTCTCCCACTGCCGCCGCCGCCGCCCCGGGGCCAAGATGGATGGCCTGGCGGGCTTTATTCGAATAATGCCACCCCCATCCCTCACCCCTCCTGCTCGTTCCTAGTAGGCTTTCACTCCGTGCTGTTGCTGTAGACTATGCGTGTTTACCCCGGCTCTACTGGTCGTAAGTTTACGTCGAAAAATGGGCTTAATTGTCCCATTGCTTGCGTGGAGACTAATAGTCTTTTGGCGCATTAACAACTCTACGCAAGCCAGTTCGTCTATTTCGGTGGTACCCAAATAGCTGGAGGGCAGGAATGAAATATTTTCAGGGGTGAAAATGAAAACGGTTTGAGGGTATTACAGTCACAACGTTGTTTACAGCAGTCCTCCTGGCTTCGCACGGGCAGAATTTATATACTGAATCTATAAAAATCACTGTGTTTATGTATTTTATTTGTTACTATGTTCTACATAACATGATTAAACACAACGCATACTATGCTTATAAAATCCTCAGTTGGTTTAATCCATGTTTGCACTATGCCATCAAAAGTATCCAACATATTGTGAACACAATCTTCTTCTTGAAGAACTAATTTATTTCAACTTCTTTACACTATTTACGACGGTCGCTATTTCAAAGGTGGTTACAGAAATCTGTTGCAGCAGCCAGAGTGGTTCCTCAGTACGGCATCAAGCGGTCTTAGGTGACGTCTTCTGTATCGAGCTTCTCCTTCTCCTTTGCATCTTCCAAAGAGGCTCCTTTTGGCTTAGTGGATGCAAGACTTACTGGCGAGTCGCCTGGCTGGTCCCTAAAGGCGATTGCTGGGCAATCGCGAGCCAGCGTAGGAATACTTCGCTTTTTATCAGCGACCTCTGTAGGAGAAGGTTCAGATTAGGCTCGAGAATGTTTATTTACAGTCGCGTGTTTGTCGCAGTATAACACCTGCTAGCGATTGAATCAGCTGACTCATCACGCTTAGAGTTCATGGCGTGCTGCTAGCTTGTTAGGGGTAAGCAGACAGCATACGCCTGCCTTTTAGCCTTTTAAGGGTTGGGGACGGGGGTAATCCGATTGTCAGGGAGTGACGACAGCAATGTTGTCTTGATCCGCCAGCGCCTCTTCATGAAGGAGGTGCTGGATACCTGCCTCAGGGTGCGGTGTGGCGGGTGAGATAGGCTGAATGGCACCATGGGAGAGGCTGGCAGAGAAACTGCTGTGGCACCAGTGGCATGGGTACATCGTCGTCGTCGAGTGAGAGCGGCAGTGACGATGGGCCTGGCAAAGGTTCAGGTTCTAGGCGGTCTGTGGAGGCCATTGGCAGTGGTGCTGCAACATTGTACATCTAGCGATTAGATAGTAGAAATGTGGGTGTGTCTGAGGAGGAAGGGGGAGGAGTAGCCCATGTTGGGATGGGAGGAGCTCCGGAAGCGGGATACCGGAGGTGGAGTTGGTTGACATGTCGCTTGACAAACCTGTCTATATGGGAACTTGGAAAATTTGGCGACCTTTGGGCCGAAAGATTAGCCCGTGGAGCCATCCCACATCAGAGCCAAGACCGTGGGCCCAAACTAGGAAACCTGGACAAATGAGTGGGCCAGGCTGGGACCTGTGGTGTAGGCTTGGGCCGAAGGAGATGCAGTTGGGTATGGTGTTGCCACCCATGGAGGAGTTTGGAAGACTGTAGAAGTCTATCACTGTAGAGCTATAAGAACGGTTAATGCTTCATCATACAAGTGGTCTTTTGAAAAGTTAGTCATTTGGGCTTTGAACATATGGACGAGGCACTCGGCCTCTCCATTCGACTGTGGATGAAAAGGAGGGGTCAGGACATGGCTGAACAAAATTCATCAAACTCTTGGCTCCAGATCTAGGGTCCGTTGTCAGAAACTGTGGTGCTTGGTAAGCCTTGCAGTGAGAAAAAAACTTGTTGAGGGTGGCATCGGATGTTGTATTTGCAAAAAGAACCACAAAAGGAAAGTCGGAGAAGGCAGTAAGGAGCCTTTGGTGGCCTAGGAATGGACCGGAAAAATCTAAGTGGATCCACTTCTGAGGGGCTGTTGGCTTCGGCCAGAATAGAGAAGTCTGGGGTGGGAGGGGAGCTGTTGGGCACGATTGGAGCAGCCTCTAACCATCTCGGTGACATGTTTGGTAACGCTAAACCAGAAGACACGTCGATGGGCCAACGCCTTGGTACGCGGTATTCCCCATACCCTTGTTATAAGAGCTGCAGAACTGCAGAATGCAGCTTCTGTGGAGTGACCACACGAGGGGCGGTTGCTGGTTCCATCCACAGCAAGACTCTATCGATATATTGAATAGTAGACGTGGAGCTGCTGTTGGTCCCGGGCCGGCAGAATGGTGAGCAACCCTTGCTTCTAGGCGTAACATTCCAGAGCGATATGAAATGGAACGAACATGTAAGGAGAGTTGTGACTAAGGCAGACTTCGGTTTATTGGGAGAATTTTGGTAAGATGTACTTCATCCGTAAAGGAGACTGCGTATAAGGCGGTTGAATGACCACGTCTTGGGTATTGCTCAAGTGTTAGGAACCCGCATCAGATCAGTTTAAAGGAAGACATGGAATCAGTTCAGAGGCGAGCAGCTAGCTTCAGTACTGGTATGTTCGAGCAATGCACGAGTGTCACGGAAATGCTGCGGGAACTAAATGTTTTCGAGAAATTCTGTTGAGGAAATTTACAGGGCCAGCATTTGTATCTGACTGCAGAACGGTTTTGCTGCCGCCTAGTTACATTTCGTGTTAAGATCACAAAGACATGATTAGAGAAATTGGGGATAGTACAGAGGTATATAGGTATTATTTTTTCATTATTAATATTAAAATACACAACTTTGTGGTTTTTCGACGTTTTTGTTTATTTTTTTGAATCGATTTTCGGCTTATTAGACTATCATCAGACATTTACTGAAGTTCAATCAAAGAACTTGTCATTAAAACAGAAGATATGTTACATACAGGAAAGTAAATTTACTTCTTTCATGGAGTAGTTACAGTGTAAATATATATTTAAATGAAATCTGTAAATTAATAGTACTGAAAAAAGGAAACATAAAAACCATACATAGAGAAACAGTGCAAACATAAAGTCTTACAACATGACTACAGTGAATAAAAATTAAAGCAGAATCTGATGTTTTAAGGGTTGTTCATAACACAAGGTGATGCAAATATTAGAAATATTATAAACCCGACACACTATTATAACGAAATAAACAAATAGACAAAAATACAGGGATTTGATATGAGGTTATAGGTGGGGTGCATTGGAGAATTGAGAAGCTCAACAAATCTGAGGTATGCACTCGAACTGAAAAATGGTGAAGATATATTCTATTACAGTGTTCACAATTAATTAAAGAATTACTGTAAGGACAGAGTACAGAATAATTTGGAATATTAGTGGGAAGCTAGACTGGTATTAACTCAGAAAGTAGATGAACAGTGGTTGTACAAAATTTAAATGAGATATACAACTTCATATCAGTAAAGTAACTGTCAGCCAAAAGTACTGGGAACTATTAGAAACATATGCTGACTTCAAAATAGGGTAAGTTAAAATATGAAGATACAAGACGTGGAGGAATAAAATGGAACAGGCCTGGATATTCTGTGTATTAGGGTAGTATCAGAAGTAGTGATGTATTGAGGACTGTTTGGTGATTTAATATTAAGCCTGGACTGTGAGCTAAATGTTTGTTTATTTCTAAGGCCTGTAGTAGATGTAGTTTCTGGCCTTTGTTGGGTAAGTGGAATACTTGGGACTGTGGTTGGTATCTGTGGCCCTCACTCAGAACACGTTCAGCAAATGTAGAGTCATGATTTCGTAACCTCCAACTGCGTTCCTGCTCTCTTAGCCTAGTTGCTATGTCCCTGCCTGATTGGCCATGGTAAAACTTGT
This sequence comes from Locusta migratoria, assembly GCA_026315105.1. Classification (NCBI taxonomy): domain Eukaryota; kingdom Metazoa; phylum Arthropoda; class Insecta; order Orthoptera; family Acrididae; genus Locusta; species Locusta migratoria. Next base: position 15,565,995 of record CM048747.1, on the reverse strand, counting down.
CACAATCAGGGTAAATTGTATGCCCCACTATTGGCTTCGCTTTTAAAAATAAAAATTTTCCTTCCTTCTTTTTGGGAGTGGAATAGGAAAGGAAATGCCTTGTAGTGGTACAGTGTACCTTCCGCCACGTACGTTACGGTGGATTTCGGAGTATGTAGGTAGATGTAGATATAATATATGGTGTTACAAAAAGGTACGGCCAAACTTTCAGGGGTCATTCCTCACATACAAAGAAAGAAAATATGTTATGTGGACATGTGTCCGGAAACGCATAAATTCCATGTTAGAGCTCATTTTATTACTGCTTCAATTCACATTAATCATGGAAGGGAAACACACAGCAACAGAACGTACCAGCGTTACTTCAAACACTTTGTTACAGGAAATGTTCAAAATGTCCTCCATTAGCGAGGATACATGCATCCACCCTTCGTCGCATGGAATCCCTGATGCGCTGATGCAGCCCTGGAGAATGGCGTATCACAGTTTGTATCACAAACCTCTGTTGATGACGTAATTGCACAATTGCGTGCGCATTCTCGTCTGCCCACACATGTTGATTGTGAAAATTTATAATTTGATCACATTGGAATGAAGCCTCGTCCGTTATCCGAAATACTAAAATGAGCTCTAACATGGAAATTAAGCGTTTCCGGACACATGTCCACATAACATATTTTCTTTCTTTGTGTGTGAAGAATATTTCCTGAACGTTTGGCCGTACCTTTTTGTAACACCCCGTATATGTCAATAGTTTTAGTCTGGGACTGGTTTAATCCATGAAATGTACTGTATGTTATAATGTAATTTAGTAATGTTTGTCATGACGTTGTTGTATCCCTCTGACACGATAAACAAATAATCATGGATTCGTGTGCGTGCAAGAGTTCGAGGTGAAGAGTCCCATGTGAGCAGGACACAGATGCAGATGAACGTGGGGCGGATGTGGATGGCCCCGCTGCTGCTGCTGCTGCTGCTGTTAGCTTCCGCAGGGCGCGTGCGTTGCGTGGTGGCTGGCGACCGGAAACCGCAGCGCGCGTCCCACGTGGCGGCAGCGCCGGGGGTCGGGGGTGGGTGGTCGGTCTCCCTGTGAGGCCGCAACACGGAGAGCTGGCAGCCGCGCCGCTGCCCATACCGTGCCAACAGTTAGCCACTCTGCTACTTACTCTTCGGTAATCGAATTTACGCCTACAGCAGTAGCCAATTGCCACCTCTCTCCACTACATCGCAGTATTTTACGGCTTGGGAAAGCGGTGGGCAGAGGCTTAACCCTTGGATGCACAACAGGAGTCTTTTGGATCCGGCAACCTTTCTTTCTCTCGGTAAAATGCATAAAAATAGTTTTCTTCAGTTGCTGTTCAGTGTAACCTTTGGAAATAAATTTATTTTCTCCTGAAAAGTTTATTTTTATTTTTTATTTTTTTTAAATTTATTTATTTATTTATTTTTTGACGTCAGTGAAATTAATTATTTTCCATTATTAATTTTGTACTTCTACACGTCTAATGTATGTCAGGGGTAAGCCCCTCAGCAAAACCCGCATTTCGAACATTTTATTTGCCATTAATTCGAATGCAGAGTTTTTGTTGGCAAAGTAACTTACAACAATTAGCACTTCGTGACTTACTGGCAACAATTAACACATCAACACAGTCACTCCCATTGTTGAGAAGTGAGTAGACCTGCACATTTTTCTGAAAAGTAAGTGTTTCTCATTTGATTCAAGTAATTTTGTGCGATCATGAGTGTATTTTCGTAAGCAGAATGATTATGCCATACATTCTTCTCCCCTACTCGCAGGATATATACTTCATTACCGGTGAGAAGCAGATGAACTTCAACTGAAGTCAGGTCAAGCGACAGAAACTTTGAATCAATAGTTTCTGAATGGCTTGAAGACGAAGCTGTCTTTGATCAAGAAGACAACAGTGATTCTGACTCTTTTTGATACCGAGAATTATGAATCCACGTCTTCTAGTCTCACAATATTATGAAGATTCCACCTGGTCCGGTAAAAGGTACTGCAACTGTCTCTCCTAAGGATGTATGAGATTATTTTATCTCACAAAGAATGTTAGATGAGATTCTGCACTGTACCAATTTAGAAGGAAGGCGAATTGCTAGTATCATGAAAAAGAACTGGCACAATGTTACCTGTCAGGAAATGAATGCATTTTCTGAGGCCAGAAGCAAGAGTGACAACATGGCACCATTTCGCTATATTTGGGAACTTTTAATAGAAAACTGCCGACAAAGAATGCATCCGAATGAAACTATGACGCCGGCCGCGGTGGCCGAGGGGAATGAGGCGCTTCAATCACGGTCTGCACGGCCACTACTGTCGGGACTTCGAATCCCCCCTCGGGCATGGGTATTTGTGCCGTCCTAGTTCGTAAGTAGTTCATAAGTAGTTTGTAAGTTTAGGGACTGATGACCCCGTAGTTAAGTCCCATAAGATTTACAAACATTTGAACATTTGAAACTATGACTATAGATGAACAACTTATTCCCTTCAGAAGCTGTTGCAACTTCATTCAATATATTCCCAGAAAACCAGGAAAGTATGGAATAAAAATATTTCGGCTTTGCCATTCCTTGACGTCATATGCTACAGATGGTTTGGTTTACTTTGGAAAAGACCCCAACGAGACACGACAAATGAATGTTGCTTCTACTACAGTAGAGACACTAACAAAGACTCTGAGTGGAATTGCAACAAACATTACAATGGATTTTTTTTTACAAGTGTTCCATTGTTTGAAGAACTACTGAAAGATAACTGGAGTAGGAACTTTGAGACAAAACAGAAAAACAATTCCACAGGAAATGATGGCTTTCAAGTCAAGAGAAGTTTGCTAATCATCATTTGGGTTCAAAGACGGCTTGACAATATTATGTTATGTACCGAAAAAAGAACAAAAGTGTCATACTGCTTAGCTCTTCGCACCACAGCGGTGCAGTAGAAGAAGGTCGTAAAAAGAAGCCTGAATTAGTATTGTTCTATAATCAAACTAAATCAGAAGTCGATTCACTTGACCAGAAAACGCGTACATACACTTGCAAAAGACAATCAAGAAGATGGTCTTTCGTCTTGTGGACAAATGTAACGGACGTGACAGCTATAAATGCTCTGTGCTTATTTACTCAGCAGCATCCACACTCCCTTGAAGGCAGATCTGATAAACGACGATTTTTTCTCAAATAATTAGGGGAAGAACTGATACATCCACACGTGGAAAATAGGGTTAACAATCCACGACTCCAAAAAAGTATTCTACACGTCATGGCACGTTGTGGAGTTACTCGCCAACAGCCAATCGTTCAAGAAATTGGAATATCTCCGAAAAGAAGATGCTTCATGTGCCCACATGATTTAGATATAAAAACAAGCCAAACATTCTACAAGTGTGCAAAAGTATTTGCAAAGAACATAGTACAGTTGTTTGTAAAGATTGTTTTCTTTAATCTCGATATGATAAGCTGTATTCACTAAAAGTGAATTTTTGTAATTTTATCTCAGGAATGTATGTGTTGTAAATGATATTGACAGTAAAATAAATGCCTCAATACCACACGAAGTATTTCTTGATTCATTCTGTGTCACAAAACCTATCATAGTTTGAAAAAAGTACGTTATTCTTTACAATTTGTTCTAGTTATAAAGTAGGAGTCTACCATACCCTTCAATGCATTCTTGGTAATCCAACTACCCATGCTCCCAAGAGTTAAAAATGCACTGTTCTACGGAGGCCTGGTGAAATGCCAGCGAGGTAGTTCAGCTCGTTCGGTCAGAGGGCTAACCATCCTCTGTAATAACAAACAAAATTTTTAACAAAAATAACTGACTTAAAAAAATTATTCCAAAATCAATAAATATGAACTACAAAGTAAAATTAGTATTTCATATTCTTCTACAACTTAATAATCAACTTACTTTTTCTACTCATCAATATGTAGGTACAATCTACTTGTTTACCAGCAAGAAGATAGGTAGGTACCTACCCACATTAAATCTAACTCATCACACATCTATGAATAACAAACAATGATCAAAATATTTTAAGAATTTTCCTAAGTAAAATGAAATAAAAAATATTAGACTACTTAAAAACAATCAAGTTATTACGATCATATGATGTAGTTACCATTATCGTTATTTTTGGGGTCGGTACCAGCCAAGGAAACATGCGATCCGACTTCGGTCTCAATATTCTCGTAATTTTTTTGGTAGGTATATTGTAGTGGTGTTTCCTTGGTTGACACCGACTCCAAAAATAACAATAATTGTAACTACATTACATTATCGTAATAACTTGATTGACTTTTAAGTATTCCAATGTTATTCATTTCATTTTACTTAGGAGGACTCTAAAAATATTTTGATCATTGTTATTCATAGGTATGTGTTGACTTAGAAGGTTCAAATTCAAATGTCTGTTAAGCTTAAGGGACTTAACTGCGGCAACATCAGTCCCTATACTTTACTTATGAACTAGCTTATACTAAAGACGACACAAACATCCATTCCCGAGGGGGATTCTAACCCCCGACCGTAGCGGCCGTGCAGACTGTGACTGACGCGCTGCAGACCACTCGGTCACCGCGGCCGACTGTGGGTAGGTACCTACCTATCTACTTGCGGGGTAAACACATATATCGTTCCTACATATTGATGAATAGAAAATGTAAGTTGATTATTAAGTTGTAGGAGAATATGTAATAATTATTATTATTATTAGTTTACTTTTTAGTGCATATTAATTGGTTTTGGAATAGATTTTTTAAGTCGGTTTGTTTATTTTTTTTCATGAATCTGAGGTAAACCAACAAATTTTTTTGAATATGGGTGGACCTACTAAACGTGCTGTTCATATGTGACAGCGCCGTTTAAATGAAACAAACGAAGTCAGGGAGAAACGCCTATGTCAACAGAGGAAATCTACCTCGAGGACAATTTCAAAAGAGACTTGCGAAGAGCGCAAACGTACACTTTCAAAAACGCCGCCTTACATGAAAAAAAGTTTTGAACAGGGACTTGCTTGACCATACGACGTTACGGTAGGTGACACAAATATCCGGATAGCCTATACAAGATTCGGCCGAGTATCGTTAATTTCCTCTAAGAACTGAAGAGTTCCGTTACTTTGTCATGGATCATATAATCAGAACATAACAAAACTCTCATTAAACTAACCTTGAAGTACTTCCTTTCCAATAAAAAAATGAAACATCGAAATCGGTTGGCGTTGGCGCACATACGTAATGCAAATTTAAGACTTAATGTGGTTTTATTATGGATGCCATTGTCAGAACTGGACTAAATTGAAGTGGGACCACATGGGATACACCAGCTTTCAAATAAAATAAAAATGTTCAAAATCGGTTCACACAGTCGAAGGTTCTGAGGTACAGGTATCAAACATAAAAAAAAAAAAAATAAATAAATAACAGTCTAATTGAGAACATCCTTTTTTTAACTTGGTTAAAAATAAATGGATTGATAAAACTGAACCACGAACTCAACGAACATCATGGAAGAAACATGATCTGATATCTGCAAAGTGGCGTGTACAACTGCTTAGTTAGCAGGAAACCTAAGCTCCAATCCTGCCTTGGTAGAAATTTGCAATTACTCCAGTCAGCCTATATAACGACTTTACAAGGTGACGCGATTTCATTTTTGGAAAATGTAACAGACTGTCATGGAAGAGTGATTTATGGAGAGGTCAGAATCCGTGACAGGTCCCCTAGATTTGACCGCGTAAATCTGAACCATGCCTGGCGAATAGCATTTCTACATCAACATACATCACGGGCGTTTCATGATTTGGACCTTAAGGCGTTGGATAAGAGAAAACGTATTTTGTACTGTGCTTTAGACGGTAGCCTTATTTTTGTCAATATTAGAGGAAACTCGTTAGTCAGCATAAATATCGTTAATTGTCGAAAGACCCTGTGTGCAAAACCGGTACCGGAGGCGTCACACACGAGCAGGTCGAAAATTGCGGCGAAACTTATCAGTGTATGGAGGATACATTTATAACTACATTAAACGACTGCGGCGATGTTTCCATACATGTGCAAACAACGATGATGGTAACCAAGAAAACCACGTGTCAAGTCGTCCTAATACAGATAAAAAAAATTTCAAATGTTTGTAAAGCTATGGGACCAAACAGCAGTGGTGATCAATCCCTAGACTTTACAGTCTAGTTAGACTAATTTATGCGAAGGACAACACATACGCCCATGCCCGAGGGAGGACTCCAACCTCCGACTGACTGCAGCCGCGCACTCCGCAGTGAGGCGGCTTAGAACCAACGGCGATTCCAGCGCGGTTAACACAGACCCAGGTGGTTACCCATCCAAGTGATAGCCAAGTCCGACAGAGCCTTATTTCGGTGATCTAACTGAAATCGGCATATGCAATATCAAACTTACATGTAAAAAACGACTACGTTAGAATACGAAATTGTGTTAAAAAAATTAAAATGTTTGTTAAGCTTATGGGACTTAACTACGGGGTCATCAGTCCCTAAACTTACAAACTACTTATGAACTACTTACGAACTAGGACGGCACAAATATCCATGCCCGAGGGGGGATTCGAACCCCCGACCGTAGTGGCCGTGCAGACCGTGACAGGAGCGCCGCAGTCCCCTCGGCCACCGCGGCCGGCTAATTAATTGTATTAAATAGTTGAGTGATATAACTCTTCACTAGTTCAACTGTTTTAACATGTTGCATGAATGGAGTCAGGTAGTATTAGGACAAAGGTGGACAAATATTCGGCAACAGGTCGAAACTTATTAGATAACAAAAATGTAAATAATTTATTGATGAACTAATTAGTCGAACTAGACTAGATAGTTAAAACAGTAGACAGGAATCAAATATTTATACTTAATACGACTATTAGGCCTATACATGAGCCAATATATCTTTCTGCGACGTCTCAATCATCACTGGAAGCCAAGCTATGCGCACGGAGCCTGCTTCTCCTAGCTAATGTGTCAATCTATTGCAGCACAGAAATAAGAAAGGTTCTAGCAGAGTTATGTCTTCTAAAACTTAGCGAAGCAGTGGCGCACATAACTAAGCAAAGGAGTGGCCAAGTGCGTTCCAATAATTGATAGATTCACTTCCAACTGACATAATGTTATACGCTAGCACTGTACACATTATAAAAAAACCATTATAGTTGGGATATCTATGCTATCCCCCTCCCCGGTCTCTTTTGTGTTAAATACTGAAAACAGTTTAACAAATTATTATTTAGAAAAATATGATGACACGTGAAACTAAAAAAATCTGTACTCTGAAAACACCGTCCACTGCAGTTATTAAATCGTTTTCAATGTTTTCGATATTTCGCCGAGAACCCTAAACATTATTAAATGTACTATCAAAGCAGAATCCAGATCGGCATTTGCAAGAAGAAATTCCGTGTAGTTTTCTTGACTCTCACCTTCTGATATTTTTCTGGTGGCCTAAAAAATGTTGCTTCTGTTTTGCCAAATAGCAAACTGCATTATGCATTATTTTCCAATACCTCGATATTCGTTCTTACTTTCTAATCGTACAATTCCGTTCCTACACTTCGTTGAGAATTCAAATATACGTCAGCTCTGACAGGACATGCAAAAAATCTGTTTCATGTTAAAAATGTAGAAAGGTGAATTTCAGACTAAGCGTGTTTCTTCACTTCAGTATTAAGACAATTTATTATAGCATTTCTGATTCCAAAATTTCATCCTTGTACCCAGTAGCAGTCAAGTGTAAAAATAAAATTTGTTCGTCGCCTATCAGCAGCAAAGCCAGTCTGATAACATGTAACTCCTTACGAAGACGTGCTGAAGTCCCTTTCCAGTGGACCACATTGAAGCCTTTATACACGCTGATACTGTTAAGGTACGACATAATCTGCATTATCACCTTTTCTACTTCTCTGTTCAGGTACTAATAACAAGTGTTTAACATGCAAACGTAGGCTTCCGCGGCAGTTGTCACTATCAATAAAATTCTTCTGGGTATGATACCGCGTCGTCATTTTGTAAACTTTGCCGACGTTTCGGCCACTGTTGCAGGCGGCCTTCATCAGGGTCTGTGTCTGACTGCTGACTGTACGATCGCTTGGTGTTATATACCAGCGGATGAAGGAGAGGAAGGGGGCGTAGGTTATCCTTTATTGGTGGTTATATTATTGCACACCATTGGTGGAAAGGGGCGTTGCTTATTGGTGTTTTAATGGCTGGTTTTTCATATGATTGGACGTTGTATTCTTCTCCCTTACTGGTCAAAATGGACGTTTTCTATTGGCTTTTGCATTAGAAGTTGCTATTGGCGTAGTGGACCTGAGAGAACGGACGGCGGTTGTGCCGTGCCGCTGTTGACTTGTCGCCTGGCGCAGACGGCGGCGGGCCGGTGCTCTGCGTGTTCGCGGCCGCTGTGGTCTCCGGGGCAGTCTGCGCGAGTCCTTCCGCGCGCGGTGCCGTCACGTAGCGTTGCAACTGCTGGCAGCCAAGACGCCGGCAGCCTGTAGCCATCTTCCCTGTTCATATTAGCGGGACGCTTCGCTATTTCTATAGCCTCTCTAATCTTCCTCCTCGTTGAGAATGGTTGTTTTGCCAGCACGCGGGCCTCACCGAAAGATAACTGTTTTCCGCACTGATTGTGGTGCTCAGAAACCGCTGACTTTGTGTGCTGTCCAAGCCCTATGTACCTTTCATGTTCTGAAAGCCTCGTGCAGATTGCTCGTCCGGTCTCTCCTATGTAGACCAGCCCACACTCGCAGCTTATTTCATAAACGCCACCATTACTCAGTTTGTCAACCGCGTCCTTAGTTGAACCTAGGAAATCCTTAGATTTATTGGTGCTGCGGAAGACTGGCTTGATGCCTGCCCGACGAAGAACCTTGCCCACACGTTCAGTGACGGCCTGCATATAAGGTAATAGGGCGATGGTTTCTGCTTCCTGCTGTTCTCCTCTATTGTTTTCATTCCTCCTGGACATTTTTTTATTTATTTCGCCCAGTCCATAGCCATTAGACACAAAGGTGGATCTGAGGTGCCGTAGATCCGCCTGTAGGTGATCGGCATCGCTGATCCTGTGGGCCCTTCTTGTTAGAGTTTGAAGGGCGGACTTCTTCTGCATGGGGTGGTGGTGGGAGGAGGCGTGGAGGTACCTTCCTGTGCTGGTAGCCTTTCTGTACACCCTGTGGCCGAGTTTACCATCAGACTTTCGGTAGACTTCAACATCGAGGAAAGGCAGCACCCCATTCTTCTCTACTTCTATAGTGAAATGTATTTTGCTGTGCTGTCGATTGAGATGTTCGTGGAAGTTCTGTAGCTCCTCTTCCCCATGTGGCCAGATGACGAAAGTGTCATCAACGTATCGCAGCCAGCATGCTGGGCGTAGTGGCGCTGACTGGAGAGCCGTTTCTTCAAAAGCTTGCATGAAGGTGTCTGCTGCAATCGGCGAAAGAGGGGAGCCCAAGCTACACCGTCTGTTTGTTCATAAAATTCTCCTTTCCACTTGAAGTAGATGGTCGTCAAGCAGTGGCGTACTAAGTCACAGGTGTCAGGTGTTATGCGCTCTTCTAATATGTTAATTGTGTCTGACACTGGTACGTTAGTGAATAACGATGTTACATCGAAACTAACCATCAGATCCGTGACTGATACACTCTTCTCTTTTAAAAGTGCCACAAAATGGGTCGAGTCCTTGACGTATGACTCTGTGTGGCTCACCAGATGTCGCAGCTTTGGTACCAGCTCTTTTGCCAGCTTGTATGTGGGTGAATTAATGCTGGCCACTATAGGACGCAAAGGGAAATATTCTTTATGAACCTACGGTACCCAATACATCCTCGGTGCCTGCGGAACTTGTGGGATGAGTCTTCTGGCTGTGTCAAAGGTCATCCTGGTTTGCTTCAGCAGCGCCTGCGTCGATCTGGTTATCTTAGCCGTCGGATCACCCTTAAGTTTCTTGTATATGGGATCGCCGAGAAGATTTTTCCATTCGTTTATTGTAATCTGGTATACCCATGATGACAGTGGCGTTGCCTTTGTCGGCCTGTATCACTACTAAGTCAGGATTCTTCTTCAACTCCACTATGGCCTGGCGTTCCTCCCTGCTAATGTTTTGTTTTGGTGGCTTCGCTTGAGACAGGATTCGTACCGTTTCTTGTCGGATCTTCTCTGCCTCGGCATGTGGCAGGTGACGCACCGACGTCTCAACTGATTCAATGATGTCTTTCTTCGGTACATATTTCGGTGCGATAGCAAAATTGAGTCCCTTTACCAGGACCTGAGTAGCTGCTTCACTTCAGGTGTGGCTTGATTTACCACTGTCCTTTGCATATCCAGCGTTTGTTCTTCTTTCGTCGTGACCGGCTGCAGCTTGGCAAACTTATTCATCTGACGACTGGCGAGGCTCTCAGTAGACCTCGTGGCTTGTTGGAAGGTCAGCCTATTGACCTTCTCCCAGTCTTCCACATCCAACGTTCTTGCCAGGAATAGGTGTAGTTCGTAGATCTTTTTGTTGTTTATGTCAAGGCTGGTCCGTATGTCTCGTATCCTTTCCCTCAGCAAGGCTTTGCTGGCTCGTAGACAGATGTTCTTCGCCTTGTTCGATTTTATATGCGACTTCAGCCGTAGGAATTTTTGCACTATATTGGTGTCCCTACTTCAGTTCGCAACATCAGAAAAATAGCGAGTAATTTAATGTGTCGATGTTTGCGTCTCCAGAACCAATAGCAGTGACTCTCTAGTTCAGTTCAAGAGTGAATTGGTTGTTTCAAATATCAATTCAGGTCACACGTGTTTTATGAGGATGATGTGGAGACGTTCCTAGTCATGAGGTAGGCAGTATGTTCAGTGAGTAGATAACAGAGCAATGATGGTAAAACATATTTCTATTCGCAGTTTCAGCACTACATGATTTCAATTATAATAGATAATGTTAAGGAACAGTAACCATTTACAAGTCATAAGACCAATGTATTAACAAAGGTAAAATTCATTAATTTAAATTAAGTAACTGAGGTGAAATTAATTTGGCCAATTATTCCAGTTTATGATCGGCACCTAGAGTTGCTCATCAATATAGATTTACTCTTTACATGAATTGACAAAAATATTAGTCGTATGTTGTTTTGAGAAGTGCCGAATTTAGGTACTTGGGTTCTCTGTTCAAGACATTACGAGTATTGCATGTGTTTTAGAATTATTCAAGGCTCTCACATATCGTTGTTTTCGATGTTAGAATGTCGCTTCCATTAGCAGAAAAGTCATTACACACGTGGGTTGAAAGATTAAGAGTATAATATATTCAACTAACACTTGCACCGCAAATATTGCGGAATCGGAAAGTGCGATTGATGTTCGGTTTTCACAGAATGGATTGGTAGTCAGGAGCTCGTACTTTTAGCCAACAAACATTGTAATATTACTTAGAAAGTGTATTTCTTCATGCAAACATACAGTTTTTTAAATGGAACAATAGTTGTTTCTATCAAGCAATGGAATTTTTGACACCAGTTGTCTACAAAGAATTATGAATGACATTTTTATCACGTTTAGTCTGGCAGCTACAACCGTTCAAAGTTTCGGTGGCGGAGGCTGCGATAGCGTATCTGACTGGCCAAGTGGCTAGCCCCTGGGGCACGGCCCACTGTCTCATGACCACCAACCAGCCAGTCAGCTACGCTGTCGTAGCCTCGACCCCCAAAACTTTGAATGATTGTAACTGCCAAACTAAACGTGCTAAACATGATAAAAATCTGATTCTAAATTCTTCGTACACAGCTGGTGTCAAAAATTCCACAGCATGGTAGAAACAACCATTGTTCCGTTTGAAAAAAAAGTATATTTGTTTAAAGTATATTCTAGGTATTTTTACAATATGTTTATTGGCTAACAATACGAGCCCCTGTCTATCAATCCATTCTCCGAAAACCGTACATCAATCGCACTTTCCGTTTCCGCAATAGTTGCGGTTCAAGTGTTAGGTGATTCACACTGTACACACACACCACACACACACACACACACACACACACACACACACACACACACACAATATATATATATATATATATATATATATATATATATATATATATATATATATATATATATATATCCTGTCTACGAATGCACGAATGTAATAGGGGTTGTGCAAAGCGTTCTGTAAAACGTCTGTATTGTTTAAATTTCCTTTAAGTTGAAACAGCGTTTCACGTTCATCGACAATATGAGTAGAAGCATACCTGATTTTCTAAATTGCAGATACCCGCCGAGGAAGGTATGTAAATATTGTTATTACGAAAGACGATTGTGCTTTTAGAAAAAGAAACGTGAGTTCTGCAAGTAGATTGTATTAGCTTAACAAACAGAACTCCTGTAAATTATCCTTCACCAGTCGTTACAAATAATGAAAACTCCAGGCGCAGTAAAAGATAAGCGACAGAATTAGGACGCACTGAATGATTCACGCTCCCCAACACGTAAAGACCGACGGTCCAATCGACATCTAAACTGCCGCAATAGATAAAGGGGAATGCGCTTCTGGCGATATTTATGAATAAATTAGTTTTTGCAGTAAAACGTGGCGTAATTTGCATAACGCGTCGTTGATTTATGTGAAACATTAAATTCTGCAAAGCTAGCTGCCTTGATCGGATGGCGCTTTTATAATCGAGGGTTTCATGCGTTTAATGTCTTTTTTTTGTAACCATTTCACTATTTGGAAAAATAAATATCATACCGGCGGCCATTTATTTCACAAGGCTATCTGTGATTAATATTTATTATAGGGAGCTGTTATTCCAGTGGTAAATATTGCTGTCAGATGCAAGAGAGAACGGGGATTTCCAACAGCTGCGACTACAGCTTTCTGCAAAGACTACCAATTTGCTGCTACTCGAGTGACACTTTCCAATACACGACGAACACTACTTCCAGGGCAGAGGTTGAAGAATCTTATGCTACTTTCTGATGTGAAATCCCTTCACTACATTAACGAAAGAAGGGTCAACAGCGCTACATAGTAATTTTTGTAACTTCGTTGCAAATGTAAGGCTATTGAACCAAACTGCTGTGATCATCAATCCCTAGACTTGTTAACTGCTTAAATTAACTTACACTAAGGCCTACACAGACATATACACACATGCCCGCCGGAAGACTCGAACCTCTTACGGGAACGGCCGCCCAGTCCATAGCATATACATTAGTATATGTAAACATCTTTGGCAAAGCTGTTGCTAATTACGAAAAAAATATAAAAGTTTCTTTAATTTAAAGTTTTAATGTAAAAAGCTGCATAACACCTGACAGTTAAAGCAACAGTTACGCCAGATGTCAACATTAATTAACGTCCAAACATCGTAAACGCGCTTGAGAATGACAAACTGTCGAAACAGTTGTATCAATGTTAAATAAAACATAAGCAGCAATGTGGAACATTATTACAATGTCTTTTTAGGACATATATGATGCTGCAGGCCCAACAATTAGGAAAATAGTTTGTAAATTTAGGGACTGATGACCCCACAGATAAGTCCCATAAGCTTAACAAACGTTTGAACATATACAGTATTGAACACATACATATGTTGAGAAATATACTGAAAAGTGTTTTCGTAGAACTGTTTACAACAAAGTGTCATGTGTACGATATGTAAAGTTTGGAGGTTTATTTATCATTTAGAAGTGCATAGTTTACGGCTTCCGTGACTCCAGTCAAAATATTAGTTATGTGGTCTGCCTATGGTAACAAGTAAAAAGTAGTTGTTATTTTTATTTTTTATTTTTTTAATTATCATACGGATATCATACCTACAGATTTGTTTACACGTCACATATTGATCACATAAACTATTTTTATTTGTACCATATTTTCCCTTAATATGTATAGTGTTGTGGTAGTCCAGTTACTATTCTCGATAACTTGATACTGGCAGAATTACAGATACTGCCATGAGTTATAAATTCAGGCAGTATTTACTGTTGTGAAAATTGATCTTGTGTGAAAAGATAGCTGTTTTATCAAATTTTATATCAGCGCACACTCTGTTGCGTGGAGAAAATATCATTGTGAAAAAATCACCTAGGCTGAAGCAAAACCTTGTCTACTCCATACCCTTTCTTTCAGGAGTGCTACTCCTGAGAGGTTCGCAGGAGAGCTTCTGTGAGGTTTGGAAAGTAGGAGGCGAGGTACTGGCGGAAATAAAGAGCGTGCCGGGATAGCTCAGTAGGAGACATGATGGCTCAGAGCGCTCAGAGCGCTCAGTCGGAGAAAAAGAAAAACGAACTTATCCTAGCACTCAACGAACAACGTAGACTAAACACAAACGTGCGACCGCAAAGAACCGATCTACCCAAGGAATAAAGAGGAAAGAAAATAAGGAAAGAAGTCGGTAGTGCGCTTGATCACGAAAGGCAAAGTTCGAATCCCGGTTCCAGCGCACAGTTTTAATCGGCCAGGGAGTTTCATATCAACGCACACTCCACTGCAGATTAAAAATATCGTTCTGAGAGTTAGTTATTTTTTTTTTTTTCAAGTAATAGAATCCCCCTTTTATTCACCGCAAACCTTTTTTGACTTTTACTTTTCAAGGTAATGCAACATTTCCTTGTTTAATTCGTTGTTTTTTGTTAATATTTAAAAGAGGAAACTAATATTGCGTAATTGAAAAAAATTACAGCCTATGCCTGAACACTGCAGGGTTATTAGAGATAGAGCATTATGTGGAACTGGCTTATGGTTTCACCGCATTATGAGCATTCCAATTTTGTTTCCTGTCTTGAAAATTTTCATTATGATTGCTAGATCTTGAAACTGTTCGAAGAGTAATGCCTAAAAACCCAAACATACTATAAAAATGTGTGTGTGCTCAAAATCTTCTTCTATACTAATGGTTCAGTTTCACCCAAACTTGGCACAAATATTCCTTATTGTCGAACAACCTACGACACATGGTTTAGGAGATATGACGCCGTAAACCTCAGCATGCGATGCGTGAATTTTTTCACCCATTATTTGAGAAAGTCAGTTCTTAGCGATGTGAAATAAACTTTACACCTAATTTCAAACATTGACGCAACATTCTCTCGCCGATGACTTCCACAAAATTATAAATTAAAAGATGTATTTGGTCTACTACTTTTCCACTATTCATGCAGTAAACCTACGGCATTCTACATGACGTTACAATTTATTACTTCTACACTACTTCTACATTATAATGTATTACTTCTACACTACTTTTATACACCCAAGAAATTTTACTGACAGTATACACCCAATATCATTGGATGAACAACCGAAATTATAGCGTAGTACGATTTATTACTTGATTACTACAAACCCTGTTCGCGTCTCGAAAACAGTATGAACATATAGCACTCAATTTACCATCGGAATTAAATCATAGTAAGACACATAGTTCAGGAAATATGGTGTCAGAAACAATTAAATGAACTAAAATCAGCCCCAATACGCGTGATGCAAATTATTACGTATTTACTACCGACTATTCACAACAGTTCCACGCCGGCCGCGGTGGCCAAGGACACTGAGGCGCTGCAGTCACGGTCTGCACGACCACTATGGTCGGGGGCTCGAATCCCCTCTCGGGCATGGATATTTGTGCCGTCCTTAGTGTTAGCTTGTTCATAAGCAGTTTGTATGTTTAGGGGATGGTGACCCCATAATTAAGTCCCACAAGCTATACAAACATTTGAAATTTTGAACAGTTCCGCATACAGTTCCTTAACATTTCACTCTACTAACATGGATAAATTATATTATTGCGGGAGATAAATTGGTAGAACAATTAGGGGATCAGTTGAGATATCTAAGTTCTAACGTATTGTCATCGGTTCTGCGGAGTGGAGACAGATGAGTTAATGGTAATTACAGAAAGTTGCTGCAGAGCGAGTTGGTGTTGTCTTGTGTTTTTTCTACCAAACGAATTACACAAACATTTGGGTTCAGACAGTGTAGTTAGTACGTAGTGCAATGCAACAACATCGTGATTTAACACGAAGCTACGGCATGGAGAGTCACAGGAGGTTTGGTAGCGAGACAGACACAGAGGGAGATGACTGCAGCTATGGGAGAGTCCCAAAGCGTAATTTCCAGGAGCTGGATACCATTTCAGACAACGTAAGTCGTTAAAACAAGGCTTGGCCAAGGTAACATCAGGGGTAACATCAGTAATAGGTGACTTATCTCCTATTGACAGCAAATCGAGATAGGAAGTTGAATGAAAATCAGCTGCAACGCACCCTCCAGGCAGCAATATAAACACAAACAGTCCGAAATCGCTTTAGGGAATCTTCGACTGGTACGTGTCCCGTTAAAAGCACGACACCGTTTAGCCCGCACAAACTGGTGGGGTAAACATCAGGAACGAATGGCGCCGGGTTCTGTTCACAGAGAGTCAAGAGTTTGTATTCAGACGGATGATCATCGTTCCCTCATCTGGAGAGAATGTGAAACTCGGAGGAATCCTGCGAGCTTTTCTGTAGGGAAACAGCATCTCAAACAGTTTACATACATTATCATCTTGTGATGGTGCAGCTCTTGTCTCTTCCGTGCTTGCAGTATTAGAATTGTGGTTGATTCCGCCTTATGCCTGTGTGTTACCTGTTCTTGTAATTTTCTGTGTATTCTGTCCACTGTTTTAGTGTCATACCCATTTTCTTGTGCAATTTGTTTAATTGTGTCCAGTTCTTCTGTGTAGTCTTGTTTGCTCATTGGTGATGTGATTAATCGGTGTAGTAGAAATATGAAACTTGTTTCCTTCTCGGTTATTGGGTGATTGGACTGGTTGTGAATGACAGTGCTGGTCATTGTGTCATGACAATCGCGCTTCACATCACAGACACGCCACACAAACAAATGGAACATCATACAGCCACCACAACAAGAAAAATGCTGTTTCACAGAAAACATTGCATTGAAGAGCATGAAACATAATAACACGCCTCAAACAAACAAGCAGCAACTCCACAGCTCAAATGTTAGTAAGCCAAAACAGCCACATAGAAATAATTTCAATGTAACTTCCAGGCTAATGTAGGCCTACAATAAATCAGCCAGTTTTCGTAAACAAAATGTCTTGTTGTTGCAGATGACAGGTTGTCAAAATTCGTCATTCTACAAGCAATGCACATGAAAATTCTGCAAATAACACAATGTAAGTACTTTGAATAAATTAGGTCTAAAACATCTAACAAAATTGTCAAACCAAACAACTTGTGCAAACGATTGTACAACCAAAATATGTAACATGTCATTATAGAAAATAAACAACAGAAACCCACGGAAGATGGCAGAATAAGTGATGAAACTAGTTTGGGAATTTAAACAAAACAAAAAGTGTCTTGCATAAGGCGGAATCCAACCACAAATCTAAGTTTACATATACTTATGCTTTTGCATGTGCATTTTTAGAAATGTGCGTCTTCTCTCCTCGCTTCCTCTGAGACAGAATACATTTTGTGTGTTCACAAATACGATATAAACATGGAAGTATAGGACAGTGCTCCTATAATAATATTAATTTGCTTTGTACAACTATAGGCAAGAAATGAATAAATAAATAAGTAAAATTATTCCGTGCGAATAATTTAAGAGTCCTGCAACAGTTCATTGCGCATGCCCAAGTTCAGAGGTGACAGAGTTCATAGATCCAGCGGTCTGTCGCGCTTCTACTAGATGTTCACACCGTCGAACAGAAGAAATGTAATACTAAATAAAATAATTATGGCTATTATGCCGCATCAGTTATGAAAATACTTAACAAAGGATTTGCCGACGTTTCGACCACTATGCAGAGGTCCTCTTCAGGGCGGTTAACTGTATGATGCTGCTGAATGTTTGCCTGTATATGCTGTGCATTTTTCGGTTATCCGATATCGAGTCAACCATCTAAGATGGAGATTGGTTGGCAGTAGCGAATCAGTGGGCTCTTAGGTTTGCCACCATAGTAAATGATAGAGAAAATCTTGTATCTGACTGGAAGGCAACTATCAAGCAACAGCTAGTATCAGTGGGTGGTGTTTCCTGCTGCGAACGTTCGGGCCGCGCGTCAGTTCTACTGTGGCCGCTGTTGACACTGCAGAAGTGGGGTCAAGTGGTGCCGCTGGGCTGGGATTGCTGGCAGTAACGTCGAAGCTTACTTGTGGCCTATCGCCCTATACATGTCGTAAGGCCGTTTAATTATTTGATTGCAACTCTTATTTTGCGTTGCCTCGTAGTTAGGATGCTGAGGTTCTTTACAATTTAACTCAAGATATAATTTATTTAGAAAATCATTATTCGACCATGGAGAAACGTGTGAAACATGACTATACGCAGGCATAAATACATCGACGAACGTTTCACATACAGGGTGTTTCACTAAGTGTGTTTGCCCGTCCACCGTCGGGGGTTCGAATCCCCCCTCGGGCATGGATATTTGTGCCGTCTTTAGTATTAGGTAGTTCATAAGTAGTTTGTAAGTTTAGGGACTGATGACCCCGTAGTTAAGTCCCATAAACTATACAAAAAAAAAAAAAAAAAAAAAAAAAAAAAAAAAAAAAAAAAAAAGCTCTCTAGAGCGTAAGAGTTGATAAAACTGGCTCTTCTGAACTTGGACATGCGTACTGCTCTCGTCTTGGACTTCAAATTATTCGGATCGTGCAATCTTTTTGCCTCTTATTGTACATAATTACATACGTTTTGTGGGACGAATAAAAAAAATGTGCAATTTTCACTACTCTCCGTTTTGTCAGCCATAAATCTGTAGTACCAAAGTACGACCAATCACCAGGTTTTTTTTTTAGTAAGAAAATAATTTTGTATGTAATATTTCATGTCTTTTCATAAACTTCACGACATGTAAGCGGATTTTAGTAATCGTAGCACGTCTGTAAAACTTTATTCATTAATTTATCTTTAAAAAGTTCAAAACGTAAGGTTAATCGATGTTGAATATGAGAATCTGTAGCCAGCATCCATACCTCATCTTGCGATTCTAGGAAGCCTTCTTTCTGCTTCTAAAACAGCAATTCGTGACAATGAAGAATATAAAATGTCTTTGCTGCTGATTTAACTCACAGAAATCTAAGCAATACTGACAGATTGCTACTTAACCACATTGTCGCAAATCGCAATATAATGAATATATACAGCAGATATTTGTAGCAAGTGACTTATTGTAAATATTACAATATTTTTAAGATAGGCACACACAGGTTCTTACCTAACTACATCCTGGGAAATTGCGACATACTCGGAAAAAATGGGTAAATATTTGTCACAGGACGGTCTCAGAATTAATTAAAAACACAAAGATGGGACCTACGTTTCTTGCGCCAGGACTCTTAACCACACTAACCAGTTGCTAGCTCATAACAATCTCCAACTTTACTCACACGGCAGTAGTGACCACTGCTACTTTTCCGACTGTGATTTATGTTACCGTCTCCTGACAGGTTTCACCGCCAAGTGCCATTGACGGATATTTAATTATTAAGAAATCATTCCACTGCAGACGTGACTTTTACAAATACTTTGTGCATCCATAAGCGGTGATACCATCTACTGGCTGAGCACGCATTTTACTGTCGTCACTATCTATGATATTCTTATGCATTTTTTCCATAAGGAGGCCAATGATAAATACAGGCTATGGTGCAAGTGAATGTGCCACCAGGAGAGATGACGTCGATAGTATCTGACTTGAAGTCGTATAACTTGTGCACGCTGTATTGGAATTGGCTTTCTACGCAACATATCAATTTGTAACTAGCTGAGTTAGGCTGAAATTACTCGATACAGGGCCTCTTTCGAGATCGATACAGCGTGTATGAATCGTAATGACGTCACGACGATAAAAGTTTACAATTCGTGTTGCGGCGTGTCAAGTGTTCAGGTGTTAGTAGCGGATGTAGCAGAGACAGTTGACAACCCATTAGATATTAGCGCATAACAGTTGTTTTGCCTTCATATAGAGAAGATGGAATACCAAAATGCGGCCGAGCACAAATTTTCATTCGCCGCTCTCCTGCAGACTAATAATATTGGTCTCAATTCCCCGGTTCCGACAAAGGTTTTCGGAAGGTTTTGCTTGGTTGTAAGGCATATGCCATAATTGGTAAGCAACTATCACTTATTCCCAATTATGATCCTACTTCCCTTCACTATCAGCTTGTTCGTTGGCGCAGTTTCTACATACACTTTATTTTTACTACTGCTCTTAATTTAAGATACATTAAAATTATTTTACTGCATTGAAGCCGGCATATTTGGCCCAATTTCTAGACACATTTTGTTTTTACTACAGCTCTTTAAGAAATCACAAGATGATTTTACTCATACTGTTTTTAAATCAGACGCTGAATAATATGGCATTAATTTTTTCCCATTTAAAATTGCTTTTTATAGACAAAATATGACAAATGTTAAAAAGTACAAGGAATTTAAATTGTAAAAATACCGCATCAATACCACGTCAATGTTGGCAATAGTGTCTCCATTTTGTAATTAATTTGAAATTTTCACTTTGATTAGTTTCCGAACTGTGAGTGTGACAATCGCGTGATTTCATTAAATTACATTCATTTCGCTCCTAAAAATAACCGGATGCGTTTGCGTATCACAGTTACGAATTTCTGGAACATATTAACGTCTTGTTCCAATGACAGATAAATGAAATTTCACAAAATAAAAACAAAAAGATACAAGGTATCCGGCTTTCGATTTGAAATGGTATGCATCTCATGCGCAAAAGCTCCTTAAAAAAAGCACAGACGGACAATGCTCCAGTCACTGATGCGAAGTGTCAAGAAGTCATGTAGCATAGAGCGGTATTTATCCGCGTCGTCTGTTGCGTTCATATTCTTGTATAGGTGCCAAAAACCATCGAAAGTACAATAATTTCGCAACTTTATTCTTTAGTTAAGACGATGATCATCAGATTACAAGACAAGTTTGGAATTTTCAGGTCTAATTTTAAACCGTGTGTAGAATGACGGTAAGAATAAAGATATTATTAAACGCGAAAAGAAATTCATTTCGTTACACCGTGACCAAATCACTGACCGAAGACGCGTGTAAAAACGTGTAAAATATGAAGGATTCAAATGTCATCGATATCATTTTGGCGGTTTGAATACGTTGACGTCTTGTGTAAGCATTTTATTCATTTCGATGGGCCGGCCGCGGTGGCCGAGGGGACTGAGGCGCTTCAGTCACGGTCTGCACGGCCACTACGGTCGGGGGTTCGAATCCCCCCTCGGGCATGGATATTTGTGCCGTCCTAGTTCGTAAGTAGTTCATAAGTAGTTTGTAAGTTTAGGGACTGATGACCCCGTAGTTAAGTCCCATAAGCTATACAAACATTTGAGCATTACGATGGATTGTATTACGTACAACATATACCACTAAAAGTATTATAATAAGTCAAAGAAAAAATAGCTTTTCCAGAACTCCTCAAGCGTCTCAGAAACTATAAGAGAATTGTCGATGCTCAGAATAACCTTGAATGAAACACTTTCTAAAGTGGCCTATGTTGTTCTTCAGCGTCTAAATCGGTTAAGCGGTTTTGCCATGAATGCGTATCAGACAGAGCTTCTGTCGCGTTTATAATATTAGTACGGATTACGGCATCTGTGTTACGCATAAAAGCATGCAAACAAAAGTAAGAACTAAATCCGCAAGGTAAAAGAAAACGATGTGTTAAACATGCTGTTGCAGTCCTACACAGCAGCCAACGCTGTATGTTTACCCCACGAGTTAGTTGCGCAAACAGATCGCTTACGTTACTTACTTTAAAGGGGCAGGGGGCGGGGTTAAAGAATAAAATTAAAACCGTAAACACACTCATTTCACAGTAAACAGGTTTCGTTCTCTACCTAGTACAACCATTATCACTTTGTGACGTTTCATAGGAGATATTAAAGATTCCGAGTTAAAAACCCCACAATAAAAGTCACTACTAAGATCTTTTTTGAAACGAGAATATTGTAAATTTTATGAACCTAACAGTTTTTCTAACGATTGTATCAGTTTCGAACTATTTACGAAAATCTAGGTCATCTATTAAGTTTTGATAAACCATACACCTTTATGAATATTTTTTCACTTGTAAATTATCGTTACCTTAAAATTTTAGTAAAATCTTAAATTTTAAGATCGATCATAAGACGTCAGGTGCAGACTCGTTTGTTTACATGAACTGACAACTCAAAGGTTATTGTATGGCCTAGCGACCGTGTAGCGAAATATGCACCACTTACCTTTAAATAATTTATTGCATGAATTGTAACCTTTTTTACCAACTTTTGTAACCAGTTAATTTATCTGTTAACCAATAAATCGAACTGTATAATTTTTTTTTAAATTTGTAGTTAATTTGTTTGAAACAGAATGTGTAAACGTGACGTGACGTGACGTGACGTATTCTCGACTTTGGCGCCAAAATCTATGTATGTTAACATGCCGCTACTGACGGCAAGTAGCAGTTGAGGGCCGTTGAGGACAGTTATGGTAGTTGATGGCAGTTGTAAGCTTTACACGAAATGTATACAGTGCTGTAGTGTGATGGAAGAGTCAATAAACTTCCGTTTTCATCTAACAACGACTTTATTTTGGTGGAAGAACCTTGGAGAATGTGCTGCAATTAACTTGACCAAGAACTTAAGTTTGATTCGTTGTGTGGTTTGAAGTGTTTTAGTAACAAGCAACCCTAGCGACGATCTAAGCCCTATTCACGCATGCCACGCAACGTCTCAACTTGGTTCATAAAACCTTCAAGTTTTTGCGGACAAGCGACCATACGTTGGCATGCATATTTCTTTATTTCTTCTTTTAAGTTAAAAAAAAAATATATTATGCAACCGCTTCTACTTTTTCTTCTCTCCCGTTGAAGATTCGAGTCCTCCATCGGACATGGTTGTCAGTGTCGTATGTAGGTTAGTTTAAGTAGTTTGTAAGCCTAGGGACAGATAATCACAGTAGTTTAAAAAAACATTAATTTGAAGTTCTACCTTTTAAGAGTATTGCTAGAAATGACCTAGGAAAAGTTCAAATGTTTATAAATCTATGCGGCTTAACCACTGCAGTTATCAGTACCTATGCTTAGAAACTACTTAAACTAACCTACGGAGACGCATATAGTAAGCAGATTGAAATGGATGTGGGTTGCCGTTCTTATGAGGAGATGAAAAGGCTTCCTCAGGATAGAGTAGGGTGGAGAGCTGCATCAAACCAGTGTCTGCACACACACACACACACTTTCCCATTCCAGAGAGAGGAGTCGAACCTCCGACGGGAAGCTCGGCGCCTTAGAGCACTCGGCCATTTCACCGTGGTGGCCGTAACTGTTTTCTAAGACGTGTATAAAA
This sequence comes from Locusta migratoria, assembly GCA_026315105.1. Classification (NCBI taxonomy): domain Eukaryota; kingdom Metazoa; phylum Arthropoda; class Insecta; order Orthoptera; family Acrididae; genus Locusta; species Locusta migratoria. The sequence goes on along the minus strand of CM048747.1, from coordinate 15,542,593 downwards.
TATGGACATAGCTCGGCGTTGCGACGTGGTTATAGATAATATGAAATTTCTTTGCGCCTTGTGAACGACGTATGATAACTACCTGTAGTGAGCCGCGGCGGAGTAGCCGTGCGCGCTGAGGCGCCCTGTTACGGTGTTCGCGGCCGTTCCACCGCGGAGGTTCGAGTCCTCCCTCGGGCATGGGTGTGTGTGTTATTCTTAGCATAACTTAGTTTAACTATTTATTATTATGTTTGTTCCCAGGGAACAGACGTTGGCGGTGATCCGCAGCAGAGATAAATATATCCACGTATATACTTCGCAAATCGCGAAATTTCTCGACGTCTGCTGCTCTTGTAAAATCGACAAACGATCTGCAACCCTGGTTCGAGTCCCGATCCGGCACAAATTTTCATGTGTTGCAGATCGTTTGTCCATCTTACAGGAGCAGCAGACGTCGAGAAATTTCGCGATTTGAGAAGTATATATCTGGATTAGTGTAAGTAGTTTGTAAGTTTAGGGACCGACGACCACTGGAGTTAGGTCCCATAACTTTACAATCATTTGAACATTTTACCTGCAGTGAGGTTGGTGTTAGCAGTGGTGTGACCTGGTTGCGCGCTGTTCGCTGTTGCAGGCATGAGCGGTGCGGAGGCAACGGCCGTGCACGCTGCCTCGCCATGCGGACTTCCGCCACGGCGCTCATGGTGAGTACCACAACTCTTCTATCAATCAGTATTACAGTAGACTTGCGCATAATAGTTCGCGATTGGCAGCGCTCACTCCGCGAACTAGTTCTTTTAGTTCGTCCGCTCCCAGTGACGGCTGAGCGGTGTGGTCTGCGCATGCAGGTGGATGGAGAAGTTCCCCCCACCTAGTTGCTTCATGCGCTTGCTGCTTGAGCCGCTAACGATATCACGAAAACCAAAAGAAACAGTTTGTGGATAATTTATCGCGTTTAAGTTTAGAGTTATCTCTATATCTTGGCATTGTGGAATTTATTAGTCAGATATTGCAGAGTGCAGAATACTTCAAAGCAGAAATTTTGTGGCACTGAACTATGTAATCTAGCAGGCAGACGCTAACCTCGAAATGGCTTTCATCAGCATAAGGCAAACACGTGATTTTTAATTCTGTTCGTGATCTAACGCGCATATTTTAGTTCGCGACCTATCGCGCATATTTTAGTTCGCGACCTATCGCGCATATTTTAGTTCGCGACCGGTAGCTCTCATTTTAGTTCGCAGCTCGGCCGCGAAGTAGTTCGCTCTTTTTAGTTCGTCCGCTCGTTTTGGCTTTTGCCACCGCTACTAAAAATTACAGCTGAGCTGCATCTCAGCTCAAAATGACGACAACTGGGAAGAGGGAATCACACGGTTCTGCGCGCTTTCGCGTCCTTTCGCTTGTTACCCGTTAGTCTTCGGAAAAGGAGCGGACGAACTAAGAGGCGTGGGATCTGCAAACTAGTTCGCATAGTTCGCCTGTGGGAGCGCTCTTCCGAACTAGTTCGTTCGCGAACTACACAAGACCATATTACAGGCTTTCCGCTACTCACAAAATCTGCATGTCTACGTAGTGGACTAAACCCTTGGACACTGCTGTCATGTGCTAAAAAATCCACGAGCTTTCTGCCAAGCACTCCTTGACCATTGTCAAGTGGTATGACTGCCTCGTGGCTGTTAGTTCTGTATGCTAGCAGCCAAGAGGCAAACGAGAAAGTGAGGCCCAGACGGATACGTCATGTCACGTTGAAAAGGCTTGACTATCTGACGACTGTGGGCTGTACCAACACCGCCTAGACAACAAGGCCTACTAACAGACCGTGCCACGTCACACCAATAGGACGTGAACTCAAGCTGACTAGCTGGCCACTGGGGCACAGTCCATCGTCTCGAGCGGCCAGCCAACTAGCGCCCTCTCGGTGTGTCGCGGCACGGCCTCTTGGGATGCCTTGTCTTCTAAGCAGTATGTCCGTGACATCGGCATGTGTGGGCGGGCATTGACTCGGCGTTCCATTACAAACCCGAAATCACTACACAGCCCTCATCTGCAGGCCGTGTCCATTTTTAAGGATGATGTCGGTGATTTAAATTTCGATAGCTTCTTTAATTACACAAGCTCAGTGTGAGTCACAATGAAGGTTTAATCAAATTTGATTCGGTTTCCGTCTTCTGAAACACCCTCGTCTAAAGCGGATTTTTCGTTGACATCGTAAACGATAAACCGTCTCACGTCCCTCAGCCGTTGTTCTACAGTTCGTGTTGTTTCAACAAAGGACTGGCCTCATTCAGAAGGATACAGACGCCACGCGTTCTGAGAATATATATAAATTGCTGTTCGTTAGTCTCGCTAAAACTCGAGAACGGCTGAACCGATTTGGCTAATTTTAGTCTTGAAATATCGATATAAGTCCAGGGAAGGTTTAAACGGTGATAAAATAGGGAAAAGTTGTCCGGAAAAGAGGAAAATCGAGACTAACTGAAAAGCCTTTTTCCAGTGATCTATCAATACCGTTCGTCCAATTGCGATACAATTGTGTACATTTCGCATTGAAAGCAAGAGGAAGGTTCGCATTAAATAAAAATTTGAAAAAGTACCCCGGAAAGGAGTAAATTTAGGAAAAACCGAAAACGATTTTTTTCCAACAATAAAAATCAATTGCCACATGGTTGTAAGAGCATGACTTGAGTATGGCTTGACAGGACAAGGTTTGTATGAAATAAATGTTTTGGAAAATCTACCGGAAAATTCGAAAATTTGAGAAAAACTGAAACTGCGTTTTTCGGTGTCTTTTTGTTGAATTCAGCCCTATAACTGACTATTCGCACGACGGAGAGAGGTAATTTTTGTTTTGTTTCGTTCATTATGGTCTTGGAAAAGTATTCAGTAAACAAATAGGGACAGTCAAGAAGGAGAGTCGCAAAATTTGAACCAAGTTCCTTTTTCAATGTGTTTTTAAATGTACTCAACACTATAAGTTGAGAACCGTTCATCTGATTGCGATAAAATTTTGATCGTTTGACGTTCAACGTAAGATGAGCGTTCTTATGAACTAAAAATTTGGGAAAGTTACCCGAAAAATTTGAAAATGCGCGATAAACTTTTCAAAAACGCTTTTGTTCCCATTGCCATTCTGGATTTTATATCCTCTTACATTTAAATAAATATTATATGTTGGCAAATTTCTCTTTTTCAAAAATGTTTTTCTTCCCATTGCTATTCTGCATGTTATATTCTCTTACTGCGACCATCGCATGTTATTTTACTACCCATGTAACAAAACTCATCTACCACCTTCATTGATTTGTTACTTAATCTAATTCCTTCAGCATCGCCCGATTTTCCAAGACTGCATTCCATTATCTTTGTTCTGCTCTACTTAAAGTTCATTTTATACGCTCTCTTTAGCACACTGTCCATTCCATTCAACTGCTCTTCCAGGTCCTCTGCTGTCTCTGACAAAATTACAATGTCATCAGCAAAACGTAATGTTTTTATTTCTTAACCCTGAACTTTAATCCCTATTCCAAATTTTTCCTTGCTTTCCTTCACCGCCTGCTAGATGTACAGTCGGTGACAGAATTCGCGAGACCCCTCGCCTAATCGCTATACACAACCGCAAAGTTCTGCTGCTTGGTAGGAAGTATATACAGCTAGGCAACACGATCGTACATACTGTCGATTACCCATCTGACACGAAATCTGTGAGGAAAAATGTTATCTGTGAGGAAAAATGTTATCTTCCAGTATCGCAGCCAGTTGTAACAACACGCGTGCTTTCTATGCGACGTGAAGGCGACTTCGAAAACTGATTTTAGAAACTGCTTTGCGTATTAGCCATAGCGTTTTAAGCTGTTCGCGACCGACAAATTCCTTTCCACATTCCTTTTCTTATAGTTTCAATGAACAAAGAGGGCAATTAGAATTGAGATGCTGCAGTCCGTGAATATTTTCGCACGTTACTGACACATTCAAATGGAAAAATTGCATGCACATCATAGAAGTAATTCAATTACATGAATGGACATTGTTATGATGCTAAGTGTTACATCATAGTGTATCATGTTCCGAGTATCGCTGACGGTTTCCGCCCACCGCCTCGGTTGCGCTATAAAGACGACAACCGTTTGGCGCCGCAGATCACTGATGGTATTTCCGAGAGTGAAGGTATCGTGTCATTTCCACTGGTTCTCTTTCGGTTGATGTTGCAACTAAGATATCAGCACAAATTTAACAAACATAAGCCAGCTGTGTCACCACAAATTACAGTTCTCCTCAGATGTTTGCTACTTTTGCATACTCCTTGTCTTATTGAAATGCCTAATAGTAAGCATTCCACAACATATTGGGCTATTATAATACCAGATACGATTATGTCAAATGAATGTGCAGAGAAGCAAACAAATGATAAAGATAAGCTTATTTATCTCGCCAAATGGCCAACTACTGATCAACGAGCGACAGTTCGATTACTGACTCTTTACATTTTCTTCTATTTTGAAATATGGCTCATTATGTTTCTCACATAACAATAACAAACACACATGATAATTGCCGCGGTGGAGTAGCCGAGCGGTGTAAAGCGCCTCGCTGCGGAGCGCGCGGTTGCTCGCCGTGGAGGTTCGAGTCCTCCCTGGGGCATGAGTGTGTGTGTTTGTCCTTAGGTTAGTTTACCTAGGTTTAAGCAGTTTGTAAGCTACGGACTGATGACCACGCAGATTGGTCCGATAGATTTACAGACATTTGAACACATGATAATTGAGTAACAATCTGTATCGCAATCATTGTGAGGAAATTATTATTCCGTAACCATGAAAATATATTGATAATACTATATGAAACATGTGCAACAGATAATTGTGTTGCATCAAATGAATTTCTCTAAACTATCGTATCCAACACATACTTGTATTTTTATTCCGTTTTATTCCGTTTCATTCAATAACGACGCAAAAGCTACGTTATTGTGCAAGCAACATTAGGAATATTAAATCGCTGTGAGATTCAAGTCCGTAGTCGTTTCATATAATCCTGTTTCAATCCAGACAATAGTACGACAACAAGCATTCCGAATACTGGCGAGCTCGGTGTTCGCTACTTGGCTTCCCCAGAGGTTAAAAAGATCTCTTGGTGTGAGTTGGTCGCTGGCGAGTATCGAAGACGGTATGTTTCGCATACTAATCAAAAATATAAACCCGCCAAACCACTCGCACCTAGTAATACATCATGCAGGAAGTAGACGTCTGAACAATCACCTTAGAATGAGGTCGGTCATCTTTTCAAAGAAGCAGACATTATTTTGATAATGCAAACAGCAAAAACAAGTAGACTGAATAATTTGTAAAATCTCAAACCTAATAGTCGACTTTTGGTGATTCTCGATCGTATCAATTAGAGGAGTGAAAGATTCTAAAGCTAATTCCTTGGTTTTAGAAACCGCAGCCGTTTATTCCGTAGTATAACAGCATTACACACCGGTGGGTTTCAGTTACTGTGCAGAATACAAAACCACGGTTTTTCGTCAAAAGCGTGCGTAGTTTCCTACCACTTATGAATAGGTAGTAGACCTATGTTCCTGCAGAGATTCGATAAACGGCTATGCTACAGTATGTGTGTGTGTGGCCCCCGACATAAATGCGCAGATGCGTAACACGAGGTCCTATGATCGATCTGACATCTGCAGCACTTTTATTTTTAATTATTCACTCCTTTTCACCAGTTTCAATCCGTGTTTTTCACATACGTAACTTTTCTGCTCAGTAACAACTTTGGTAGCGAATATAGTATCAAAAAGTTTTAACTCTTCATTCAGCCAGTTAATATGATAACAAAGAGAAGTTTTGAATGAATGAACGAAATAGACAGTCTATTTGCGTAAACAAACTTCCATACACGACAATCTACTACAGCTAAATCTTACCAACTGTTATTCAGTTGGTCTCAGACGTTTCATAAATGATTCTTGCGTTAGGTATGTTGTTAATGTGAAACTGTTCATTAAAGAAATCGGGGTGACAGAAACAAGACCACATTTTTTTGGTAACTTGACATGCTTCATTTATTAAAAAACCGTACTGCTTTCAATAAAGTCAGAGGACATAAAACAACGATTGATAGTAGAATGAACACCCCAGAATACCAAGACCTTGCATGTGGGTGTTTAGTAGCGTGGTTACATACGTCTCCCTCACTTTTTGTTACAAATTTTTTCGAAAAATTACTCTCAAGTTACCGCATGTGCCTTTGAACTATAGAACACTCACGGGTCAAAATGCCGTCAGAAATACGTTCGTGTTAATGATTTAGATTCTTTGCTGTTTCATGGATCAGGCATTCGTAGCTACAGCGTGAAGTTTCTTTATAAATATTAACAGAAACTACTTCATAAACTTTATTCCCATATTTTTTACAACTGCCGCTGTAACAGGACACTGAATTTCACAAAAATATCGCGTCTCAGTCCGCGGATCATGGATGAGGATGTTCCCACTCCTAGAATTTTAATCCTCAAGGATTGGGGAGGGAGGGGGGGGGCAGACATTGCTCAACGATTCTGTCTTTCATATTATACTGTAGAATGTTTATGACTGACAGTGTAGATTGCGAGATGGTTTTCAAAGATTTTGTTCAAAACCTGCGAGAAGGAAGCTGACAAACCTTTCAAATTGCCAAAATATCCCGTCCGAGTTGGCTAAAGGAAAAGCGAATACGGTGGCGAAAATTTCTCACAGACAAATAGGTGTTATATAAGCTGCTTATTGACTTCCAGTCCTTGAGGATTGTGCCTAGCGAGGTGGACATGTGCTTGGCGCGCAAAGTTGAAAGTCAAGGTTCGATTCCCCGGTACTCCTTACATTTTTATTCATGTCATATTACCCCTCGCAATGTAAACCTTTTATTTATGAAATTTAAATTTACTTAAACGTTTCATTGTGCCACGAACGTTGATGTCAAGAGGTGTCTCAATTAAAACACATTCAATCCTACAGCATCAGTTCAGTGCCACAATTCCCATTCATACACTTGGTATGCACAAAAATCAACATTGAAAAGTTATTTACTTAAAAACTTGAATAAAGTATGCTTTGCACCGAAGTATATTTCGGATAAATTTCTCGCTTAAAATACTTTGGTAAAGTCTGCATAGTGTGGAGATTTTCTTTGAAGATGAACACCCTAAGGAATGTAATTTAACTTCGGCATATAAATACGTGCTACAATTTTTGAAATATTATTTTCATTTAATACTTCATCGAATTATGAAAATTAAATGATGAAATAAGATATATTAATTAAATTACTTATAACGACACCAAATATATATACTATGCATTGAAATTTTTATAATTAATAATTAAAACTACAAGGGTTAATATAAAAAAAGTATTTTGGAAGGGACTAGATTCAAACCCGTGCTGTTTCATTCAAAAGCTAATCGTTTAGCTACTTTGCAACACCGAAAACACCGTCATCAGCAATGGTGAGCCTCAATATTAGCTGATATTGCACCTATCTGTAGTTGGATCATTTGGCGTGAGTTTTCTCTTTTCCTATGGCCTATACAGGGGAGATATTGTAGGAATTTAAAAGGTTCATATTCGTGTTTCTTCTCGCAAAGATTGGGCCAAGTAGGTGATACCCATCCAGCGATCCCTAGTGTTGAAACTTTCAACACGCAAACGTATAAGGGGATATTATTAGTCTTTCTCAAGACAATCGCATTCGGAGATTGTCGTTGTAGCTATTACACTCTTGGTATGTGCTTGTCAAGTTTTGAACCCACATATAGGCAACGTTTTCCAGGATACAATTATTTCAGCTAATAAATTGTAATTACTATATTGTTTGATATTTATAAATCCATACGATATGTGCCCTGAAACCAACGTTTATTATCTGTCTGTGGAAAAACTTACGCTATGACTCACATTATCTGTTGCATTTTTTGGTGGGAGTGTCAATCTGCTCAGAACATCTGACGCAAATAGACTGTCTATTTCGTTCATCATATCAACTGGCTGAATGAAGAGTTAAAACTTTTTGATACTATATTCGCTACCAAAGTTGTTACTGAGCAGAAAAGTTACGTATGTGATAAACACGGATTGAAACTCGTGAAAAGGAGGGAATAATTAAAAATAAAAGTGCTGCGGATATCATATCGATCCTAGGACCTCGTGTTACGCATCTGCGCATTTATGCCGCCGCCACCCACACATACTATTGCATAGCTGTTTATCGAATATCTGCAGGAACATAGATCTACTACCTATTCATAAGTGGTAGGAAACTACGCACGCTTTTGACGAAAAACCGTGGTTTTGTATTCTGCACAGTAACTGAAACCCACCGGTGTGTAATGCTGTCATACTACGGAATAAACGGCTGCGGCTTCTAAAACCAAGGAATTAGCTTTAGAATCTTTCACTCCTCTAATTCTACGATTGAGAATCACCAAAAGTCGACTCTTAGGTTTGAGATTTTACAAATTATTCAGTCTACTTTTTTTGCTGTTTGCATTATCAAATTAATGTCTGCTTCTTTGAATAGATGTCCGACCTCATTCTAAGTTGATTTTTCAGACGTCTACTTCCTGCATGATGTATTACTAGGTGCGAGTGGTTTGGCGGGTTTATATTTTTGATTAGTATGCGAAACATACCGTCTTCGATACTCGCCAGCGACCAACTCACACCAAGAGATCTTTTTAACCTCTGGGGAAGCCAAGTAGCGAACCCCGAGCTCGCCAGTATTCGGAATGCTTGTTGTCGTACTATTGTCTGGATTGAAACAGGATTATATGAAACGACTACGGACTTGAATCTCACAGCGATTTAATATTCCTAAATGTTGCTTGCACGAAAAACGTAGCTTTTGCGTCGTTATTGAATGAAACGGAATAAAAATACAATTATGTGTTGGATACGATAGTTTAGAGAAATTCATTTGATGCAACACAATTCTCTGTTGCACATGTTTCATATAGTATTTTCAATATATTTTCATGGTTACGGAATAATAATTTCCTCACAATGATTGCGATACAGATTGTTACTCAATTATCATGTGTTCAAATGTCTGAAAATCTATCGGACTAATCTGCGTGGTCATCAGTCCGTAGCTTACAAACTGCTTAAACCTAGGTAAACTAACCTAAGGAAAAACACACACACCCATGCCCCAGGGAGGACTCGAACCTCCACGGCGAGCAACCGCGCGCTCCGCAGCGAGACGCTTTACACCGCTCGGCTACTCCACCGCGGTAATTATCATGTGTGTTTGTTATTGTTATGTGAGAAACATAATGAGCCATATTTCAAAATAGAAGAAAATGTGAAAGAGTCAGTAATCGAACTGTCGCTCGTTGATCAGTAGTTGGCCATTTGGCGAGATAAATAAGCTTATCTTTATCATTTGTTTGCTTCTCTGCACATTCATTTGACTTAATCGTATCTGGTATTATAATAGCCCAATATGTTGTGGAATGCTTACTATTAGGCATTTCAATAAGACAAGGAGTATGCAAAAGTAGCAAACATCTGAGGAGAACTGTAATTTGTGGTGACACAGCTGGCTTATGTTTGTTAAATTTGTGCTGATATCTTAGTTGCAACATCAACCGAAAGAGAACCAGTGGAAATGACACGATACCTTCACTCTCGGAAATACCATCAGTGATCCGCGGCGCCAAACGGTTGTCGTCTTTATAGCGCAACCGAGGCGGTGGGCGGAAACCGTCAACGATACTCGGAACATGATGCACTATGATGTAATACTTAGCTTCATAACAAAGTCGATTCATGTAATTGAATTACTTCTATTATGTGCATGCAATTTGTCCATTTGAATGTGTCAGTAACATCCGAAAATATTCACGGACTGCAGCATCGCAATTCTAATTGCCGTCTTTGTTCATTGAAACTATAAGAAAAGAAATGTGGAAAGGAATTTGTCGGTCGCGAACAGCTTAAAACGCTATGGCTAATACGCAAAGTAGTTTTTAAAATTAGTTTTCGAAGTCGCCTTCACGTCGCATAGAAAGCATGCGTGTTGTTACAACTGGCTGTGATACTGGAAGATAACATTTTTCCTCTCAGATTTCGTGTCAGATGGGTAATCGACAGTATGTACGATCGTGTTGCCTAGCTGTATATACTTCCCACCAAGCAGCAGAACTTTGCGGTTGTGTATAGCGATTAGGCGAGGGGTCTCGCGAATTCTGTCACCGACTGTACAAATTGAATAACATCGGAGAAACGCTTCAACCCTGTCTTACTCCCTTCCCAACTAATGCTTCCCTTTCATACCAGTTTTAAATAACTCTCCTTTCCTTGTGTTTTACCCCTGCTGACTGCAGAATTTGAACGAGCGTATTCTTCTTAACATTGTTAAAAGCTTTCTCGAAATCCACAAAAGCAAAAAATGTACTTTTGTCCTTCCTTAACCTATCTTATAAGAGTGTTGCCACCCGGGTTCCTACGTTCCTCCTGAATCGAAACTGATCTTTCCCGAGGACAGCTTCTACCAGCTTTTCCGTTCTCCTGTAGGTAATTCGTGTTAAAATTTTGCAACCATGACTTATCAAACTGATGGTTCTGTAGTTTTCACACCTGTCTGCGCCTGCTTTCTTTGGAATGGGGATTATCACATTTTTCTTAAAGTCTGAGGGTACTCGCCCGTCTCATACATCTTATACAGCAGGTGAAATATGTTCGTCATGGATGGCTCTCCCAGCGACTTCAGTACCTCTGAGGGAATGTCATCTACTCCCGGGGCCTTTTTTCGACTTAGGTCTTTCAGGGCTCTGTCAAATTAATCTCACAGTACAGTATCTCCTATTTCATCTTGATCTTCTTCCTCTTCCCTTCCTACAACATCGCTTCGCTTTCCTTTCTTTGCTGAGAACTGGTTTTCCATGTGAGTTATTGATATTCGTAGAGCTGTTTTTCTTGTCCCCAAATGTCTGTTTTATTTTACTGTAGGCAGTATCTACTTTTCCCCTTCTTATACATTCTTCTACAGATTTGAATTTGGCTTGTAGCCACTCCTACTTAGCCATTTTGCACTTCCTGTCAATCTCATTTCTTAGTCGTCTGTACTCCATTTTGCCTGTTTCATTTACTGCATTTTTATATTTTCTCCTTTCATCAATTAAATTTAGTATTTCCTGTGATATCCAAGAGTTTTTTTGTAGGTCTTTCCTTCCTACCTATCTTGTCCTCTGCTGCCTTCACTCAATGCTACCCATTCCTCTTCTATTGTTTATTTCCCCTCGTTTCTGTCAATTGGTGCCTAAAGCTACCTCTGAAATTCTCAAGAACTTCAGGTTCCTTCAGTTTATCCAAGTCTCATCTCCTTATTTTCTTGCCTTTCTGCAATTTTTTCAGTTTCAGCCTACAGTCCATGACCAATAAGTTATGGTCACATCTGCTCCTGGGTAGTCTTACATTTTAAAACCTGGTTCCTGAATCTATGTTTTACCATTATAAAATCTATCTGATACCTTCCAGTGTCTCCTGGTCTCTTCCGTGCATACAACATTCTTTTTTGTGATTCTTAGACCAGCTGTTTGTTATGATTAAATCATGTTCCCTGCAAAATTGTACCAGACGACTTCCTCTTTCATTCCTTCTGCCCAGTCCATATTCACCTACCATTTTTCCTTCTCTTCCATTTCCTACCACCGAATTCTAGTCTCCCATCACAATTTACGTATTCCTCTCCCTGAATTGTCTGAATAATTTCCTTTAGCTCCTCATATATTTCTTCTATCTCCTCATCACCGGCATAGCTATTTGGCATATAAACCTGTACTACTGTGGTCGGTGTTGCTTCGTATCTATCTTGACAATGATAATGCGATCACTGTGCTGCTCATAGTAGTTTACCTGCATTCCTATTTTCTTATTCATGATCAGTCCTACTCCTGTGATACCCCCAACTGATTTTGTATTTATAATCCTGTACTCACCTGACCAGAAATCCTGTTCATCCTGCCACCGAACTTCACTAACCCGCACTATATCTAACTTCAACCTATCCATTTCGCTTTTTAAATTTTCTAATTTTCTTACTCGATTAAGGGATCTAACATTCTACGCTCCGATTCGTAGAATGCCTGTATTGCCTTTCCTGATGACAATATCCTCCTGAATAGTCCCCGCCCGCAGATCCAAATGGGGAACTATTTTACCTCCGGAATATTTTACCCGAGAGGATGCCATCATCATATTTTCGTAGAGTACAGCTGCATGTCCTCGGGAAAAGTAACGGCTGTAGTTTCCCCTTGCTTTCAGCCGTTCGTAGTAACTGCATGGCAAAGCCACATTAGCTGTTACAAGGCCAGCTCAGTCAATCACCCAGATTGTTGCCCCTGTAACTACTGAAAAGCCTGCTTCCCCTGTACAGGAACCACACGTTTGTTTGGCCTCTCCACAGATACCACTCCGCTGTGGTTGCACCTACGGTACTGCTATCCCTGTCCAGCACAAATTTTAACTGCCTTTGAATGTATTTCAAAGCCCTAAAACGGTCGAAAGGTTTAAATACATCCAATTCGTTCTGAGAACTCACTCGGTCTCAACAATTGCCGTATTTCAGTCGGGACTCTGAAGTATGATTTGCTCTTTTGCCTTCTCAGCAGGGGACATTTTTCCCGACACAATACAGCAGTTACTGAAACCATTTAAACACGAACGCTGTAAGGGAGACGAGAAGTTTCATCGTTTACGATGTACCGAGAAATCAGCTTTTCCTGAGCATACATCAGGAAACGGCCACTGAATCAAATTTGATTAAAATTCCGTCGTGGCTCCGAGTACCGGTTTCTATGATTGCGTGATTAGAGAAGCCATAGAGGGTAAAGTCACCGGCAAATTGCCTGGTTATGGTATATCGCCCCAAATTTGCGACTGGATAGGGGATTTCCTGTCAGGGAAGACACAGTTCGTAGTAATCGATGGTAAGGCATCGACTGAAGCCTATGCGATATCGAGCGTTCCACAGGGATGTGTTATTGGTCCTCTGCTGTTCCTTATTGACATAAACGATCTGGGAAAAATCGAAGCAGCTCTCTTAGATTGTTTACAGATGTCGCTGTCGTTTACCGTCTAGTAAAATCATCTGAACATCAAAACCAACAGCAGAACGATCTATCACTGTGGTGTAAAAATTGGCAATTGACAGTAAATAATGATAAGTGTAAAGTCGTCCACATAAGCACGAAAAGAAATCCGTTAAACTTCGTTTACAAGATAAATCAATCAAAAGTGAAGGCCGTAAACTCCACAAAATACCTAGGAATCACTATTACTTCAGACTTAAACTGGAAAGAACTCGTAGATAATGTCGTGGGAAAAGCGAATCAGAGACTGCGTTTTATTGGCAGAACACTTGAAAGATGCAACAGAACTACTAAAGAGGCTACATACACTACGCTTGTCCGTCCTTTTTTGGAGTATTGCTGCTCAGTGTGGGATCCTTATCACGGGGGTTTGATGGAGGACATCGAAAGAGTCCAAAGAATGGCAGCTCGTTTTGTATTGTCACGATACAGGGGAGACAGCGTTACGGAAATGATACAGGATCTGGGATGGGAATCATTACAACAACGGCGCTTATCGCTGCGGCGTGGGCTACTTACGAAACTCCAATCGCCAACATTCTCCTACAAATGCGAAAATATATTATTGACTCCCACTTACATAGGTAGAAATGATCATCAGAATAAAGTACGAGAAATCAGAGCTCAAACAGAGAGATTCAGGTGTTCTTTATTCCCGCGCGCTATTCGAGAATGGAATGGTAGATAAATAGTATAGTGGTGGTTCGATGAACACTCTGCCAGGCACTTAAATGTGGTTTGCAGAGTATCACATAGAGATGTAGGTAACATCTTCAATAGGGCCGCTGTCTGCAACATAGCGTGGCGTGAGATACAACCGTCACGAGGTGGTAGCTGGCCCATCGAACGCTGAGTGAACACGTGCCCGAATATGGCAATGTCGCGTGGACCAGTGACGTTAGGGTATTTAGCCCTTTATAGGATAGTGGTTGATATATCGCCCACCTAAACATAGGTGCAAAACAGTGTACGTTGGTCTTTGCCTTTCTTGTTTTCACTCGTTTCATTCTAAATATCAAGTTTACCATTGGAATTTGTAATATTTAATAGTGTTTGGAAATATTTAATTGTTTGAATATTGTAATGTGTTCAATGTTTGTGGTTCATTAAATTATTCAATAAATTGTATCTTCTTTGAATTCCAAATGCCATTTTTAGTTATCTCTTGCGGATATAAGGCGGCGGTCTTTTAAATGACCACCATCCACAGTAGTCTGAGCTCTTCCAAAAATGGATAGCGGCCTGTACATCAAAAACCTATTTCTTAATTTCACTTCGAAGTTAGATGAACATAAAATAAGTCGGAATGTATTACATGCCTATATAAGTCAAATGGAAAGCAATAAAAATATTACATTTCAAATTCTCATAAAAAATGTTTTGTCCTATAGAGCGCTAAGGGTGTACTATGAATCAATGCTGCAGTGCCTTGGCTTAGCGCGCCCGATCAGGGGGGTGAAAGCCCTCTGTAATAAAAAAGCTCAACCAAATAGTCAATGAACAATGAAGAACGAACCGAATGAAAGACCGCAAAGCATAGATATACAAAATAAATAAATAAAAAGAAAGAAAAAAGCCTTCCAAGGCACCTATATGCAGCGCGCGTCCCTTTTCGCCGTCGGAGCGTCGAGTCCTTCCTACGGCATAGATGTATTTTATTTTTTTCCCTTAGCTTAAGTTAGTTTGTAAGCCTAGGGTTTGATGACCAGAGTACTTAAGTCCCGTAGATTTCCAAACATTTCATTTTCAACTAATAATCACCCGGCCAATTTGTCATAAGTATCTGTGTTTGAAATCTTCAATTTATGTCGTATAATCCTTCATAAACAGTTTCCATTATTGTATATAGGCCTGTATGATGTCCTTTTGATTTCTTGGTTTTATTTAATCTCCCCCGTGTCGATTGTGGTGTCTCTTTTAATGCGTGTGATAGCCATCTATGATTGATGTCATTCAACTTAGCCGGCCATAGTGGCCGAGGGGTCTGCGGCGTACCAGTCACGGTCTGCACGGCCGCTGCGGTCGGGGGTTCGAATCCCCCGTCGGGCACGGATGTTTGTGCCGTCTTCATTATAAGCTAGTTGATAAGTAGTTTGTAAGTTTAGGGACTGATGACCCCATAAGCTCTACGAATATTTCAACATCCAACTTTAATATTTTTACTTTAAGTGTCTCCGTTTGTTTCTCTCGGTGTCTATTTCCTCTTCATTTTATTATTACTATACTATATGAAAACCTTTGGCTGAAAAGCAGTCTGCACGCTGCTGCCACCCGTCCCCCAATTCAGTAGGAGAAGTCGAAATTATCAATTAAAATAAATAAATAAAATAAAATAAAATAAATAATAATAATAATAATAAACAGAAAAAGCAGCATCCGTCATACCACTTGAAAATGGCTAAGGATTTCTTGCCTGAAATCTCCTGGACGTGGACGGAAGCCCGAGAACATTTTATTCAGCCGCGCGGGAGTAGCTGAGCGGTCTGGAGCGCCACGTTGCCTCCCGCGTCGGAGGTTCGAATCCTCCCTCGGGCATGGATGAGTGTGTTGTCTTTAGTGTAAGTTAGTTTATAAGTAATATGTAAGTTTAGGGACTAATGACCCAGCAGTTAAGTCCCATAAGCTTTAGAAACATTTGAACATTTTATTCAATTCTATCTGCGCGAAACCCAGCGTTTTACGAACTACACAGTTGACCACAAAAAATGCATTGTCCTGGGTGGTATAGTGAAGTGTATTTTAGGATTGTGCTTTTAATTTTTACGTTAATTGTAATTAAATGTACGGTACACAAGACTGAGCGCAGAAGAAGAGGACACCCAAGATCGAGACACCTGGAAGAGTAACTTGAATATTTAGTTTAAGATCTTATGTACTAGGTAGACTCATTTCCTGTTGCAGGTGAATAAGAAAATAATTGTAATGATTTCTGTGGTTCCACTGCCCTGTGAAAGACTGAGACATTGGCACACAAACGTCGCTGAAGGTGCTAACATTGACGTCAGCTGCCGTGCTTGTCGGCTGTTCTCCCCGACTGCTGCTGGGAGGGCTGGGGCGGCCATTAGCGGAAACGCGACACGAACCACTCCTCCTACCGTACCGCCCCCCCCCCTCCACCCCTTCGCCACCCGGGTCTTCTTCTGTTTGGTGTGGAGCCGTTTATATAACAACGCGAGCCCTTTGTCGCATTTATCTCTTTTGCTTTTACTTGGTGTCAAACAGTTAGGAGTCATATGATTTTGTAGGCGTCAGGAGTCTCAGTCAAATTTTTTTTTAAAGAGCTGAACGCCATTTGACTGAAAGTTTTGTCTATCGCCACTAGCTAGTTTCGGCCTTAGGCCAGTTTCACGTTTTTAATAGAAAAGAAACACATATTAAACGACCAAGATAACATCTGCAACCAAACAATATCTAAACTAATAAAACACCTAGTAGACAAAGACAAATCTCCACCACCCTCAAACCCACCACACACACACACACACACACACACACACACACAGACACACACACACACAAAGCTTCGCTAATCGAACAAAATCCATAGTAATAAACACACAATACAGAGTATCACACACAAATTGTTAACATACGCCTATTTTCACAGAAACAAAACAAGAATAAATCTCTGTGTGTAAACCAAAGAAAAATAACACAAATACAAACTATAAACAAAACAAAAGACAAACGCAGCCCACAAGGCTTCATAAATGGCAAGTTTTTGACAATTTTTGTAAAAAGTAAATAAATAAATGGGAACTGTAGATAGTGTAATTGTAAATAAGGACTGGAAGAGGCAATGTGCTACTAGAAACACAAGAAGAGGGCAACATTATAAAACTGAGTAATCTTAATAGTTCCTTTTATATTGAAAGAATATATTATATACCCATAGCATGAGAACTGTTCACGATCGAATTTAGTAAAAACCACAGAAAAAGTGTAAAACAAAAAATATTTTATATAAAACACACTTACTTCATCCAAGATCGCTAGTTTATCTACTGTTTTTTACCGCTTTCGATGAACTATGTCATCGTCTTCAGAAAAAAATTATTTACAGTGTTCCCCCATTTTCAGTGAAATAGTTACTAGTGAAAGTGTAATATAAGACAAAGAATATTGTCAAAGATTATAAATTGCATCACTAAATTCGATCGTTACCTGCGTTGCGCATTTATAAATTGTGTTTGTTCTTGCCACAAGTAACAAGGAGAGACTAAAATATTTTCTGTACAATTGACCACTGAAGATGCTCTAAGATAAAGCGAAACGCGACTGGTTTCAATTAGACTAATTTACAGCTGCAGAAGTCGGCAACTTAATCTATACAAACTGTTAAGTATTTGATCGCAAAAGCGGTGATAGTGTTAGACCCCGCGCAGGAATGTTAAATGTATAGCACAAAACGATGTACGTGATTGCAGTGCTTTCCACTGTAGTGAACAACTTGTGGCAATTTCAGGCGCATTGATAGGGGGGGGGCAGTGCGAGGAGGCGAGAGGTTACGGTGACCACCAGCCAGCACAGAGAGACTCGGGTTTGAACCCCAGACCAGGTCAAATTCGCTCTTGTTGCCACAGAATCATTTTACTGTCCTGTTACAGTCAACGTCAGTCCTTATCTTCCTTCCTCAGGCAGTATGTGAACGTTGTCTGCGAACCAGGTGAGGTGTCTGTTCTTCCGGATATGTCCTGAAGAGCAAACATCAGACCGCCTACACTAATTGAATAAAGAAGACCATTAATTCGTCAACCCAGCGGAGCGAAATTTTGTTGATGTTCGGGGATGTTTACGATCACGCAGACAGAACCATACGCACGTCAGTACAGTCACCAGAGCGTGCACAATGTCGACGGTAGAATCGTGTATACCCTCTTTTTCGCAACAATGCAGGGTGCAACTTTCTCATGAAGACAATTGTAGAGGTGCCGAATGAAGTCTTAGTGTATGACCTGCCGTGCAGTTTCCATCTGATACATCAGTTGGACCAGAACTCCTGTCGGTCGTGTAGACCGCGCCAAGATGACGTTTCATCCGGTCACCAGACATGCTGAATGGGGGACAGTTCTGGGGGTAATGATGGGCAGGGTAATTGATGTACATCTAGAAGAGCACATTGGGTTGTACAGGATACGTGTGGACGTGCATTGTACTGTTGGAAAAGCACGTCGCCTTGTTGGTGCTTGAACGGTGGCAAGATAGGTTCAACGATGATTTCAATGAACCGTGTACTGTTCAATTTTCCCACAACAAACACCAGAGGCGGACGGCCAGTGTAGGTATGGCTCCCCACACCATGATGTCAGGTGTCGGCCCCGTTTGCCTCTGTCGCTACACTCCAGATTTTCACACTCCCTGCGCGACACCACACACGCGTACGACCATCACTGGCACCGAGGCAGCGCCGACTCTCATCACTGAAGACGACACGTCTCCATTCGGCCCTTCATTAGCGCCTAGCCGCGGCAGAGCTGCCGAGCGCATTGAGGCGATACGCTACGATGCACGAAACCGTTTCCCGTCGGCGGTTCGAATACCCCCTCGGGAATGGACGTTTGTGTCGTCTTTAGTAGAAGTTAGTTCATAAGTAGTTTGTAAGTTAAGGGACTGAAGACCCAGCAGTTCCTTAAGCTTAACAAACATCTGAACATCTAAACATAACCGCCTAGCATGACACCATAGGGAGCAGGATGGACTTCGTTGGGACGTGGTGGAGGACACGGCACACATGTACATGCATCATTGTGAGGGTAGCGAAATTCTAGACTTTCCATTCTTCTCTAGTGATCGTCTAGGAAACACTGAACAGTGCACGGTACACTGAAACCATCATTTAATCCGCCTTGCTACCACTCACGCACCGACAAGGTTATATGCTATTCCAACAGGACAATGCACGACCACATGTATCTCGTAGCACCCAACGTGCTCTTCAAGGTGAACGTCAACTACCCAGGCCAGCTAGATCCCCAGATCCCTTCCCCACTGAGCATGTTTGGGACCGCATGAAACGTCATGTTGGGCGGTCTGCATGAGCGCCACGAAATCTGGCTCAACTGAGGCATCAGGTGGAAATTGCATGGCAGACCCTTCCACGTAACCTCATTCAGAACCTCTACGATCGTTTCCATGAAAGAGTTACAGCTTGCATTGCAGCAATAGGGTGGTATACACGGTAATATCGCCAGCATTGCGGCCGCTCTGGTGACTAGTGACGTGCGTACGGCTCTGCCTATGTGATCGTGTGTTGTATACAACCTCAAGAATGTGTCAATAAAATTTCCCTCTGCTGGGTCGACGAATTCATGTTGTTGTTGTGGTCTTCAGTCCGCAGACTGGTTAAATGCAGCTCTCCACGCTAACCTCTCCTGTGCAAGTCTCTTCATCTGAGAATATGTTCGGCAACCTACATCCTTGAGAATCTGCTTACTATATTCATCCCTCGGTCTCCCTCTACGATTTTTACCCCACACGCTTCCTTCTAATGCTGTGTTGACAATTCCTTGATGTCTCAGAATGTGTCCAACCAATCTATCCCTTCTCTTAGTCAGGATATGCCAGAAACTCCTTTTCTCCCCGATTCGGTTAAGCACCTCCTCATCAGTTACGTGATCTACTCATGTAATTTTCATCATTCGTCTGTAGCACCACATTTCAAAAGCTTGTATCATGTTTTTATTTGAACTTCTTATCGTCCACGTTTCACTCCCAAACAATGCTACACTCCAGACAAATGCTTTCAGAAATGACTTCCTAACATTTACATTAATATTGGATGTTAACAAGTTTCGCTTCTTTAGAAACGATTTTCTTCCCATAGCCATTCTGAATTTTATATCTTCTTTACTTTGGCCGTCAGAATTTATTTTGCTACCCAAATAACAAAATTCATCTATTTCTTTTATTGTCTCATTACCTAATCTAATTCCTTCAGCATCGCCTCATTTTCTGACATTCCATTCCATTACCTTCGTTTCACTCTTGTTAATGTTCACCTTATATCTTTCTTTCAAGACGCTGTCCATTCCATTCAATTGCTCTTCCAGATCCTTTGCGGTCTCTGACATAATTACTATGTCGTCGGCAAACAGCAATGTTTTTATTCCTTCTCTCTGCACTTTAATGCACTCTCCAAATTTCTCCTTCCGTTCCTACACTGCCTGCTCAATGTACAGATTGAACAATATTGGGGAAAGGCTACAACCGTGTCTCACTCCCTTCCCAACCTCTGCGGCCCTTTCCTGCCCATCAACTCTAATAACCGCTCTCTGGTTTTTGTATAGGTTGAATATATCTGTTCGCTCCTTATATTTCACCCCTGATACCTTCAGAATTTGGAAGAGTGTATTCCAGTCGACATTGTCAAAAGCTTTCTCCAAATCGACAAACGGTAAAAACGTAGGTTTCCCTTTCCTTAGCCTAAGGTAAGTGGTAATGTGAGTATTGCCTCCCGTGTTCCTACATTTCTCCTAAATCCAAACAGATCTTCCCCGAGGTTGGATTCCACAAGTTTTTCCATTCATCTGTAAATAATTCGTGTCATTATTTTGCACTCATGACTTATTAAACTGATAGTTCTGTAATTTTCACACTTGTCTGTACTTGCTTTTTTTGGAATTGGAATTACGATATTCTTCTTGAAGTCGGAGGGTATTTCACCTGTCTCATACATCTTGCATACCAGGTGGAACAATCTATTCACGACTGGCTCTCCTAACGAAGACGTAATATCATGGTTTTATTTTATCATGTTTCATTGTGTGCTGCTCCGTAGCACAGTGGTAGACTGCCAGAATATAAACATAAAGGTCACGGGTTCGATCCCCGCCAGATTCTACGTTTTTTTATCTTCCACTATCCATTTGTTTCCCCTCTGGCAGTATTGCTCATGTGAAAAATACCGAGTAGCACCGTAGTTCGGAACCCACGTTAAACTGTAGGTCCCCCTCTAACTGGCTGGGTAAGTCAGTTGGAAGGTCGGAGGAAGGCAACGGCATACCACCTCCAAACAGGACTGTAGTGTTCAAACCAATCTTCGGATTGTTGACTGCTTTACCTTTATTTATATATCACGTACAGTGGTCCCTCGCTGACGCATACGTGAGTGGGTCTGAAGCGAGGTGTTGAAGACAAGACCCCAGCAGGCGGAAACGCGTGTGTTTGCATGAAACACTGGCGCCAGTGCCAGCTCCAGCACCATGGTCAGAGGCCCTGTGAGGCAATCGGCGCGGCAATCAGCCTGGGGCGCACAATTTCCGCCGTATTGACGCGGCCAGTCGCCAGTGGCCTCTGGCTGGCCGAGCCGTCAACAGGCGGGGCTCCACGACAAGCCTAGCCTAGCCAGGCTGCTGCGGAAGGCCCGACATCGCGACTTCAGCACGCTGACGGCGGGCCCTGAATGCTCTCTGTTGAGTTGTCTAGAAAGTCACCGATAAAACCATTAAAAAATGTTTAAATGTTTGTAGAGCTTATGGCACTTAACTACGGGGTCATCAATCCCTAAAATATCAAACTACTTATGAACTAGCTAATACTAAAGACGGCACAAATATCAATGCCCGAGGGGGGATTCGAACCCCCGACCGTAGTGGCCGTGCAGACCGTGACGAGAGCCTCAGTCCCCTGGGCCACCACAGCCGGCGATGAAACCATTATCAATACATTTGTTTTCCCAATGTGGGATGTGTCACCGTGAGATCAAAATTAAGTCGTGTTTCGAGGTGTACAATTATTTCCAGCAGTGTATACGGCGAAAATCGTGGTAGTTTACAATAAGCTTTGTTAATTTTCATTTATTAACTAATCATAAAATCACTCCACTCCATATTTTTGTAATTGATATTTTTGTTAAAAAGGACAGGAGGAATTTTAAATATCAAAACACATTTCTTTAAATCCTCGAGCCTTTTAAATGACAAAATTATGTCTAAACACCAAAACTTTTTCGACATAATGATGGGCATCTACCGCTGACGGCTTGCAACCGATGGTAAAATTGTTTGCATTACACATGCAAATCTGAGCTGTTATCCCACACAAGCGCGCCATCTACGAGCCACTTGCGCACCTTCGATGCGCAAGTTTGAACAGTTTCCGGTCAGATAAACCGCGGAAGCAATCCAGGGTTGTGGCAGGGGTCGGCTCTGAGTGAGTAAATAAGCTTCGCGCGGCTGAGTCAAGTTTTACCATTGACACTTCGTTGCCCCCATTATTGACCAGCAGTTACATCTATTTTTATTGAATTTTGATAATGTGGCTCTCTGCTACTTCAAAGTAATTTTATTTATTAATCTATGTCTTTTAGCGGTATTTTATTAGTTCAATATTCACCCCCCCTCCCCCTCCCGCCCCACGTCAAAATGTGAATGTAGTTATGTGGTCCACTCTGTTTTTTTTTTTTTTTTTTTTTTTTTTTTTTTTGTCAGGACCCTCCATATTGTATTAAATCTTGCCTAGGACCTATTTCACATTTATTTTGGGTTTGTTTTAAACAAGTTTGTAAATCTCCCCCCCCCCCCACCCTTCCAACGTCTGATGATGCCCAGAAGAGGCGAAACGCGTCATGTATCAATAGTAGTGCAGAGGCCAGAAGATGATGTCTGTGTACATCGAAACCGGTCGTCTCTCATAAAAATAAAGACGAAATACCGCGATCTTGACATTTCATTATTCACAAAAAAATACATTCATAAGATCGCTACATGCCATGAGCAAAATTATGTAACCAAAACTGTTGTTTTTTTTTTTTTTTTTACCAAAAATCTTAAAATTTGTGCTTTCTTTAAGAACACTGATTACTAAAGCGGATTTTATTCATGTCTAGGTCTCCTTCTTCCATTTATTTTCCTATTTTTCACATTAGTACTTGTATTACATTTTTTTAAATTCTTAAACGATCTATCAATTCCCCTGACTGTTCATACAAGCAGTTAACATAACTATAATGTTTTATTATGTATCATACTTCGTCATAGCTGCGTTAAGGGGGGGGGAAGAGCTCCGAATTTCATTATTGCCCCGGGCGCCGGAGAATCTACATCCCATCTAGCTTCACACTGTGGCTCTTGAATATTAAATTCACTCAGCATTTCCGATAGGGAATGTCTTTCAACTACGATTCCGCATTGAAAATCTCTTAATTTCCGGCGTGCAGGTATAATCACTTTGGAAATCTTTTCGCATTGATTGCCAGAGTACAAATGGCACCTCTGGTATTCCAACATCGACCGAGGTGGCGTAGTGGTAACAGGCTTGCATTCGGGAGGACTGTGGTTCAAATCTACCTCCGGCCATATAGATTTAGGTTTCCAGTGATTTCCCTAAATCACTTCAGGCAAATTCCGGGTTGGTTCCTTTGAAAGGGCACGGCCAATTTCCTTCCTCATCCCTACCCAAACAGTCCATGCGTAAGCTCCGCCTGTAATGACCACGCTGTCGACGGGGCGTTAAACACTAATCGTCCTTCCTTTTTGCGTTTCTGACGCCATTGTATATATCCATATCGTTAAGCCATTACTTTTGTCACCTCGGTAATTACAACTCAGTCAGTTGTCTGGTCTGAGAGGTCGTAGTGGATATGTAACTTTTCCTTGTGACGTTTCCATTCCAGCTGAGAGAGACATTTTCTGAGGTCCTTCGGCTACTGCCACTGGGCTCGAGAAGCTCTCGAATTTAAAGAGCGCATAATAGAGGACACCACCAATCGTCACGTGATTCCGACTGTATGGCTGCCTCTGAACGGTATAATGATTCATGATTACAAGTAATCGATTATCATTTTGTAGGTGCGAAGTCGACATCCAGTTTTAGCTAACATTGAACATTTTTCAAAGAGAGAGATAGAGAGCAATCTCTGTTGCTACAGAGACGTCTTTATTAGAAGCATTTCTTCGCTATTGCAGTACCCGCCTTTATGAAATGGAATGAACTATCAAACGTCCTTCGTTTCTATTAAACTTATCACCCGTCCCAAAAGCAACACCAACCCAGACACCGTCCTGGCGTCTCCCATCCTCCTTGGCGCCTAATGGCGGAAGTCCTTGACTTCATAAGCAGTGACCATGCCCCAGTGCTACCCACCATAGACCACAGACCTGGCCCCGCCCGTGCTCCCCATCCTGCCCCTCCTCCCAAACTGATGGTTTACAGGACTTTGCAAAACATGGGGGTGAGACTGATAGGACGATAGGAATAGGTCTGGTATGGGGGCTTGTCAGGCATCAGGAACATGAGAATCTGGAAGGTTTTCCACAGGTCGGGGTAAATACCAGCGTAGAGGATTACATTGTAGTGGGAGGCGCGAGCGGGGTAGAAAGACAGGGGACAGGCCCGTGACGAGGAATGGCGTTGCGTTTGATTCATAGAGTGTTTTGGATGTCCATGTCCATGACGACTGGGATCCATTGGGATTCATTGACATCTTGGTCGCTGGCCACCTGCTCACCTTCCTCACTTCCGCGACATCGATCATGCTTCCTCTTTCCTCCACCAGATCGTGGCTGACGCGGTACAAGCTCACATTCCCATCAAAGCTTTCGAACCCCACCACCACTGCCTCCCTACCTCTCTCCACAGGCCGTTCTCCTTCTTCGACAATTCCGCCGCCTCTACCGTTCCTTCCTGATGACAGTGACCAGGACACACTTACCCGCCACTAAAAAGTCCAACGTCACATCAGAAACCCCTTGCTCAGGAAATAACGCCGGGACTGGCGACATACATGCATTTGTCTTAATGCAATGCTCCTTGTCAACTCTTCCAAGTACTAGCAGCTTCCTGGCAATCACTCCATACCCCACTATCCACTCCTTCACGAAGACGTCCTCTTCCTGAGAACGTCAGAAAGGCTGAACACTTCGCGTCCTACCTCTCCGATATCTTTCCCCATCCCTGATAATCGCCGATTTGATTACTCCCTCCTCCTCGATGCGCAGGAGCTTGCCAACACCAACTCTCCTCCGCCCCCCTACTCGCCCCTGGCTTCCACTAATAGCAGCACAACTCCCCCTCCCCCCCACAGAACTCAACACGCCAATCACTGCCCTTGACATCAGAAACACTCTATGCATCAAATGCAACACCGCTCCTGGTCACGACCATTTAACCTACTGTCCTGTCCCCTCTCTTTCTACCCCGCTCTCGCCTCCCACTACAATGTAATCCTCTACACCGGTATTTACCCCGACCTGTGAAAACCTTCCAGATTCTCATGTTCCCGAAGCCTGACAAACCACCTCCCAGACCTCTTCCAATCGCCCCATCAGTCTCACCTCCACGTTCTGCAAGGTCTTGTAAACTATCCTCTCCCGCCGAATCCATCAGCACCTTCGCTAGCACCCTCTCCCAATGTGGCTTCCGACCCTCCTTCTCTGCCAATGACCTGCTCCTGCGCCTCACCTATCTCCCCTCCGTCCAGCTTCTGTTGCTCCGCCATCTTTGTCTCCCTCGATATCGAGAATGCTCGTGACCGTGTATGGCATTCCAGTTTCCTTTTCAACTTCCACACCTACGGCCTTCCTATTAATTATGTCCACCTCATTGCTTCCTTCCTCACCCATCGCCCCTCCTACAGCACTGTCTGAAACTGCAATTCGAATTTGTTTTACCCGTCTGCTGGGGCGCCACAAGGCAGCGTCCTCTCTCTCCTCCTCAACCTCATCTACTCTGCAGACATGCCCCAAACCCAGCCTCCCGTCCACCCCTGCAATATGCTGGCGACACTGCCATCCTACCCCTAGCCACCTCCCTCGCCTGCTCCCAGCACTTGCTCCAGTACCACATCACCAAGTTCCCCAAATGTAACCGGTGGCTCCTTTCCGTGAATCCTGATAAGTCACAGGTAATTATCATAGGTCACACCATCCCTTCCTTCCGCGTCCATAATCGCCCTGTCTGTCAAACCCCAACCCTCAAATACCTTGGCCTCACCCTCGATTGATACCTCTCCTGGACTCAACGTCATGAAGCTCCTGTCCAGCTAGATGTGGGGACTCAACCTCTCCACCATTCTCCATACCTATTGTTCCACCATGCGTCCCATCCTATGCAGTTTAGTGCTATAGTTTAATGCAACAGGTTACTTAAAAATTGAGTATCAGAATAACTATTATCAAACTGGAGTATAAAACTACAAGATATGCAAAAACCATTTATTTATTTATTTATTTATTTATTTATTTATTTATTTATTTATTTATTTATTTTTTTATTTTTATTTTTTTTTTTTTTTTTTGCGCGTTAGTTTCCTCTAACTCGACAGAGATGTAATAGGGAGTGAAAAAACAAGCACAACCGAAAGTAGTGCTTTTCATCTTTTCAAGGAAAGCGAGAATCTGTAACGAAAAGCTAAATATGGGAACATGTAGCTTTGCTTCCTTAATATGCAGTATTTTCTTACAGCGAGAAAATCGTAAATTTTATTTTCGTCATGAATTTGCCGAGTCGCCGACCAGGAGCCGCGCCTTGTTAAACGGCAGCGGCTCGCGTCGTGCTCCCGACTCGCCGCCGTCCGCCACGGCCGGAAAAGGGAGGGGAGGGGGCGGGGGCGAGCCGCAGTCGCGGGTAACAGCCGCGCCTTGGACAACCCATCTCCCCATCGTCCTAGTAATGAGGGGGCTGCCATATAGGCCAGTCGTCAGGTATGTGTAGGTCCAAAAAAATTGCAGGAAGCTGAATTTTTGGTATGTTGTTAGGACATATTAGAGTAGTATTAAACCAAGTTTGCAGCTTCGAAATCCTTTAGCTTAACTTTTAAGAGCCAAAAAACCTCGAAATTTTGGGACTTTTTTCTGGTTTCGGCTTATAACTAATGAAGGGTGGTATTTTGACGAAACGTCACCGACACCTATATTAATGTAGATAAAATATTCTACAATTTAAGCCTAACCGCGGCTCTGTAAGTCCAATAGTTCCCGAGATATTGGCCTTCAAAAATTGACTTATTTCTCCAAAAAGTTCAAATTTCCGATTTTAGTCATCTTTCGGTTAGAATATTGGCTCTAATAATCATCCCACGAGGAAAGTCATAATAAACAAAGTTATAGAGCAGTTATTTAGCTTGAATCCAAGTACAGAACGAAGTCCATAGGCCCAATAGATTTCTAGTTATCGTTAAAAAACGAAAAGTTGGAAAAATCGGATTATTCAATAAACTGACCCAGATGAACTGCAGTCCTCTTATCCTGTATATGTTAAATAAAAACGAGGAATTTCGCATTGACGATGATTATTAATGCATTGTATATAAATAGCATTTTTTCAACACTGTTTTCAGCAAATATTGAACAGAGAAATTCCTTGAGTCCACTTCCTGCCATTATGGCACCGATGACCCCCATTAATGACATGAGGAGGTGAAAACCTCCAAGCTATATTGACGAGCTGAGGATACTGGTGGCTCTCCACAATGTCTCGGGCTTTCAAGTACAGTGGTTGGTCGTAGGTCACAAAACATGTTTCCTGACCGTACATGCTTGTTCTTTAAGTGGCTTCCAAAAGTGATGTTAAAACAGTGTCGTAATCGGTTGGGGGAGCATGGATAAAAGGGAGATATACAATCTTTGAACGTTTGTAAGGAAGATCTGCCGTCACTTGATCGATGAATCTGTTCCATCCTGGGATGCCTGGCATGTTAGTTGCTTTTGCTAACAACCAAAGCAGGTCTAGAGATTTTGAAAAAAATGTCTTCAGCGATTTTCACTTCGTTAATTGAAATGGCTGACAAGCCACATTTCTTTCTAATAGAAGAATGTTTAATATGTGTGGCAATGAGTGAACCTGATAGACTCTGCAGAAACAGACTTCAAACGTGGTATGTTTTTGTCTGGGTGAACGGATGAGTGAGGGGTCATGATCATTATACCCCCCATTTGATGGAACGTATTTTCTCCATCAATTGTGTTAACAATTACACTGCATTGTCGAACACAAACTGGATAAAAGCTCCTTTGTCAAATAGGTGGGTCACTTCTCCACGGAGGATAGCGGAACTTTCAAATCGCACAGCCTCCGTATATGTACAAGAAATTCCCATACTATGGTAAAGTTCAACAAGGTGCTTTGATCCAAATTTTCTATACAAATAGGTTCCAAAGCTTATTTGAATTGATTTTATATATATATATATATATATATATATATATATGATAATCCATTCAAGCAACAGTTGCAGATAATCTCGGCTGCAGGTCTGACAACTCTAAGCCGCTCTTCAGCAGGTTGTACCACTTTTCATAAAGGATGTTTTGGCCAATGTCTGTGAACATCAAGACTGGGCTGTGATGTGGGCCAACCTGCGCAAAAATAATTTTTTCTCCATATCGCCTTTTTAGATGAGCTTGAACACTTGTAACTGTTGGTTTTTAATTACCTGTGAAGTTCTTTGCAATCAAGTCACTTATGGAAAATTGGTTTTCCTGTCTTGTTTCTGAAGGTATACATATGTACGCTCCATACCCTCGCTGAAGAATGTGTTGTCCCCATTCACCAGCTTGTCTAGCTTTTTCCACAATCGATTCTTTCACTTCCAGTGTTTCCACTTGATGGAGTTCATCCTGTAGATATTTAGGCAATTTTATCTGTTATTCGAAATATCCCTTGGAGAATTTTTCACCACAAGGGAAACAAAAATCTCCAATTATGTGACGCCTTGAACCCGACACACTTCTCAGCCTTTCCCCACGTGAAGACGATGGTTGGGCAGATGAAACATCTCCTCCTCGCTGGACAGATTCTTTCACATTACTTTCCATAGTGTACCTCTTCCTGCATGCGTCATGTACGGACGATTGTTTCAAGTCCACGTTTCTGACACACCTTTATCAGCATCTAAATTCAACGCTTTTTCACTGTCCCTGTTCCCTCTCCAAAAAGCACCCGAAACAAACATCCGACGTGGGTAGCTCCAACATATTGTAAAAAAGCAAGTACTTAAAACACCACCACGATCGAGTTTTAGACGATTTTTGTTTGAAATGTTCTTCACAGATCCGAATACGGCCAAGGACAGACTGGGTGTAGTGAGGAAGACCTCGGAGACAAGACAGGGGGGAGGACAGAACATCCGCTGGGTCACCACTCGTAGGGCCTCACTACGAACGAAAGTCCCAGTGCCTCAATGGCCGACCAATACAAACGGAGAGGCTTTCGTTGTCTTTACAGCAATACCTACTTTCAAAAATATATTGGTATGCACTAACACATAAATTACACCTATTTATATACATTGCGTTAATAATCATCGTCAATGAGTAATTCCTCGTTTTTATTTAACACATATATATATATATATATATATATATATATATATATATATATATATATATATATATATATATATATATAGGATAAGAGGACTGCAATTCATCTGAGTCAGTTTATTGAATAATCCGATTTTTCCAACTTTTCGTTTTTAACGATAACTAGAAATCTGTTGGGCCTATGGACTTCGCTCTGTACTTGGATTAAAGCTAAATAACTGCTTTATAACTTTGTTTAATATGACTTTCCCCGTGGGATGATTATTAGAACCAATATTCTAGCCGAAAGATGACGAAAATCGGAAATTTGAACTTTTTGGAGAAATAAGTCAATTTTTGAAGTCCAATATCTCGGGAACTATTGGACTTACAGAGCTGCGGTTGGGCTTAAATTGTAGAATATTTTATCTACATTAATAGAGATGTGGGTGACTTTTCGTCATAAAACCACCATTGACGAGTTATAAGCCAAAACCAGAAAAAAGTCCGAAAATTTCGAGGTCTTTTGGCTCTTAAAAGTTAAGCTAAAGGAATTCGAAGCTGCAAATTGGTTTAATACTACTCTAATACGTCCTAGCAACATACCAAAAATTCAGCTTCCTGCAATTTTTTTGGACCTAAGGCCATTTTTTTGCCGACGACGACTGGCCTAATACAAAACATCGATAAGCCGCCTTAAGAGCGGAGAGGTCGCCGCCACAGCCGCGCCTATAAACAGGACCCACGCTGGTCCATCCTGGTGCATCCTGTAGAGTGATGGTCTGTAGTAGCATGCTTTACCTTTGCTTTGCACTGACGCCAAGCACCAGAAGAAAGAGGGATGAAAAGTAGCAGGACGAAATCAGAATATTTAGCACTGAAGGATCAGATAAGGTCTTGCAAGATCCAGGAAGAAGAACTGAAATCGGTCTGTAAATTTAAATACCTGGAGTCGTACATACAGAGGGACGGAGGACTGGAAAGCGAGGTACAGCACTGAATAAACTGTTGTTGGATCAACTGGAGGAAAATGAGTGGAGTGTTGTGTGACAAGAAGGTGAGCAATGGGTTGAAAGGGAAAGTGTGCAAGTCGGTGGTAAGGCCTGCTATGATATATGGGGTAGAGACACGACCAATCACAGAAGCCCAGGAAAGGAAGATAGAAGTGGCAGAAATGATGATGCTGAGGTGGGTGTGTGGGGTAACGAGAAAGAAGGATTGGCAGAACGCGGAAACTCGTCTTCCTCCGTCACCGCGTGCTAGAGCGACGGTTTGAAATAACGTCCGAAGGGAAACTAAACAAAATTTAGCCATGTTGGCCATTTCTCTGTAACAATTAATGCTGCTCCCTCCAGCCGTTGCTCCTCTATGCAGACAATACATCGGTAGTGTCTGTGGGCCTGAGAAAATTAGTTTTAGACCTTTATTCGTGTGATAAAATTTAAATGATTATTAATTAACAAATTAAGCGGTCTGAGTGTGTAATGAATAAACTCTGGATTTCATAAGGATTCAGAATTCTTAATTAAATTTGACGTATTATTTAAAAAAAATGACTCTTCCTTGTCTGAGGACTGGCCGGATAGATTCTGTGGAATTGAGTGCGTTACAAACATAAACGGACGTGACTCACTTTCATGTATTTTCAGCTACGCACGCCTTATCTCGTGAGACAGCTTGTACGTATGTTGTTGAAGGCTACTTACGGGATGGTTTGAAAATGGATGTAATGTCCGTAAACCGTCATTATAATAAAATATATAAAATACGTCTGCTGAACTTCGATTGACAAAATATATACTGATAAGAATAATTTTATTTCTTTATTATTATAATTTTATATCCATACTAGGCAGACTGGCAGCAGCATTCTACGCCGCTCTTCAGCGTACAGAAAGTGTACAATGGATATGGAGAATTTTTTAATTAGAAAGGAATTTGTTAGAGGAGTTGTGAAAGTGGGACCCATGGGGAAAAAGATACAAGAGAGTAGACTAAGGTAGTATGGACACTTGCAGAGAAAAGGTGTAATGTTGCGTTTTCTTTCTTCCGATCAGGTTCAAAAATGTTCAAATGTTTGTTAAGCTTATGGGACTTAACTACGGGGTCATCAGTCCCTAAACTTACAAACTACTTATCAACTACCTTATACTAAGGACGGCACAAATATCCATGCCCGAGGGGGGATTCGAACCCCCGACCGTAGTGGCCGTGCAGACCGTGACTGAAGCGCCTCAGTCCCCTCGGCCACCGCGGCCGGTTCCGATCAGGTGTTGGAGTAGTAGTTATTGTACGTAGCCGCTATTAAAGTTCACTAACGGGACAATAACACAAGAAAATAATTTGGTGACACATTTAGGTAACTTTATAATTAGAAGAATGAAAAAAGGAAGCGGCAGTAGTAATTTGGAATGAAAGCAACACCTGAGCACAATATTACACAAAGAAACTAGCAGATTCCGCGATGACCTTTCTTACCATGATGATTATGTTGACTGGATGCAGCAGATGAAGCTGTAAAATCTCTTGCTGCATTGTGTAAAATGATGCTTGGTTGGCTTGGAGCAGATTGTACTAATTGAATGACCGTTTTAAAAAAAAGTTAACTTTCGTGACAAAAGGCACTTAAAGCGATCGGATTTCGTTTAATTCCGAAGATTTCTTTGCAGGCATTACTAGAAAGTCACATTCATGAAAATTACAAATAATGAGATCTCGAAGTACATCTAGTTAATTATAGATACAAGTCGAACAATGGGTCCAAGCATCATATTACATAATCAAGATTACTGCTGGAAAAATAGAAACACTTCATGAATTATTAAAGGTGGGTGATTTGAAATAAGTAAAAGATTTATACGTAACTAAATATATTTTCATCGCATTTCATAAGAAAAACGATCTCACACACACTTACAATTAATAATGGAGAAGTCCCTGACGTGCGACTGTTCTCAATGAGGTAAGAAAGATGAAAGATCAAGTTCACAACCGCGATCTGTGCAGCTCGTAAAAGACAGATGAAATTCAGAAACAAATGAAGAACGTAATTAGCTGCCAGAAAAAGCTGTGGTCAGCGATAAGCATCGTAAATACATTATTTATCGAATGAAAAATTTTAATGTAATTCTACAAAGAGAAAGAGTATATCGGAAACAGAGTTATAAAGATTGAAGGAGTGAGAAGGAGAGGAGACCGAAGTTGAGGTGGAAGAATAAGATAGCGGGGAACCTAAGGGAAAAAAGATGGAAGAAGGAAGAAGCAGTGAATAATTATGGAGGAGAAGGATGCAGAAGAGCGACGCCGACCCTACTTGACGTGGGGCAAGGCTACGATAAAGAAGAAGACTGACGCCATTGAGTTTTATAGTTTCCAAATGATAAGCCAAGATCGCAAACTATCAATTTATTAAGTGACGACCGGTTTCGGTGCACTATGTCACCATCATCTAAATGTTCAAATGTTTGTTAAGCTTATGGGACTTAACTACGGGGTCATCAGTCCCTAAACTTACAAACTACTTATGAACTACATACGAACAATGACGGCACAAATGTCAATGCCCGAGGGTGGATTCGAACCTCCGACCGTAGTGGCCGTACAGACCGTGACTGGCGCGCCTCAGTCCCCTCGGCCACCGCGGCCGGCTCACCATCATCTGGTCATCTTGTTAAAAAATTGCATATAAAATATGAAGTGCAACATTGCACTTAGTCACTATATAAAAGAAATACTTAAGTTACAAACATGACAGCTTACAAAATACTTGAGTATTTTGTAAGCTGTCATGTATGTAACTTAAGTATTGTTTTATATATCTACATCTACATACATACTCCGCAATTCACCTTAAGGTGCGTGGCGGAGGGTACACTGTACCACTACTAGGCATTTCCTTTCCTATTCCACTCCCAAATTGAACGAGGAAAAAAAGAATGCCTATATGCCTCCGTACGAGCCCTAATTTCTCTTATCTTGTCTTTGTGATCTTTACGGGAAATGTAAGTAGGCGGCAGCAAGTTCGTACTACACTCAGCTTCAAATTCCGGCCCTCTAAATTTACTCAACAGAAATCCACGAAAATAACGTCGTCTTTCCTCCAGCGATCCCCAGTTGAGTTGCCGGAGCATTTCCGTGACACTCGCGCATTGGTCGAACCAACCAGTAACAAACCTAGCTGCTCGTCTCTGAACTGCTTCTATGTCTTCTTTTAAACTGATTTGCTGCAGGTCCCAAACACTTGAGCAAGACTCAAGACGTGGTCGTACAAGCGTTTTATACGCGGTCTCCTTTACAGGTGAAGTACATCTTCCCAAAATTCTCCCAATAAACCGAAGTGGGCTGTCCGCCTTACTCACAACTATCCTTACATGCTCGTTCCATTTCATATCGCTCTGCAGTGTTTCGCCTAGATATTTGAACGACGCGACAGTATCAAGAAGCTCACTACTAATGCTGTATTCGAACATTATGGGATTGTTTTTTCTACTCATGCGCATCACCTTACATTTTTGCACATTGAGAGCTAGCTGCCAATCTTCGCACCGACTAGAAATTTTGTCTAAGTCATCCTGTATGCTATTACAGTCAGTTACAGACGACACCCTCCCATACACCACAGCATCATCAGCAAACAGCCGCAATTTAGTGACTAAGTGCAATGTTGCACTTCTTATTTTATATCCAATTTTTTAACAAGATGACCAGATATATATATATATATATATATATATATATATATATATATATATATATATATATATATGACCAGATGATGGTGACACAGTGCAGTGAAACCGGTCGTCACTTAATAAATTGATAGTTTGCGATCTTGGCTTATCATTTGGAAACTATAAAACTAATTGATCGCCTCCACACCAGACGATGTCAGGTAATCTTGCCATTGACCCTAACGTCCTGGAGCACGTGTTTCGTGGGTAGGACAGGTGTCGACAAGACGCGCCGTGCTTCAGGGTGCGCCGCCCCCGCCTTCCTGTGGTCTCGCGGCGCCGCGCTGTGCTGTGCTGTGCTGTGCTGTGCCAGACGGCGGAGCGAGGGCGGCAGTCGGTGAGCTACGGCGTGCCCCGCGTAATTGTTATCGACCCGCGCCCCGCCGCCACTGTGCGAGGAGAGCGCGCCAGGCCCGAGGGCGGGCACCACACACAGAGCAGACTCAGCGCGCCATAGACGGCAACACTAGCTGCACTTTCCTCCTCACCCGCGACCAGCAACAAGTTACACAACGTGTCACAGCATATTAGTCCGAGCAACTTGTCCCCTACGAATGTTGTCTATTAAAAAAATGGTGTTCTTGTTACAATCCTGGCCATTAAAATTGCTGCACCACGAAGATGACGTCCTACAGACGCGAAACTAAACTGACAGGAAGAGGATGCTGTGATATGCAGATGATTAGTTTTCAGAGCATTCACACAAGGTTGGCGCCGGTGACGACAACTACAACGTGCTGACATGAGGAAAGTTTCCAACCGATTTCTCATACACAAACAACAGTTGACCGGCGTTGCCTGGTGGAACGTTGTTGTAATGCCTCGAGGAGAAATACGTACCATCACGTTTCCGACTTTGATAAAGGTCTGATTGTAGCCTATCGCATTTGCGGTTTATCGTATCACGACATTGCTGCTCGAGTTGGTTGCCATCCAATGACTGTTAGCAGAATATGGAATCGGTCCATCCAGGAGGGCAATATGGAACGCTGTGCTGGATCCCTACAGCCTCGTATCACTAGCAGTCGAGATGACACGCATCTTATTCGCATGGTTGTAACGGATCGTGCAGCCACGTCTCGATCCCTGAGTCAACAGATGGGAACGTTTGCAGCAGCATGGACTATCAGCTCGGTGACCATGTCTGCGGTTACCGTTGACGCTGCATCACAGACAGGAGCGTCTGCGATGGTATACGCAACGAAGAACCTGGGTGCACGAATGACAAAACGCCATTTTTTCGAATGAATCCAGATTCTGTTTACAGCATTGTGATGGTCATACCCGTATTCGGCAACATTGTGTGAACGCACATTGGAAGCGTGTATTCGTCATCGACATACTGGCGTATCACCCGGAGTGATAGTATGGTGGTTACACGTCTCGGCCACCTCTTGACCTCTTGTTCGCATCGACGGCACTTTGAACAGTGACCGTTACATTTCAGATAACTGACGACCCTTGGCTCCACCATTCATACGAACCAAAATGTTCAAATGTTTGTATAGCTTATGGGACTTAACTACGGGGTCATCAGTCCCTAAACTTACAAACTACTTATGAACTAACTAATACTAAGGACGGCACAAATATCCATGCCCCAGGGGTGATTGGAACCCCCGACCGTAGTGGCCGTGCAGACCGTGACTGGAGCGCCTCAGTCCCCTCGACCACCGCGGCCGGCTCATTCGAAACTTCCGAAACCCTACATTTCAGTAGGATAATGCACGACCGCATGTTGCAGGTCCTGTATGGGATTTTATAGATACTGAAAATTTACTACTGCTGCCCTGGCCAGCACATTCTCCAGATCTCTCACCAATTGAAAACGTCTGGTCAATGATGGCCGAGCAACTGGTTCATCATAATACGCCAGTCACTACTCATGATGAACTGTGGTATCGTGTTGAAGCTGCGTGGGTATCTGTACCTATACACGCCATCCAAGCTCTCTTTGACTCAATTCCCAGGCGTATCAAGGCCGTTATTATTGACCTAATTGGTTATTCTGGGTACTGATTTCTCAGGATCTATGCACTCAAATTGCTTGTAAATGTAATCACATGTCACTTCTAGTATAATG
Organism: Locusta migratoria; assembly: GCA_026315105.1. Classification (NCBI taxonomy): domain Eukaryota; kingdom Metazoa; phylum Arthropoda; class Insecta; order Orthoptera; family Acrididae; genus Locusta; species Locusta migratoria. The sequence goes on along the minus strand of CM048747.1, from coordinate 15,506,440 downwards.
TATTTGTTTAATGAATACCCGTGTATCATCTCCATTTCTTCTAGGTGTAGCAATGTTATGGTCAGTAGTGTGAATAAAAATCCCCTGGAGTCTATTGTTGCATCTGACAGCGTGTATAAATAGACATCGATTGACTTACAGACTGAAAAAAAGTAATAGCTGTTACATCTACACAATAAAATCGTCCTGAGGAGGTGAGTGCCAGAGTTTGGAAGATGCAAGTTTTCAGCACTACCCCATAGTGTTACTGTACCGCAGCCATACGGCCAGATGGTCAGCCATTCACGAGAAAAACTCTCCGAAACTTTCGTCCTACGTTATATACCCTTAGGTCCGGTCTGCGAACGGAATGGCGCGGTGATCGAGGTTGTAGCGGGAAGGTACAGCGAGCCAAAAGTTCCGTGTTCGAATCCTCACCTAGCGATTTATTTATTTATTATTATTTTTTATTCATTATTCCGTTTTCTCAGATTCTTGATCACTTAACTGATCGATAGGTATATTGATTATAATAATACTTATATACGAAATATTGCTAACAATTCGTGCTTTTCAAAGAATTTATTTGCTTTTCTTCATTTTTTAAAAAATGACTATACTACAACGCTCAACTTGAAAAGTGTGTTATTTCAGCATCCTGACCGTTTCCGTCCCACTTATTTCCTTCAGAAATTCGTTCGTTGTATATTTGAAGGAAATAGTTTGGGCGAAAAACTTCAAAATGTTGAAATAACACAAGTTTTCAATATTCACTGACTGTTCCGTCCGTTCTTGACAGACTCTTACAACTTACAAAATAGGCTGTATGCGTATATGTGTGTATGTATGTATGTATGTTCCACATCTTCTCCTAAACTACTGGACCGATTTCAACCGTATTTGGTACACATATTCCTTACTTGAGATAAAAATTTCTGTAGGAATAAGAACCACATACAACACATGGTTCAGGAAATATAACGTCATAAACAATATAATTCCAAGAAACTGCCACATAATGTGACGAGACTTTATGAATACACTATATGAGAATGAGAGTACATAGCGACTTGCAACAAAACTTTAAACATAATTTCAAACCTTTATTAAACTTTTTCTCGCAGACAACAGCATCAAAATATTAAAGGAAAAAATTAAACTTCTACACTACCAATTGCATCGCAGGAAATATTACAGACGGTATACGCACTTAAAGGTGAATGTACGTTCGAAATTGTATCACAGTACGACACGTAGTTCATGAGATATGGGTATGAGGACGTAAAGAGTATCGTTCAGAGAAAACCGCCCCATCAAACATCACGTTTTAAACTATTACTTCTTTACTTCTAAACGTATTCGCAACAGATTTTACCGGCATACAGCACTTATACAAATCAACATATTCTTGCAAAATTTTACAATTGTACAACATCTCTATACTAATAATAAATCTGTAAATGTAGGCCTATCGCTCTTCGCTTCAGTCTTCAAAACTACTAGACGAATTTTCATGCGGTTTACACAGGAAACGTGAGCTAAGATTGGTTCAGGATCTAGTAATGATTTCATCAAAATAGAATCGCGAAGTGTTTTCATAGACCGTTGTGTCTGTCTGTTCATCTATTAGAAATCACTTCTCCAAAACTACTTCACGAATTCGCATGTGGTTTTCACAGGTAACTTCAGCGTACCTTGTGACAACATATAGACTTAGTTTCATAAAAATCGTATCACGGAAAGAAGAACATCACAATTTAACGTTTATCTTTCTCTTTTATCTCCATAACTAATAGACGAATTTTCAGGCGTTTTCACAGGAAACGTGAGGGTATCTTGCGGTTACAGAAATGCTTCACTTCACAAAATCGGATCAGAAAAAGTAAGATATCACAATTTGAACATTTCTCTGAAAGCAATCTCCTATGTCTGTTTGTTGAGTGTAGTCTCCAAAAGTCCTAAATGAATATTTATGGGAGCATTACAGATAAATAATGTCCTGGGGTAACACATAGGCTTCATTTCCTCAAAAATCAGATCAGGAAAGTAAAAGATATCGTAATTTGAACTTTTAGGTGCATTTCATGCTTGGAAAGAACAGCGTATGCAGCAAAGAACTAACAGATGGCTCTGCGGCTGTTCGTGTGAAGTTCGGGGCAGCGATCGGATTCTTACCCTTTGAAAATACTATTTACTCTTTGACATTTGAAACTTACCTATATTTCTGAAAATCGTTTTCTTGGGTGCAATGAATATAAAACTGATACAATCCTCGCCGTGTTTAATCCATATATTTACGTACTGATATCACAATCTAACGTATAAGTACAACTGCTATGGGACGTTTAAGTCTCACGCTAGGAGCGACAATAGCGCATCTAACGAAAAGAAATAATTGTTTTCAGTGATATTTCTACTTCATTGAGGAAATACTTATTATATTTCAGATTTCCATGCCTCAGCCCATTGTCCACAGATATGATTGATCGTAAAATAAATGTTTTAAATGACGAATTTAACTGATGAATGATGTAAGCTACATCATATTCATTAATATATGCCTATTTCTAACACGTTTCGCAAACATGTTACAAAAAACTACTGACACATTTTCATGCGTTTTTTGCAGGAAATTTGAGCTAAGATTGGGGCAACATATGGGCATAATTTCATCAAAATCAGATCACCGAAAAAAGATACATCGCTATCTTACGTGTTTTCAATAACCGTCTGTTCATCTATTAGAAATACCTAATGTCCTAAACTACTTCACGGATTTGCATTGAGAAACTTCGTTTCATAAAAGTGGAACCAGGGAAATTGTTTTAGATGAAGGTTATGCTTGAAGTATGGATTGCGTAATTCAGAAAACAAGCGATACAGGCGCAGTAGTGCACAAAAGAACTGCTGCATAATAAGTGTGAGGTAGTACAAGAAAGCGAACGTCTGTGACAGAATTAAGCAATCTTACGTCTATGAATACCAACAAAGATATAGCTTAAGTACTATCATAATGGAATGTTACGAAACTACTTGTAGCCGCCACAGAATGGCCGTGCGTATTGAGGTACCATGGTGCGGTGCGCGCTGCTGTTCGCCGTCGGGGGTTCGATTCACCCCTCGGACATGGGTGTTTGTGTTGTCCTTAGCATAAGTTAGTCTAAGTTAGTTTAATTAGTTTGTAAGTCTTAGGGACTGATGACCCCGTAGTTAAATCTCTTAAGATTTACAAACATTTTATTTTACTACTTGTAACCCGCTATGGTACCACTATATAGCTGAATTTCGAAAAATACCCCAACATGTGTCTTTTAAATTCTAACCAAGTATGCAAATATTATTTTTTGTAATTATGAGTTCAAAATTGGCATAGTAGCAACGTATTTTCAAAAAATGTTTCATCACCTATTTCACCCAGAAATGGTTAATTTTCTGAAAATATCGAAACACGTGTCTTTTTAATGCTGACGAAAAAAACATATACCAATTTATGTGGTTGTAGCTTAAAAATTGCCTTAATAGCGAAAGATTTTCGAAAACCATCCCTTCTACAATTTAACCCCCTTCATGGTTGGATTTCCAAAAATACCGACACACGTATTTTTTAAATTCTAACGAACAATTTTTGCAGCTCTAGTTTCAAAATTGTCTTGACAACAATGTGTTTTCGAAAAGAATTTTTTATCTCCTATTTTACCCCCTTAGTTGTTAAATTTCCGAAAATACCAAAACTCGTGTGTTTTTAATCCTTATCAAAAGTCCATACCCTAAGTTTCGTAGTTATAGCTTGAAATTTGAGTGAACAGCAACATATTTTTGAAAATCAAATTTTTGCGTCCCGTATTTTACCCCTTATTGGTTCAATTTCAAAAAATGCCAAAGCACATGTCTTTTAAATTCGAACCTTGAAATAAAATCCGAAATTTTGTAGTTCTAACTTCAAAATTGCATAAATAGCAACGTATTTTCAAAAAAACGTTTCATCCCCTATTTCACCCCCTTACGGACGGAATATCGAGAAATCGCTTCTTAAATGACGCCTACAGAGTAAGATCAATTCCCTCTATAAATTTCAAGTTGGGCTTGGCGATGATGAGTCAGTCAGTCAGCCGGGATATTGCCTTTTATATATAAGAGAGGAAAGATGAATGAAACATACAAGAACTGTGAGATATCTGCAAATTGGTTTGCGAACGGTTTTTTGGCTGTTCCTTTATCATCAGTTAAACATTACAAGTTTAAGTTTCAAAGATCTTAAGTTGGTAGATATATAACTATCAAAGGAGACTACTGCTTTGGTTTATAACTAACCTGAGAGAATTATTATAAGTTGTGGTGTAAGTTCCTGACTGATAAAATATCTGGTAATATAATAAATTATGACATTATCCTAAGAAATATAAATTGAAATAATAGAAATTAGCTGAAAAAAATTGACCAATAAATTATCTCAAACAGGTCCAATGTCTGCAACATGGAAGCGTGCGACAAAGTTCAATGAAACATCTGTAAATATATGTTAAAATTTTAACTTTTTAAATTAAACTATGGTTGGTAGTAAAATAAAGCATTACAGTTTATATCAGCTAAGCAGTCAAACAGTTGTGATTACACGAGGATTTTATAACGTGGCTATCAAACAGTAGTAGAGGCATGAGACAAGTGGGTAGGACATGGTAGTTTTCATTGTCTGCACAAGGTTATGACTAGGGTCTGCGGACAGAAGTGGTGAGTACGGATGTTGTGACTGATCATTCAGTACTAGATTAACTAGCAATGTTTACAGGATTATGCACTAACAGCCAAAAACCGGTTCGTAAACCAATAAATTTGCAGACTATCTCACAGTTATCTTGTGCGTTTGGTGAATAATGTATCAAATATTCCGCCAAGAACCGACGGAACAGTCAGTGAATATAAACATTGCCTGACTGCCAGACTGAAACTATGAAATGAATTGCTGCTACATCAACACAACAAAAATGTCCTTCCATGTAGTATGGCTGCGTTCGTTTCAGGTGCTTACGTTTATCGTGTATCTGTAACTACTCCAGATCGAAAGCACAAAATGGAATTTCTAGGCACTTGAAAAATAAACAAAAAAGTTCAAATTAATTATTCCTTCGCACCATCTTAATTGCATTTTTTTTTTGTAGTTAATGACGCGTTTCGCCCTTTAGCAGGGCATCTTCAGATTATCTGCGTGACAGAATTTACACAAAATTACAAGGCGGAATTACAAACTGTTATAATGGTACATGGGCTTATTTTGTGTTAAGAAGACAGTATAAATGGTAAATAAAGCTTACAATGCGCTCTACGTGGTGTGACACCGGAAGTTGTTATTGCGGTGTTTCTATTTCTCTGGAATGTTTTTTGGATTTCCTTGTGGCCATACAAATGGTCGGGTAACAACGAATTACAATTACGAATTCCAACTGTAATTCGTTGTTACCCGAACATTTGTAGGGTCACAAGGAAATCCAAAAAACATTCCAGGAAAATAGAAACACCGCAATAACAACTTACGGTGTCACACCACGGAGAGCGCATTGTAAGCTTTGTTTACCATTTATACTGTCTTCTTAACACAAAATAAGCCCATGTACCATTATAACCGTTTGTAATTCCGCCTTGTAATTTTGTGTAAATTCTGTCACGCAGATAATCTGAAGATGCCCTGCTAAAGGGCGAAACGCGTCATTAACTAATAAAAAATTTGCAATCAAGACTTTTGAAGGAATATTTATTCTAACCGATTGCTGTTGTACACCATGGATTGGAAATCATTTCAAATTAATTTGTAAAACAATTTATTTTGTCCGTCGCAGTTGCACAATTTTGAAGTTCAAAATGTTCAAATGTTTGTATAACTTATGGGACTTAACTACGGGGTCATCAGTCCCTAAACTTACAAACTACCCACGAACTAGCTAATACTAAGGACGGCACAAATATCCATGCCCGAGGGGGGATTCGAACCCCCGACCGTAGTGGCCGTGCAGACCGTGACTGGAGCGCCTCAGTCCCCTCGGCAACCGCGGCCGGCAATTTTGAAGTCAGTGACTAGTTTCCTACTCTACCGTCCGTTAGCCTTTTTCAAACTGTGTTAATACAATGCATGTTACAAATGGCTACTAAAATCTTCTACATTATCCTTTGTTAATACATGTCAGTAATTACAATAAAATTTAAAATATCAATTAAAACAGGTGACAGATCCACGGGCCTCCAACGTGTACTCTTGGCTTTATATCCTTTTTCTATAAATATTTGTCGTTTGAGTTCCTTTCCACAAAGTACTTTCACAATATCAATTTCCCTAAAATGTATATTGCAGTCAAATTTTTGTTGGAATTACTTTTTTTTCCAGTGAAATGATTTCGTCCTTTCCCACGCCAACTTAGCGTTTAGCGTTTCACTACTCAGAAAATGGCTACTCAAGAAGTTGGACAAATAACTAAAGTGAAGGCTGCTGATTGTCGTCCAGCAGAAACCAAATATCGGAACGCCTACATAAGTGACGACAGCCGATAACAGACTGCAATCAACAGTAGAGGCGAAACAATGCACTGCTTTTACGCAGAGCTGAATATGTCTGTTTGTGTCAGCTGTTTTCATTCAATTTCGGTGATAGACACATTTCAGTGGAAAACCTGGATGAATAATTCAAACGACGCGCAATACTACACTCGAGTGAGTCTATTGTTTCCCGGCAACTAACGGAATCGGTTGTTTCCGTTCGGCTGTTCCCTCAACAGTCAAAACATATAAAACTAATATCACACGTGCATAGTCTGGATCCGCTTCATTGAATGGGCACGGAAAATTCCGCTTTGAAAATCGTTTCGTTTTTGATGTTCAGCCACATTGGCCTTTACGTGACGGTAGCGCAATGTTTCTGCAATAACGATCCAGTTATTCGTGTTACTGGTATAACGGCTGTACCTTATTGCGCTATTATGACGATGCAACGTGATGAATTTTTCTTTCTTTTCATTTTTCCATTTGGTAAAAGACGATGTAAATAGCCTTCCCAGAGTACTTATTTAAAACACCACTATCATATATTAATATTCATAGAAAATATGACTTCAACTGCGATTGGGCAAAGCTGAAAATGTGTACCCAGCCGGGATTCGAACCCGGGTCTCCTGCTTTCTAGGCAGTTGCGCTGACCCCTACACCACTGGGGACACAGTGATCACCGCACCTGCAAGGACTACCCATGCTCGCCTCCCGTCAAATTCCCAGCTTCGCCCTGCCCATAGTACTCAAACTCGTAGTTTAACTAATTCCCGTAAGAGTAAGGGCTTCAAACTTGCCCACCCCTCCCCACTAACGATAGGATCATTGCCCGTCACCGGCATATTATATATATATATATATATATATATATATATATATATATATATACATGTGGCGACTGTTCCGAAAGGACAGACGTCACTTGTGATCCTGCAGCTGTTATTATTATTAATATTCATAGAATATATGACTTCAACTGCGATTGGGCAAAGCTGAAAATGTGTACCCAGCCGGGATTCGAACCCGGGTCTCCTGCTTTCTAGGCAGTTGCGCTGACCCCTACACCACTGGGGACACAGTGATCACCGCACCTGCAAGGACTACCCATGCTCGCCTCCCGTCATATACAAATTCCCAGCTTCGCCCTGCCCATAGTACTCAAACTCGTAGTTTAACTAATTCCCGTAAGAGTAAGGGCTTCAAACTTGCCCACCCCTCCCCACTAACGATAGGATCATTGCCCGTCACCGGCATATTATATATATATATATATATACATGTGGCGACTGTTCCGAAAGGACAGACGTCACTTGTGATCCTGCAGCTGTTATTATTATTAATATTCATAGAATATATGACTTCAACTGCGATTGGGCAAAGCTGAAAATGTGTACCCAGCCGGGATTCGAACCCGGGTCTCCTGCTTTCTAGGCAGTTGCGCTGACCCCTACACCACTGGGGACACAGTGGAAGCTGTGAATTTGTATCTGACGGGAGGCGAGCATGGGTAGTCCTTGCAGGTGCGGTGATCACTGTGTCCCCAGTGGTGTAGGGGTCAGCGCAACTGCCTAGAAAGCAGGAGACCCGGGTTCGAATCCCGGCTGGGTACACATTTTCAGCTTTGCCCAATCGCAGTTGAAGTCATATATTCTATGAATATTAATAATAATAACAGCTGCAGGATCACAAGTGACGTCTGTCCTTTCGGAACAGTCGCCACATGTATATATATATATATATATATATAATATGCCGGTGACGGGCAATGATCCTATCGTTAGTGGGGAGGGGTGGGCAAGTTTGAAGCCCTTACTCTTACGGGAATTAGTTAAACTACGAGTTTGAGTACTATGGGCAGGGCGAAGCTGGGAATTTGACGGGAGGCGAGCATGGGTAGTCCTTGCAGGTGCGGTGATCACTGTGTCCCCAGTGGTGTAGGGGTCAGCGCAACTGCCTAGAAAGCAGGAGACCCGGGTTCGAATCCCGGCTGGGTACACATTTTCAGCTTTGCCCAATCGCAGTTGAAGTCATATATTCTATGAATATTAATAATAATAACAGCTGCAGGATCACAAGTGACGTCTGTCCTTTCGGAACAGTCGCCACATGTATATATATATATATATATATATATATATATATAATATGCCGGTGACGGGCAATGATCCTATCGTTAGTGGGGAGGGGTGGGCAAGTTTGAAGCCCTTACTCTTACGGGAATTAGTTAAACTACGAGTTTGAGTACTATGGGCAGGGCGAAGCTGGGAATTTGACGGGAGGCGAGCATGGGTAGTCCTTGCAGGTGCGGTGATCACTGTGTCCCCAGTGGTGTAGGGGTCAGCGCAACTGCCTAGAAAGCAGGAGACCCGGGTTCGAATCCCGGCTGGGTACACATTTTCAGCTTTGCCCAATCGCAGTTGAAGTCATATATTCTATGAATATTAATAATAATAACAGCTGCAGGATCACAAGTGACGTCTGTCCTTTCGGAACAGTCGCCACATGTATATATATATACCACTATCATACTTCTGAAAAAATTGGGAAACTTCTTTTTCGCCTTCTTTACTGGTTTAGTGTTGGATGTATAATTGTACAGAAGCTATTTTCCACTCTCCTGAGTGGAATTCCCGTATGTTATAGTCAGGGGATGCTGAAAAGTAATGCCTTCAATTTTTTTTCGTCTGTTCGCAGAATGGTTGAGGTTTCGTATGTCCTGCGTGTTACTCGGTTGTCCTTGCCGCGTAGCTGACGCAAAGTACAACCCTCTGCCGTTAGAGGGCTTCGAGTAACAAGGCGGTCTGTAAAGTCGGAGCGTGAGAAGCAGCGTGCTGTAATCGAGTTTCTGACCGCGGAAAACACGCCTCCAATTGAGATCTACAGAAGAATGAAAACTGTGTACTCATCGACATCAGTAATGTGCGCCTATGGGCTGCCCGTGCTGGTAAACACGGTCCTAACCTCAGCGTCTGTGACAGAGCACGGAGTGGACGACCGCGTACGGCAACAGACGAGACTCGTCGGAATCGGGTTGATCATCAGACAGAATCGTCGGATAACACAGGCAAAACCCTCACTGTAGTGTAGTATATCACGGGAGCGTGTAGAAGCCCTGATTGCAGAACTGTGGTATAGAAAAGTGTGTGCACGGTGGGTGCCCCGTATGCTCACCCCTGACATGAAACAAAGGAGATTGGACATCTGTCAACAATTGCTGTTGCATTTTGAGCAGGAGGGTGATGGGTTTCTTAACAATATTGTGACTGGTGATGAAAGCTGGGTGCAACATTTTGACCCCCCTAAGCAAGCGAGCATCATAGGAGTACCGCCATCACGGATCAGCACAACAAGAAAGTGCAAGACCATGCCGTCGGCAGCCAAGATCGTGCTCACTGTTTTCTGGGATATTCGAGCATGGGTAGTCCTTGCAGGTGCGGTGATCACTGTGTCCCCAGTGGTGTAGGGGTCAGCGCAACTGCCTAGAAAGCAGGAGACCCGGGTTCGAATCCCGGCTGGGTACACATTTTCAGCTTTGCCCAATCGCAGTTGAAGTCATATATTCTATGAATATTAATAATAATAACAGCTGCAGGATCACAAGTGACGTCTGTCCTTTCGGAACAGTCGCCACATGTATATATATATATATATATATATATATATATATATATATATATATAATATGCCGGTGACGGGCAATGATCCTATCGTTAGTGGGGAGGGGTGGGCAAGTTTGAAGCCCTTACTCTTACGGGAATTAGTTAAACTACGAGTTTGAGTACTATGGGCAGGGCGAAGCTGGGAATTTGACGGGAGGCGAGCATGGGTAGTCCTTGCAGGTGCGGTGATCACTGTGTCCCCAGTGGTGTAGGGGTCAGCGCAACTGCCTAGAAAGCAGGAGACCCGGGTTCGAATCCCGGCTGGGTACACATTTTCAGCTTTGCCCAATCGCAGTTGAAGTCATATATTCTATGAATATTAATAATAATAACAGCTGCAGGATCACAAGTGACGTCTGTCCTTTCGGAACAGTCGCCACATGTATATATATATACCACTATCATACTTCTGAAAAAATTGGGAAACTTCTTTTTCGCCTTCTTTACTGGTTTAGTGTTGGATGTATAATTGTACAGAAGCTATTTTCCACTCTCCTGAGTGGAATTCCCGTATGTTATAGTCAGGGGATGCTGAAAAGTAATGCCTTCAATTTTTTTTCGTCTGTTCGCAGAATGGTTGAGGTTTCGTATGTCCTGCGTGTTACTCGGTTGTCCTTGCCGCGTAGCTGACGCAAAGTACAACCCTCTGCCGTTAGAGGGCTTCGAGTAACAAGGCGGTCTGTAAAGTCGGAGCGTGAGAAGCAGCGTGCTGTAATCGAGTTTCTGACCGCGGAAAACACGCCTCCAATTGAGATCTACAGAAGAATGAAAACTGTGTACTCATCGACATCAGTAATGTGCGCCTATGGGCTGCCCGTGCTGGTAAACACGGTCCTAACCTCAGCGTCTGTGACAGAGCACGGAGTGGACGACCGCGTACGGCAACAGACGAGACTCGTCGGAATCGGGTTGATCATCAGACAGAATCGTCGGATAACACAGGCAAAACCCTCACTGTAGTGTAGTATATCACGGGAGCGTGTAGAAGCCCTGATTGCAGAACTGTGGTATAGAAAAGTGTGTGCACGGTGGGTGCCCCGTATGCTCACCCCTGACATGAAACAAAGGAGATTGGACATCTGTCAACAATTGCTGTTGCATTTTGAGCAGGAGGGTGATGGGTTTCTTAACAATATTGTGACTGGTGATGAAAGCTGGGTGCAACATTTTGACCCCCCTAAGCAAGCGAGCATCACAGGAGTACCGCCATCACGGATCAGCACAACAAGAAAGTGCAAGACCATGCCGTCGGCAGCCAAGATCGTGCTCACTGTTTTCTGGGATATTCGAGGTGTCGTGCATATGGAGTTCATGCCTAAAGGCACCACCATTAACTCCGCACGGTACAGCGAGACTCTCCGCAAACTGTAAGCTTGCATTCGAAGAACTCGTCCCCACATGGGACACCCTCTGCTTCAGCATGACAATGCCAGACCACACACGAGCGCTTCGACATATGCAACGATCCGCCGCCTTGGATTCACTGTCATCGATCATCCTCATACAGTACAGACTTGGCTCCATTCGATTTTCACCTCTTTCCAACGCTTAAAGAACACCTTCGCGGTGTCCACTTTACAACTGATGAAGCAGTGCAAGCGGATGTGAGGCGGTGGTCCAAACTTCTACAGTGACGGGATCCACAAACTGGTCTCTCGTTGGGAGAAATGTGTGCGTCACCATGGTGACTATGTTGAGAAATAAATATGTAGAGATTGTGAATAAAGATGTGGTATTGTAATACAGTTCGGTTTGTTTCAAAAGCTGTAAGGTATTCCCGGATCAAAATTCGGAGTCATTACTTTTCAGCATCCCTATGTACATATTGAGGATGATTGTATTGTTTTCTGAGTGTGATTTCTTGACGGTTTTAATTTAATTGCCCATTCCTCTACACAGTAAAATTGTTGTTCAATTCATTTTTATTGTTAGTAGCTTCAGGTATTCGATTTATTTTACATATAGTAACTTTTTCCACTTATAACTTATTTCGTTTCCCATGAAATAAATTTCTTTGTACCAGCAACACTTATTGCGAGGGGAAGGAGATGCAGCGCATTTCTTTCGCGGTTTAGGCTGCTGGGACAGCCCGCCAATAACCTTTCATACTTTTTCCTTACACGAAAGTATATTGTTACGCAAGCTGCCAGTGGACACTGAAATATACCGATGAGGAAAAATTAATAATTTGTGCCTCTCTGGGATTCGAACCCTTATCTCTTAGCCATCGAGCTGGCCATTAAGCCAGTGAGAACGCGGATATCACCAAGGAAGCCAAAGAAACAGTTCAGAGGCGAGCAGCTAGATTCGTAACTGGTAGGTTCGACTTTCGAAATGTGGTACTACAGGCGAATGATGAAAATTAGATGGGTAGATCACGTAACTAATGAGGAGGTGCTTAACTGAATCGGAGAGAAATGAAGTTTCTGGCATATCCTGACTAAGAAAAGGGATAGATTGGTTGGACACAATCTGAGACATCAAGGAATCGTCAACTTAGCATTAGAAGGAAATGTGTGTGGGGGTAAAAATCGTAGAGGGAGACCGTGGGATGAATACAGTAATCAGATTCAAAAGGATGTAGGTTGCCGAACGTATTGTCAGATGAAGGACAGGGTAGCGTGGAGAGCTGCATCAAACCAGCCTGCGGACTGAAGACCACCACAACAACAGGTTCGACCAATGGGCGAGTGTCACGGAACTCAAATCACGGATCAGGACATCCAACAAGACTTTTTTTTTACTATATCTGTTTCTATCCTTAAATAATTCAGATACTGATGTCCACTTACGATGTTTTCTAGCCCATTCAAGTATCTTCTGATAATTTATTGGCCTGAGAAGGGGTTTTCTTGCTGTGACACAACCTTTCAAGCCGGCTTCAGTTAGTCTCCTGTTTACTGTTGCAACAGATATTGTTGTCGCGTTAATTTCTACCAATTCTGCACGAATATGGCGCGCTGCTTCGAATCTATTTCTTTTACTGTTGATTCTGATTTATTTATCATCTTTTTAGTTGTTTTTCGAGGTCGTCCTGGTTGTCATATGTCCGTATTGCTACCTGTTGTCTTCTGGTGCCGAAGGATGTATTGCACTCCCTTCGAGACACACTACACTGTTTTGCAATTTGGCGAATAGATAAACCGGCTTGGCTAAGTGATACAATTGCAGCACGTTTTCTACACTCGTGGAGCATACTAGCGATGTCTTACTTTTCATTTGTCACGAAGGAACTGACATGCAGGAACCAGATATGTCGTAGCACTGGTTGACGTTCACTGTGGACACCACATCACTACAGGGAACAACACAGGTGCAGCAAATGCGGCATTTCTCGGCAAATAGGTAAACAAAAGTATCAGATAGCTACATAACGTTTATATATGGGAAAGGTGGGTACGAAGGTGACATTAACATATATTTTTTTCTGGCTCTTACATTGAAATCAGATACTTTATTTATGGCAAAACGATTGCTTAATGTATTTCCTCTGTAATAAAGCTCTTAAACGATTCCTAAGACTGAAGATTTTTTTTTAGCTAGACCTGTTTTTGTTAGTGACGGTACCATTCGTCGGATTGTCCTAGGTAGGCTAAGATCATGAAATGAACATTTTATTTTGAAAGCAAGATTTTTATTGATGCTTATCTACTTATCAAAAGAGACTCAGACATAACAGTTCTCCTTCGCATTCCTGTAAATTAATCCCTGACACTGACACGTCATCAACATTTATATTTACATAGTTACCTGAAGTAGCTTCACAGATGTTGAACTTCCAAGCGGCGCCTTTCACAGGCTTACCATTCCTCACACGTTGCATTGCCTCTTTCAATGATTCCTTGCTCCATTTCTGTCCACCCTGTCTTCCTTATGAACTGCATAATTAGTCATCTTAACCGCAGTCGAAAAATTGTTACAAAAAATAGCATCCACTTCCTAGCCTCATTTGTCAACAAACCAAAATGACCGAGCAGTTCTATTTCAAGAGACACGACTGCAGAGCGCGCTAAGGTAGTGGTACCATACTGCAGGTTAAACAACCTGTAGATTTTGCAGTGAGGGCCTGCACGACCGGATGTCATAGTTGCTGGTAAAACGTCCGGGTTATAAGGCTGTGGTCCATAAAACTTTTCAGCTTTTCCTAACGTTTCGTCCAGAGCTGCGCCGGACATCTTCAGAGGTCTTCTCACTTGCACTGAGTCTTGCTGACTGATGAATCGTCTGTCTGAGAGCGCCATATATACTGTGGAAAGTGGGCGTGGCCAAGCTGTCACGTTATCAGCAGAGATAGTCATTGTCAGAGATAAAACATCACTATCGATTGCGATCGGTCAGAGATAAGACCTGTCGATCTTCTGAAGCTACTGTCCATATGTCGGTAAGTTTCATACCTTCTTTCCTGTTAAAGTTTCCTTATGTTTATATATTTCAATAGCTTCCCTGTATTTTCGTGGATGATAATTCGTCATTGTAGATAAAACTGATGTTTCGGAAAACCTCACTATATGACTTCCAAATTAAAGAGCATGCTCTGCCACAGCCTATTTCTCTTTTCTTCCTAATCGGCAAAGACTTTTGGGTTCCTTTAGCCTAGATTCTATACTTCTTTTTGTGGTTCCAATATAAATTTAACCACATGTACTACCATGCCCAATAATATCAGAACGACCTGAATTGCGTTTCGCCTGATGTACATGCAACCCAACTAACGAACGTGTCTTGTGGGTGCTCTAATCGCTCCGCTGTATAGTCGTTCGGCTATTCACAATGCATCCACTACAGACAACTGCTCTTTATGGCAATCATTCCAGATGTAAATTAACACCACGATTTTGCAAATAAAAGGAAACACGTTATTAAGTTCTTAACGTTTATTAAATCAAATTTATTACAATGACATATCTTAAGTATTGTCACACTTATTACTGTCTGATATGACAAACTCCGTCACATAAAACATTAATTATCCTTAAACAACATTTAATATTGTTGCAAACAACAGATTTTACTGTAGTATCGGAAATCCTAGAGTCCTGTAGCAATTCAAAGTACTTTTGTTCTCTAAATCGTTTTCTCACAATTGCGAAACGTCGTTCACTGGCGCGCGGATTTTTATTAACCGATTGTTGAACTAACCAGATAATAAAAACTCAATTAACAGCAGCAAACGCACTACGGAAATTTCAATATTAACTGCGTATCACAAACATTTTCTCCGTATTCATACCTGAACAAATATTTGTACACATCTTTGAACTTGAATTGATATGACAAACTACCTTGTTCTGGAGCTGTAGCTGTAGCTAACCAAGCAATGCATTCATGTCTTATGCCTAAGATTGTCACAGCTGACGAAGCATAAAGATGTATAAAACATTGGAGATTTCCTTACAAATATCAGCAGGCGCAAATCAAATCATATAAACTGCCAATTCTTAAAATATTTTTATTTATTTATTTATTTTTTACTGAACCAGGAACTTAATAATCACCGTTATGTCCCTAATCACAAGTTCCCAGACTCAGTTCTGTGTGGGACTTACATACGAAGCTGCTCATGTCGGAGGTTCGAGTCCTCCCTGGGGCATGGGTGTGTGTGTTGTCCTTAGGTTAGTTTACCTTAGTTTAAGTAGTTTGTAAGTTGCGGACTGATGATCACTCAGTTTGGTCCGATAGGTTTACAAACAAACAATAAACGTTAAGAACTTAACACCGTGTTTCTTTTTATTTGCAAAATCGTGGTGTTAATTTACAACTGGAATGATTGCCATAAAGAACAGTTGTCTGTAGTGGATCCATTTTGAATAGTCGAACGACTATACCGCGGAGCGATTAGAGCACCCGCAAGACACGTACGTTAGTTGGGTTGCATGCACATCAGGCGAAAAGCAATTCAGGTCGTTCGGATATTTTTGCGCATGGTAGTACATGGAATTTTATAAACGCTACAAGCAGAAAGAGGAGGTCATTTATCTTTCATGGAACGGAGTACTTTACATATTTTCTTAGTTGGTCTGAAAACTGGTCTGATCTTGTATTTGCGCAATATTTTTCCAATTTGATCAGTTATTTTTCCGATAAATGGCAGGGAAAATGTGTTCTTCCATCGTTTTTGTTTGATCACTAGTCCTTATACTATTTTTATTTGGTCGTAGAACCCTGTTTGTTTCTTTATCTGAATGACCATTCTTGAAAGCTTGCTTCAGGTGTTTTAATTCAGCATCGAGGTGTTCCGGAGTGCAAATTTTCTTCGCTCTGTCAATGAGACTTTTCAGGACACCTCTCTTGTGCTGAGGGTGATGATTAGAGTTCTCATGAAAATATCTGTCTGTGTATGTAGCTTTTCGAAAAAGTTTGTTTCAGTTTTCCATCTACCTCTCTCGTAATTGAAACATCCAAGAAGGATATTGCGCTGTCTTTTTCCATTTCCATCGTGAACTGGATTTTTTTTATTTATGTTGTTCAGATGAGAAAAGAATTCACCCAATGCTTCTTTGCCGTGAGGCCATACCACGAATGTACCGTCTACATACCGATACCAAAGAACTTGTTTCTTTTCTGCTATTACTAAAGCTGATTGCTCGAATCTGTACATTTATCGGAGAAATTCAAAATTCGTCCTCTTAGACTATTCGTCAACTTATCCGATATTCCACTACACAACATTATTTGTTGGATACTATTGTATCTCAATGACCACAAAAAAAATCGTGACATGTGGACAAGTGTTGTTCTACTCCTTTGCTTCCTCGACGGTACCCACGGTATTACGTCTTATCTACGGAGAGCTAGATGCCAGTTATTGGGTATGTTGAAATTTATTACCGGTAGGAGACATAACAAGCTGCATGGCCTGTGAGCCGACGACTTGAGGTCATGGACCAGAAGCCTTAAGCCCCTTCTATACGAGACGTGCAACACGCACAAGGAATTCGTTGTCAGCTGCAGCGCCCGTTGCGATAGACCGCCGAACTACAAAGAAGCGTTCAAACGGTACGCATTGTTGAGCCGTCTGCTTCACGCGTCTACTTCGTTTGTTGTCAACTTACAGCAAATGAATCGCCGCGTTAACATCACTTTTTGAAACTGTATGATATATTCAGTAGCGTAGCTATCATAGGGCTAGGCGGGGCAGTGCCCCGGGGCCCCCGAGCTCCAGGGGCCCCTCGGCCTTCGTGACCGGCGATCGAAAAAAGTTACAGTAGAGCGTCGAATTTTTTATTTAATTTTTTTACCCTTCCACCCTATTGTCCATCACATCCCCTTTCCCTCAAATCAAGTTTCGCACAGTAACCGCACTGGGCCACCGGCTGGCGGAACAAAGCTTCTAATTGGGCATTCAGAAGACGCCACTATGTGGCGCTGCTGACAGGCGAAGCGGCCAGTCAATGTGTCCAACAATCGGCACACTCCAGTCGGCAGAAGTAGCGGCAGCATCAAAGCTGCTCACAGCAACAGGCATGTTTGTTTTCCACAAATGCGTTAATACTGAAAGGAATACCGGACAGAATCTACATACCTTTCTACTCACTACCTTGCAATGGATCGGCATTCTGTGGCTTTTTTCTGGGAACGACGCCTGAGAACTATTCGCTCTTCAATTTACATTCATACTAACAGTATACCCTCCGCCGCATTCTGCTCAGTTCTTCTATGTGAAAAACAAACAACTTCACTGTGTTTTAAAGTAATGGTGAGAATTTAGCACATCTCGTAATATTTTAAGGTACGTTTCTACCAACACACTACTTGTTTATTCTGCCATTTAAAGGTTTAAAAAATGTTCAAATGTTTGTAAAGCTTATGGGACTTAACTACGGGGTCATCAGTCCCTAAACTTACAAACTACTTATGAACTATTTACGAACTAGGACGGCACAAATATCCATGCCCGAGGGGGGATTCTAAGCCCCGACCGTAGTGGCCGTGCAGACCGTGACTGAATTTAAAGGTTTAATTACATTCACGGATCAGTAGTTTCATGTAATAATTACTTTGTCTCAATAGTGAATTGTGCATCAAGATGCTGCCCTCCACTCCACTGTCACGACAATAAGCAAAGGTATCGACTTGTTATTTTACTTATTACTTTGTACTGGCCAGACACTAACATATACTTCAAGAAGTTTGGTAGGGGCACGGCTCAATCCAAAGTGTTTCATCAAACAAAATCCGGCAACTTACTTTTGATGAAACCCTCCTACACGAATATTTCCCTATTTTCATTCTTTGACTGGGCTATCAACGAAATGAGCCAACAGCGCAGTAATTTAGCGAGAGTTAGTTGTCGGCACTGACAAAAGCCCGCCTGCTGTCACCGCTGACGAAAAATTTCCCATGGGGCATTTTCATCTGTATGTCCTACCCAGGTCCAACTCTATCTCCATCCCTCTGCAAAATTTCATCCAAATCACCTAGTAATTTTTGCGTGAACGCATAACAAACAAACTTTCACACTAATATTAGAGAGTACGATTTAATGTTGTCTGCTGCGTGACACATAATTTACTTAGTAGTATTTAGGTTTGCCTTATTATGTTTTCCAGTGGGCGGTAAGGAGATGATGATGAAGTAGTTATGCATCTGTACAGTATTAGTGTAAAGAGGGCCCCAATGTCATTTCTGCCCGGGGTCCTTGGTGACATAGCTACGCCACTGGATGTATTGTGATGATTAAAACATTTATTTGTGGTTTAGACTACTGAAGCTGTATTTAATTGTTTTCGTGCAGTTCATGCATAACTACGTCGTTCACATGTGTTAACGTCCTCATTATAAAATGCGATTACATACTTCCAGCCCCTGCGGTTTGTAGCGCCTATGTATATGATGAACTACCGGTAGCTCAGGTGTCTATACATAGACCTTTCACTTTGATTAAGCTTCAAATAATGCTCACTAAAAACATATTTCATCTGTTAACTACAGCATGTTTAGGAAAAAATAGCAAAAATTTTAGAAGATGGTAATAAAGGCAACTTGCAGTTAAAATTTAATATAACGTGTGTCCAATTTTTATTCGGTACAGAGATACAGCTCTCGGTATGTACAACAAACTGATTTGGATATTT
The DNA here is from genome assembly GCA_026315105.1 of Locusta migratoria. Classification (NCBI taxonomy): domain Eukaryota; kingdom Metazoa; phylum Arthropoda; class Insecta; order Orthoptera; family Acrididae; genus Locusta; species Locusta migratoria. The sequence goes on along the minus strand of CM048747.1, from coordinate 15,487,200 downwards.
CGACTGATTCTTTCGTCGGTTCTTGGTAGATCACCATGTTGACTTTTGTTTAAATAACCGGTTTTCGATGTAGTTTAAAGTCTGAATGTGTCCTAGTAAGCAGAAAACCGGGTAACTACGTGTAAATGAACGTGTAGAACATACACAAAATTCTACTTTTAAGTAAGTGTGATGTTGTACTACCAAGAACCGACGAATAAATCAGTGAAAATGTCGTGATTTACATTTGCTCTACGTTTGTTTGCATTTCATATTAACAGTTATATCTCTGTATTCAATAAATATTGTAAACAGGTTATATTAAACTTTTAATCAAAATCCTCTATAGTATCACCTCCTAAAATACTTACGACTGGGTCGAAAAACTACTACAAGCATATATTTTAATATTTTTAATGATGATTTTAACCAAATGACGTTTAAATTTTTTTTAAATATGACATTTGTATTTTTATACATCTCTGTTTTACACCTTCAATGTTTTAAAACACCGTATGCATGTTTTAATTATCTTACCATATTTTTATACTTATATCACATACAGTTTTATAATTTTTATGTCTGGATATATTCAAGAACCCCAGTTTTAGAAAATATTTATATAACAAACAATTGTACGGTATAAGACCCTAGCTTATTAGGGCTCAAGTTATCCACTCCAATCCCCCCCCCCCCCCCACCTACTCTTTCCCTCCCCACCACCACTACCTGGTACCAAATTAAAAATACCTACATCACACTGTAAAACTCAGTACCAATTAGTACTCAGCCAGACGAGTTGCGGACGCAACTATAAGGTAATGAAAAATCTATTCATTTATGTATAAATTAACTATTGTTCAATTAACCCTTAGTAAATTTATCAAATTGTACATTTCTATTTTACTTTTGTTTTTAGATCTGAAGATGATCCAAGTGATCGAAACATGTTATTAAACAATTATATTGCAACTGTTGACGGAAATAAACGCACTTAAAATACTACAAGTACACATTCTCAAACAAATTCCCGACTTGGCTTTGTTCGTCAGCTGGGTTCCCCATTCGGTCGTCTGCGCATGCGCGAAGCACTTTCATACGCGTAAGAATAGGATCCATCCTATTCCGTCTGCTAGCGATCGTATGCGTGTATCTTGTGCAAGTGAACACGTCTACACTGTACGTGGCCGGCGTGACCGGTGCATCATGGGTAATCTCGTAAGCTTACACTTCCCGTGTGGGAAAGGGCTTTAAAGAAAAAAGTTGTAAGAACAATTAACCCGTTAACAGTGAGTTGAGGTGAGGGTGAGAGGGGTGTTTGCCTGCAGAACGCGGCTGAGTCAGCGCCAGTGCGTCACGCCACCCTCTCCAGCCTCCCCCACCCCCCACCCCCGGCAGGCGTGCATTATTCGGCGGCCGTTGCCTCCCCTGTTGAATGGGGTCGCCATGCTTATTTAATGAAACGAAAGTGGGCGTCAGCAGCACAAAGACACGGCGAGGGGAGGCGGCAGATGTGGGACTGGACTGCGGGAACTGTTTGGCGGGAATGCACGCAGACCACTTAGCGGCGTCAGGCGAGGAACAGGGAGGGACCCAAGAGCTAGAAACAGGGAGCGCGCCAGCTCCGACTGCGGAGAGCCTCGCAATGTTCTCCATGGTGGTCACGAACAAAGCAGCACGCCATAGGACATGCGACTGAATTCAGAACTTCAGGCTCTGGGAAGCGTACTTTTTAAAAGTATACTAGATGACCCGGTGAACTTCGTATCACTTACCTCTTAATATAAATCATACTAATTTAAAGCATATGTATTTTAGACCCAGTAGCTTTATAAAGGCATTTGCTTTGAACGTCAAAAGTGCAAAATTTTTTCGCAATCGTACAAATTATATTTATATACCAAAGAAAAGAGCTTTTTCATTTTTCCACAAAGTTTCCTATTTTCTGGCCAACCATTCCAAACTTTTACTTCACTCTAACCTTCCTCTCGCTTTGAAAGTCGAATATGCAAAATTTTAACGCACTCAGATGAATGGTATTGATATTTCATACAAAAATCTCTTTCTATTTTTTTCTGTATTTTCCAATGTTCCGAGAAACTTTTCCAAATTTTTAATTCATAAGAACGTTACTCTTGCTTTGAACGTCAAATATGCAACACTTTATCGCAACCAGACAAATGATATTGTTATCCCATTGAGAAAAGCTCTTTTCAGTCTTTCGGGAATTTCCAAATTTTCCGGGTAACTGTCCCGAAATTTTTATTCATAACAACTTTCATCTTTCGTTGAACGTCAAATGATTAAAATTTTATCGCAAGCGGAAGAACAGTTCTCAACTTTTATTATTGAGTACATTTAGAAGCACATTGAAAAAGAAACTTGGTTCGAATTTTGCAACTTTCCTTTTTAACTGCCTCTATTATTTTAATGAAAACTTTTCCAATACCATAATGAACAAAACAACAAAAGAATTACCCCTCTCCGTCGTGAGAATAGTCAGTTATAGTGCTGAATTTAATCAATAACACATTGAAAAAAACTCACTTTCAGTTTTTCTGAAATTTTCCAACTTTCCGGTAGATTTTCAAAAAAAATTACTTCATACAAACCTCGTCCTGTCAAGCCGTACTCAAGTGATACTCTTAAATCTATCTGGCAGTTTATTTATTTTTCTCGCTCTCGGTTTTCCCTAAATTTTCCTACTTTCCGGGCGACTTTTCCAAATTTTTATTTCATGCAAACCTTCACCTTGCTTTCAACATGAAATGTACACAATTATCGGAACTGGACGGACGGTATTGATAGCTCACTGGAAAAAGCTGTTTCAGTTTTTCTCGATTTTCCTCTTTTCTGGAGAACTTTTCCGTATTTTATCACCGTTTCAACCCTCCCTGGACTTACAGGAATATTTCAAGAGTAAAATTAGTCAAATCGGTTCACCCGTTCTCGAGTTTTACCGAGTCTAACGAACAGCAATTCATTTATATTGGAGAGTAACAGCAACGCTGTAATAATTAAAATTGACTTGACTTGTTTCCGGTATAAGTGGAAAAAATCCACCACCGGACTCTGTTCTGCGCCACTGTCTTGATCTCAATCCAGTTCTTCCCTCCTTTCTCGGTTCCTCTTGCCATTACACTCTTTCTCCACGTATTCCTTGGGCTGCCTCTTATTCTTGTACCTTTTGGTTTCCATTCCAAATATTCAAATGTTTGTTAACCTCTAGGGTCTTAACTGCGGGGTCATCAGTCCCTAAACTTACAAACTACTTATGAACTACCTACAACTAAGGATGGCACAAATATCCATGCCCGAGGGGGGATTCGAACCCCCGGCCGTAGCGGCCGTGCAGACTGTGACTGGCGCGCCGCAGACCATTCGGCCACTGCGGCCGGCGGTTCTATTCCAGAACTTGTCTGTGCCACTACATCTACATCTATGTGGATACTGTGCGAGTCACACTTAAGTGCATGGCAGAGGGTTGTCCTTACCACGCCGCACAGTTGTCTGAAAGGATCGAGCTGGTCAAAAGTCGAAAACTGAAAATCATAATTATGGGTTTAGACCCATACAATCATTTCAGATGTGTTTATTTCCGTCAACAATTGCACATTTATTTGTTTAATTACATGTTTGATCACTTGGACAATCTTCAGACTTAAGAACAAAAGTAAGATAAAAACGTACAATTTGATAAAATTACTATAGGATAATTGAACAATAGTTAAATAATACATAAATGGAAAGAGTTTTCTTTACCTTATAGTTGCGTCCGCAATTGCGGAGAGAGTCACGTAATTGGTAGAGGGGTAGGGCCTGGCGTTTTTCACTGTGGCGATATCTATTTACGAAATTTCAATCGGCAAATTTTTCCTTCGAATACGATAATACTTCTCTGACACCCGCCGCGCGGGAGTAGCCGAGCGGTCTGGAGCACCACGTTACGGATCGCACAGCCTCTCGCGTCGGAGGATCGAATCCTCACTCGGGTATGGATGTTTGTGTTGTCCTTAGGTTTGATTTGATTTTTCCAGGGAAGCCAAAACAGTCTTGGTCCAACCCGCCACTGCCCTTCACCGAAACTAAGTTTATTGTGCGGTATCGCTCCATGTATATTTAGAAAGGCAACCAATGCCCTAGAACAGTGCAAGGAGTCCCTTTACCAGTTCTTTATTAGACACAATTACTTCGGGTCTGGTTGTCCCAAATGGTCTGTGCCTTTTACTCTCCAATGCAATGCATTCGAAGATTAGATGTGATGCAGTTTCATCACCGTCATCACAGATCCAGATTTAGGGTCCTCTTCTGTTATTCCCATTGTATGTAAGTGTTTTTTGAAATTCCCATAGCCTGTCAGCAATCCAACCATGAGTCTAATCTCTCTCCTGTTCAGGCTCAGGATTGCAGAGCTTCTTTTAAAACATGGCTTTGGCATCATTACCTTGCCATGTTTTTGTTGGTAGACTTTGGTCCAATATTCTACGTGCTGTCTTCTGAGCCAGTTACGTAGCTCCAATTTGATCATTGCCTTTGTGATTGTCAGGACAGGTTCCTGTCCAATAAATGGAGTCTCTGCCCCCATCCTGGCTAATCTTGTAAGAGTACACTTGTCGCTGTATCAGTTTGATTTAACGTAATGTATATATTGTCTTAAATTTGTTTATTTCATGTATTTTTCATTTCTTGTATGCTAGATATATTCCTTATGTAATGTCATTTTCAATATTGAATCATTTAGTGTAAACATGTACTGTATGTGTAAACCCGCATGAATGCACGGACATTCTTATGCTGTAAGTTAGCAATGCGCCAGAGAAAATGTTGAACCTATTGTAAAGACTGTCTTTGGTTTAGAAGTAGTAGCTGTGAGTGTCGCGCTGCTGAAGCAGTCGCGGTGCGGACTCGCCAAAGTAAAGACAATAATTGTAGTCGCGGAGCGGACTCGCTATAGTAAACACATAAATGTTTTGTTGATTGTGCAGAGGCACGGTAGGCGCAGTGTGGCGCGAGTTTCATGCAATTGCAATAAGCCTGAGAGGCGTACTGTTTAATGTGTTGAAGGAAGTGCGAAACAAGTTATTTATACTCGAAAGTGATCAGTGTAATCTTTTTTCATGTGTGCAAGAAAAGTAATTGTTTGGTATCAAGTCTATTGTCACCGAGTGTGATCGTTGTTGTAGTAAGAGTACCTATTGTAATCACATCTGTCTTGTTGGGACTTCACGACTAAGACGACGAAAGCAGATGAGTACTTTGTAACATTTTATTTTGTATGCATGTCAATGTAGTGTCAACCCAATCAGAACTTTGGTTCAATTATACATGACTTATTTTGAAACCAGTCTTAATTTTGTAAGTAGTTGTTGTCACACCATTATTAGATTATGTTGCTTATGCAAGCCTGTACATTGACTAACAAGTTCAATCATTTTCAAAGTAATTACGATCAGTTTTAAAGAAATTGCTAGACGAGTTAAAGAACTGCTAAACGTGTTACAACCACAGAGACTAGTAATTAAAGTGCAAGAGAGTTTGCAAGTAAAGTAAAGATGGTTTCATTTATGTAGAAAGTAACCAGGCTAACAGTAGTCAAAGTATTATAGTTGATTAACCAGACTGGACTGAAGTAATTTTTTTATGACATACGTTAAATGCCAAACTCTGCTCAGCCAGTTACACGCGTACGCTACCCAGGCTCTGGAACAAAAAAAAAAAAAAAAATGTTCACGTAACTTGAATGCTTTAAACAATAATATCAAAATTATTGAGAACTATGACTGTAGTTGTGGTGTCGCACAAGTACAAAGTGCGCGCCACCTACTTTCGCCGCGCGCCGCCATGCACGCACGGCGCGGCGATCTCACGACGACAGCCACGAGCGCCCTCTGCTGGAACGCCGCTCGTGGCCACCACTGAAGAACACCGGCCACTTCGGACTGAGATAGCAACGAGTTAGGACCTTCGTAATCAGATAGGCACCAGTGAAGACTTTGCTATTTGTACAGGCACTAGGCAGGCCTCTAACAACTATGTATCAACATTCTGCAGTACTATGTAAAAGTTAAGTATTGTTACATTCTGTGCAATATATCTCTTTCTAATTTACTCGAGTGTTTATAGTTTCTGGCTGCTCCCCTCCGTACCTGCACCAGCGTGTCGGTCTCATTCCACTCGGCCACCGACACCTACGACGAGGCTGGGACACAAAAGCGGCGACGAAGTCGGGACACAAAAGTAGTATTTGTGAAGCTCATTGCACCACGGAGTTTCACTGTACTGAGCTATTATCATTGCAATCAGTCTATCTGCTATTACAATTCTGATTATAACACGAACACGCCATCACCACTACATGAATTCTGACACATTTATTAGCGAAGTTGTGCTGTTCGTGAATCGTAAGAGGTGCTAGTTGGAGGTTGTAGTCAATGCTAAGTCAGATAGGGTCAAGCTTAATTAAGTATCACAGTGACTGTTTCAAGTTAATTAATGTAATTTTTTATTTATTCAAAATTTTAACTTTCACTGCGAAAGTGTTGTTGCGACCCATTAGATGTGATTTGCTGCAACATTCAGTAAAGAAAATTATTATTACTAGAGTATATTATTACGAATTCTAAATTTTGAGATTATTTGACGACCTCCAACAGGCAAAATTTTCTTACAATCTGTCGGCATGTTCCTTGCCACTGATCCCCCGAGTGGCCAGTGACCCGCAATAGGTTTACTCTGTTCCTTTCCCCTAACTCCACCAGTACCCTGTGACATTCTGCAACAATTTTAGACCTTATTGCAGGAGCTGCCAGTGATCTCAGGGCTGCCTGGCTGTCTGAATAGATATTGATGCTACGATCTCCTTAGGTTAGTTTAACCTAGTTTAAGTAGTTTGTAAGAGTAGTGACTGATGACCAACGTAGTTTGGTCCCATAGTATTAGAAACATTTGAACATTTTTTTGACTCCCACCTATCTAGGGAGAAATGATCATCAAAAGAAAACAAGATAGATCCTAGTTCGAAAGGAGGTGTTCATTTCCCGCGTGCTATTCGAATATGTAGAGGTATCCAACTAGTACTAAAGTGGTTCGATGAACACTGACAGGCACTTCAGTGGGATTGGCTGAGTAACGATGTAAATGTAGAAGTTGTGACTGATGCATACTAATTCAGTTTAACTGAGTAAAACTTCACTAACGCACGGAGGCGCTTAAGGGCTAAATGTATGCCAAGTTTTTAATAAATCATCTCAACAAAGTTTCAGCAGCACAGGCGTAACTTCCTTCATATTTCATTCGTTTTAGTCTCAAAGTAGAGTGCTCGTATCACGAAACACCCATGAAAAAAGACATTCCATAGCAGTACTAAATCTAATGTTTTGGTATTTTCATGAATGAACTAAACCTTCCATCTTGACGATTAATTATCACAATCACAAAGACGTAAAGCTTGCACTTCATATTTCATCATAAACAAAACGTAATTAAGGAACAGAATCTCAAATTCCTGCTGATGGCATTAGCTGATTATTTATTTAATTATATTTAAATAATTTATTAATCTTACCAACAGTCGCTTTCATCTGCGAATGTCTCTTTAATCTTTCGATACAAATTTGTCGAGAATTAGCGCAAAACTGTCATAAACCTTGAATTTCCACCCCGTCAATAAGTACAGAGGTTAATGCATGAATCCGCAGACATATGCCACGCAGGAATGGCCGAGCGCCCTAAGGCGTCTCCCTGCGGATTGCGTGGTTCCAGGCCGTCGGAAGTTCGTGTTCTCCGTCGGGCATATTTATGTGTGTGTGTGTGTGTGTGTGTGTGTGTGTGTGTGTGTGTGTGTGTGTGTGTGTATGTGTGTGTTGTCCATAGTATACGTTAGTTTAAGTAGTTTGTTAGCGTAGGGACTGATAACCGCAGCAATTAAGTACTGTCGGCCGCGGTGGCAAGCGGTCTTACCAGCATTGCTGCTCGTGGAGGCTACACCATGCAGCAAGAAACTGCACCTGGCACCTCAGTACAGGTTGAGCTATTGATTTGAAATTTTTTTCATTTCATGTTCTGTATATTCTCTATTTATACAATAAATCTTAATTTTCTTTCCGGCAGAGTTGAAAGTTTCTCGCTTCTGCTTCTCTCTTACAAAATTTCCGTGTGCTGTGTGTTTGAATTTGTTCTAGCTGAATGCCTTGGTACAACGTTATGTTAATCTGACTGCGAATTTTTAACTGTATTCTATGTGAATGTAAAGGCATTGCAAAACCTATCTGACTGCGTAATGTTTATTATAATGAGACACAAACTGCTAATTGTTTCTGTATGAAAATGTAATGAAATTAACTGTCTGAAAATTATTGATAATAAAAATCACTGTGTTAATAATTCTGGCCCTACAGACTTGTTTCTGACTGAACTAACAATTTTTACCGGAATGTAACGAACACAATATTTATCAATGCAATCTGACTCAGTACAAACGTTAACCTGAACACTGTATGAATTGTCGTACCCTGAAATCTGTAAATCATACTGAACTGTAAGCTTGACAAAAACTGATTCTTTCTCACCTTCACTTACTGCAGAAATCTGCGCAACACCAAACTGCTTCCTGCTGTACTAACTACTGGAAGACTAATTACAGAAAACATCTATGACACTTTCAATAAAAATGTGAGGAGGGCTAAACTGGTAATCTGTTTAGGAAACTCGAACTAATTATTAAAAATGAAATATCTGATTTATTTTCTAACTGATGCAACTTCATGAAAATTACTAACAATGTCATGTTTATGATTTTAAAATCTTTCAGAGAGAAATATAACTCAGATATTTAATCTGCCTACAGAATTATTTTTAAACAAAGATAAACATTTCTTTACTGTTAATAAATTTAACTCGATTTACACAAACAATGTTACAACAATACCATATCTCAAGAACACTACCCATGAAATTCCTATTTCATAAAAAACGCAATCTCAAAACTAAAGTCGGCCGCGGTGGCCGAGGGGTCTGCGGCACGTCAGTCACGGTCTGCACGGTCACTACGGTCGGGGGTTCGATTCCCCCCTCGGGCATGGATATTTGTGCCGTCCTTAGTGTTAGCTAGTTCGTAAGTAGTTTGTAAGTTTAGGGACTGATTATCCCGTGGTTAAGTCCCATAAGCTATACAAAAAATTTGAATTTTCTAAACTAAACTATTAAAATAAATACTTTTCCTAACACAGAAAGGGGCCCCTAGCATGAATCGTGAGACCATAAGCTAACAGCAAGATCGTTCCCGACCGTTACTGTTACCATCAATTCGGCCTAACAATGCGAAGTTGTGCCATAGAAACATGCCAAGTATTTCATGAAAAACTTCACCTTATAAAAACGTCAAAAGATCGTTTCTCAAACGTCATCTATTCCTTTCGTCTCCATATCTTAAACAGCTTGGCTCATCATTCAAGTCTCAAAAATCTCACCTCCTCGGCTATCCCGCCGGAACGACAAGCGCGCCTAGCAAAGTCAACACTCTCAGTAATCACAACCTTACTTCCCGGCAACAATACTGTCACCGTCTTCAATATCGATAGTACTGTCATCGAAAAATAAGCCTACAACCAAAGATAAATGAAATAAATCGCAATACATAAAAGATAAATGACCCATGCCTGACTAGCTTGACACTGGTCTCAAATTCGCGGTATCTTACAGGGTATTTACGAGCTGAGGGGGACTTCTATTGTAGTACTTCTACGACTTAGACTAGAGGTATAGTCGTCCCTTACTAGTAGTACGTCGTGTAACTGGCCGCTGAAAAGGAAGAAACACGGAAGAGGTGGGAAATAGCGCTTGCCTTATCGGTGCTCGCATGCTCGCCTCTGATCGAAGCCGAAGCCATGTGGGATGGGACGGGGGGCGATGAGCCTCCTTGAGGATTTGCAGACGCGCTCTGGCAATCTGGCAGCCGGGACAAGACCCGAGTAACCAGATGGTCTACCACTCAGCCTCCTTCCTCCTGCAAGTGCCTGCAGGTGGTGTCACACGTCTGCGAGGCTACACTGAACGCTGTCTAGACTGTTTCTCGTTAAAGATTCTATGTACAGTAAGATTTTTTGTATTTATAATTTCATGCCCCTCGCCCCATATGGGTTGTGGTAGGGGGGGGGGGCACTGAGGAAAAAATAAATTGAAAATGAATTTTATATATATAGTTAGGTTGTTGTGACGCACATGTGTTCGTGTGGTAGAGGTTAGAGTGACGAGTGTTGCTAAAATTATTTCAGTTGCTGAAATTTAATATATATATATATATATATATATGTTCGTGTGGTAGAGGTTAGAGTGACGAGTGTTGCTAAAATTATTTCAGTTGCTGAAATTTAATATATATATATATATATATATATATATATATATATATATATATATATGTTCGTGTGGTAGAGGTTAGAGTGACGAGTGTTGCTAAAATTATTTCAGTTGCTGAAATTTAATATATATATATATATATATATATATATATATATATATATGTTCGTGTGGTAGAGGTTAGAGTGACGAGTGTTGCTAAAATTATTTCAGTTGCTGAAATTTAATATATATATATATATATATATATATATATATATATATGTTCGTGTGGTAGAGGTTAGAGTGACGAGTGTTGCTAAAATTATTTCAGTTGCTGAAATTTAATATATATATATACATATATATATGTTCGTGTGGTAGAGGTTAGAGTGACGAGTGTTGCTAAAATTATTTCAGTTGCTGAAATTTAATATATATATATATATATATATATATATATATATATATATATATATGTTCGTGTGGTAGAGGTTAGAGTGACGAGTGTTGCTAAAATTATTTCAGTTGCTGAAATTTAATATATATATATATATATATATATATATATATATATATATATATATATGTTCGTGTGGTAGAGGTTAGAGTGACGAGTGTTGCTAAAATTATTTCAGTTGCTGAAATTTAATATATATATATATATATATATATATATATATATATATATATGTTCGTGTGGTAGAGGTTAGAGTGACGAGTGTTGCTAAAATTATTTCAGTTGCTGAAATTTAATATATATATATATATGTTCGTGTGGTAGAGGTTAGAGTGACGAGTGTTGCTAAAATTATTTCAGTTGCTGAAATTTAATATATATATATATATATATATATATATATATATATATATATATATATATATATATATGTGTTCGTGTGGTAGAGGTTAGTGACGAGTGTTGCTAAAATTATTTCAGTTGCTGAAATTTAATATATATATATATATATATATATATATATATATATATATATATATATGTTCGTGTGGTAGAGGTTAGAGTGACGAGTGTTGCTAAAATTATTTCAGTTGCTGAAATTTAATATATATATATATATATATATATATATATATTAAATTTCAGCAACTGAAATAATTTTAGCAACACTCGTCACTCTAACCTCTACCACACGAACACATGTGCGTCACAACAACCTAACTAACCAACAGTCGGAAAGGGAAAATACAGGAAGTGGAGTGGTGGGCGGGGTTGCCTTAATAGTCAGTGCTTGTCTTACAAGTGGCTAGTGCACATTTATTAAATTTATGTATATATTTGAAATACATATACGGACTGAGTTAAACACAGGCCTTCCTGAATATGAGCATGAATGCGTCGACAAATCGACTTTTAAACAACAGCGGTTTAGCAAGGCAATTTTGAAATTGTGGTAAAAAATTTTTAAACTTTGGTTAGAATTACTGTCTCCATAAAGCCTTGAATACACAGGTTCAGAAGGAACCGTAGCAAGTAAGAAACTTTAAACTTTAACCGTGACTGGAGCGCCTCAGTCCCCCCGGCCACCGCGGCACGGCTTTAGCTGATCGAAAAACCAGTTGCAACAATAGTTGTTTAACGTCCCTTCACCAAAGTTTCTATGGATTTAAATACATCTTCTTCAAAAGTACATTTGTGACTTACAGAAAGTTAGCAACATAAAGTACAAATTCATAATCATCATATCTGCAATCCTGTCGAAACTGGACACATTTGAGGGGCCCTTCAAAATCCACAGCCTCCACCCCTGGTTATGATGATGGTTAATGTGTCCCACGAGGGCATTTCTTTAAGTTAGGGAATATAAAAAATGTACATGGGGTAAATCCGGACTATAGGGAGGGTGGAGGAAGAACTTCACGTTGATTTTTGCAAGATGTTCAGCAACAACATTGGCAATATGAGGCCGCGCATTATTGTGGTGCAGCATCAAACCTGCTTCACAGAAATGTGGTCTTTTGCGTCTGATATGTAGTATAGTTCAAGTACTGATGTGTGTGCAGGTACGACATACAGATAAACCATTCCATGAATATGAGGTAACCATCTTTTCCAGCAGAAGCAACCACGTTTGCCTTTTTTGCAGGTTGGTGATGAAGGAGATTTACACACTGAGCTTTGCTGTTTGCCCTCAGTATCAAAATTATGTTGCCACGTTCCATCAGCATTGATTACATCTTCCTGTAACATCCCCCCTCCTCCCACCCAGAGGTTCTTTCCTGAGTGTGTTCCTAGCGAGTACCGGGCCGCGATCTAATTCAGTCTTTCTTCCTTCTTTCCTCCCTGCATTGCCTTTCCCTTCCACTCCTACCTCTCCCCGCTGGGGGACTGATGACAGTTTAGTTCATCTGTCCGAAACCACAAACCAACCATCTTCTTCTAACATCAACTTTAACTGCAAGCAGACCTACAGCCGGCCGCGGTTCAAAAAAAAAAAAAAGTTCAAATGTTGGTATAGTCTATGGGACTTAACTACGGGGTCATCAGCCCCTAAACTTACAAACTACTTATGAACTACTTACGAACTAGGACGGCACAAATGTCCATGCCCGAGGGGGGATTCGAACCCCCGACCGTAGTGGCCGTGCAGACCGTGACTGAAGCGCGTCAGTCCCCGCAGCCACCGCGGCCGGCTCGGCCGCGGTGGCCGAGCGGTGTGCCGCGCGCCAGTCACGGTCTGCACGGCCACTACGGTCGGGGGTTCGAATCCCCCCTCGGGCATGGACATTTGTGCCGTCCTAGTTCGTAAGTAGTTCATAAGTAGTTTGTAAGTTTAGGGACTGATGACCCCGTAGTTAAGTCCCATAGACTATACCAACATTTGAACTTTTTTTTGCAGACCTGCACGAGAATATCCTTTTCTTCGTAAATCAAGTCTTGGAACCCATCGCGCAGAAACCTGTCTCATGTGTAATGTTTCTGTCACCAACACGTGGGTGTTTTTCTCCGTAAGAGGAGTAACTGGAGCACCGGTTCCACCTCCCTTTGCAGTTGATTCCACTCTTTAAGCATTTTAACCCTTTGACTATAAACGCATATGTCTCTCGATAGGTTGTCAGAGAAGCAGTGGAAATGTGCTTCATATTATTGCTATGCATCATTTACAGTGGTGAAGGGAATCCTACCACTGGTTTGCAGGATTCTAAAAATTGAGATTGCACATGTAGTTGCTGCTCTTCCCAAGTTCATTGCTCACCATCATTTCCATGTTGCCGTAAATAGTTGTCGCCTGCAGGTTGAAGAGTCGACAGCCTAGCTGCTACCTCACCAGCAGCTTCGCCCGCGGCACACCCGATCAGCTGATTTACGTCAGTTGATCAGTCTGTCAGTTCTTCGCTGCCTCGGGACCTGTCGTGTGGTTCTTTCCAGTTAGCCCTGGCTGCCTATTTACATGTACTGTATAGTTGATACGATGTCTACTTTAACTTGCTATTTGCTATAGAGCAGGAGAGTCGTTTAATTTGTACATCAGAGGAAAAATACAAATAAATATACAGTTCTTGTGTGTGATACTAGTTACTGTGCTCCTGTCCAGCTCCTTAAAGCGTGTCATCCCACTCGGACACTTCGTTCAGATTATGTTCCTCACGTCCTGAGGGACAGATAGGGAACCCAATTATCTCATTTGCAAAGCGGACTGACGGCTTTCCCGGACACTCCATATCAACCAAATGCAAGCACGAACTTACGTTTGCCACATTACAAACAAAGTCCATATTGTCCACCTCCCGTGCGAGTTTTACATACGTGGAGACGAAATGTATCCACTGGTATAGTGTAATAGGGTTACCGTAGACCAATGAGACGTATATGTCCCAGCCTCCAAACTTCTCCTCTCCCCCTCCCCCATGTAATCACCCTAATGTGGGTATCACCACACACGAACAACGTTTACAAAACCTCCAAACATCTATATGTGGGAATTGGTTTTACCTATTACTAGGGTGACCAGACGTCCAGATTAAACCGGACATGTCCTCTTTTATAGCTCTTTGCCCAGGGCCTGGGAGAATTTTTTCATTGTCCTCCTTTGAGCGTAATAAAATTGTATTTGTAGTTACACCCGTTCTATTGCTCTTTTCTTAAATACCGGTACTTTATCCAATCGCACTGCCGTCTTGGTACATGTGCAGGAAAGCAGTGCTACAGGTGATAGCAGGATCGTTGATTTTATCAGAATCTCATTACTTAAAGCTTCCGGGCTGAGATGCCGTGGTCCATATATGAAACTTTCTCCTGACGTTTCGCCCTCGTCTGCGGAAGGCATCCTCGGAGGTAAAGCGGCGTACTGCAACGAGAGCGCGAGTAAGCGTCGTATATATAGGCTGTCACTCACGTGGTGTAGTCACGTGGTGTCGGCTGTGCTATTGCCAACCTCCTCGATTGAAATTAATCGATTGTCATGCTGTTGCTGCAGTGTTGACATCCATATCTTATCAAGTTTTAGACCTTCCTCTTTTTTGTTAAAATTATTTCGATGCTTGAAAATCTCAATGGCCTCTCTGTACAAACGTGCATAATAATGCGACGTCTTTGCTATGACGGACGTCTCGTTAAATTTTATTTCGTGGTTACCTTCTTGATACACGTGTTCCGCTACAGCCGATTTATCAGTATGTCCGAGGCGGCAGTTCCTTTTGTGTTCGCTCAGACGAGTGTTGACACTTCTTTTAGTTGTACCTATATAAACTTTTCCACAACTGCAGGGGATTTTATAGACACCTGGTGTGGCCAGAGGATGTCGCTTATCTTTTGCAGATCTTAAAAATTCTTTTATTTTCGTGGTTGGTCTGAAAACAGTTTCCACATCGTACTTGCTTAAATTTTTCCAATACGATCAGTGACCTTATTGATAAATGGTAGAAAAACTTTCCCCTTGGGTTGTTGTTGTTACTCGTCCTTCCTGATTGTCCGTCTAGGGCGTAGTGCACGATCTATCTCCCTGTCTGAATAGCCATTCTTCTTAAATGTCACTCTAAGATGTTCAATCTCATCGTCTAAATACACTGGTTCACAAATTTTGTGTGCCCTGCCTACTAATGTCTTAATCACTCCTCTTTTTTTTTGTCGTGGGTGGTGGTTAAAATCTTTTTGAAGCTAACGATCAGTGTGTGTGTCTTTCCTATAGACCTTATGACCCAATGATCCGTCGTCTCGTTTGATAACCGTGACATCTAAAAAGTTCAGTTGACCATTGGTTTCCTTTTCCATAGTGAATTGAATTCTAGAATTGATGCTGTTCAAATGTAACAGGAAGGCATCCAGCTCCTCTTCGCCGTGTGTCCATATAACAAATGTATCGTCAACGTAACGATACCATTTGGCTGGTCTTTTTCTGGCTGTCAGCAGTGCCCGTTGTTCAAAGTTCTCCATGAACAAGTTAGCAACAGCCGGACTAAGAGGACTGCCCATGGCCACTCCGTCAATCTGTTCATAAAAAACATTCTTATACTGAAAATAAGTTGTCGTGAGGCAGTGTTTGAATAATGCCACAATGTCACTAGGAAAAATATCCGATATACATGTGATAGCGTCGTTCACTGGGATCATGGTAAACGGGCACTGCTGACAGCCAGAAAAAGACCAGCCAAATGGTATCGTTACGTTGACGATACATTTGTTATATGGACACACGGCGAAGAGTCGGCTGGTTACTATCTCGTAGATGTGGTACACTGATATGTTTAACGGTTTTAAGGGGTAATCTTTGTCAGCCAGGTGTGATCAGGATATTGTTGGTCTCGTGTGTTAGATTACTTTATTGTGCCATCGTATATGTACTGTGGCTTTAAATTTTGATTAATGGCACCTTTTTTTTTTTTTTTTTTTTTTTTTTTTTTTTGCTTATGGGACTTAACTACTGGGTCATCAGTCCCTAAGTTAACAAACTACCTATGAACTACCTAAGACTAAGGACGGCACAAATATCCATGGCCGAGGGGGGATTCGAACCCCCAACCGTAGTGGCCGTGCAGACCGTGACTGGAGCGCCTCAGTCCCCTCGGCCACCGCGGCCGGCCGTGGCTTGACATTTGGCATTATAGTTTACTAGTCGTCCATTTGTGACTTCTGATTGTAAATTGATGTTCATTGTAATCATGTGAGTTTCGTAAAATATCTGACACTGCATAAGCGCAAGTTTATATTTTCGTAGGTGGTCTCTCTCCCTCTTTTTTTTTAAAAATTTATTTTTATTTTCATTTTATTTTATTTTATTCGTTTATTTTTTTCCATATGTCCTGACTTCGAAAAAGGGAGAAATTAATTTGAATCAGAATGTTAAGTGGAGCTGGAACTTGCGTCTTAGTGACCAATAAAAGAAAGAAATAGCCCGGCAGCTTGAATGAAGGAAACTTGGAGTTAAACGTCCCGTCGGACACTTGAATAACAAAGAAACCATGAAATAAAACAACGACAGTAAAGCAAATCATTCGTATTCGCAAGGTTAAATTGCAGCTACCAAATCGATGGCTGCTATTTTGCTTGTAGATATTGGTAGTGCCGTTCTTCCCTTTGTAAACAGTTCAGTTTTGTGGACATAATTATGTTTTATGAGTGATATTCCAAAACTGCTGACAAATCAAGAACTGAAAACGTACACCGAGAACCAATCGCTATATTAGTGTGACAATTTGTTTCATAAATTAGTTTGTACTGTATTGTAACTCGTAAAAAAACGAAGCATTTTTCTAACAATCTGACACGACCTTCAATTATGTTGTTACGCCGGTCCAGTAGGTTAAATGACCCTGCAAAGCCAACGTTTCTTTTCGAACATTAGAACACTTCGAAGCTCGAATTGTATACACAGTGAAATAAACCTGAAGCCGCATTCTTATTGGCTGTCTGAAAGCAGCGCTATGTATGTTTCGTCTATTAATAATTTACTTATTTACTAAATATAAACGTATTTTTGTGTGTCCTCTTTTTTCTTACTTTGTCCTCTTTTTCTAAGTTGTTTGCCGTCTTTTTTATGCGATTGCATCTGGTCAGCCTATGTTTTACGAAAACAAAAATGGTAGTCTCAGGGTTAAACCACCTTCGAGCTGTGCTGTAGAGAAGAACAGAATCTACATATGCCTCCAGTAACACTGCATAGGCCTCACTTGAACATTTCTTGAGACGAAAGCAGAATGTCAAAGCTTCGTATTGTTGCTGCCACTGCAGCGGTAGGCGACACTGAACTTGTCTGAATTTGTCTGCTTCTCACAGGCGGGAAACAAGAGTCCCATCAATGAAACTAATACGTCCTGTTGGTTTCAAATTAAACTAACAGAATATTATATGATTACAGAAACTATTAATTCAGCTCGCACTTCAATGCGAGAAGCTTACAACAGTGACCACAACGAAACCCTATCACGTAATTTGGTAGAGAATCCTAAGACATTCTGGTCGTATGTAAAATATTCTAGCGGCAAAACACCATCAATACCTTCATTACATGATAAAAATAGTGATAGTATTGATGAGTTCTGCTAAGGCAGAATTGTTTAACACTGCTTTCCGAAATTCCTTCACTACAGAAGAAGAAGAATCACATACTCCAGAATTTGTGTCAAGAACAGTTCCCAGCATGTGTAATTTCAAAGTAGATACCCTTGGAGTAGTAAAGCATCTTCACTTCAGTTAATCTCCCGTCCCGATTGTGTACCAGTTTAGTTCCTTTCAGAGTATGCCGATGCAATAGCCCCATATACCATATACAACCGCAGGGCCGGATCTGGGGGGGGGGGGGGGGGGGGCAAAGGGGGCAGTTGTCCCGGGCGGCAGAATTTAGAGGGCGGCAAATATTTCGACCTTTTTTTTTTTTTTTTTTTTTTTTTTTTTTACAGAATGTATCTTTCTGGTATAATTTAATAAAATTAACTGACACAGAATTATTAAAAGTAAAATGACTGCAATAAATACAGAAATCATTTAATAAAACTAAAGTCCCTGGTTGCTGACTTCAGTGTAGCTCTGTCACAGGTACTTCGGCTAATCAAACTTTAAAAATCTACTAGATATTAGCCAGAATGACGGAGATGTTTGCGTTATTCCATAAGTAAATGCACAATGTTTATTAATTTGCATAGATTTCCTTTTTCAGATAAATGAGTATTCATATTTCAGATCAAGGTAATATTTGTAGAACAGGTGAATTTGAATAACGTTCCAGTCCTATCGACTTCTTATTGAAAGTCAAAAGCATTAAGGATCTAGAGTCCTCTCTCGGTAGCGGTGGAATTGATAGATATCTACGCAGGATACTCTGTAAATCACATTTAATTGCCTGACAGAGAGTTCATCGGGCCACTTTTATACTATTTATCTCCCATTCCATTCTCGAATAGCACGCGGGAAGAAGGAACATCTGAATCTCTCTGTTCGAGCTCTGATTTCACGTATTTATTCAGATTATCTTTTCTACTTATGTAAGTGGGAGGCGACAATATATTTTCGGAGGAGAATGTTGACGATTCTAGTTTCGTAAGTAGCCCAAGTCGCAGCGATAAACGCCTTTGTTATAATGATTCCCATCCCAGATCCTGTATCATTTCCGTGACGCTGTCTCCCCTGTATCACGACAATACAAAACAAGCTGCCCTTCTTTCGACTCTTTCGATGTCCTCCGACAAATCCACCTGATAAGTATCGCGCACTGGGCAGCAAGACCAGATAAAACAGGAGGAATCTCACTGTATTATTGACGCTGTCCTAAGCAAGTTGTTCTAAGCAAGGAAGTCCTTTTCAACAAAAGAAGATGGTGATTTTGGTGATCAACATAGCGGCAAATTTCTAAATACAATTGATTTCAAACTATAGAGTCCCCCTTCGTCTGCGTATTGAACGCCACAAGAAAGGCCAGATTAGCTGTTTTTACAAAAATATACAAGATGAGTTCCGTAACTTGATTGCTGACAAAATAAAACAAGATATAATTAAAGATATTTTAGCTGCTAAATACTTTTCACTGGTGTTTGACTGTACTCCCGATATCAGCCACAATGCGCAGATGACACAAGTAATTCGATATGTCAAGTCGAATGACTCAGAGGTTGTGGAAAGTTTTACTGACTTTTTTACAGTTACAGACAAAACAGGAGAAGGCCTTAGTCTAGCGATACTGCAAAAATTGGAACAAGATGGGTTGAACATTAAGTACTGCAGGGGGCAGTCTCATGACAGCGGGACAAACAGGGCTGGAAAGTACAAAGGGGTCCAGTCAAGAATACTTCAGAAGAATAAACTGGCCCATTTCGTACCATATGCTACTCACTCTTTAAATTTAGTAGGAGCAAATTCAGCAGACATTCAGCAAGACTAGGTGATCTGCAAGAGTAGATGCGGTTGAAGCTGCTTGCAAGTATTTCATAAAGTTTTGAAGGCCCTGGAAGAAACTGAAACTTATAAATTGTCAATACCAGAAACAAAATCAGAGACAAGATCTATTTTAAAAATGTGCGAAAACTCAAATTCATTACTTTAACTTGTTTCTGGTATGCAATATTAAAATAAATTGCTCATGTTAATCAGTATCTGCTAAGTTAATACTTTACAATTGATAAAGCTGTTCGAAACATTCAAGGACTTTTGGGCTTTCTCAAAACTTCGTGGGATTCTTGTACCTCTGAAGCTATTTCTGAGGCCAAAGTGCTAGCAGAAGATAATGCGGTATCAACGGTATTCTCCGAAAAAAGGATTCTAAGAAATAAGAAAATGATCTTTGTGAGGATGAAGTATCCAACATTCACAGAAAAAAATCAGGAATAATTGACAGAACTTAGTACAAGGTTTACCGCACTTGAGAAAATTGGTGCAAAAATTAGTTTTCTGTGTGATGTGCAAATTCGAGAAATTGAAGTGGAGGAGTTGAAGGCCAAAGTAGCAGAACTGGCAGAAGATCTTAGCGAGGAAGAACTTGAAGTTGAAAGTTCCAGACAACATGCGCTGGTAGTGGACAGAGCCTTGCAAGATTCAACTGCATCATCAAAATTAAGTTTAATTTATAAAAATAATTTGGTAGAGGGGTATCCCAACCTTACTACAGTATAACGTTAAAATATATCTTACCATTCTAGTTTCATTTTCGTCTGGAGCAGAAGTTTCAGTAAGCTGAAACTAATTAAATACACTTGAGGAGCACGACTGCTTAACAAATCTGAGTATAATATCCATAGAGCACAAACGAGCTGCTTCTCTAAACTATGATGATATCAAAAACAGTTTTGCAGCAAAAAAAAAAAAAAGAAAAAAAAGCTCGAAAAGCGAAATTTTGAACTGATTTTTGTACGATGAGTAATCTTTTAACATTTTCGTATGTATTAAAATTGTTCTGTTTTTCTTTGATCTTAATTCAGTCAATACAATAAGTTCATGTTGTGAGATTGTGACATTTATTTAGAAATATGTAACCCAATTAGCGTCAAAAAGTCGATTCTTACGGGAGGGGGGGGGGGTTGAAAGAAGGGGCGGCAAATTTAAGCCTGTCCCCTTTGCAAATGTCCTAGATCCGGCACTAACATCCGATCGCTCAGCGACCGTTTCGTATCCAAAACCTGGAAAGTTGCACATGTCACTGCAACATTCAAGAAAGGCAATATGAGGTATCCAAAAAATTACAGGCCTATAAAATTGACGTTGGTTTGCAGCAGATTTTTAGAACACATACTTTCCTCAATTATTATGAACTACCTCGAAGATAATGACCTATTGTACCATAGTCAACACGGACACAGAAAATATGGTTGTAGTGAAACACAGCTAGCTTTTTACACACATGATTTGTGTAGGGAAAGCGAACACTTAGAAGATGCAACAGTTCTACTAAAAAAACTGCATCCTATTTTGGAGTATTGCTGCGCATTGTGGGATCCGCACCAGGCCCACCTGATTTACAGAAAGTTCAAAGAAAGGCAGCTCGTTTTGTATGATTGCTGTATAGGGGAGAGAATGACATGGAAATGATGCACGAGTTGCGTTGAAAATCATTACAACGACGACGTTATTCGTTGCGACGAGATCTAATTGAGAAACTTCTTTCACCAACTTTCCCTTCTGAATGTGAACATATTTTGTTAGCACTCACCCACATAGGAAGACATGATAATCAAAATAAAACAAGGGAAATCAGATCGAAAACAGAAAGATTTACCACGATCTATTAGAGAATGGAACTGTAGAGAAATATCACAATAGTGATTCGATGAACACTCTTGCACTTCATGTGACTTGCAGAATATCTATGTAGACAGAATTTCATCGCGAGAGATACTGTATAAATTCTGTGATTTATTAAACTCACGAAAAATGGGAGACTGGGGCGAAATTAGACAATAATGAAGCCGATTAAAGAAACCCGACAACCACGAAGAATACCAAGACGCAGATGGTGGATGTGTTCTGTGATGGAGTAATTGACAATCGACTAAAGGTATGGAAAATTTGGAGCAGTAATAAAAAACATGAATATCTGGAAAAGTTTAAAGAAGAAAGGAAGAAAATAACAAACATCATCAGATCAGTGAAAAGAAGGTAATAACAGAATAGAAGAAATGGATTCAGATTTTAAAAAGAACAACATTAGGAACAGCTATAACATTCTCAAAACGTGTCGACAGGTTTCCACTCATCAGCTCTACATTTTACAAATAACAATGGAAACATCATCTTAAATAATAAAGAAAACTGTCAACTTTCAGCCTAATACTTTGAAAATTTATTGAACTGCGAAGAGCCTACTGACAGATTACAGTTTCAAAAACCAGAAGATGAAAATCCACCATTCACTTGAACTTGGTTTCAGATAAACTATTTAAAACTTAGGAAAATACATTCGAAAAGAGAGGCATGGGACAAGAAATAGAACAAATTTGAAGTAAAATGTTTAGCGTTTGCGGATGATATAGCATTGATATCTGCAAACCACACAGATTCAACTGTTAGGCTTAATCTATGACACGAGACTGCTAAAAAACACTGCACTAAAAATATGAAAAAAAAACGAGTACATAGCACACAAACATGATGGAGGAAAATTTATAAAAACGAAGTATGGAAAAATTAAAAGGGATGATAAATTTAAATACCTCGGAGATTGGATCCAAGCCACCGGACGAGACAAGTAAAGAGAGCGTAAAGAAAAAATTTTCATACAAATTAACACAAAACGAATACAATACGAAATCAGTATCCATCCAAACGAAGATTGGACATTACAATTAAGTTGTTAGGACGCAGGCAACATATGAATTAGAGTGCCTAACACTGAGTCAGAACGGTAAACTAAGAGCACTAGAAAGGAGAGAGCGGAAATACTAAGAAAACTGTGGACCCGATGAAAACAATGAAAGTATGTGGATAAAAGGGGAAATGAAGATACCAGTATACTAAAAGATAACAGATATAGTGAGGAAAAGACAGTTAAAGTTTTACGAACATTTAAAGTGAATGGAAGAAACACGGATTACAAAGAAAAATTTTAATTATGTTAATAAATTGAAGAAAACTGTACGATCGCTAGAAGCAGTGAACGAAGATGTAAACAAAATAGGTGTTACAGAAGAAAAATAGGTGACAGAAATCGCTTCGGGCTACACCAATGGAAGGTGCGAGTAATGAGGGAGATTTAGGTGTGTAACTCATTAAGGTGCGTGGCGGTGGGTGAGTGTAGTGGGCAAAAATCCGCGAAAAAGAGTAATAAATATACACTCCTGGCCATTAAAATTGCTACACCACGAAGATGACGTGCTAAAGACGCGAAATTTAACCGACAGGGAGAAGTTTCTGTCATATGCAAAAGATTAGCTTTTCAGAGCATTCACACAAGGTTGGCGCCGGTAGCAACACCGACAAAGAGCTGACATGAGGAAAATTTCCAACAGATATCTCATTCAAAAACAGCAGTTGACCGGCGTTTCCTGGTGAAACATTGTTGTGATGCCTCGTGTAAGGAGGAGGAATGCGTACCATCACGTTTCCGACTTTGATAAAGGTCGGATTGTAGCCTATCGCGATTGCGGTTTATCGTATCGCGACATTGCTGCTCGCGTTGGTCGCGATCAGATGTTAGCAGACCACAGAATCGGTGGGTTCAGGAAGGCAATACGGAACGCCGTGCTGGATCCAAACGGCTTCGTATCACTAGCAGTCGAGATGACAGGCATCTTATCCGCAGGGCTGTAACGGATCGTGCAGCCACGTCTCGATCCCTGAGGCAACAGATGGGGACGTTTGCAAGATAACAACCATCTGCACGAACAGTTCGACGACATTTGCAGCAGCATGGACTATCAGCTCGGAGACCATGGCTGCGATTACCCTTGACGCTGCATCACAGACAGGAGCGCCTACGATGGTGTACACAGCAACGAACCTGGGTGCACGAATGACAAAACGTCATTTTAATCGAATGAATCCAGGTTCTGTTTACACCATCATGATGGTCGCATCCGTGTTTGGGCGACATCGCGGTGAACGCACATTGAAAGCGTGTATTCGTCATCGCCATACTGGCGTATCAACCGGCGTAATGGTATGGGGTGCCATTGGTCACACGTCTCGGTCTCCTCTTGTTCGCATCGACGGCACTTAGAACAGTTTCAGATGTGTTTCGACCCGTGGCTCTACCTTTTATTCGATCCCTGCGGAGCCCTAAATTTCAGCAGGATAATACACGACCGCATGTTGCAGATCCTGCCGAAGTCTTTCTGGATACGGAAACTGTTCGACTGCTGCCCTGGCCAGCATATTCACCAGATCTCTCACCAACTGAAAACGACTGGTCAATGGTGGACGAGCAACTGACTCGTCACAATACAGCACTCACTACTCTTGATGAACTGTGGTATCGTGTTGAAGCTGCATGGGCATCTGTACCTGTACACGCCATCCACGCTCTGTTTGACTGAATGCCCAGGCGTATCAAGGCTGTTTTTACGGCCAGAGGTGGCTGTTCTGGGTCCTATATCTCAGGAACTCTGCTCCCAAATTGCGTAAAAACGTAATCACACGTCAGTCTAGTGTAATATATTTGTCGAATGAATACCCGTTTATCATCTGCATTTCTTCTTGGTGTATGAATTTTAATGGCCAGTAGTGTATTTAGGAAAGCTGTAAACTCCGACGTGCAGTACCTGTGACAACCCGTTAGATTAGATTAGATTAGATTAGATTAGATTAATACTTGTTCCATAGATCATATATACGACATTTCGTAATGACGTGGAACGTGTCAGTTTAGTAAATGTTGTCTATACTTGACAATCAATATTTTAAGGTTTTTATTATTATTATTATTATTTTTTAAGTTTTATCTAAAAATTCATCTACATTGTAGAAGGAGTTGCCATTCAGAAATTCTTTTAATTTCTTTTTAAATACTAGTTGGCTATCTGTCAGACTTTTGATGCTACTTGGTAAGTGACCAAAGACTTTTGTAGCAGCATAATTCACCTCTTTCTGAGCCAAAGTTAGATTTAACCTTGAATAGTGAATATCATCCTTTCTCCTAGTGTTGTAGCTATGCACACTGCTATTACTTTTGAATTGAGTCGGATTGTTAATAACAAATTTCATGAGTGAATATATATATATATTGTGAAGCTAAAGTGAGTATCCCTAGATCCCTAAATAAATGTCTGCAGGGTGCTCTTGGGTGGGCTCCAGCAATTATTCTAATTACACGCTTTTGTGCAATGAATAATTTTTTACTCAATGTTGAATTGCCCCAGAATATGATCCCATATGAAAGCAGTGAATGTTTCATAATGCGTAGGATGAAGTCGTTCTCCATTGAACAGCCGTCGTATACTACCTTTCGTATCTACACATTTCAAAGACCACTTCCCCCAGCCTCAAGTATGGCGCTGTGATGATTTTGCGTTCCACAGCTCCGCCAGCACAGCACAGCGCGGCGCTGCAGGCGCCCTGACAGCAAGTGTCTGTGACGTCACAGCGGAGAGCGGGCGTCGTAAATCAGACGGCGTTAGGCCGCCATCCGCGGCCTCTCCAGCCGCTCCAGGGCGCTCCTACCTGCCTGGGTTGGCGAGCAGTCGCTTTGTCTCAATGCGCCGGCCGTGCTCGAGAGCTGCCTGCGCTCCCGTGGCAAATTCTCGAGCACCCTCCTCCTCCTGCAAGGGCCGCAGGAGCTGACAGACGCGCACCGCGACCCGGCTCAAGTAGCTGCGCGGCAAGGGCGTACTGACCGACATTACCAGCTAACACCGGTCCTCACCAGTCTGTCTGTGCACCGTGTACTAGCCAACCCGGCAATACGTTATTCCACTGCTTTCTGAACATCGTATTCAAAACTTAGTTACTATTGACATAAAAGTTTTCTGGGTATGGTACCGCGTCATGATGTAAGGCTGTTACTTAAATAACCAACGTTTCGGCCAACGTTACAGTGGCCTTCACACTGATGAAGGCCACTGTAACGTTGGCCGAAACGTTGGTTATTTAAGTAACAGCCTTACATCATGACGCGGTACTATACCCAGAAAACTTTTATGTCATCTGACTCTGGCCTCGGAAGCCTACGTAATTAATTACTATTGTCCATTTCATAATGATCGACCCCTGACTTTGAACTCATATTCCGGTCACATCGCGACACGAACATTGATGTTTATACCTCGCCGGAATCGTTTGGTGTATGAATACGAGGCGCGTCCAGAAAGTAAGTTCCGTTTGGTTATATAAAACGAACGGGTACAGATACAGAAAAAATATTTACTGTACAGAAATCTATAACAAAAATGTTCAAATGTTTGTACAGCTTATGGGACTTAGACTTAATTATATCCATTATTGATGTGAGGTCGTGGTTGTATGCTTAATTATTTTGTCAAGTAGGCTCAACCACATAGATCGTGTATAAAACAGTAAAATATGACGCGTTTCAAGGGTCAAGCCCTCATCATCAGATAAAATAACAACTCTTGTCACCCTAATAGCCAAAAACTTTCTGCCCTACCCTGTTTAGTCGATAGAGCTTTCAAAGTGCCAATGAACGAAAAAGACAGAACCACTGCATTTAACATTATAAGGCAGCTTGCTAAGGCGAATGGTTACCAAGAAAACGTAGTTAATAACCTAATACGAAAGAAACAACGTCCGAAATCATATACAAATGGCACGGATAATATCAAGAGGGTAATGGTTCCATATTTTGGTAATCTGTCTCAGAAAGTGGCCAACATACTAAAACTTTTAAACTAGAAGCTGCTTTTAAAACTAATAATACGTTACATCATAAATTACGAAATAATTTAAACCAAAAGACCGATAAATATGACAAAGCTGGGGTTTATAAAATACAGTGTAGTAGTTGCAATGCCAGCTACATTGGTCAGACCGGTAGATCGTTTAAAGTTAGGTACAAGGAACACGTGGACGCCTTCCGACTTAACAATTTTGACAAGTCCGCTGTAGCTACACATATCCGCGAAACTGGCCACCCATTAAAGCAGATTGAAGATGACCTGAAGATTTTACATAAACAGGATAAGGGAAGAAAGTTAGATCTGCTAGAATAGCTAGAGATTACAATACATAACGCAAAAAGCGACGTTTCATTAAATGAACAAGTTCAAGGCAATACATACAGCTTTTTCAAAAACTTTGTGGACCTATTATAACAAAAGTCGTTTGTTTTAAATTTCAACCCCTGTCTTACTGTACAAACGATTTCGCGACACCCGAATGTACCCACTGCCTTGTGGATGATCTTTGGCATTTCGAGGTCTTTGTTTTCATGTTCATACGTGCGCCCCAGTCGTGTTGTTGACTCCGTGCGCTTCACTAGTGCTATGCGCCGCCAGTACTGGGTACTGTTTTCAATATTGACGAAGCACAGTATGCCGAGGAGTTTTCTGCGGAGACACGGTTACAAGGGAAGTAACCACGTTTTCTTTTATTACGTTTTAGATTTTATTTGTCTCGGGTTTTAAAGATTCTTGTATATATGATGAGGGCTTGACACTTGAAACGCGTCATATTTTAGTGTTTTATACACGATCTATGTGGTTGAGCCTACTTGACAAAATAATTATGGGACTTAACTACGGCCGGCTGCGGTGGCCGAGGGGACTGAGGCGCTCCAGTTACGGTCTGCACGGCCACTACGGTCGGGGGTTCGAATCCCTCCTTGGGCATGGATATTTGTGCCGTCCTAGTTTGTAAGTAGTTCATAAGTAGTTTGTAAGTTTAGGGACTGATGACCAAGTAGTTAAGTCCCATAAGCTTAAAAAACATTTGAACATTTTTTGAACTTAACTACGGGGTCATCAGTCCCTAAACTTACAAACTACTTGTGAACTAGCTAACACTAAGGACGGCACAAATATCCATGCCCGAGGGGGATTCGAACCCCCGACCGTAGTGGCAGTGCAGACCGTGACTGGAGCGCCTCAGTCCCCTCGGCCTCCGCGGCCGGCAATCTACAACAGTTAAACTACTTGTCTATATAGCTTCTGAAATTTTGCAGGCAATTGTCATAGCATGGCACAAGGTATTGTGTGCCTTTTTCATAGAATGTTGCCGCCTGTGTATTCAACCATGTGGTAACATGTTCTTTCAGCTCGTCATCATCGTTGAAGTGTTGTCCACCAAGGACAGATTTTAGGTGTAAGAAGAGGATTACTGTCAAATGATTTTTTTTTTTTTTTTTTTTCACGATAATGCCTGACCTCACACACCGAAAGTGACCAAACAATTCTTATGGGAATTTCAATGGGACCTGTTTGATCATCCTCCATACAGCTCGGATCTCTCTCCTAGTGACTTTCATCTCTTCGTACACCTAAAATCTGTCCTTCGTGGTCAACACTTCAACGATGATAAAGAGCTGTTACCACATGGTTGAATACACAGGCGGCAACCTTCTGTGAAGGATCCATGCAGAAACTTGTGGCACGCTATGACAAGTGCCTACAAAATTTCGGCAGTTATGTGGAAAAGTAGTTTAAGAGTTGTAGAATTTTGTGCAATAAAAGTTTCTTCTGTATCTGTGTACAATTTCATTTTATTACCAAACGGAACTTACTTTCTGGACGCGCCCCGTATTACATTTTATTTGAAAAGGCGACGACATATGCGGTAATTTTTAAGAGAAATCGTGCTTTTTCCGGCATTTTTCGGCGAATGCCAACTTTCATGATGTACAGAAATTAGACGCTAATTAGGAGAAAGTTGTCCTTTACACAGTTTAAACATCCAACCTTCTTCTATTTACAGACGGAGTTTCGTTGTTTTCTGATTATTGCCCATTTCATAATGATTGACCCCTGACTTTGAACTCTGGTCACATCGCACGACGAACATTGATGTTTTATACCTCGCCGGAATCGTTGAAATGTCTACTTTTATTTGGTGTATGGACATTACATTTTATTTGAAAAAGCGACGACATACTCGGTAATTTTTAAGAGAAAGCGTGCCTTTTCTAGCTTTTTTCGGCGAATGTCAATATTAAGGGTGCAAAAAAATCAGATCGTAATTAGGAGAAAGTTTTCCTTTCCACAGTTTAAAGATCCAACCTTGTTCTATTTCTTGTTGTTGTGGTCTTCAGTCCGCAGACTGGTGTCATGCAGCTCTCCACGCTACCCTGTCCTGTGCAAGTCTCTTCATCAGAGAATACGTTCGGCAACCTACATCCTTTTGAATCTGCTTACTGTATTCGTCCCTACGTCTCCATGTACGATTTTTACCCCACACGCTTCGTTCTAATGCTGACAATTCCTTGATGTCTCATAATGTGTCCAACTAATCTATCCCTTCTGTTAGTCAGGATTTGCCAGAAACTCCTTTTCTCCCCGATTCGGTTAAGCACCTCATTAGTTAAGTAATCTACCCATCTAATTTTCATCATTCGTGTGTAGCACCACATTTCAAAAGCTGCAAAAAGTACAACTCTATTCATAAAAAACATACACTATCATAATATTAACAAATAATTTTTCTTCAGAAATGTCAGAGATCCATGAAGCACGATTGTCACACAAATGCGAGTTGTCGTGTTGCCTTCTACCCTGACAAGACGAAAGGCAAGAGAAAGTGTTAAGTGAAACGTACTGAAATGAAATAAAAGGCTAATTCAAATTATAGCAATGCAATGCAAATGAAACTTACCTTATGTCTAGTGTTTAGAGAAATGCGAGCCTGATGTGTCCTCGTTATTTATTCAATGTTTGGAGATATGTTCCAACGGCAAACTCTCATTTCCTCTTCAATACATTCAAAACGTCCTTCCCTTTCACCTCTAACTATAAAGACACTAAATGCTAATTCACATAAATATGACGCCTAAAATTTGAGAAATTGTTCAAAGCCTTTTAGACATAGAACATATTCTTATTTTAGAGAAATGCAAATATATATTTTTTCCTAAAATAATACAGTGCGCAGTCATAATGGTTCTAGAGCGCACCAATGCGCCCTGGCGCACATCTTGAGAACCACAACTCTAGTGCTTAGTCGGCTGTGACCTAATGGCCAGGTACGCGAACGCAGCCTACTCTACGAGACGTCGCAAGAGGCCAGTGCGGCCTTCTCTTACAGTGTCGTTGATGAGAGACACAATAGATTAAAGGCACTGCTGCCGCGGTACTGGCCTCACAGTGGGCCAGAATCTAGAAAATGTGACCAAAATGGGGAAAATTTCTAGATGGGAATTTTGGGCTATCAGGTTGCCTGCGTCAGTGATGGAACCACTGAATGCCAGCTGTGCAAACGACCAGATGTTCATTTGTTCGGTTATATCTCCGGTCAAATGAGGCAGTTAATTGTTAGCGTCCGTGCAAATGGCCAGGCTACAAAAACAGTCTAGTTATTGAAGAGTGATTTGTGACAGTGAAGCGAATACTTTCAATATGGAAGATATTCCAGGGGATATGTACTAATGAAAAAACATTTATATCAGTATTAAATTGTTTTTGCAATTAAGGTACTACAGGATACTGTAAAATGCGGTTAAAGATATAGATAAGTAACTAATTCCATGACATTCCGCTTTCTTTTGTACTGTGTCCGTAAGTATATATTATTACCTTTGTAAATTAAACTTCAAATCGTGCTACTAGTTGCTATTCTGGTTTTGAGCCACGTTTAAAAGCAAAATATCATTGTTGAGACATTTAAAAAATGACAATAGAATAAATTAATTAGGAGCCGCATTTGTTTATTTTAATTGTAATCTGCGGGAGACGCATTGTAAAGAATAGAATAATTAGCAAAATGACTGAAACTGTAACACAGACATTTATTTTAAGTTTTACTTTCATCTGATCCAGCGTATTGCAGATCGCAGTTTCGAGGAAAGATATTTTTCTAACATTTACAAAATAAATCATTGTATGTGAAATGAAATAATTATTTGTAATATTTTGCACCATCTTTTATCGTCCGTTTGGTCCTTTCTTTGAACTTTCTACTATTTTGGTATAAATTTTAGCCAATTACAAAATGATTGTTACAACAAATCCTAAATACTGAATTTTATATAAATGTAAATAAGTAAATAAAAGTAACAAAAAATGAAAGAACTTATTAATTTTTGATCGTCATCTTGGATACACTTTTCTTATTTTGGAAGTCTTCATCAGCAACCTCGATGATTCCCTAAAAATTATTGTGTACAAGTAAAATGAGTGTAGTGCACATAGAGCCCGCCGTCTTGGATCTGCCATTTTACATTTTTCACTTTTTGAAGTCATTCTTCGTCATCAACGTAGATAATTCCATAAATATTACTTTTATATGAATAAACTGAGAGGTTACCCATCATCCAACATCTGTTTCAAAAATGATCAGGGCAAATTGATTATTAACAACAAACATAATTGTGAACACTTGGTTAGATACTTCAAAGAGTTGCTCAACTGTGAACCACCACCAGAAAAATTAACCTTTCAGAAACCACAAAACAAATTTCCATATTCCAACCCACCAGATAACAAGGAATCAGAGAGAAAACAATAAAGTTTCGGACAAAGATTCAATTTTTGCAGAAGTACGCACAGACAGTTTCCTGAAAAGACTTGAAAGACTCTTTGAAAAAAATTGGCTCACGGGAGAGATCCTAGAAGGATAGATGCAGTCATCCACCCATTGCAGAAGAAAGGTGATAAATTCAATGTCAATAATTACAGAGGAATAGCACTTTCATCAGTAACATACAAGCTCCTTGCCATTGCTCTCAAACACAGAATAGAACAACATATTGATCAAGAACTAAGTGAATATGCTTTAGGACAGGAAGATCATGTGCAGAGCAGATATTTACCATCAAAACCTTACTCAAAACAAAGCCACTAGCAGCTGATAAGAAAGTGATCATGATATTTGTGGGCTTTAAAAGGCATGCAGCTCCGTAGAGACACGTTAATAGAACTGCTGAAAGAATTTGGAGTAGATGATAAAACAACGAGGCTTATTTAGCAAACACTAACAAACACCCGAACAAAATATATATATATATATATAAAATTTTCTTTCAAATGATTGTATAGTCTATGGGACTTAATTACGGGGTCATCAGTTCCTAAACTTACAAACTAATTATGAACTAGCTAATACTAAGGACGGCACAAATATCCATGTCCGAGGGGGATTCGAGCCCTCGACCGTAGTGGCCGTGTAGACCGTGACTGGAGCGCCTTAATCCCCTCGGCCACCGCGGCCGGCAAACACCCGAACACAAATTAAATTTTTAGGAGAACAGTCAGAGCCATTTGAAATCAACTGTGTTTTAGATAAGGTTATTAGGGAATGGAGAAAAGAAATGAGTCAGTTCAACTTATCAAATGGCATCATGCTAGGCCGCAAGCAGTCTGGGCTTACGTTTGAATGCCTATCGTTTGCAGATGTTATAGCGTTTTTTATTTATTTATTCCAGAGAATCTGGAAATTGCAACTAAACAGATTGGAGTCCTCAAGGAAACAGCGGTAAAGGTAGGATTGCAAACATATTTTGAGAAGACACAATATATGAACATAAATGGCAATAATCCAGTCTGGATAATGAGGACCAAGTATGGCGGCATCAAAAGAGTTCATAGGTTGAAGTACCTTGGAGAGATTTTGACTCCAAACAACAATGAAAAGGTCGCAATTGAAGAACGGACAAGAAAAATGGAAATTGCATTGAGATTGTGTCAGTACACATACAAATCTAAATGAACCTCCTTATACAGGTTACCTTATTCATAAGGTAGAGGTTACAGATATGAAAGTAGCAAGAATGATTGCAGGTACCAATAGATGGGAACAATGGCAGGAGGGTGTCCATGATGAGGAAATTAAAGAAAAACTGGGAATGAACACCATAAAAAAATGTTCAAATGTCTGTATAGCTTATGGGACTTAACTACGGGGTCATCAGCCCTAAACTTACGAACTACTTATCTACAAATATCCATGTCCGAGGGGGATTCGAGCCCCCGACCGTAGTGGCCGCGTAGACCATGACTGACGCGCCGAGGTCCGCTCGGCCACTGCGTCCGGCTGAACACCATAGATTAAGCAGTTAGAGCGAACAGACTAAGATGGTGGAATCATGTTACACGCATGGGAGAAGCAAGGTTACCTAAGAGGCTCATGAGCTCGGCAGCGGAGGATAAGAGGAGTCGAGGTAGACGAAGAAGAAAGTACTTAGATTCAGTGCAGATTGATTTGGAAGTAAAAGGCATAACATCAGACGAGGCATCAATGTTAGCATCGAATAGGGAATCATGAAGGAATTTTATTAGATGTACTATGCTCGAGACTGAACGCTGAAAGGCATAATCAGTCTCTAATGATGATAATTTTGGAAGTCTGGCCCACTGTGCGTCACCAGGAAGTGCCTGTCCATCAGTCATTTGATTAGTTGCTGGTAGAACTTCCGGGTTATAAGGCCGTGGTCCATAAAACTTTCCAGTTTCACCTAACGTTTCGTCCAGAGCTGCGCCGGACATCTTCAGAGGTCTTCTCACTTGCGTTGAGTCTTGCCGACTGATGAGTCGGGTGTCTGAGAGAGCCATATATACTGTGAAAAGTGGGCGTGGTCAAACTGCCACGTCATCAGCAGAGATAGTCCTTGTCAAAGATAAAACATCACCATCGATTGCAATCTGTCAGAGATAAAACTTGTCGATCTTTCAAAGTAGTGTCCATATGTCGCTAAGTTTCATAGCTTCTTCTTTCCTGTTAAAATTTTCTTTATGTTTATATATTTCAATAGCTTCCCTTTATTGTCGTGGATAATAATACATCATTATAGATAAATCTGATGTTTCGGAAAACCTCACTATATGACTTCCAGATTGAAGAGCATGCTCTGCTACAGCCGATTTCTCTGTTTTTCCTTGTCGGCAAAGACTTTTGTGTTCTTTCAGCCTAGTTTCTATAATTCTTTTTGTGGTTCCAATATAAACTTTACCACATGTACACGGAATTTTATAAACGCCACAAGCAGAAAGAGTAGGTCGTTTATCTTTCACAGAACGGAGTACCTGACATATTTTCTTAGTTGGTCTGAAAACCGGTCTGATGTTGTGTTTGCGTAATATTTTTCCTATTTGATCAGTTACTTTTCCGATAAATGGCAGGGAAACTGTGTTCTTCCATCGTTTTGTTTTATCACGTGTTTTTAGTCTATTGTAATTTGTTCGTAGAACCCTGTTTATTTCTTTATCTCAATACCCATTTTTCTTGAAAGCCTGTTTCAGCTGTTTTAATTCAGCATCCAGGTGTTCCGGAGAGCAAATTTTCTTGGCTCTGTCAACGAGACTTTTGATGACACCTCTCTTCTGCTGTGGGTGATGATTAGAGCTCTTATGTAAATTATGTGCAGCTTTTCGAAAAACTTTATGTTTCAGTTTTCCATCTACCTCTTTCATAACTAAAACATCCAAGAAGGATATTGCGCTGTCTTTTTCTATTTCCATTGTAAACTGGATTGTTTGATTTATGTGATTCAGATGAGAAAAGAATTCGTCCAATGCTTCTTTATCGTGAGGCCATACCACAAATGTATCGTCCACATACCGATACCATAGTACTGGCTTTTTATGGACCACGGCGTTATAACCCGGAAGTTCTAGCAGCAACTATCACATCCGGTCGTGAAAGCCTTCATTGCATGAGTCATTTGATTGTTACGCCACAGATCTGTTGCGTATTCGTCATTTTCCCGGATCAGTACATCTATTGTAAAGGAAACAAGAGCGGCAAACTTACTTTCATCAACATTTTTAACAGGAACAACGGCGCAGTAGCAGTAATTACGAGGCCCGTATTCAGATTCCTGTGTGCTGTGCTGTGCCTACAGAGGGGCGACGTGTCGATGAGATTTACTGGCGCTCCGGGCAGCAGGGGCGCGGCTGACATCAAAGGGCGCCGGCAAACAGGGGGCGGGCAGGGTAGCAGCACATGTTACTCTGTGGTAGCAGGCACGGTAGCAGGGTGGCTGCCGCCACAGGTGGACGCAGGCCGTAAAACGCTCCGCCGCTGCTGCTTCCGGAGGGACACACGGCTCAGCTCCACGACCAGCCAGCGGTTTACGGCGCACTCGCGACAACTTTCTCTGATGAAGCGTACAACAGCTTGTGCAAGACTTGCCCCTAACATGTTGTGACGTTACAACAACGTACAAACAACGCCCATCTGGAGCGCAAAGCGCGCTGGTGTGACAGCGTCGAAAGTTGTGTCGAGTGAACAGGCTATCAGTCGCAGCGAGGAGGGTGGCTGGCACATGGCAAGCACGCTGGCGGACGTCATGCCCAACTGCCATCTATCCCGCCGAAAAACGGCATTATTTTTAGATATAAAACGTTTGTAGTTTTCTACATTGGGTTTGGTCCAGCGTATATTGTCTTCGATTTCTTTGGTATATTGCGACCAGTTTGCTTTTTGAAAGTTCCATCGTGGCTTTCTGATGGAATTTATTAATGGGAATTCTATACCCACAGTAACTACCATAGGCCTGTGTTGGCTGTTCGGGAAGCTCTTTAGCACACTCTTTGTTTGTAGTAGAGGGGTACTATTAGTGTCCTTGCTAACGATACACAAGTCAGGGTTGGTGTCTGCGTTCCATCTTGCAGACCGGAAAGTATTCAAATCCTTGGCATCATAGCTCACATATAGATCTTCTTTTTCTATCCACTGAGCTAGTTTTTCACCATTTCGATCAATGTTGTTGTAGCCCCAAATTCGTATGGCGACTGTTAAAATCACCTATATCTATGCAGGGGTGAGGGAGTACCGGATTTCCCCAGGTTGTATTAGGTAGTTTGTAAATAGCCATTATGGATATACCGTTAACTTCAATGGTTATGGCGTCGATATCGTCTTGGCATTCTTCATTAATTATTCTATAGTGACTGACAGCATTCCTGATGTATACGGCTAACCCATGGATGGTAGATGGGATGTGCTTTATCAGTTTGTATCCTGTAATATTAATTCTTGTTACAGGAGCTCCTGGTGGCTCCTGGTTTCTTGAAGTGCTATTACATCAATGTTATTATCGGTTGCCAATCTGCTTAGGTACTCGCATTTATCTTTGGAAAGTCCTTCTACATTAATTTGTAAGATACTTAATGTAGGGCCAAAATGTCTTTTTTGCTGGCATTTAGAAGTGCCGTTTTCGTTCGTTATTTTCTGCTGCTGGTAAAGACCGTGATAGATCGCTGATACAGTACGGTCGCTCTTTGTGTAGACTTTTCGCCGTCTTTTTTTCGAAGGACGTTGCCCGTGGTGTACCATCTTGGAGGTTGTCTACACGTCACACCCCATTTTTTAGATACTACGCTGACACAGAATAGTACCGAGAAGCAAATGTAAGAGGTGAACAACCCGATTCAGATGATGTGTTTACATCACATGTTCAAATTCCTTGCTGTCTCCATTAGACATTTGTGAGACGTGGCCATTTTGATGCACTTGAAATAAACTTTAGAGTCTTGACCACAAATTTCCATTTATTGAGGCTTTACGCGTTTCGACGTTTCGTCATTATCGAAGGCTACAGCAAGACAATGGAATTAATATTCATCAAACATTTTGATAAAACAAATGAAAACACTATCTTCATACTCACCATATCTTTTAAAACGTATCAAAAGTGAAACTAAAGCAATCCTTTTAAAATAATAACTATCAAAGACACATGTTTTTGTTGTTGTGGTCTTCAGCCCGCAGACTACTTTATTGCAGCTCTCCACGCTACCCTGTACTGTGCAAGTCTCTTCATCTGAGAATACGTTCGGCAACCTACATTCTTTTGAATCTGCTTACAGTATTCGTCCCTCGGTCTCCCTCTACGATTTTTACCCCACACGCTTCCTTCTAATGCTAAGTTGACAATTCCTTGATGTCTCAGAATGTGTCCAACCAATCTATCCTTTCTCTTAGTCAGAATATGCCAGAAACTCCTTTTCTCCCTGATTCGGTTAAGCACGTCCTCATTCCTTACGTGATCTACCCATCTAATCATCATTATTCGTCTGTAGCACCACATTTCAAAACCTTCTATCATCTTTTTATCTGAACTGCTTCTAGTTCACGTTTCGCACCCATACAATGCTACATTCCAGACAAATGCTTTCAGAAAGGACTTCCTAACATTTAAATTAATATTGGATGTTAACAAGTTTCGCTTCTTTAGAAACGCTTTTCTTCCCATAGCCATTCTGCATTTTATATCTTCTTTACTTCGACCATCAGAAGTTATCTTGCTACCCAAATAACAAAATTCATCTACTACTTTTGTTGTCTCATTACCTAATCTAATTCCTTTAAAATTGATGACGACATCCTCCTGAGTAGTCCCCGCCCGGAGATCCGAATGGGTGGACTATTTTACCTCCGGAATATGTTACCTAAGAAGACGCCATCATCATATAGTCATACAGTAGAGCTGCATGTCCTCGGGAGACTGCATGGTAAAGCCATGTTAGCTGATGTTACAAACCCAGCTACGTCAATCACCCAGACTGTCGCCCTTGTAACTACTGAAAAGGCTGCTGCCATCTATCCCGCCGAAAAACGGTATTGTCTTTATTTTTAGATACTACACTCGCACGATTACAGTTACAGACTATTCGCAGAAGCAAATGAAAGAGGAGAACAACGCGATTCAGATGATGTGTTGACATCAAATGTACAAATGTTTGTTAAGCTTAAGGGACTTAACTGAGGGGTCATCAGTCCCTAAACTTACAAACTACTTATGAACTACCTTATACTAAAGACGACAGAAACATCCACGCCCGAGGGGGCATTCGAACCCCCGACCGTAGCGTCCGTGCAGACTGTGACTGGCGCGCCGCAGACCGTTCGGTCACTGCGGCCGGCGTGTTGTACATCATTTATATTAATTTTATATCAAAGGTTATTAAGAAAACTAACATTAATTCACTTGGAAAAATCTAGAGGCTAAGCTAATTGAACTGCAGTAACGAGCGAGGCCTCAAATGAAACGTCTCATCGAGATGCAAATTTTGGTGTAACCATATTATCTGCAACATTTATATTCCGATAGGATCCAAAAAAGGATGAAGCCAAGATCGCTTGTATATACTTTTATTTCGACGACCGATGGTCTACGTCATCATCTTCTGGTCTAGAAATATGACGAGAAAGCTGATGGCATTCACAATCGTAACCGGTCGTCGAAATAAAAGTATATACAAGCGATCTTGGCTTTATCATTTTGGGAACCAATTGGATCGCCTCCGTACAATATAAACAGACAAAGTCAAAATTTATATTGCGCATAATAATGTACTTTTAAGCAAAAACAATAATGATTTGTTAATAATAAAAATAATACAGAAACAGCGAGGCAGGTGTCGTAAAGACACATTATGACCTGTTTATAATATATTATTCTTGTTTAAAATGTTGTCCTTGAATAAACTAAATTATTCTGTTTAAAGACAGTAATTTGTTTAAATTTATGAGCACAGTAATTCTAAAAAGTGCTTTGGAAAGAGGACTGGAAAATTTACCTGAAAAAATGTTCAAATATTTGTAGAGCTTAAGGGACTTAACTACGGGGTCATCAGTCCCTAAACTTACAAGCTACGTATGAACTAACTACAAATAAGGACGGCACAAATATCCATGCCCAAGGGGGGATTCGAACCCCTGACCGTAGTGGCCGTGCAGACCGTGACTGAAGCGCCGCAGTCCCCTCGGCCACCGCGGTCGGCTACCTGAAAAACACTTTACGTAAGTGATTGCTCAAATATTCATTGTGAGATGGCCAAAACATTTATTGGTCATGCTGAAAATATTCACTTGTTTAAACTTACGATTTTGTGGGTATTATTAGTGTTCGAAATTAAAGTTAGGTATGTATTTGCATTAGACTCTTAGCATGCGCGTCATATCAACATTTCAGTCATTATTTAAAAAGTTTTGTACACTACTGCGAGAATCACTAAAGCTCGTTAGGTGACGTATTACTGGAATGACGTCACAGACCGCATATAAACGACCGCCCGGAGCGGCGAGGATCAGTCGACGGTAGTTGAATCTCGTATGCAGTGGAATCCAGTGAGATGATTGGTACTCAACATAGCTGCAGAATCCGCCACACTATGATTTATTTTAAGTCATAAGTGGACTTTGATTTATAAAACGGGGAAGTTCGAAATTTTTCATCGGATTATGACTTTGGTTTTTTGGATAGACAATGAACTTTAATAGTAATAATTTTACGAACATTATTCAAATGATTAAATATACATACAGCTACATTGTTAGCGATAATGGGGGCTCGAGATAATCATATCACATGGTGTCTAACGAATTGTTTTACTGGTTCTTGCCAGACATAATCATGCAATGGGCAAAAACACCATTTTAGTAAAAACGCAACCCTCATGTTGTAATCAGTTACTTAGTAGATTCCGCCCTAGTTAAAAATTCCCTGACTTTGAAACTGAAAGTTTAGTTGTACAAATAAATGTCTACTTGTGCGGACAACAAAGGGCCAAAGGCAGCAGGAATAAGTCATTCCGTAAGACAGAGTTAGTTGAATTAAGGGTCCGTTCCGTTACAACGTACTGGGGTGGACGAAATAGTAAACCACTACCTCTGGTTGTAGCATGGCACCTCTGCGTATGTGTAACACTGAGAGGAGACCGTGGGGCACAATTGACGTAAAGGTCTTGTAGTCTATTGTACATTTTGCTCTGCGACGCTCTGCACAAAAATATGTACAATGCATCACCTTTCAGACTTCTATCGAGGCCAACTCGATGCTGCGCTGCTAGTCGAAGAATCTGTGACCACATCGCTGCACTCCTCAACGTCTCACTACTAACGCAATCCCGGGAAAAGGCTTCGTCCACAAATCAAGATAAAACATCGTTGTCGGAGAGGAACAGTGGGTGAAACCGAAGTTAGCTTACAACGACCAACAAGCATTATCAGCGATTGTAGCCAGGAAACACAAAACTACCAGGGCAAAAGCGACTGGGAAACTACGTAAATACTGACGTGTATAACACTGCTTCGCTAGGAACAGTACGAATGGGCCATTCGTGGGAAGGCTGCAGTTGATAAACCTTTAGTGATGGAAACCAACGCAAAGCAGAGAAG
Source organism: Locusta migratoria (assembly GCA_026315105.1). Taxonomy (NCBI): domain Eukaryota; kingdom Metazoa; phylum Arthropoda; class Insecta; order Orthoptera; family Acrididae; genus Locusta; species Locusta migratoria. The sequence goes on along the minus strand of CM048747.1, from coordinate 15,447,293 downwards.
GGAGTGGCGGCAAGATCATAAGGCCAAACACTTGATGGCTGGATATGTGTGTTATGATCTGATGAATCATCAATAAATTACACTGTGGAAACAACCGGTTTCATCCATCGTAAACCCGAAAAGACTGTATGATACGACATGGCTAGTTCCTGCAGTCAAGCACGGTGGAGATTCTGTTATCATCTTGGGTATCCATTGTTTCTATCATTACACTCATTGGTCGGATAACTTTGAATGCATATTTTGTATACGTTACTCCAAAGTTCGTTGGCCTGGTGTAGCAACAGTGAATCCATATTTGAATTGAACAGTAGTCTCTGTTGCAAATTATAATAGTTATTACTTTTTAACGCGTTTCGCGCTTTTTAGGCGCATCATCAGAACACTGTAACAGGGACAATATAGATGTCAGTTTCAGAAGTTTCAGAAGTTTTTTAAATTCTCTAACTTCCATTTTAGGAACTATTTGTCCCATCTCTTATAACTCTTGACGATGCTTTTGATTAAATCCTCAGATTTTATCCAATCCAAATTGCTGAGCATCGTGTGCTTTTACGGCAACTAATGCCATCGAGTTGTTTCTGAGGTATATTCACGCCCCCAATTCATTGTTTCCTAATATTGTAGTGGATAGGTCCGCGGCATGAAACTGACATTTGTATATTTTCCCTGTTACAGTGTTCTGATGATGCGCCAAAAGCGCGAAACGGGTTAAAAAGAAATAAATATTATAATTTGCAACAGAGACTACTTTTCAATTCAAATTGAATGGGTATTTCATCATCCTCTACAACAAATTGCTATGACTAGATCAGATTAGATTAATACTTATTTTATAGATCATGAATGCGAGATTTATTAATCGAGATTCGAATCTCCGACACGGGAGGCCGCGCGATCCGTAACGTGGCGCTCCGGACCGCTCGGTACTCCTGCGTGGCAACTTACTGGTTCCAAAGCGACGAAAGTCACTACATCCTTGGTTGCAGAAAACGATTTTCAATCGGCATAGGACAGCGTGCAAATCCCCCAGTAATTTGGCAGCCCATAACTTCTTGAAATTCTCACATAAGCTTTGACGCAGGAAGACATCAGCTGTCACGATGAAGTCTTGTCACCAGCACCAGACACCCTGTTGAAGCACGCTTCCCGCTTCGCTTCAACCGCCAAAGTTGTCTTGACAGACACAGACAGCGACAGGTGCGTCATCAGTGATAGCAAGCGGAAACATAATAGACAGTACGGCTGGAGAACTCACTTCCGCCAAAACAATGACAGAATACGCTGTAAAATAGATCGTAGGAGGAAAGACGGAAACTCGTGACAGAAAGGCAATCTAAATCAGAGAAATTACAAAAGGATTACATTTAAATAAACGAAGATGCCGCGAATTAGAAAACAATGCGGTCGGAAATGTTGGGATAAGGGCCAGAGCAGAAGAAAATATGCAGAAAACACTGCGCGAAAGCCGCCAGAGCTCAATAACATTACGTGAAATACAATTTTTTGGTAAAATTACTAATTTCTATCTAAACATTCAACTACTGCGTATCTGGGTATCTACAGGGTGTTACAAAAAGGTACGGCCAAACTTTCAGGAAACATTCTTCATAGTCAAAGAAAGAAAATATGTTATGTGGACATGCGTCCGGAAACGCTTAATTCCCATGTTAGAGCTCATTTTAGTATTTCTCTTTAAATGTAAAACGAAATGATTTGTGCAGACAATTGTCAAAATACCCAATTGTTTCGTTAGTATGTACTGTACTTTCTCGATTCACGTCACCAATTCACAGATTTTCTGTGAACGTTTGGGCAGGAATTGTTGGTGATGTCTTGATTGGACCTCATGTTCTTCCACCTACGCTTTCTGGAGTACGTTATCATGATTTCATACGGGATACTCTACCTGTGCTGCTAGAACAAGTGCCATTGCAAGTACGACACAACATGTGTTTCATGCACGTTGGAGCTCCTGCACATTTCAATCGACGTGTTCGTACGCTTCTCAACAACAGATTTGGTGACCGATGGATTGGTAGAAGCGAACCAATTCTATGGCCTCCACGCTCTCCTGATCTCAACCCTCTTGACTTTCATTTATGGGGGCATTTGGAAACTCTTGTCTACGCAACCCCGGTACCAAATGTAGAGACTCTTCGCGCTCGTATTGTGGACGGCTGTGATACAATACGTCATTCTCCAGGGCTGCATCAGCGCATCAGATTCCATGCGACGGAGGGTGGATGCGTTTATCCTCGCTAACGGAGGACATTTTAAACACTTCCTGTAACAAAGTGTTTGAAGTCACGCTGGTATGTTCTGTTGCAGTGTGTTTCCATTCCATGATTAATGTGGTTTGAAGAGAACTAATAATATGAGCTCTAACATGGAAATTAAGCGTTTCCGGACACATGTCCACATAACATATTTTCTTTCTTTGTGTGTGAGGAATGTTTCCTGAAAGTTTGGCCGTACCTTTTTGTAACACCCTGTATAATGGGTATCTTAACTAATCCCCTAATCATTTTGATATGTTTATAACGTATAGACTTGCAAAAATGTTCTTGATAAGCTTTCGGTGACAAAGGAGAAACTTTTCTGTGTTATTTCGTTTTCTGCCAGTAAAAACTTATTACACATACTGTCACCCGTACGACATAATGACAAAATTATATTCCTTCCGGTTGAAAAAAAAAAAAAAACCTAACATTCTTAGAGTCCTGTGACGGGGAATAAACCGCATACAGAATACAGAAGGCAATGGACTCTTTACCTCATCAGTTTGATGGAAAGTAATACTATCCTACAGTGGACGAGTTGGAAATTGCCTCCTGTCTGTTTCAACATCGCGCGCACGCCACCAATTATCAACAGTAGAAGGGTGTCAGGTTCCGCGCTACATAAGTTAGCCAGTAGCACGTCGGAACATGTTTGCGCAGCTGTTAGTTCAACGTCAGCAGCGATATCGATTGTCGATTCATTCTAGCTGACAGCCGAACGCCTCCAAGCGAAAAATAGGCGAGAGCGCTCCACTTCTGACACTATCTATAGATGACAATCTCATGCACCGGTGCCAGGAACAATGAACTAGAGCAGTGCGCATTGCAGCTAGTAACATTTTCACATATGGTCGATACCGACCTTACCTTCTGACAGGTAAAAAAATGTTCAAATGTTTGTTAAGCTTATGGGACTTAACTACAGGGTTATCAGTCACTAAACTTACAAACTACTTATCAACTAGCTTATCCTAAGGACGGCACAAATATCCATGCCCGAGGGGGCATTCGAACCCCCGACCGTAGTGGCCGTGCAGACCGTGACTGGAGCGCATCAGTCCCCTCGGCCACCGCGGCCGGCGACAGGTAAAGTTTAATGTTTTTTTAACCAGTGTTAATAACATGGAACAAGGAATAGGTACAAGGAAAGTGAACTGAGCTGTCACATTTTATTGAACTTCAACGTTAAGAAAACCATAACTGTATCAAAAATGAAAGAAGCCACATATGGATTTAAATTACTAAGATTCCATTACAGTTTACAATAAAAACAAGTTCTGTTATTGACATTGACATTTAAAAGCCACCAATAAATTCAAAATGAAAATAAATATTAACCATGAAACATGTCTGTACAAATTCAATAATTTTGTTTCGCCTGTCTTGTATCGATATTTGTATGTATAATGTTATATGAACTTCTTTGAGTAACTACGTCTCTGGTTTACACTGTTGTGTAACATCTCTGTCAAAGACTATGTATGTGAGTAGTTGTTATGTTGTTATGGTCTTCAGTCCGGAGACTGGTTTGATGCAGCTCTCCACAAAACCCTATCATGAGCAAGCCTTTTCATCTCCTCATACGAACGACAACCCACATCCACTTGAATCTGTTTACTATACGCGTCTCTTGGTCTCCCTCTGCGATTTTTACCCCACACACTTCCCTCCAATGCCAAATTTACGATTCCTCGATGTCTAAGAATGTGTCCTACCAAGCGATCTCTTCTTTTAGTCAGGGTATGCCAAAAATTTCTTTTCTCACCAATTCTGTTCAGTACCTCTTCATTAGTTATGAGATCTACCCACCTACTCTTCAGCATTCTTCTGTAGCACCACATTTCAAAAGCCTCTATCCTCTTCCTGTCCGCACCGCTTATCGTCCATGTTTCACACCCATATAAGGCAACACTCCACACAAATGCCTTCAGAAAAGACTTCCTTACACTTAAATTAATATTCGATGTTAGCAAATTTCTCTTTTTCAAAAATGCTTTTCTGCCCATTGCCATTCTGCATTTTACATCCTCTGTACTGCGACCATCATTTGTTATTTTACTGCCCAAGTAACAAAATTCATCTACTTCCTTTATTACTTCGTTACCTAATCTAATTCCTTCAGCATCACCCGATTTTCTTAGACTGCACTCCATTACCCTAGTTTTGCTCTTGTTAATTTTCATCTTATAAGCACCTTTCAGCACACTGTCCATTCCGTTCAATTGCTCTTCCAGGTCCTTTGCTGTATCTGACAGAATTACTATGTCGTCGGCAAAACGCAATGTTTTTAATTCTTCCCCCTGAACTTTAATTCCTTCACCAAATTTCTCCTTGCTTTCCTTTATAGCTTTCTCAATGTACAAATTGAACAACATTGGAGAAAGGCTACAACCCTGTCTTACTCCCTTCCCAACTGATGCTTCCCTTTCATGCCCTTCAACTCTAACAACTGCTGTCTGGTTTTTGTACAAGTTGTAAATAACTCTCCTTTCCCTGTATTTTACCCCTGCTGACTTCAGAATTTGAAAGAGTGTATTCCAGTCAACATTGTCAAAAGCTTTCTCCAAATCAACAAAAGCTAAAAATGTAGGTTTGCCTTTCCTTAATCTATTTTCTAAGATAAGACGTAAAGTGAGTATTGCCTCCCGGGTTCCTACGTTCCTCCTGAATCCAAACTGATCTTCCCCGAGGTCAGCTTCTACCAGCTTTTCCATTCTCCTGTAGATAATTCGTGTTAAAATTTTGCAACCATGACTTATCAAACTGATGGTTCTGTAATTTTCACACCTGTCTGCACCTGCTTTCTTTGGAATGGGGATTATTACATTTTTCTTAAAGTCTGAAGGTACTTCGCCTGTCTCATACATCTTACACACCAGTTCAAATAGTCTTCTCATGGCTGGATCTCCCAGAGACTTTAGTAGCTCTGAGGGTATGTCATCTACTCCTGAGGCCTTGTTTCCACCTAGGTCTTTCAAGGCTTTGTCAAATTCATCTCTCAGTATAGTAATTCCTATTTCATCTTGATCTACTTCCTCTTCCCTTCCTACAATATCGTCTCTAAGTTCATTTCCTTTGTAGAGCTGCTCTATGTACTCTTTCCACCTTTCAGCTTTCCCTTCTTTGCTGAGAACTGGTTTCCCATCTGAGTTCTTGATATTCGTAGAGTTGCTTTTCTTGTCCCCAAATGTCTCTTTTATTTTCCTGTAGGCGGTATCTACTTTTCCCCTTGTTATACATTCTTCTACAGATTTGCATTTGGCCTCTAGCCACTCCTGCTTAGCCATTTTGCACTTCCTGTCAATGTCATTTTTTAGTCGTCTGTATTCCATTTTGCCTGCTTCATTTACTGCATTTTTATATTTTCTCCTTTCATCAATTAAATTTAGTATTTCCTGTGATATCCAAGGATTTTTGTAGGTCTTGCCTTTCTACCTATTTTGTCCTTTGCTGCCTTCACTATTTTCATCTCTCAATGCTACCCATTCCTCCTCTACTGTTTTATTTCCCCCTGTTTCTGTCAATTGATGCCTAAATCTCCCTCTGAAATTCTCCAGAACTTCACTTTCCTTCAATTTATCTAAGTCCCATCTCCTTATTTTCCTACCTTTCTGCAGTTTTTTCAGTTTCAGCCTACAGTTCATGACTAACAAGTTATGGTCAGAGTCTATATCTGCCCCTGGGTATGTCTTGCAGTTTATAACCTGGTTCCGGAATCTATGTTTTACCATTATAAAATCTATCTGATACCTTCCGGTGTCTCCTGGTCTCTTCCATGTATACAACCTTCTTTTGTGATTCTTAAACCACGTGTTTGTTACGATTAAATCATGTTCCGTGCAAAATTCTACCAGGCGACTTCCTCTTTCATTCCTTCTGCCCAGACCAAATTCACCTATTATCTTTCCTTCTCTTCCTTTTCCTACTACCGAATTCCAGTCTCCCATCACAATTAAGTTTTCGTCTCCCTTAACTGTCTGAATAATTTCCTTTAACTCCTCATATATTTCTTCGATCTCCTCATCATCGGCAGAGCTAGTTGGCATATAAACCTGTACTACTGTTGTCGGTGTTGGCTTCGTATCTATCTTGACAATGATAATGCGATCACTGTGCTGCTCATAGTAGTTTACCCGCATTCCTATCTTCTTATTCATTATCAGACCTACTCCTGTGATACCTCCAACTGATTTTGTATTTATAATCCTGTACTCACCTGACCAGAAATCCTGTTCATCCTGCCACCGAACTTCACTAATCCCCACTATATCTAACCTGTGAGTAGTAGCTGAACAGAAAGATAAAGAGAGAGTCGTTGTGTAGCTCTGGTATTGAAGGGACATGCTTTCGTTGGCCGCTGAGGCAGCAAGTTTTGTACGAGCTGATGGAATAATTTTGTAATCTGATTCTCACAGACACAGTTCTGTCTTTATAAGATTTTTTTATCATTCATATATGTATCAGTCTGAGAAGATTTTTGTAGTTCTCCAATCATAAGGTAATGTAATGATTATTGTTAATACTAACTGAGGAAGTTAAATTTCCTTACCTCTTTCACTTTTGTAGTTAGAAAGCTAAGCCTCTTCCTTTCATTGAAAGTTATTGACTATTAAAATCAAAGCATAGTATTGACTAAGTTGAGTTTGATTAACAGATTTCTTTATTGGGGTGACGTTTAATGATAATAGTGATTGTTGTGTGATACTACACAGGTGAACAAGATACTAAGTTTCTGCAATTAGTCAGATAGCAGGATAAATTCTCACAGTTGCATTATTATAAAGTGATTTGTGTTTTTCAGATTTCTCTCACAGTTAAATTTATAGTTTAGCCTTAAGCAAACTACGTATTGCTCAAAATATCCGTTGCGCGTGCAAACAGCTTAAACCTACTGTTTCTTAATTAACTGTGCAGGTATTAATATTAGGGCCATAACCAAATAGAATTATCGTGTTAATGAATAATAAATGTATCCAACTAATCTTTGATCAGCTTGATTGAAAAGTTCGTTATCGTGAGTGTTAACTACCAGACGACGATAATTAATAGTGCTGCATTTAACATCAGATAAGTTTTGAACGAGTAGCTTTAAAGAAGACCTCGTTTAGCTGGCTCACAATTGCCAAATCCCCGTAGCGACCCTGTTTTTCCTATCAATAGAACAGCCTTACCTTATTCCTCCGAGCAACATACCTGTTTTAACCATATTACAAGAATGAAATCAAACCTAACTTTATAGACATTAAACCTCAACTCCCTTCAGATTCCTCAGAGTAAACAGCATTTTCAGACTATACTTCGAAAAAAATTGAAATACATATGGCTGATTAATTAATTCCATAGCTTTACAATAGTCTGTGCGATGGTTTGTGTCGCAGCCAATAGTACTGCAATGTGTGTGTGTGTGTGTGTGTGGTGTGTGTGTGTGTGTGTGTGTGTGTGTGGATCATGCAGTATAATTTGTTACGTTGGTAGTGATCACGCTGCGTCTGGTGCGGACCAAACCTTTTTCAAACACTTCCTACGTTCTACATATATAACACTCAGATAATACATTTAATGACTTGAAAATGAAACCATCATTAGTTCCTGTATTCTGAACTCATAACTTCACTTTTTGCATTAGCAAATCCGCTGCAAAACCGCTGCAGAGTAAAAGTTTCATTCTGGAAACATCCCTTAGGCTTTCGCTAAGCCATGTCTCGACCATATCCTTTCTTCCAGGAGTGCTAGTCTTGCATGGTTCGCAGGAGAGCTTCTGTGAAGTTTGGAAAGTAGGAGGCGAGGTACTGGCGGAAGTAAAGTTGTGAGGCGGCATCGTGTGTCGTGGCGGTATAGCACAGTCGGTAGTGCGCTTGCCCGCGAAAGGCAAAGGTCCCAGGTTCGAGTCCCGGTTCCGGCACACAATTTTAATCTGCCAGGAAGTTCCAAAAAATATATTTTAACAGTTCGTTTGTAGATTATGAAGGAGTTCCACTACGTTATTACTGAGAGTTCTGAATTTGTCAAATACGATTACAAATTTCAATATATAATTTTCAGAGTTCGCCGAAATTAACCAGGGACCGAATCTGTATTTAATAGGACCTGACCGAGAAAATGAAAGAAAAATCGATTTTTTTTTCTTTTATCTGAAAGACAAATTTCTCAAAACTGTTTGTAAATTTATCGGACTAAACTGCCTGGTACAAACTACTTAAACTAAGGTAAACTAAGCTAAGGACAACACACACACACACACACACACACACACATTCATGCGCAACAGAGTACTCGAACCTCCGACGGCGAGTAACCGCGCGCTCCGCCAGCGAGACGCCTTAGACCGCTCGGCTACTCCACCACGGCGACAAATTTCTCTTTTCCAAAAATGTATGTTTTATTTACTTTTAAATAGTTGTTACAGTCTTAAACGCTCTTTAAACAAATGTCTTCCCATTGGCCACGCTGATGCTTCAGGCAAGGAATATCACCATAAACAATCCGTACCTGCCACCGTCATGGAAACAATAAATCCAATACACAGAGACCCTGCAGATAAAAATTTCCTTAGCAAATGTACACGTACACCAAATACTAATGAGAGTTTTAACAGAACAGCTGCGAGTGGTAACGAGTACCGAAAACAGCGCTTGTTGGATGGACAATAAAATTGGTGTGATGGATGCTGTTATCTGCTTGCTGTAATTAGCAGGACAAATGTCATGGACTAATCAGGCATCAAACCATGAAATAATAGCTGCTCGAATGCCATAGATCGTCAGCGACTAGTTGAAGCTGGAAGGTCTGCTGAAGCCGCCACTAAAGAGTCGAGAGTAAGAAAAAGACTCCTAAAAATGTAGAGGATAAAAAAATCAGCTGACCAGCAAGATTATGCCACTGCAATGTTCTGAAACAGACATACGGCGAGTCAAAAACACTGTGAACATTCTTTTCCCACTTTTTCGAAACTACATTTTCATAAAATTAGGTACATATATCTCCAAAATGGTTTTAGCTACGTTCGCCAAAATTCTCCAAATTGAAGAATGGGACAGTAGCTTTGTTTTATGCATAATACATTGCAGAAATGATATTTTTGTCATTCTGTATATAATTTTAACGATAATTTTTAGACAAAATATTAATAAAATGTAAAAAGGGTTTTGCTATTTCCTCAGATATACTCCAAACTAAGTCATGGTTGCAAAATATTAACACGAATTATATACAGAAGGATGGAAAAGCTGGTAGAAGCCGAACTCGGGGAAGATCAGTTTGGGTTCAGGAGAAATGTAGGAACACGGGAGGCAATACTCACTTTACGGCTTATCCTAGAAGATAGATTAAGAAAAGGCAAACCAACATTTCTAGCTTTTGTAGATTTGGAGAAGGCTTTTGACAATGTTGATTGGAATAAACTCTTTAAAGTTCTGAAGCAAGCAGGAGTAAAATATAGGGAACGTAAGGTTATTTACAACTTGTACAAAAACCAGACAGCGGTTGTCAGAGTTGAAGGGCATGAAAGGGATGCATTGGTTGGAAAGGGAGTAAGGCAGGGTTGTAGCCTTTCCCCAATGTTGTTCAATTTGTACATTGAGCAAGCTATAAAGGAAAGCAAGGAGAAATTTGGAGAAGGAATTAAAGTTCAGGGTGAAGAATTAAAAACATTGCGTTTTGCCGACGACATAGTAATTCTGTCAGATACAGCGAAGGACCTGGAAGAGCAATTGAACGGAATGGACAGTGTGCTGAAAGGTGCATATAAGATGAACATTAACAAGAGTAAAACAAGGGTAATGGAGTGCAGTGTAAGAAAATCAGGTGATGCTGAAGGAATTAGATTAGGTAACGAAACAATAAAGGAGGTAGATGAGTTTTGTTACTTGGGCAGTAAAATAACAAATGATGGTCGCAGTACAGATGATATAAAATGCAGAATGGCAATGGGTAGAAAGGCGTTTTTGAAAAAGAGAAATTTGTTAACATCGAATATTGATTTAAGCCTAAGAAAGTCCTTTCTGAAGGCATTTGTATGGAGTGTTGCCTTGTATGGGAGTGAAACATGGACGATAAGCAGTGTGGACAGAAAGAGGATAGAGGCTTTTGAAATGTGGTGCTACAGAAGAATGCTGAAGATTAGGTGGGTGGATCGCGTAACTAATGAGGAGGTACTGAACCGAATTGGGGAGAAAAGAAATTTCTGGCATACCTTGACTAAAAGAAGGGATAGATTGTTAGGACACAATCTTAGACATCAAGGAATTGTGAATTTAGCGTTGGAGGGAAGTGTGTGGGGTAAAAATCGCAGAGGGAGACCAAGAGACGCGTATAGTAAGCAGATTCAAGTGGATGTGGGTTGTCGTTCTTATGAGGAGATGAAAAGGCTTGCTCAGGATAGAGTAGGGTGGAGAGCTGCATCAAACCAGTCTCTGGACTGAAGACCACAACAACAACAACAACAACACTCCAAACTACATAAAAAGAGGCATAATATGTTCCTGTGAATGTTGACAGCAGCCTGCCACAGTCTAAATGCTATTAGACTGACGATGCACCAGAAAATAGTTCCAGAAAGCGACCGTGTATTATAAAAACATGCATTAGGCAAAATATAACAGACATTTCAATAAATGTCGTATTACAGCTTGAGTTAATGTCATTCAGTGTTAGTACAATATCGCAACTTCCTCCGCATTGCAGATCAAGAGTAATGTGCACCAAAAGAAAGGTATGAAGATGCAGTCATTCACATCCAGGTGTCCTTAGGAAACGCCAACACAATTTCGATACCCAAACAGGAAGATGGTAAAGCTAATAGAAGCTGACCTTTAGGAAGATCAGTTTGGATTAAGGAGGAACGTAGGAACCCGGGAGGCAGTACTCACTTTATGAGTCAGAAGATTGATTAAGGAAAGGCACACCTACATTTTTAGCTTTTGTATATCTGGAGAAAGCTTTTGACAATGTTGATTGGAATACACTCTTTGAAATTCTGAAGTCAGTAGGGGTAAAATACAGGGAAAGGAGAGTTATTTACAACTTTTATAAAAGCCAGACCGCTGTTATTAGACTCGAAGGGCATGAAAGGGAAGCATTAGTCGGGAAGGCAGTAAGACAGAGTTGTAGCCTTTCTCCGATGTTATTCAATTTGTACATCGAGCAGGCGGTGAAGGAAAGCAAGGAAAAATTTGGAATAGGGGTTAAAGTTCAGGGGGAAGAAATAAAAACATTGCGTTTTGCTGATGACATAGTAATTCTGTCAGATACAGCAAAGGACCTGGAAGAGGAGTTGAATGGAATGAACAAAGATAACGGATAATAATGATTTTGCAGCCAAGATCGCATTTTTCATTTATTATGTTACCGGTTTCGGCGTGCTCGACGCCATCTTCAGACCCGTCGTAATTTACATAACTTCAGAACTTTTTTTATATACTAAAAGAGTACATCCAGGTTGAGGCGTCACCAAACATAAAATTTTTTGTCACAAATAAAATAGTTCTGAAGCGAGGTACTTCAAAGTACCTCAATTACTCAAAGTACTTCAATTACTATTGAACTTAGACTTTGAAGTACCTCGCTTCAGAACCATTAGAAGAATGATGTATATATTTTATTTGTGACTACTAATTTTATGTTTGGTGATGCCTCAACCTGGATGTACTCTTTTAGAATATAAAAAGTGTCGTGAAGTTATGTAAATTAGGACAGGGCTGAAGATGGCGTCGAGCACGCCGAAACCGGTAACTTAATAAATGAAAAATGCGATCTTGGCTGCAAAATCATTATTAAACAATTATAGATCGCCCCATCGAACTATGAGTTCCTGATATAAAGATAACGGAATGCAGTCTTAGAAAGGCGATGCTGAAGGAATTAGATTAGGTAACGAAACAATAATGGTATTAGATGAGTTTTGTTACTTGTGTAGTAAAATAACATGTGACGGTCACAGTACAGTGGCTATAAAATGCAGAATGGCAACGAGAAGAAGAGCAGTTTTGGAAAACAGAAATTTGGTAATAACGAATATTAATTTAAGTGTAAGGAAGTCTTTTCTGAAGGCATTTGTGTGGAGTATTGCCTTGTATGGTAGTGAAACATGGACGATAAACAGTACGGACAGGAAGAGGATAGAGGCTTTTGAAATGTGGTGCTACAGAAGAACACTGAAGATTAGGTGGGTAGATCGGGTAATTACTGAACACGTACTGAATTCGTAAGAAAAAGAATTTTTGGCAACAAACATTGACTAAAAGAAGGGATCACTTGGTAGGACACTTTTTTAGACATCTAGGAATCGTAAATTTAGCACTGAAGGGAAGTGTGTGGGGTAAAAATTGCAGTGGGGGACCAAGAAACGCATTTAGTAAGCAGATTCAAATGGATGTGGGTTGCCGTTTTTATGAGGAGATGAAAAGTCTTTATCAGGTTAGAGTAGTGTGGAGAACTGCATCAAACCAGTCTCCGTACTGAAGACCATAATAACAACCTATACCAACCATGTTTCAACCATTTTTTAGGATGGCTGATTCGTATGGGGTGGTTATACAGCTGTGACAAAACGTACCGATACCACCACGTGTATTATAGCTTAGGATCCAACAGCTAGTCGTTCTGTTTCAGACAGATCGAATTCGTCTGGATAGAACGTCTTGCTCTCGGACGCTATGCTATAATTCTTCTGAAATAAATCACAACAGAAGTGTGACAAATTGGCCTCCTACAGTAATACTCGTGAAGTTTAATCCTGAACACGTATTACTATAACGCACAATCAGCAACTTCGATAAAAAATGAAGTCGTACGGCATGAATGACTGGGAGATTCCGAAGTGCAGGTTCAACCGCCTAATTGGAAAGGTTTTCACTAGCCACGCCCGCGGGCATCTTAGCTTCTCGACATTTGAGAATTGTGTGCTTTAGGATCTATGTGTGTGCAGTGCAATGTCGAGTTCGTGTTTGAGAAGGGAGAGGCTTTAAACCCGTTGCCGGCACACAGCCTACTCCTCTCGAAAAGCACCGAGGGGGCCGCCCAGTTTAACGTCCCCCTCATCCTACGGACGGAGCACCATCAAGTGTGCCATGCCCTCACTCCATGAGACACTGTCGGAGAGGAGAGGAATTTAATCTAGCGCCTTGGCGGAAGGAGTGGCTATCAGGAATTTGCAACACCACCCCTCATGTCCCCTCTAAGACAAAGAGAAAATTAGGTACAGCATGTTATGTACAAGAACGGTTACCCATCCGACGGTGATTAAATTCGCTCATCTTACGGAAACTGCTGTACCCACCTCGGCACTATCGTCGATAGCAACTTTGACGTATGACGTACCAGAAACATAGAATGAAGGTTCCATGTACAGCAAATGGAGAAAGTAATACGAACACAAGTGAGAGGGGACTAAGCCACGTTACATGAAACATTGAGTTTTGTCCATTTTCATTATTCTCACGCCATCTTGCGCCTATCCTGTTGACTAGAATCACGCGGCACGGCTCCCGCTCTTTCTGGAGCAGTTTTTGTAAGTTCTTGAATGCGCACTTGCGGTCATTTTGAGTGAGAGGAGGAGCTATGCCACTCACCAATGTTGTCCGCTTTTTCAGTTGCAGACGTAGAAATATAGGTATTAGAGGAGAAGGACATACTTACCTGTGGCTCCTACATCCATCTTCTTTTATAAATATCAAACACACTTTGCATTATTTTGTCGCCGTTTACATGTTAAAAAGATTGCATTCTTTGCTCCATTTTAAAACTCGTGTATCTTTCTCCAACACTGTCGTCATTTCCATTTTAATTATCTTATAATTTTATCACTTTAGTTTATTGTATACTCCTTTGTAATTTTATCTCTCGACGTGCGCTGCCAGCCCGCCCCTTTGAGGGAAACTGAAATTACAATAAAGATAAAAATGAATTATGTCTCTATCTTCTAATAAATTTACAGTGATAATATATCACCTTAGCCTAAGGTGAAAGGCAGGAAAGGTGCAAAATTTCCATTTCCAAGGTGCTATTCCGCTGCATGGAGAGCCTTGGCAGTAGTGGAAACATTTCATGGAACTCAGAAGCTGAATTTAATTTTGTGACGTGGAGCGAAGTCGTGCTTAGACTATTCCGAGGCGCCTTAATCACAAGTGGTGTGGTGGACTAGTGGTGAGACGTCTGCCTAGTAAGCATGGAGGTCCGGGATTGATTCCCGGCCGCATCACAAAATTTAATTCAATGCTTCACCTTTATCTTTAATATAAGGACGGCAAGTGGAAAAGTGTACGGTCCCTTCTTTCTTGAGGAATGATATGTGCTATCTTTAAAATACTACAGAATTGCAGTGTCTCAGGTAGTGATCCCACCAAAGACAACTACACTTTCATCGATACAGAAAATTACAGCCACGGGAACATCACAACGTTGGTAGTACTAGTTCCAAGATTCGCGCAAGAGGCGTCGCAATTTTGAAAGACGATCACTGGTGTGAAATGTTACTGCCTTGACTGCACATAAAGAGCCGACACATCTGGTTCGTCGACTGAGGTCTCCGTGTCTTCCACTGTTCATCTTGTTCTCCACTGTGCATAATTTCGTAGGACGTGTTACCTCACCTTGCAACAGTGCTTCGTAGTAATTTAAGACTTTACGTGATATCTCGTGTTGACCACACAAAGTTGCATCGCTCAGACACAATACACACGTAATTGTCTATGCACCGATCCTTAAATGAAATACGACTGTATATAGTCTAAGAGTCGAGCCGTACATGTCTGTTTTCATGCTTAAACGGGATCTTATAGGGCGGGAGAGGGAAAGGAACTGGAGCTGTTATTTAATAATATTTGTCAGGCATGACCAGGGCGGCCGCAAGGCGCGGGGGGTGGGGGGTGGGGTGTATCTCTACTCGGGTGAAAGCAGGAGTGAAACAGCCATTACCTAAGACAGGATCCACTCTGTATGTCTGTATTTATCGGGTACACGATGTTTGTTCGCGATGGACTCCGAAACTACTTATCTCATCTTAATGAAATTTAGCACAGTGTGTGTGAAATTAAAAGACAGGATAATTTTTCATGGATTAAATACCTCAATGCTATTTTTATTGCTAATTAAAGGTACTCACCGGGTGTTGCGTTGATTGGAACAGTTCGTGCAGTATGGACTAGCGGCAAAGTTCTTGGTCGGAGAGAGGGAGACTTCATGTGTTCTAAACTCAATGGATCACGAATTTTTTTCACTTTGTGTTTTAACCTGGCCTAACTGAAGTGGCATCCAATATAAACACTTCCACTAGGTCACTAAGCCACACGAAATTATTATTATATTCGATTTATGACGTTTCCTTGATGCTGCAATTTATTCCACATTACAAATTGTTTCAAATGTTTTGTGATTTTCTATTATTTGATACTTTGTCAATATTACATACAACATCCTTCACTACCAAGCTGCTATTATCAGCAAGCAAATATATTTCACAACCACGTGTTATACTCGAAGGCTTATTAATATAAATAAAAAACAACAGCGGTCCCAGAACGTACAGCTGGGACACCTCACACTTAACTGCATTTCATACGCATTTTCAACGCTGCTGTCTGTTATTAAAGAAAACAGTCAACCATTTCCGAGCTACTCCTGTTATTCCATACTGTTCCAACTTGTGTAACAATATTTTGTGATCAACATAAACACCTTTGTTAAATCAAAGAAAAAGTATTTTATTTAACCCATCAAATGGATCACAGTTCAACGAAAATATAGCGTTTTCAGTCGTTAAACCACTTCTGAAACCAAACTGTACATTAATTGACATCCACTGTACATGCTTTTAACCTGGCTTCCGCAGCCTTCAGAGGCCTTGACCGTGTCAGCGTTTGTGCTGACGCAGCGGGACGGAGTGTGGGCGTCAGCAGATGTCTGCGAGTCGTCGCGCTTCCAGGCCGCAGCCGGGCAGCAGTGTGCTGGCCCGCTTTCCGGTGGTGCAGGGTTCGCGTCCCGGAGGCCCGTAGCGCGTGTAGACTGCCTCTCGGCTTCAAATGTTTGTAATTCTATGGGAAATGTTCAAATGTTTGTTAAGCTTAAAGGACTTAACTGCGGGGTCATCAGTCCCTAAACTTACAAACTACTTCTCAACTACCTTATACTAAGGACGGCACAAATATCCATGCCCGAGGGGGGATTCGAACCCCCGACGGGCAACGGCCTCGCGCATCGGAGCATAGCGCCTGAATGCGCTCGGCCGCTCCGCCGCGGCAATTATATGGGACAAAACTACTTCGGCCATACGTCCCTAGAGTCACGAACTACTTAAAGTAAGTTAAACTAAGCTAAGGACAACATACACACCCATACCCGAGGGAGACCTTGCGATCCGTAACGTGGCGCTCCAGACCACTCGGTACTCCCGCGCGGCTGCCTCTCGTCTCTCCCTCGCGGTGTCGTGACGGATGATGCGCTGGCCGGGACTCGAACGGGCTCTAGCATTACATTAAATAGTTATTTTATTAAAATTATATCTGCGTGCTTGTCGCTAGCATCCGTTCTCTCTGCCAGCAAATCTCTGATTATTTTCTTTTATAACTTTCTTTTCTTAAATCGCTGCAGAGAAAACGCAGTCGCTCATCGTCTTTCGTCTTCTTGCTGTCGAATAGATCTGACGTCTCTCTTATGGCCTCTCCATATTTATCATGTAGCGTGAGCTAAAAACAATTAATTCCAATAAATTCATTAATTCGTTTGAAGTTAATATGTGAGTCAAAAGGAGTTCCTTCCCCATTTTCATTTATTTTGTAATCTTTGTTTCCAGTATAATTCGTAAAATGATGATTGACCATTGTTGTAGATCGCTTCCCGATTGTGTAAGAACGTTCCAGATGGAAATTTCACTTATTCATATTTTGTGATGATATAGATTCTAAGCCTGCATTAATTTTGCTTTTTTGTTAAACGAAGTACGATGATTTTGCAATTCACCCACTAATAGTAACTGGAATTAAACACGGTCATGAAACGTAACATACGAAGCTTACACAAACAAGCATAATTTTACAGTAAGAAAGGAAATTAACTATCCAATGCAGGCTCGACTCCAGTGCGATGTCTCTAATACAACCTGAATTCTACTGGCAGGAAAAGAACGGATTCTGCCAGTTTCTTTTGTAATGATGCTCTCTGGTGTTGTCTTTATGGTAACCACTACTACCGCTAAATCCATTCATGTTTTTTCAGTGCCTCTCTCTCTTCAGAATTAACAGTCATTGCAATATTTCACAGATTGTTAAATTTCAATAATGGTATTTAACTTTAATCTGTCCGCCGGCGAACTCCGCCATTCCTCGCTTCTTGTCCAGTATTTATTCCGCTGTCTGCCCCCTTGTTTACCGTTTAGGTACCTGCGCGTGCTCAAGTCCACTGCTTCCCTCTGTTTCTGATGCAACACGCAACACTCGCATTAAGTCACGTACTTCTGTCTCTGTCCGAAACTGCTCACCACTTTGCCACTTCATCTGATTTTCAATCGCCATTCTTACCCACTCTACATTGCCCAGCAACACTATATGTTTAGGCTAACATTTGAAATATAATAAAGATATGTAACGTACAGATATTGTCTGTATGAGTAGCTATTGCCAGTAGGAGCCAAAATTACTAGAGTTGTGTAGGTCGGAAATGCACCATTTTTAAACTACGGCTTCGATTGTCCGCGAGATTTTCGTGTTGCCGGATGCTTTGGACAGCGGATGACCACGAATGCTTTACCTGCCGGAGATCACCAATCGGAGAATGTGGCGCCAAGTTTCCGTAATTTGGAAATTGTGCGTTTTCAACCTACACAATATTCGTTCTTTCTCGCATCCGATATCCACAGTTAAAATTTCTTGACAGGATCCACTCTGTATGTCTGTATTTATCGGGTACACGATGTTTGTTCGCGATGGACTCCGAAACTACTTATCTCATCTTAATGAAATTTAGCACAGTGTGTGTGAAATTAAAAGACAGGATAATTTTTCATGGATTAAATACCTCAATGCTATTTTTATTGCTAATTAAAGGTACTCACCGGGTGTTGCGTTGATTGGAACAGTTCGTGCAGTATGGACTAGCGGCAAAGTTCTTGGTCGGAGAGAGGGAGACTTCATGTGTTCTAAACTCAATGGATCACGAATTTTTTTCACTTTGTGTTTTAACCTGGCCTAACTGAAGTGGCATCCAATATAAACACTTCTACTAGGTCACTAAGCCACACGAAATTATTATTATATTCGATTTATGACGTTTCCTTGATGCTGCAATTTATTCCACATTACAAATTGTTTCAAATGTTTTGTGATTTTCTATTATTTGATACTTTGTCAATATTACATACAACATCCTTCACTACCAAGCTGCTATTATCAGCAAGCAAATATATTTCACAACCACGTGTTATACTCGAAGGCTTATTAATATAAATAAAAAACAACAGCGGTCCCAGAACGTACAGCTGGGACACCTCACACTTAACTGCATTTCATACGCATTTTCAACGCTGCTGTCTGTTATTAAAGAAAACAGTCAACCATTTCCGAGCTACTCCTGTTATTCCATACTGTTCCAACTTGTGCAACAATATTTTGTGATCAACATAATCAAACACCTTTGTTAAATCAAAGAAAAAGTATTTTATTTAACCCATCAAATGGATCACAGTTCAACGAAAATATAGCGTTTTCAGTCGTTAAACCACTTCTGAAACCAAACTGTACATTATGTACATTATGTGAATTGAAATGAATTAACCTTGATACACAGCATATTCAATAACTTTAGGAAAAACCGATGGCATAGAAATAGGTCTATAGCTGTCTGCATTATCTAATTTTTCCGTTTTTAAAAACTGTTTTCACTATCGAGTTCATTAATCTGTCAGCAAACTGACCATTCTGAAAGGAAAAATTACAAATATGGATAAGTACTGAACTAATATTTGGATAGTTGCGCTAGATTCCCCCTCATATCCACAAGAGTCCTTTGTCTTTTGGGATTCAATTATTGACCATATCTCCCCTTTATAAGAATCACGGAGGACTATTTGAGGTAAAAGCATTGCAATGCAATTTTCTAACGGTGTTATATGATTACTTGTTGAAACTAGGGTTCATCTAAATTTACCTGCTGTATTCACAAAATGATTATTAAATAATCTCAATTATCAGTAACTTAAACATTTTTAATACGCACTGACTTTATATCCTCAACCAGGTGCTGCTGACCAGACATTTCCTTCACCACTAAGGAAGTTGTTTTAATTTTATCCTGAGAGATTGCTATTCTATTTGCATATATTACCTTCTTAATGAAAATTTTATAACCCTACAGTAAGGTTTGTAATGAGCTACTGCAGCTTCATTCTGACTGCTTCTAACATTGTGATATAATTTCCGCTTTGTTCTACATGCTTTCGTCGCTGCTTCAATTGCCACTTTCATCGATCCCTCCTATCATTCCTTACTACCTCCCCTCCGTTTTCATGCCCTCACTATCAGAAGCAAATAAAGAAATAATATATTACAATAGTATAGAAAACAATACATCTTTTTTTAAATACACGTTACCCCACATTAAATCAGTTTTCCACCACTATTCATGAAGCCCCGTCCGTAGTTATTCAAATATCCCCTAAGTACACTTAAAGGGTATTGCTAAGTAGTTCCCCAACGCACCAACATGACAGCACAAGTCACCAATGTGTCGTAGAGAGGACCCAGTATCATTCCTCAACTTATCATGGCTTTCGTTTCTTAAAAATTGCAGGAAGTCCCTAGCGAACACCATGCCAGTTTTACAAACGGTGCAATGACCAGTTGTGAGCCACCTACCTTCTACACTTTAAAGAAATCTTGCCTAAATTTCTGGTGTCACAAAACGAAATAGACGTGTTCACTGGATGGACAAACCCTCCGACAGCAAGAAACACACAATGGCGACCCCACTTTTATGTTCTTGCGTCGCATGCGCAATAGCTTACAATTATTCATATTGCCCGTCTATTCAATTAGCCCATTTGCCGCCGTCGAGTAGCAGAGCGGTCTAAGGCGCCTCGCTGCGGAGCGCGCGGTTGCTCACCGGCGGAGGTTCGAGCCCTCCCTGGAACATGGATGTGTGTGTTGTCCTTAGGCTAGTTTGCTTTAGTTTAAGTAGTTTGTAAGCTACGGACTGATGACCATCCAGTTTGGTCCGATAGATTTACAAACATTTCAACATTCTACCCCATTTGGTCACCGACGTACATTTGTCAAACATATGCGACGGTAAGATGTATGAGACAGGCGAAACACCCTCAGACTTCAAGAAAAATGTACTAATTCCCATTCCAAAGAAATCAGGGGCAGACAGGTGTGAAAATTACCGAATCATCAGTTTAATAAGTCATGGTTGCAAAATTTTAACACGGATTATTTACAGGATGGAAAGTCTGATAGATGCTGACCTCGGGGAAGATCATTTCGGATTCAGGAGAAATGTAGGAACAAGGCAGGCAATACTCACAACTTATCGTAGAAGATAGATTAAAGGGAAACCTACATTTCCAGCGTTTGTAGATTTGGAGAAAGCTTTTGACAATTTTCATTGGGGACTGATGACCCCATAGTTAAGTCCCATAAGCTATACAAACATATAAACAATTTTCATTGGAATACACTCTTTCAAATTCTGAAGTCAGCAGGGTAAAATGCAGGGAAAGGAGGTTTACTTACAACTTGTACAAAAGCCAGACCGCAGATATTAGAGTAGAAGGGCATGAAAACCGGCCGCGGTGGCCGAGGGTACTGCGGCGCGCCAGTCACGGTCTGCACGGCACTACGGTCGGGGGTTCGAATCCCCCCTCGGGCATGGATATTTGTGCAGTCCTTAGTATTAGATAGTTCATAAGTAGTTTTTAAGCTTAGGGACTGATGATCCCGCAGTTAAGTTCCATAAGTTATACAAACATTTGCACATTTTGAATTGCATGAAAGGGAAACACTGGTTGGGGAGGGAGAGAGACGCGGTTGTGCCGTCTCTCTAATGTTATTTCATTTGTACGTTGAAGAAGCTGTGAAGGAAAGCAAAGAGAAAACTGGAGAAGGAATTAGAGTCCAAGGTGAACAAATAGAAACATTACGTTTTGGTGACATTGTTATTCTGTCAGAGGCAGCAAAGGACCTGAAAGAGCAATTGAATGGAATGGACAGCCTGTTAAAAGGAGCGTATAAGATGAACATTGTCAAGAGCAAAACAAGGGTAGTGGAACGCAGTCTTAGAAAGTCAGGCGATGCTGAAGGAATTAGATTTGGTAACGTAAGAATAAAAATGAAAGATGAATTTTATTATTTTGAGCAGTAAAATAACATATGGTAGTCGCAGTACAGAGGACGTGAAAAGCAGAAAGGCAATGGGGAAAAAAGCGTCCTTGAAAAAGAGATATTTGTTAACATCGAATATTGATTTAAGCCTAAGGAAGTCCTTCCGGAAGGCATTTGTGTGTAGTGTACCCTTGTACGGGAGTGAAACATGGACGATAAAAAGTGCGGACAGGAAGAGGATAGAGGCTCTTGAAATGTGATGAAGATTAGGTAGATAGATCTCGTAACTAATGAATAGATACTGAACGGAATTGGGAAGAAAATCAATTTTTGTAGTACAAGAAAGGATCGAATGTTAGGAAACATTCGTAGACATGAAGGAACCGTAAATTTAGTACTGGAGGGAAGTGTGTTGGGTAAAAATCGCAGAGGGAGACCAAGAGGTGGAGACATTAAGCAGATTCAAATAGATGTGGGTTGTCGTTCTTATGAAGCGATGAAGAGGATAGAGTAGGGTGGAAAGCTGCATCAAACCTCTCTCCGGACTGAAGACCATAAGAACAACATGCGACACTTAGAGATGCAGGTGTTACCCTCTCTGTATTGTGGCTATTTTGCTCTTAAAGATGACGCCTTAATGGAGGCAGCCTCTGCGCGTGAACACCTGACACCCTCATAGTCGGCCACCTAAAAGCTCTGGAGCGCGCCTCTGGACGTCTGGAGTGTCTGCATCGTTAGAGCCGGCTGCGGCTTCGTTAGCGGCTGCAGATGACCGCCCACCGCCCACCGCCCACCGGCCACGGTCCAGCAATTAGAGCAGGTGGCGTCTGCAGCCGACCGCTGCCCGCTGGCCGTGGCCGCCTAATTAAGACCTCCTCCTCACCTCCTCCTCTCCTCCTCACCGACTGGCTGGAGGCGCCGCTTTCCTCCACAATGGCCACAAAGCTGACACTCCTGACGAGTGCGGCAGAAAAAGGCTCACTGGCGCATTTATTTCTCCACTTGCGCACCATCTCGTAATTTGTACCTTACTGTAAAGAAAACATAAGGCAACAATTATTTTAAAAAACTATTATGATATTGCCAAGATCGCCTATTTAAAATATAAGAGAGCATATTTTTATTCGGTGCTGAATAGGCTTCTAAATCTCCCACTGGAGAAGACAGTTATTGATAATGAAACTGCGGTATCGAGATGTATTGTCATTAAAAAAGGCTATACTATTGGATTAAATTGACGAATTGTACAGCAACAGAAGTAGTACTGGGCAGAAAAAGGATAAATTTGAGATACATAATACCAAGTTCAAATGTTCAAATGTTTGCAGAGCTCATCGGACTTAACTACGGGGTCATCAGTCCCTAAACTTACAAACTACTTATGAACTAGCTAACACTAAGGACGCCACAAATATCCATGTCCTACGGGGTTATTCGAACCCCCGACCGTAGTGGCCGTGCAGAGCGTGAATGGCGCGCCTCAATCCCCTCGGTCACCGCGGCCGGACATAATACCAAGTCTCCATGACATACAGGGTGAATCACCTAACACTTGCATCGCAAATATTGCGGAAACGGAAATTGCGATTGATGTGCGGTCTTCACAGAATGGCTTGGTAGTCAAGGACTCGTATTGTTAGCCAAAAAACAGAATGTAAAAATACCTACAAAGTATAGTGTTTTTTGCAAATATACAATTTTTCAAATGGAACAATGGTTGTTTCTATCATGCATTGTAATTTTTGACACCTTCTGTGTAGAAAGAATTTTGAATGGCATTTTTATCACGTTTAGTTTGGCAGCTACAACCATTCAAAGTTTTGGAGGCCAAGGCTACGACAGCGTGGCTAAACTGGTGGTCATGAGACAGTGGGCCGTGCCCCAAGGGCTAGCCACTGGGCTAGTCAGCTGCGCTATCGCAGCCTCCGACCCCGAAACTTTGATCGGTTGTAGCTGCTAAAGTAAACGTCATAAAACTGTCATACAAAATTCTTTAAGCTGGTGTCAAAACTTCCAGTGCACGATAGAAGCAACCACGAAGACAGAGAACGTAGCCGGAACAAGAGAAAGGTAGTAATCATAACAATGCCAATGCGACTTCATCGAATCAATTCAACACTGTAGAAAGAAACACTGCCTCTGTGCAAGTTCACCTTGAGATTGCGTTCCTTCCTACACACATCTTAAAGAACACTAGACTATCTTGTCAGTTATTCGTGTGGAGATGCGAAGATACTCCAGAGTCAGGGTGAATGCAGACCGTAAGCTATGGTTCTGTCACGTCGTACACTCATGACTTACCCTCTCTCTGCACTTCTGGGCCCGTGCTGTTGCAAGTACTTCTCTAGTCATATACTTTAACACATCGTTAGAGAATACGTTCTCACGTATAAATACGCAATTAAATTTACGGAAAGGAGCATCATGTCCCAAACTTCATTCTGGAATAGCGTTATTTGTGAGTTCTAAACAAATTAGGGCAGCGGTTATTGAAAAAATATGGCACACTGGACTGAAATTATTGGCAATCCTATGATAATCTATGCGGCCCCCTGCAACGTACAAAAACATGCCTGGAACCTCAAATAGGAGGCATTTCTTCGTCAGTACCCGAAAATAAGGTACATCACAAGCAGAAAACACCAGTACAACAACACTTCACCAGATTACAATACTAATTGATAGCTATCTTAGTTGACTCTGAAATGTACTGCGACTTTAGAGGCACTTAATTCATTACGTTCGGCGTCATTGTATGATACTGAATCAACTGCAAGAACGTACCACTTTCAGCACTGGGGAGAAGTTTATATTTTAAGCCTTCGCCGAGAACTTTGCGACAGTTTGTCACGGCGAACTTTAAAAGAAAAAACGGAGTTCACTCGAGAATTTTCTTGACAAGCCATCATACAGTTTTAAACAAAAAATAAAAAGTTCACACTCGTAGAAAGCCTGCATCGCATTATGGAAGAAAGACTCGTTGTGGGGAACGAGATGAGGCACAACAGGCTGAATAAGTGGGCACACCACAAGGGCGGTTCTGTAGTCTCCAGGACACCCGGAGACGATGGAAAATTTTTTTTATTACAGAAAACAGCCAAGATCGCTTATAGTCTTTATCCAGTTCACCGGTTTCGGCAGAATTAACTGCCATTATGGGTGCTTCAATTTCGTGCATCACAAGGGAAACTTCTCTTTTTAAAAACTAACTTATTCACAAACATTACGCTGGTGAATAAGTACTTATTAAAAGTTTATTTTGTGATCTGGTGCATGAACTGAAAAATCCGATAATGACAGGGTAATGACAGTGTAATAAACCGAAATAAAGTTTATGTGCCAGCTTGGCTGTTTTGCATAATAAATTATTTGAACAGATCACCCCCTAATTATAACAAAGTTTGATGAAAAATTACACTAGCAAAACACTGTCCGCTTAATATTGTATATGGATGGAGAGCAGAGATATTTCATGACGAAATAAGTTGTTCTCAGACAATCCTCAATGTATTAATACTGTTTTCGTTAACGATGTTTTCAATATTGTGATTACTGTCTTAAATACATGCGTTTCAGCGCTAAAAGTGTGAAACATTACAGTGCAGAAGTTGGTAGCACGTCGATGTTCACGTTTTATTATTATTATTATTATTATTATTATTATTATTATTACATGCTCTTGAGGAATGGCTGCCTGATCTAAGACGGCCTTGCTGCGGAACGCGCCGCTGCTCGCCGTCGGAGATTCGAGTCCTCCATCGGTCATGGGTTTATTTTTTTGTCATTAGTACAAGTTAGTTTAAGATGTTTGTAAGGCTAGGGAATGATGACCATAGATTTCCTTTGCAGTGGTAAAGAAATAATATTTGTAACATAAAAAAGGGAGTAAGGGCATTCTAAGTTTGTAACCTAACAGGATATAAAAAATACCGTAAAGAAAGCTGCTTTGCAGGGAAGAATGTTCTTCATGGGAAAGCATCTCACTACAGGTGTGCTGGGGAGGGATCTGCTCAATGAAGTGTTGAATCAGCAACCGTCTACCCGGGATACGGCTCCCTCTGAGCTACATCTCGTCTTAAAATTTATCGACTTTCTTATTGTTGACCCTTTGGAACTTAAGCTGAGTATTCAGAAACACATACCAAAGCTACTCTTCATTAGTGAAATACTGACTCTTTAACGGAGATGTGTGAAGTTTATTATCGTTCTAGAAAATTATAGAATAAACTGTTTTCAAATGTTCAATTCCCATTTGTTTTCTACGACCTTGTGAGAACTTTGGGGACCCTCTTTGTGTTTTGGTCTTTGAGTAGAGTACGTCTTGTAACGTACGGGTGTTGTAGTTTGGTGATCCTCATGGTTCTCGACGTTTTGCGCACTCGGTAACAACTGGCTGAAATAGTTGGGGCAACACTTGTGTACCACAAATAATGTAGGCGACACGATGGATCTTAGTTAACTGTCACTTGAATTAAAAAAATAAACGCCCAAATCTCTTTTTTATGGCTAGCGAACAAGTCTGATTATTATGTCCATGCAAATACTACGAAAGCTACGTACATTCCACACAACAATAATTGCTTTAACACAGTTCATATGTGGAGTAGCCCTAACCACGAAACTTACTCCTGACATACTTAATAGTGTGACACAACCGTTAACTTCAGTGCAACGAATAATCTTTCAGAGAATAACACACATATATTTCACATGGTGTTGTTATATACAGAGTCCATAGTAACAGGAAACAGACTAGCTCGCATGTCGTAAAAGCAGCACCATTTATACATTCGGAACAATGACCCGGACAATTACATATTGTTAAATATACATTGCACGCTAATTACAATTACAAAGTCAATAAAAAGTTAACTATTTAAATAATCTAAAAACATGAAAATTTAGTGTGTTTAGTGTGTTGAAACTATGACGAATTATGATATATTTGGAAACTATGCTTTCTGATGAAATGGTAATTACACCGAACTTAATTAATATCGAATGTTCCTATCATGAAATGGAAATTGTATTGATAATTACTTTATTATTATGTTGGTAGATTTTGCCTAATTTCATCTGAAACATCAATGTCAATATTACCTATACTGTAACAAACCAGTTATAACACTGCATAATTAACAACAGTTAATTGAACTAATCGATGTACAGAAATACGAATGTACACAACTTTAGATAAATAGTGAAACAGAATTAAGAATTTTTGGTAATAAAAGTTTTCATACGAGTTACAATTGTACCTATTGTGGCCTTGGTATCGGGAGGTATAGTTATGCAAGCTCATGGGAGCAAATCTCTACATGCTTCGTTACAGTCTGAGTACACACATGTGTGCATTCGTTCCAACTAATTGACCAAAACATTTAAGAATATTTGTATCCGTGAGTCTGATCAGAGGATACAACATCTTACGTCCCTGAAGAGTGACTGAAATCTGTAAACTGTTCGTCTACTACCAATGGGTTGATCTATTTTAATTACTCCGTTTAAGAAAGGAACATTCACATACAATGTATTAATTCGTTTTGTATCGATGTAGCGAAGGAAGTATGGACTACTTAGTTGAAAATGCAGTTGCGACTGTATGATATTAGACAATGTGTTCATAGGAAATTTAGCCTGCTCTCTGATCTCAGAAAGACTCATTTAAAGGAAAATTTTCATTATTAAACTATTCTCATAAGTTGTGATATTTTCAATTTTTCAAGGTCATGAGGAAGTAATTAAGATGTGATTATGTTTCTGTTTCAGGTACGTCACCTGTGTGCCTTTCAGTCAAATACAGTCCATTATCTCTGAAGCTGACAACAATTACGTACCGCTTGTAGCTGCTCAAGTGAGTGTGCCTATCACATAATGTCCATTAACAGATGTTCGTCATAACATTCTATTTCTAAATGAAGCAACTTGCAGTTTGAAAATCTAGCAAGAGAATAAAAAGTTAACAAAAAGTATCACATAATACCCTGTTTACGGATATGCGTTAAGTTTGGCAAAATACGTTTCGAAAGACATCACTAATTTTCATATGCCTGTAAAACCAACTCTGATCCTATTGATACAAACGAGGTCTCATATTTTTATTTTTAAAAACACAGTCTCGATCGCAAGATATTTCTACTGTTCTTATAGGACCGGTTTCAGTCTGCTTGTGAGACCATCTTCAGGTCGACTGCAATACAATGATGTTACATAATAAGAAGGATGTAAAGGAGATGTATTATGGCAACAAACAGTAAAATAATAACAATGTGAAAAGTTATACCATGGCAGCCGATTGTGCGCGGGTTATGACGTTGCCGCGGTGGAGTAGCCGAGCGATCTAAGGCGCCTCGCTGCGGAGCGCACGGTTGCTCGCCGTCGGAGGATCGAATCCTCCCTGGGGAATGGATGTGGGTGTTGTCCTTCGGTTAGTTTACCTTAGTTTAAGTAGTTTGTAAGCTACGAACTTATGACCAGGCAGTTTGGTCCGATAGATTTACAGACATATGCATTTGGTTATGACGTTGGCCGTGGAAATCAACTGCGGAATATTGGAATACTGCAGTAACGGTCGAGCTTATATATGGTCAGCTTCGCCCCCCGTCCCCCCCCCACCCCGTCGCACATTCGGATTTACATTATTGAGAGTCAATCATGTCCTAATTAATAATTTTGTTGTTGTTGTTGTTGTTGTCTTATTATCTTACAGGCTACAGTAATGATGTTGAAAATGGGATAAATATACTTGATCATACAGATGATTACATTCGTTAAGACTGGTAACAATTTAAAGAAAATCGTTTTAAATAAAGATTTGGCCACAACATTTTTGTACGCTTACCTTGCGTACTGTGCATAGTCTCCCTTGAAACAACTCCCAACGCCGTTTCAACTCCTGGATGCAGTCTTGCTGGATCGCGCCATCTGCGAATTTTCACTTATTTCGTCTGTCGTCGCGAAACTTCGTA
The DNA here is from genome assembly GCA_026315105.1 of Locusta migratoria. NCBI lineage: Eukaryota > Metazoa > Arthropoda > Insecta > Orthoptera > Acrididae > Locusta > Locusta migratoria. Next base: position 15,418,736 of record CM048747.1, on the reverse strand, counting down.
CTTTCAGCGGGGTTTCCAACTCTGGAAACAAAAGTAAGTCCGCTAGGGCCAGGTTTGTGCAGCACTCGCTCGCCAGCAGAGATGAAAGTACGCATGCGTTATCGCGGTGCAAGAACCTTGAATCGTCTCGCCACATTCCATACTGTTTCCTTCTCACATTTTCTCGGTGGCGTCTCCATATTTACAGTTCGTCCCTGTTGCACGAATTCAAGATGAACTAATACGCCAAAGAAACATATATTAGCATGTCGTTGAACGAGGGTCGTCTAGAAGTACCGCTCGACCATTTGTAAACAACGCGAACCATTCGTAACTCCGAAAACCGCTTAAGGATTCGTCATCGTAGGCAACTTGCATCATTTAGTACGTCTTTGTAACGGTATCCTTCACACAAAATTTAATGCAGATGTCTAGCTTTTCTAACTCTACCATTCAGATATTCGCCACCTGTGTGACAGAACGCTCTACTCAGCAATAACTAACAGAAATACAATTCAGAAACTTCCGGCAGTCACACAATTAACACAGTAGTGTGCAGGGATTCGAACTGCGTCACTCCAATGGCACGAAATCACACATGGGCCGGATTCTGGCCGCGACTAATTAGCCGTGCGTACTGGAGCGACGTGTTACGGTGTGCGCGGCCGTCCGCCGTCGGAGGTTTGAATCCCCCCCTGGGGCATGGATATTTGTGTCGTCTTTAGTATAAGGTAGTTCGTAAGTAGTTTGTAAGTTTAGGGACTGATGACCCCCCAGTTAAGTCCCTTAAGCTTTACAAACACTTCAACCGGATTCTGTTTTTTAGACACTTCACTTCTGAGCTATCCTGGTACGCTTCACGGTTCGTCCTCACATCATTCAAAATGTTCAAATGTTTGTAGAGTCTATGGGACTTAACTACGGGGTCATCAGTCCCATAACTTACAAACTACTTATCAACTACCTTATACCAAGGACGGCACAAATATCCATGCCCGAGACGGGATTCAAACCCCCGACCGTAGTGGCCGTGCAGACCGTGACTGGAGCGCCTCAGTCCCCTCGGCCACCGCGGCCGGCCCTCACATCTTTACTCCTGCCAATACCTCGCCTCCTACTTTCCAAACTTCACAAAAGTTATCGTGCGAACCTTGCGAAACAACACTCCTGGAAGAAAGGATATAGTACATACATGGCTTAGCCACAGCCTAAGGGATGTTTCCAGAATCAAACTTTCACTCTGCAGCGAAGTGTGCGCTGATATGAAAGTTGCGAAGGAGAACTTCTGTGAAGTTTGGAAAGTAGGAGGCGAAGTACTGGAAGAAGTAAAGTTGCGAGGACGGACCGTGAAGCGTGACGGGATAGCTCAGACAGTAGAGTGCTTATCCGCGAAGGGTAATGGTCTCAGGTTCGAATCCCAGTTCCTACACACAATTTTAATCTGCCAGGAAGTTTCATACTGTTAAATCAATTGCTTGTTTTAAACACATTTCTAATTTCGACGTAATGTCTGATATATCTAAAACAGGCAAAACGATTCACGTATTAAAAATGGATAAAACATTATATTTATGCAACCCAACCTGTTTTTGTCAAAAAATTCATTGCAGTTTTCTAGCAGTACAACGGAAGTATGGAGTGGAGACATTTAAGAAATGTGTAAGTTTCTTGCACCTTTATTCTTTATTCGGACAGCAAAGGAAAGCAGCAAAGAGTAAAAAATTAATAACTAAATAAAAATCAAAAAAGGAAAACTTTTGCGCAAACATGAGCGGAACGCATTCTGAAAATAGCAAGATGTAAGGCTCTATGCATGACATTTCTAAAATACGAGGCGCGCCCAGAAAGTAAGTTCCGTTTGGTAATAAAATGAAATTGTGTACAGATACAGAAGAAATTTTTATTGTACAAAATTCTACAACTCTTACACTACTTTTCCACATAACTGCCGAAATTTTGTACGCACTTGTCATAGCGTGCCACAAGTTTTTGCATGCATCCCTCACAGAAGGTTGCCGCCTGTGTATTCAACCATATGGTAACAGCTCTTTATCATCGTTGAAGTGTTGACCACCAAGCACAGATTTTAGGTGTAAGAAAAGATTAAACTCGCTAGGAGAGAGGTCCGAACTGTTTTGTGGATGATCAAACAGGTCCCATTGAAATTTCCGTAAGGATTGTTTGGTCACATTCGGTATGTAAGGTCAGGCATTATCGCGAAAAAAAATATTTTGACAGTAATCCTCTACTTACACCTAAAATCTGTCCTTGGTGGACAGCACTTCAAAGATGGTGAAGAGCTGAAAGAACATTTTACCACATGGTTGAATACAAAGGCGGCAACATTCTATGAAAAAGGCACACAAAACCTTGTGCCATGCTGGCCGAGGTGACTGAGGCGCTCCAGTCACGGTCAGCACGGCCACTGCGGTCGGGGGTTCGAATCCCCCCTCGGGCATGGATATTTGTGCCGTCCTAGTTCGTAAGTAGTTCATAAGTAGTTTGTAAGTTTAGGGACTGATGACCCCGTAGTTAAGTCCCATAAGCTTAACAAACATATGAACATATGAACTTGTGCCATGCTATGACAATTGCCTACAAAATTTCGGAAACTATGTAGAAAACTAGGTGAACAGTTGTACATTTTTGTACAATCAATATTTTTTCTGTGTCTGGACCCGTTCGTTTTATATAACCAAACGGAACTTACTTTCTGGACGCGCCTCGTATTTCAGAAAACTTGAACAAAACAACATAGTTCACATAAGCTACGTCCTGTGTTTATCAATCGTTGGGAAACAAAATGGCGGATGCAGCAGCCTGTATTTTTAGGATCTCTAATGCGATGCTCATACGTATAGGCTTCAGAGACCACAAGCCTGATAACAGTTGTGAGCTCTTCGTTCAGAATAAGACGGCGCTCAATGCTAATTTTGTCCTTCCTTTAATCAATCTGCGTTACGAGTTGCGTGATTTCTTTGCTGTAATCTTGCCTAATTCAGCAAATCGCTGCCGACAGAGTTTAAGCGAGAGAGAGAGAGAGAGAGAGAGAAGATGAAAATGAAATGCGAAATTCCCGTATTCCATTCCGTTCATTCTGCTGCACAGGCGCCGGTATTTTCGCTCTCCTCCTTCCCGGCCGTTCCTCATTTTCCTTCGGCTTCCGGTGCACGCCTAATTCATGGCGCGCTGCAAGTGACTAGCTATAAAAAGGCGCCCGTGTGTTTATTCTGCTCTTCGCCACATTTCCCGAGCAGCCGCATGAGGGCGGGTATCTTCCGGTATTTCCTTAAAAAATTCAGGCGGCCCGTTCTTATTTTCTTTATCCTCGAGTTAAGTGCGTGGCTTTAAAATGCCAATGTGCCAGCAGGAGGGAGGAGGAAGAGGAAGCGGCGAGAGAACGGAGAGCAAGGGAGGAACGGCGGAGGGGTTGTGGGGCTGGTCTCGGCGGCTGCGGCGAGATAAAACAGTTTGCGCGCTGTGTTAGCCAAATGACGGCCGAGGGCGCGATTTACGACCCTCGCAGGCGAGGACTGGGCGCCCGTCTGTTTCTCCTGCCTCGGCGTCTTCTACGTGCTTGCCATACTAGAGGTGCCTCCACACCGGAAACCAGGAAACAAAAACACACAACTTTATTTAATCAAAGCAGTTTTGCTGTGTTGATTTCGACAAGTGAGCTTCGTCAATACTGCACACCCACATTGATACTGACGTAATAACGCAATACTGAAATACAACCCTCGTCGTAGCAAGTAATATTGACGCGTTCAAATGGAAGCAGGCTTGACTTCGAAGGCAGGGTTGTCGACTGAACACAGCACTTACACTGAAAGCAGGTTTACTGCGAAATGAAACGTACACGCAGCACTGAACGCCTCTCGGGCAGAGTGCTCTGTTATTTATACACAGACAGAATGTACCAGAAATTAGAAGAATAGTTAACATGAGAAACAAGTACAATTTACAAGTGAACATAAGAAACATATAGAACATTCTGGAAATGATAACCACAAGGAAATAAATATTTGCCGGTGGACGGGATTGAACTGGCGACCTTCAATTCAGGCGATCGTAAACACCAGTACAGATACAAAGTACTGCAGTGTACTGCTGGCAGCCATTGAGGGTAATGTGGGGTCTCGCGGCAATATATGTAAGAGTCTAAAGCTGCAGAACAATGTTATCTATAAACCTGTCCCCATACCAGCACTCCATCTACTCTTACAACTATTTGCAAGCAGGTTATGTCTTTCGTAGACGGTATTAATATTTACGGATAACATAACTGCGTCAGAAAATTCACAGGTAGGGGGAATCAGCAAAATAGTGTATAGGACTAGTTTTAATATTTAATTTTAGTGGTAGTTGAAACCCAGTCCTTGATAACTAAAACTTATACCACCAATTAGATTAAATAAGAAACTCGAACAATACAAGAGTGATAATGATAGATTTTTTCACTAGTAAGGTGCAATATAATCAATTTTACTGAGGCAATAAAATCAGACATTTAACAAAAACTGATGATGGTCCAGTGATAATAGACAAATGTAACAACAGATATTAAATGGACAATAGTTTTTTTTTCAATTTCAAGCTATTTTTTTAATTTGCGAAATATTTGCCAAATTCTTTTATTGCAACCCCTGGGGATGCTAAACAATCTGCTTGTCCTTTGTTTTTCAAATGGTTTACTTGGGAACAAATGTTCACAATGGTTTGCTTGTGCTCCTATTTCGAATCTCAAAGGGCTAAGTCAGTTGTACGAAACATAAGATGGAAGAATGATGCCAAAGATCGTTTTTTTGAAATTTTTGTTTTTGCACAACCAGTTTCAGCAGTCTAGCTGCCATCATCAGGTGTTCTACAAATATACAAGGAAGAATGTAACAATCGCATACAATTTTTTTTTACTAAAAATTCTTATATGCCTAATGTTATAAACATATAATTTACATCAAATAACACAAGCTTGTTGATGTTTATAGAGAGTGCTTAGTTTAAAAAACTTGCTTGTTTCATGTTTTATTTTGAAATACATGTCACTAATACGTCCAGTATGCTAAGAGACATTTTCAAATTAACGAACATATTCCAGAGACGCTTTTTAAGAGGCTCTCTGTGATAGTTACTAGATGGCAGTGCAGACTAATCTGGTAACTATCACACAGAACCTATTAAACAGCGTCTAAGGAATATGTTCCTTAATTTGAAGATGTCTCCTAGCATACTGGACGTTTTAGTGACATGTATTTTAAAATATAACATGAAACAAGCAAGTTTTTTAAACTAACCACTCTCCGTAAATATCAACAAGATGGTGTTATTTGATGTAACTGGTATGTATAAAACATTAGGCAAATAAGATTTTTTAGTGAAAAATAAATGTATGCAGTTGTTACATCCTTCCTTGTATATTGTAGAGCAACTGATGATCGCAGCTAGACTGCTGAAACTGGTTGTGCAAAAATAAAAAATAAAAAATAAATAAAAAAGGCGGTCTTTGGCATCATTTTTCTATTGAAGCAAATCGCGCCCTAAAGATGTGCAAACTATACAAACATAAGATGGATTAAATGGGCAGAAACTCTATCCAGTGAACTGGTCACCATAAAAAAGGGCAATAGTGTCAGACATGTCCTGAAGGGCATTACTAACAATAGTAATTTGATTACTGATGTCACCCATATGTCCCGCGTCGACCGTCAGCGGCTCGGTGAGAGCCCCATGTAGCCAAGAGCGCGAATCAACAACACTTCCCTCAGTAGGCTGGCCTTGCACGCATAACTCCTGTGGTAGTCCGCTCCCAGTGACGGCTGAGCGGCGTGGTCTGCGCATGCAGGTGGAGGGAGAAGTTCCCCCACCTAGCTCCATCATGCGCTTGCTGCGTGAGCCGCTAACGGTTTGTGGATAATTTCTCGCGTTTAAGTTTAGATTTATCTCTATATCTGAGCATTATGGCAGAGTGCAGAATACTTCAAACCGAAATTCTGTAGCACTGGAACTATGTAATCTAGCAGGCAGACGCTCACCTCGAAATGGCTCTCATCAGCAGAAGGCAAACATGTGATTTTTAATTCTGCTGCGCGCCCTCTCGCTATTGCGAATTAAGAAGCGAGATACGTTTGGCATAATAGTTCGCGACCGGTAACGCAAGTGTTAGTTCACGACCGATTTCACATACTTTAGTTCGCGACCTATCGCGAATATTTTAGTTCGCGACCGATCGCGCATATTTTAGTTTGCGACCGATCGTGCATATTTTAGTTCGCGACTGGTAGCTTTCCTTTTAGTTCGCAGCTCGGCCGCGAAGTAGGTCGCTCTAGTTCGTCGGCTCTTTTTGGCTTTTGCTACCGCTACTAAAAGAGCTCTTTTTTTGTTATGACAGCTTTTTTATATAATGATGGTGTTGCCCAAGCGTGTGCTACTACCCGTATTTTTGGTCAATTACACATCAAATACTTAATCAAATAAACCAGTTATTTACACGAATAGGTGATACAATGGTACTCAACTACTTTGCATACAGAGTACTCGTAGTAAATATTATTTAGACACTGCTGAATACCTTAGAAAAAAAATTGTGACAGTGAACTATGAAACTACAGCTGAACTGCAGCTCAGCTCGAAATGACGGTAACTGGCAGAAGGGAATCACGCGATTCTGCGCGCTCTCGCGGCCTCTCGCTGTTCCACGCCGGTCTTCGGAAAAGGAGCGAACGAACTAAGAGGCGAGGGATCTGCGAACTAGTTCGCGCAGTTCCCCTGTGGTAGCGCTCTTCCGAACTCGTTCGTTCGTGAACTACACAAGACTACTGCGCATCTGCCGGCCAATTTATCCTGCGTGCTCGCTAGTAATCGTTACGTAGATAAAACTTGTACTCGATCAGTACATTAGTTAAGTAGCACAATTACGTAATATGATGCGCACACTACTCATCTTTTTAAAAATGTTTAAAGTTAATGTTATCCCCCGAATAACATTCGTTATGTTTGTCCTACAACGTGACTATACGTACTACAAAAATAATAAAACACTTAATGTAAATACTTTGTCTTACTAGATGGATTTGCATACAAGTCCTTCCTTGATTATAAAGCTTCTAACGTTTCAGATGATGTCACAGACTTATTTCAGTTTGTCACCTTCAAGTTAGATAATTTTCCTTTTAAGGTATGTTTTCATAATATAAACACGTCATTGTTTCCAGAATGAAACTTTCACTCTGCAGCAGATTGTACACTGATAATAAACTTCCTAGCAAGTTTCGAAAGTAGGGGGCGAGCTACTGACAATAGATGCTGGGTAGGGATTCCCGTCCATTAAAACTGTTTATGTAATTTAATGTCGATATTGGCTAACTGATACTATCTAAAATTGATATATATCACTCTCTATATGGTTAGTCAGGGATGACTGTTAGTTTCCATCAGTCACGAAATCTTTGCTCAGTCTGCATGACCTGGGTTTGAATCCATATGCAGAACGTGACGATCTGTCATGTCATTTAAAGTACATACATATTCTCAACTAGCTGCTCTTGAAAAACAAATTTTTCTGTTCAAATGTTCAAATGTTTGTATAGCTTATGGGACTTATCTACGGGGTCATCAGTCCCTAAACTTACCAACTACTTATGAACTAGCTAATAATAAGGACGGCACAAATATCCATGCCCGAGGGGGGATTCGAACCCCCGACCGAAGTGGCCGTGCAGACCGTGACTGGCGCGCCTCAGTCCCCTCGGCCACCGCGGCCGGCAAATTTTTCTGTCATTTTCTCTTAAATAATAAGTACGTTTTGTGTCCCAGCCTCGTCGCCGCTTTTGTGTCTCGTTTCCGTCGTTGGTGTCGGTGGCCGAGTGGAATGAGACCGACACAGGAATAAAGATAGCACGCTGGTGCAGGTACGGAGGGGAGCAGCCAGAAACTAGAAACACTAGAGTAAATTAGAACGAGATATATATTGCACAGAATTTATACAATACTTAACTTTTACATAGTACTGCAGAAGGCTGATACATAGTTGAACTAGAGGCCTGCCTAGTGCCTGTACGATAGCCAAGTCTTCACTGGTGCCTATCAGATTCCGAAGGTCCTAACTGTTTGCTATCTCAGTCCCAAGTGAACGATGTCGTTCAGTGGTGGCCACGAGCGGCGTTGTAGCAGAGGGCGCTCGTGGCTGTCGTCGTAAGAACGCCGCGCCGTGCGTGCATGGCGGCGCGCGGCGAAAGTAGGTGGCGCGCACTTTGTACTTGTGCGACACCACGGTACGGTATGTTAATTTGAAAACTCAATCATGAATACGGCGAACTTACTACGTGCATTACCTATCTGATGTAATAATGAGAGTGGTAACTCTTTCAATCGCAATAGGTCAGCTACGGTCGGGGGTTCAAATCCCCCCTCGGGCATGGATATTTGTGCCATGTTTAGTATAAGGTAATTGCTAAGTAGTTTGTAAGTTTAGGGACTGATGACCCCGTAGTTACGTCCCATAAGCTTAACAAACATTTGAACATTTGCAATAGGTCAGAAATAAGTAAGTGATACTAATTTTCACAAAAGTAACTTTCATTAGTTTGGGTGGTTTCACTGCGACTAAGACTACGAGAGGTATTTTTAAAGCAATTTAGGACTTCCCCCAGGCACAATCCGACATTACACCATTACAATTCCATTTTGTACCGTGAGCTTCAGGTTTTGTGCTGCAGTGTGCACAACTACGAGATCGTCTTTGTAATGGCATTTCATCAGACTTGGTTCCTCTCAGTTCTTGAGGAACCGTTTTTTTAATTTGTTTTCATTTCAACTCTTCCACGTCCTTGCTGATGTACAGTCGTGCTCCAAACTATCCGAACGGCCTGAAGTGCATTTCGCCTGAATCGCCAGCAACCCAACTAACGTACCTGTCTTGTGGGTACTCTAATCGCTCCTCGGTACAGTCGTTTGACTCTTGAAAATGGTTCCAACAAGTCACCAATAGAAAACACTGCTCTCTATCACAGTAACTCAGGACGTAAAGTAATACCGATCCCTTCTTTTGGTCAGTTAATGCCGATTTTCGCGAATTCGCATCATACCGCTGTGGCTGTTATATTTTGGAAGAATGTTTCCCAAGGCAAGTGCCGGTTGAAGCAGATTCTATACGAAAGTGCCCAGTGCGAATTACTGGGCGTTGACTGTACCTATACGACGACCTTCTTTTATGGTGCGTATGTTGTAAATAAGTATGCGGGATATTTAGTAACTCTTTCGTTAATCGAGGCAAATACGTACATACGTAAGTTTCATTTTCAAAATTATACTTTGTTCTTATAACATCTGTTGGGTGTTGAAATACATATTAAATGCGATAAAGTGTGGACGTCAGGGAAAACGAAAATGCCGCTGTGATGTAGCCGAGCGGTCTAAGGCGCCTCGGAGTACGCGGTTGCTCGCCGTCGGAGGTTCAAGTCTTCCCTATGACCTGAGTGTGTTTGTCGAGTGTGTTTGTCGTCCTTAGATTAGTTTAACTTAGTAGTTTGTAAGCCTAGGAACTAATAACCAAAAGCACTTCAGTCCCATAGATATACAAACATTTGAACATTTGAAAATAAAATACTATTAGTGTAAAACATACATCATCGGGTACGTAGGAAAATTTCGCGGTACATGCAAGAAATGCAGTGAAATGGAGAAAGTACGTTAATTTCGATACCTTTTTGACCCTAACGTGCTTCATTGCTAGATTGTGATTGTGATTAATGGCTTTGCAGTTTCATTTATAGTAATGATCACTGGATTCGTGTAAATATGTTTCATTACGATTTCGTTTGATTTCACTGCACTAGTGGCGTGCTGCGAAAGTTCTACGGCTTCTTTAGTGCTACTATGAGTGTGAAATGCAAGCTTCACCTTTGCCTACACAAAAACTCAACTTGTTTCAATCAATTTCATGAATAACGCATCCTTAATTACATGCACTGAGTTTAGACATGCGATATTACAGATACAGGGAGAAGCTGATTGTTTTCATGTGAAAGGCGGGTTTTGCTGGGCTGTTGGTTTCCTCAGCCGGCTGGGATACAGGTAGTCATGGTTATCCTAATGTGGTCGGAAACTGAAAGCGACGCTCTTGGCTGAGCGAGGGCGGCTATTCAAGATTGCAACTGAAATACAATATAGCCACACACACATTATTCTAAAAATCCAAAAAGAATCAGGGAATGAGCATACAGCAAATATACTTATATGAATGGATTCAGGAGACTTTCGCGAATCAAATGCTGTAATTACAATTTCAATATCCCTCATAAATGAAAAACCCACAAATTTCAGTACTATAATAATATTATAAGAATTAAATATATAATTATTGATTCTTAGTGTTTATCACAGACATTGCCGAGGTGGGGTGGCTTGCGTGCCTCAACGATACAGATAGCCGTACCGTAGGTGCAACCACAGCGGAGGGGTATCTGTGGAGAGGCCAGACAAACGTGTGGTTCCTGAAGAGAGGCAGCAGCCTTTTCAGTAGTTATAGGGGCAACAGTCTGGATGATTGAGCTGGCCTTGTAACATCAGCTAATGTGGCTTTGCCACACAGCTACTGCGAACGGCTGAAAACAAGGGGAAACTACAGCCGTTACTTTTCCCGAGGACATGCAGCTCTACTGTATGGAAATATGATGATGGCATCCTCCCGGGTAAAATATTCCGGAGGTAAAATAGTCCCCCATTCGGATCTCCGGGCGGGGACTACTCAGGAGGATGTTGTCATCAGGAAAGACAATACTGGCATTCTACGGATCGGAGCGTGGAATGTTAGATCCCTTAATCGGGTAGGAAAATTAGAAAATTTAAAAAGGGAAATGGATAGGTTGAAGTTAGATATAGTGGGGATTAGTGAAGTTCGGTGGCAGGATGAACAGGATTTCTGGTCAGGTGAGTACAGGATTATAAATACAAAATCAGTTGGGGGTATCACAGGAGTAGGACTGATAATGAATAAGAAAATAGGAATGCGGGTAAACTACTATGACCAGCACAGTGATCGCATTATCATTGTCAAGATAGATACGAAGCCAACACCGACAACAGTAGTACAGGTTTATATGCCAACTAGCTCTGCCGATGATGAGGAGATCGAAGAAATATATGAGGAGCTAAAGGAAATTATTCAGACAGTTAAGGGAGAGGAAAACTTAATTGTGATGGGAGACTGGAATTCGGTAGTAGGAAAAGGAAGAGAAGGAAAAAAAAATAGGTGAATATGAACTGGGCAGGAGGAATGAAAGAGGAAGTCGCCTGGTAGAATTTTGCACGGAACATGATTTAATCGTAACAAACACGTGGTTTAAGAATCACAAAAGAAGGTTGTATACATGGAAGAGACCAGGAGACACCGGAAGGTATCAGATAGATTTTATAATGGTAAGACATAAGTACCGGAACCAGGTTATAAACTGCAGGACATACCCAGGGGCAGATATAGACTCTGACCATAACTTGTTAGTCATGAACTGTAGGCTGAAGCTGAAAAAACTGCAGAAAGGTAGGAAAATAAGGAGATGGGACTTAGATAAATTGAAAGAAAGTGAAGTGCTGGAGAATTTCAGAGGGAGATTTAGACAACAATTGACAGAAACAGGGGGAAATAAAACAGTAGAAGAGGAATGGGTAGCATTGAGAGATGAAATAGTGAAGGCAGCAGAGGACAAAATACGTAGAAAGGCAAGACCTACAAAAAATCCATGGATATCACAGGAAATACTACAGTTAATTGATGAAAGGAGAAAATATAAAAATGCAGTAAATGAAACAGGCAAAATGGAGTACAGACGACTAAAAAATGAGATTGACAGGAAGTGCAAAATGGCTAAGCAGGAGTGGCTAGAGGCCAAATGCAAATCTGTAGAAGAATGTATAGCAAGGGGAAAAGTAGATACCGCCTACAGGAAAATAAAAGAGACATTTGGGGACAAGAAAAGCAACTCTACGAATATCAAGAACTCAGATGGGAAACCAGTTCTCAGCAAAGAAGGGAAAGCTGAAAGGTGGAAAGAGTACATAGAGCAGCTCTACAAAGGAAATGAACTTAGAGACGATGTTGTAGGAAGGGAAGAGGAAGTAGATCAAGATGAAATAGGAGATACTATACTGAGAGATGAATTTGACAGAGCCTTGAAAGACCTGGGTCGGAACAAGGCCCCAGGAGTAGATGACATACCCTCAGAGCTACTAGAGTCTCTGGGAGAGCCAGCCATGACAAGACTATTTGAACTGGTGTGTAGGATGTATGAGACAGGCGAAATGCCCTCAGACTTTAAGAAAAATGTAATAATCCCCATTCCAAAGAAATCAGGCGCAGACAGGTGTGAAAATTATAGAACCATCAGTTTGAAAAGTCATGGTTGCAAAATTTTAACACGATTTATCTACAGGAGAATGGAAAAGCTGGTAGAAGCTGACCTTGGGGAAGATCAGTTTGGATTCAGGAGGAACATAGGAATCCGGGAGGCAATACTCACTTTACGTCTTATCTTAGAAGATAGATTAAGGAAAGGCAAACCTACATTTTTAGCTTTTGTAGATTTGGAGAAAGTATTTGACAATGTTGACTGGAATACACTCTTTCAAATTCTGAAGTCAACAGGGGTGAAATACAGGGAAAGGAGAGTTATTTACAATTTGTACAAAAGCCAGACCGCAGTTATTAGACTCGAAGGGCATGAAAGGGAAGCATCAGTTGGGAAGGGAGTAAGACAGGGTTGTAGCCTTTCTCCGATGTTATTCAATTTGTACATCGAGCAGGCGGTGAAGGAAAGCAAGGAAAAATTTGGAATAGGGATTAAAGTTCAGGGGGAAGAAATAAAAACATTGCGTTTTGCTGATGACATTGTAATTTTGTCAGAGACAACAAAGGACCTGGACGAGCAGTTGAATGGAATGGACAGCGTGTTGAAGAGAGCGTATAAAATGAACATTAACAAGAGCAAAACCAAAATAATGGAATGCGGTCTTAGAAAATCAGGCGATGCTGAAGGAATTAGATTAGGTAACGAAACAATGAAGGTGGTAGATGAGTTTTGTTACTTGGGTAGTAAAATAACATGCGATGGTCGCAGTACAGAGGATATAAAATGCAGAATGGCAATGGGAAGAAAAGCATTTTTGAAAAAGAGAAATTTGCTAACATCGAATATTAATTTAAGGGTAAGGAAGTCTTTTCTGAAGGCATTTGTGTGGAGTGTTGCCTTGTACGGGAGTGAAACATGGACGATAAGCAGTGCGGACAGGAAGAGAATAGAGGCTTTTGAAATGTGGTGTTACAGAAGAATGCTGAAGATTAGGTGGGTAGATCGCATAACTAATGAAGAGGTACTGAACAGAATTGGTGAGAAAAGGAATTTCTGGCATACCCTGACTAAAACAAGGACACATTCTTAGACATCGGGGAATCGTAAATTTAGCATTGGAGGGAAGTGTGTGGGGTAAAAATCGCAGAGGGAGACCAAGAGACGCGTATAGTAAGCAGATTCAAGTGGATGTGGGTTGCCGTTCTTATGAGGAGATGAAAAGGCTTGCGCAGGATAGAGTAGGGTGGAGAGCTGCATCAAACCAGTCTCCGGACTGAAGACCATAACAACAACAGTGTTTATCAGTAACAATTTAAGAAGCAAATGAGCAGCATTGCATCTAAAAAGACGTACCACGTTATTTCCGTATTCTTTCAATAAACTTTATTTTACTCTCTTGTTCTCCTTTTCGTTGAGGTAACAATATTCTTGTGTCAGAAGATAGTCCACCTCAAAAACACAAAACATGAACCCAGCAAAGCGCATTACTTTTATATATGCATTTTATTATATTTAATATTATTCTTAGTAACGAGCGTTTTTTATGTTGTAGACTGCCACTTTCATGGTCGACTAAAAATAGTAGATAGGCAGCAGATAATTTATATATAAACAATTATATGTATTTGTGGAAAAGAACTGAATATATTTACTTAAAAAGCCATGAAAAATTAGATATTAAATATGTAACTATATTTCGGCGGCGGCAGTGTATTTGAACAGTGAGATACCACGCTTAATAGCTACCTGAGCAAAGAACTTCAGTCTCAACCACTTTTTTGTATTGCTAAATATATATTTGTATGTTAAATGTAAACAACACTTGTAGGGAGGTGGTCAAAGCATTTAATTCTGTGATATTCAAATGTATAATATTTTGGAAGGGAAATTGTATTTTAAAGATGAGGCGTTAGGATGTGCGGAAAGATACAATTTTGGGAGCAGAGGGAGCACGCTCTCGACGCTTGGGAAGGGACTCGTAACTTGGACGCGGTGGTGAAAGGTTGTGACGCTGGGCGGTCTGAAGCCGCGTTACGAACTTGTGATTTGAAGAGATAGGCATGTGTGGACTGTGACTGCAGAACGTAGTCTCTGCTTGAAAAGTGATAAACTATGCACGGTTGTAGGGCTGTGAAACTGTGATAATTCAGCAATCATGTACTCGTGTAATGACAAACTGTGTTTTATAATAAATACTTTAATCGCGGATTAATATGGAACTTTTACTCTCGAATGCGTGTGATACTTATTGTGTCTCTCATGAACAATAGTTGGGGAAATATTCAGTTATTTACCGATGTATAAAGTAGAACCACCTCCGCATTTTCATGTCTAGAAAGAGAAATAAACTATTTATAAAGAATTACTTCGTGAGGGAATAACTTCTTTATCTTAGAATCCATTTTGTTGGTTATTCAGAAGTATAATTTATGTTTGTTAAATATATATTCACGTCATCATATGCGGATTGATAGACTGGCTAAACTACAGATTAATTATTGATGTTGTTTAAGCAGTCTGGGTGGCTGTTTAGGGCATAGAACCTGACATATATAAGGGACCCCTAAACTTATTGGTGAGAACCGATAGGAAGGTAGCAGACATAAACACAAATGCAATTCAAACCTAAGTAAATTACTCTTCATTTACAAGAAATATCAACAATTTCCGTCGAAGAAGAGTTCTAAGCCTCTTAGTTCTGAAACACGAATTGCCGAAAATTTGATACGTATCTAATTACACCAAATAAATACAACTTTTCTTACTTTTGACCTTATAAAGCCACGCGGGAGTAGCCGAGGGGTCTGGAACGCCACGTTGCTGATCGCGCGGCGTCGCGCGTCGGAGGTTCGAATCCTCCCTCCGGCATGGATATTTGTGTCGTCTTTAGTATAAGTTAGTTCACAAGTAGTTTGTAAGTTCAGGAACTGATTATCCTGCAGATAAGTCCCATAAGCTTCTCAAACATTTGAACATTTTTGACATTATAAGTGGTCCAACATACTAATGACTTACTTGACTAGGTTCCTGCCGTTTCATCTGAAACATAGGTCCGAAACGAAATTTCTCCACCTGATACGATTTCTGGCAAGTCCCTTCACTCTAGGTTTTCCCATCCTCTGCTGCTTCTGTCTGGATCGTTCTTTTCCAGGTGTGTTTGGGACGACCGCGTTTCCTGACTCCTTGAGGGTTCCAGTCCAAGAACACCTTTTCAATAGCTTCATCAGGTTTTCTTAAAGTATGCCCAATCCATTTCCATTTTCTTTCCTTGATTTGTATGTTGATTGAGTGCTGATTTGTCTCTCCCCAAAGATCTTGATTCGTCATTATATTTAGCCATCTCACGTTTAAAATACGCCCGATCCAACGGTTAAAAAAACGTGGAGCTGGTTTTTCATGTAGTTAGTCACTTTCCAAGTTTCGGAACCATACATCAGAACTGCCTTCACGTTGCTATTGAAAAGCCGGAGTTTTGTTTTCCTTGAAATGTACCTGTTTCTCTAAATGGGGTACACCTGGACAAATCCGTAATTTGCTTTGCGGATGCGACTACGGACATCCTCCTCGGCGCATCCTGCAGTCGTGACTATACTTCCGAGGTAGACGAAAGATAGGACCTGTTCTACATCCTGTCCAGCCTAGTGGTGGTGGTCGAGTTTATCTGCATTTCTTTGGTTTTGCGAACATTTGTCTTCAGGCCTGCAGCTTCTCCTTCTCTCCGTAACGAACTAATACTGAGCAAAACTATATGATTTTTGACCTTTTTCTTGCACTAGAAATAAATTCACGCACTAAGGGGTTATTTACATAAACGACTAGCTGAACCCCCGCTGCTTCGCATGCGTAGGTTGGTTGGTTTGCACCAGTTGTTTCTTTTTAATCCTGATGAAGAATCCATATCTTAAGTTTCGTAGTTATAGCTTGAAATTTGAGTTAACAGCACCATATTTTTGAAACTCCATTTTTTGCGTCCTCTATTTTACCCCTTTATTGGTTGAATTTCCAAAATTGTCGAAACACGTGTCTTTTAAATTCGAACTCCGAATCCAAATCCGGAAATTTGTAGTTCTAACTTCAAAATTCCCTAAATAACAACATATTTTCGATAAACACCCCCTCTCCAATTTAACCCCCTTGATGGTTGAATTTCCAAAAATACCGAAACATGTATTTTTTAACGTCTAACCAACTATACAGAGATCAAATTTTGCAGCTTTAGCGTGCGCCTCGGTTGCACAGTGGTAGAGTGCCAACTACAAATCCAAAGGTCGCGGGATCGATCCCCGCCAGGTCCTAGGATTTTTATCTGTCACTTTCCTCTTCTTTCCCCTCTGGCAGTATTGCTCAAGTGAAAAATACCGAGTAGCACCGTGGTTCGGAACCCACGTTAAACTGTAGGTCCCCCTATAACTGGCTGGGTAAGTCAGTTCGAAGGTCGGAGGAAGGCAACGGCATACCACCTCCAAACAGGACCATGCCTAGTAAAGCACTGTTGTGTTCAAACCAATCTTCGGATTGGTGACTGATTTACCTTTTTTTAGCTTCAAAATGGTATCGATAGCAACGTGTTTTCAAAAAAACTTTTTGATCCTCTATTTAACCCTCTTACTTGTTGAATTTCCAAAGATACTAAAAATCATGGATTTTTAATCCTGACCAAGAATCTATATCCGAAGTTTCGTAGTTGTAGCTTAAAATTTGAGTTAACAACAACATATTTTTGAAAATAAATTTTTTGCGTCACCTATTTTACCCCCTTATTTGTCGAATTTCAAAAAATGCCGAAACACTTGTATTTTAAATTCGAACCCTGAATTACAATCCGAAATTTTGTAGTTCTATCTTCAGAATTGCCTAAATAGCTACGTATTTTTAAAAAACTTTCATCCCTATTTCACCCCCTTACGGACGGAATATCAAAAAAATCCTTCTTAAATGTCGCCTACAGAGTAAGATCAACACCCTCCACAAATTTCAAATCTTCAGTGGTTTGGGCTGGGCGATGATGAGTCAGTCAGTCAGTCATTCGGGACACTTCCTTTTATATATAGAGATTAGTAGCATCTATTCTGGGAAAACAGATAAAGATGGTCAACAATCATGCTCAAGAAGGCCACCATTAGATCATCACTGTCGATATCAGCGCAAATAAAAGTACCCATTCCTGACGTATTTGCCCCAGCAGGTAAGGACACGCGTTTCAAATGTTATAGGAAAGAAAGAGAAAAATGGTGCTTCCACTATAGAATGCTGTTATAAAAGAAGCACGGAAAATCGTAAGACTTCTTTTAGAGGCTAAAAAACTACGTGTATACGCAGAAGCCCAGTAAGAAATCCCATTTCTGCGGTTTACCGGGCAACCTTCATTGTAAAGTAAAACGTTTTACGAGCCGTATTCCTGGCTGCGCATAAGGCCACCCGCGGTTTACCGCTCGCTTGATGGTTCGCGCAACTCATTCCGCTTCTCGTACAGAGCTTGTGAATCTGTCGACAGCACCAGGCAGCGCTATATCAGTATTTTTAGTGGCGGAAAGGACGCTAGAAAACCTATTCACTGACTTTATGGAGAGCTGCAAACGCACCTAGTCTCTGATTTCATTTACGGATAACTCGAAACGTATCGTTTGACAAAAGCGTAAAACATATATTTATACCAACAATGTCAGGAGGTTCTTTAGTGCTAATTTGTTCTACTGAGTGTGAAGAATCATTAAAATAGAAAATTTGTTCATTTTTTTATAGATCTTGGTTCTTGGAAGCAATTTTTTTCTTTTCAGTTTGAAAACTACATTAGTTTCCCTTTCTTCAGAAATCACTTACGAACAGACTTGCTACAGATCATGAGCATCTGTAAATGCATTTTTGGGAGCTGACAGTCCGTGCTGCTGGAAACGTCGTCGAACTGTTCGTGCAGATGGTTCCTGTCTTGCAAACGTCCTCATCCGTTACGGCCATGCAGATAACATGCCTGTCATATCGACTGCTAGTGTACGAGGCGGTTGGGATCCAGCATGGCGTTCCGTCTTGCGCTCCTGAACCCACCAATTCCACATTCTGTTATCAGTCATTGGATCGCGACCAACGCGAGCAGCAATGTCGCGATACGATAAACCGCAATCGCGATAGGCTACAATCCGACCTTTATCAAAGTCGGGAACGTGATGGTACGCATTTCTCCTCTTTACACGAGGCATCGCAACAATATTGCACCAGGCAACGCTGGTCATCTACTGTTTGTGTGTGAGAAACGGATTGGAAACTTTAATCATGTCAGCAATATGTAGATGTCGCCACCGGCGCCAACCTTGTGTGAATGCTCTGAAAAGCTAATCATTTGCATATCACAGCATCCTCTTGCTGTCGGTTAAATTTCGCGTCTATAGCATGTCATCTTCGTAACAGCAGTTTTAATGGCCAGGAGTGTATATTTTTGAAAGTCAATGTAACATTTCTTACTAAAAAACTTCTAAATTTACAAAACTGAAAATAATTTTTATTGGCATCAAATTCTTCCGCTATTAATGGCTTCAAATACGCTTAGTGTGGTTCTGGAGCTAATAGTCTCTGTAAGAAAAAAGTTTGTAAGCAATACTGATGTATAACTAAGAATACTAAAATGCAATTCAGTTCCAACATATCACATTTCAAGAACATTTATAAGCTAAAATACTACAAGAGATGACTCAGAAAAGTGTAGTGTTTGGATACTTTTGAGTAGGTACAACTATTGGAAATTTATATTTTTAGATTAAGTAGTACAACAAGGTTTATTAGCGCCAGAACGCCTATATTCCCCAAGATCTGGGTAAAATTCAAATGTTTTTCGCCTAAACGTACTTGAGCTGTTAAAGGTGGAAACACAAGAAAATACATTGGAAGTCTGAATGGCGACGTTCACTCGCGGCTCAGGTACGGTGAAACATAAATCATCAGGTTGCAACGTTTTTTGCTAGTTGTGTTAATTTTCTGTTTAGAAATTATTTTCCGTAATATTTGAAATAATTACAAAATAGTTATGTTGTAATAATAGTACGGGACCATGTCAAGAAAAATTTCCGACCCTCCATATACACCACCAAGACATTGAAGAGGTTTGGACATCTCCATCTACCCCTCCCCCTTTTCATGTTGACAAGTCATTATATCAGCTTTCCAAGAATATCTGAAGTCGCCAAAATTGCTCCGTCCTCAGACCACTATACCAACGGTGTTCTCAGCTTGCGTACGTGATTTCTTTTAGATCTACCTTTACCTCGTTTTGTGTCGTGGACAAAAAACAACCGTTTGTCATCAGTGACGTATTCGTCAATATGTATGAAGGAAGACTTTTTCACTTATTACTTTTCCGCTGTTCATGCTATAAAATTAGGATATGAGCTTACAATTTATTACTACTACAAACTATTTATTTTAGTGCGAGTTATTTTACATGCAGTATACACACATAGCAGTAAATATACCTTCAAAATTATATCATAATTTGACACGTAGTTCAATAGATATGAGTTCATAATTAACGAGATGCATGTAAAACATAGCACATTACACACAACATATAATGCCAACTAGTAGACGAATTTGCATGTGGTTTTCACAGATAATTTGAGATTTGCTTGGGGAAGCCATATACTTTCTTGCATCAAAAACGGATCATGGCATAAGATATCATAGTTTAATTTTTTTTTCAACCACTGAAATAATAAGTCTTAACTTTTATTTTCTAATATTACTGTTAGTAAGTTAATGCATGTTTAGTATGTAAAATGTAAGGCGCCTTAAGTATAATAGGGAAGAATGGTTATAGATTTCGGTTGTATGAACGGAAAAAGTCATTAGTGAGAGACACAACTTTGGAGTGGATGAGAATTAATTTAAAAAAATGCTTTACCAGATTAGTTGTCTATAACCATAAACTGTGCAGTACGTCTCCATTACATATTCATAAAAATAATAAATCGTTCGTAACTAATTTTGAAATGAACCAAAATAACAATACGAACTGTACCTACTGATTTGTCAACCTAAGAATAACCATCATGGTTTTAAAGATTCTAAGCATAACAACTGTGTTTACAGTTTTTGTGAACACCTTTGTAAGCGACTGGCAGAAATTATGTGGCAGGGTTACATATTGAAAAATCGTGAAAATACTGTATCCCATAACAAGGTTACGTCTTGTGGCAATAGTGATTCATTTATTTCCGTTTTCTTTTGTGGACTTTAAATTGTTTTACTCTTGACATACCAGTTCTGATAAAACTGTCCTTAGTATCTAATTCCTGGTTCCTTCTAGGTCTACCTTTTAGAGAAGTGGCAATAGGATGGAGAAATTAATAGGTGTCTTATGTCTTCGGCTCTTAATAATCCTTCGAAAATTTGAATAAATTCTTCTTATAGCTGTCAGACGAATTTAAATGTAATGGAAAAAATGTCGATCATACGGTTAGCAGTAATCTCTTTTTCCATTTACATTACCAGTATGTATAAGTCATACATTCTCCGGTGGCGGTAGTTATAGATATTAATTATTTGCTTCACTTTATTTGACGAGTTTAAAATGCAGGAGCAGCGAAGTGATCAGTATGCATTGCACAGCTGTCAGCTGTTATTAATTAAACACAATATGGCTGCTAGCATTCATTATTAATATTTACTGCTACGTCAGTTACCAGAATATTAATGCGGAATTAGAGGTTGGCCACAATATCGTCACCTTTGCACTTTTCGTAACAAGTGAACATTCTGTCGTTTTGTATTCCAACGTATTACTGAATTTTTCATTAGTAATCATCTGTGACGTAAACCGCAAGCTGGTAGGTGACACAGGACAATATTACAAATACCTATTGTTATTTTTGCTGTTGGGCTTTGTTATGATAATTTAAAAATTTCAAAATAACATTAGACTTTGAGTACGATTATTTCACCAAAGATGAAAGTTTGACAAAAGGCTGAACTTGCTTTTGATGTATCACGTTACAGTATACCACGTCGTATTTTAAGTTTTTTTTTATTATTTATTTGCATTTTGATTAACACGTAACGTCTGTAGTATTAAAAGCAGACCTCAGTGCTATAAATTATATTGCGTTATGAATAGCCAGTATCTAGAATCGAAGAAATTCACCATCTTCCTAAATTTAAAGACATTTGTATTAACGTCTTAGCCATTGATTGTGTTATTTTGTAGAATTTCCTTTGTGTTTAACTCAATGATTTAATTACAACACGTCATTTTGTATATTCCACAATGTCCCGTCTTATGTCTTGTCTTTCGCAGTATTATAACCTCCCTACTGCGCCCACCATAAATTATTTTGCTGCCCATATAACAAAACTCATATGCTAATTTTATCGTCTTGTTTGATAATTCCTTAATAGAGACTGAATTAATACAACACCGTTTCATAATCTTCGTGTTTCTTTCATTAATTTTCACTTGAAACCATTCTTTTAACACGCCATCCCATTTAACTCTTCTTTTAGTATCCTATATAGGAAATTTCCTTGGAAAAGCTTCTGTTCATGCACTAGTACGGCTTTAAAGAGAATCGCTCGTGTGAAACTCAGCTTGTCCTTTTCTCACAGGACACGTTACGAGCCATGGATGAAGTAGAATAGGTAGACTCATATTTCCCGATTTCTTGACTGCAAATGTTCATCGGAGAAGGGTATCATCACGAGTGCTTTGGAGAATTGTTATTGGTACCGTTATTATTTTCTATCTACATAAATGATCCCCATCAGCTCGCATTAAAGGAAGACTTAAAACCAATTTAGGTTTGTGACTGGTAGTTTGAATCAAAGAAACGCATCGGGAACGCAAATAGGAATCGCCGGAGAAAAGGAGGCGTTATTTCTGAGAAACACTGATTAGTTAACGTCGAGGGACGCAATTTGAATTTGACTGGAGGACGATTATACTGTCGCCAACTAACTCGTAAAGAGCACTTTAAAAGAAATTCAGGCTGGTATAGAAGCATACAGAAACTCTTTTTCCCTCGTTCTGTTCGGGTGTGGAAGAGAAACGTAAATTTCTAATAGTTTCGCTCATAACAGGCTGATACAGGCATACGAAGTGTCTCGCGAAACAACTCCTTACAAAAGAAGTGATAATTAACCTAAATCTATGAAAAATTGTATGTGATTTCACAGTAAGAGAAAATACAGGTTTCAGTAATTTCGAAAATTATTATCTAAGGGGGTGAATTAGTGGATGAAGACTGCTATGCGCATATTTCATTACGACTTTATTTCTAAATCTATGAAAATTTGCATTTGGATTCTCTACAGGGGCTAAAATAATGTTTTGAGTATTAGTTCGAATGTTCGTGTAGAGTTTAAGGGACTTAACTACGGAGTCATCAGTCCCTAAACTTACAAACTACTTATGAACTAACTTATACTAAAGACTGCACAAACATCCATGCCCTAGGGGGGGGATTCGAACCCCAGACGGGGTGAGTATTAGTTATGATAAAACAGGAAATGAAATGGAAATTATTCGTTATGTAAAAATTTTGATGCTAATTACATTGAAATTTACATTTGGAAACTCATTCAGAAATTTAAATGCGTTTCAGATTTTTTGAGAATTCAAGCCCTCCGTAAAAGCATTCATATCTTAATTTATGAGTTTAATTTCAATAAAAATTGAACATGTATAATTTATAACCGAGAAGTTAAATTCCAAATTTTATTGAGTTTCTTAAAAGTTTTCATCCATTATTTCACTCCCTTACTGATTGAATTTACAAAAACACTAAAGTAAGTATTTTTGCTATCCCTGACATATAAGTGGTATCCCAAAGATCTAAGTTCTAAATTACTTTAGCACTGACATTTATTCAATAACCCTTTTGTAGCATAATTGGTCCCTCAAAGGCGGAATTTTCATAAATCCATTTGTGAACGACACGAACTGTATAACATCAAAACCCAGTCGTAAGTGACGTTCCCGTCCGTATTTGTTAAAACTTTAATCTCCTAGTCCACTCCTTTAGTGCTGAATATGCAAAATTTCTGACAGAATCGTAACCGATAGGGTTAATACCAATTTTCGTACCAGTAGCTTTACAAATGTTTTCATAACAGAAACGGTCCAAAAAATTCCTCATAATCAAATTCAATAACAATATGTTCCCTAATCTTTTACTCATATTACAAGACAAAATCGCCCCGCCGCGTATAGCTGTACGAGATAAACTAGTGAACGGATTTTCATACGTTTTTTACCAATGGAGGTGCCATTCATGACGTCAGTTTTGGTGTACAATGCATTAAGATGCGTGGCAATGGGTGAGTGTGGCGAAAACACAACGCGAAATATTGAGCATACTCTCAGAAATCACTATCTTTTCTGTGACTTATGAACTTAAATATACATGTGAAAATGCATTTATTGTTCCATAATACATTCCATGATATCGCCTAATATAACGTCAAGCACGTAAGGTATTGATCTCTCCTCAGTCACAATTTTCTGATGATCCACAGGGACACAAAGATAACAAAAGTATTCTGTTGTTCCTTTTCAACTTCCAATTGTTTGGTTAGACTCAAAGATATATATTATGTGACTTACGAATTGTACTGTACATATGAAAATGCGTTTATTGTTTATGATGCTTGTACGATCAAGATGTGAAGCAACGTAACATTGGCATCAAATGTTTCTCTCAGCTCGATTTCCTCAATTAATCTTTTACTGATGTTCAACAAAGAAAGGTCTCTAGAGGGAACGTAATCTGCGCACGCACGCCACGCACTGGTCCACCTGCCAGTGATGCTGTCATGATCTTTCGCAAGTTCGTGTAGGTTTTTTTAGGGGTTTTTCAAAGAATCTGGGTAAGAGGGAGGTAAGAAAATCAGAAAAAGCATTGAAGGAAAAAAAATTAATACAAATAAACAATCCCTGAGAACGATTTTCGTCTCGAATATGTCAAAGACATTGATGATAAATCTGAAGCATTGAATTAAAATTTGTGATGTGGCCGGGAATCGAACCCGGACCTCCATGCTTACTAGGCAGACGTCTTACCGTTTTTTTTTTTTTTTATTATTATTAACCCTTTATCATTATTATACAATATGTAAAAACAAATTATCTACTATTGCTCCTGAAGTCTATTTTATATTTTCAATATGTTGTTCATCTTATGTCGGTTTGTTGTAGCTTCAGAAAATCATTGTTGCACAACTTATTTACATTCTTATTTCAGGGTTTGAAAGAGGAAATTTTGAAATAGTTGTTTATATTTGGGTAGCTTCTGTAATTTGTGGTGTTCTTCTTTAATATACATCACAAATTCTTCTAATGTTGTATTTTTGTTTTTAACCATTAGACTACCACACCACTAACGATTAGTCTAAGTACGATTTCCCTCCACGTCACAAATTTTAATTCAGCTTCTGTGTTCCAAAGGTGATTGCCACTACTGCCAAGGCTCTCCATGCAGCGGAATAGCACCTCGGCAATGGACATATTGGAACAATCCTGTTAAGGCGATATAAATTATCAATTTAATACAAATAAACAATCCCTGAGACGGATTTTCGTTTGGAATATGTCAAAGACATTGACGATACATCTGAAGCATTGAATTAAAGTTTGTGATGCAATTATCTTGGGAACACAGAAGCTGAATTAAAATTTGTGACGTGGAGGGAAATCGTACATAGACTATTCCGAGGCGCCTTAATCGTTAGTCGTGTGGTAGTCTAAGTGTAAGACGTCTGCTTAGTAAGCACGAAGGTCCCGGTTCGATTACCGGCCGCATCACAAATTTTAATTCAATGCTTCAGATTTATCATCAATGTCTTTGAAAAAAAAAAAAAGTTCTGAGCATTCTACAAAACCAGTTCTGATTATTTTGTTCCTAATATTTACCTTTTCTGGGAAAAAGGCGTTATTAAGTTATCTCCTCGCCCCTTTTGAGGTAGTGTAGTTGATGTGGGATTTTGTAATGTTGTTTACCCCGGTAGACTTACTCCATGATCTCCTTTACTAGTTTAATAGAATGTCAGGACTTATTCAATAATCTTCTTCTTCTACATCCTCCTGACTCAACGTACATTGCTGCAACAGCAAAATTCCTGGATTTAAAGTATCACTGCGTTCATGTCCAAGAAATGCGAGCTCAAAACCACAATTTAAGAGAGCTTTTAACTATTTTCTCGAATCTGATCATTATGCATTTCAACTGCCCGACTCTAACCACCGTCCAACTTATTTCACAATCAGAATTTTCTTTGGTGAACAACAGACGCAGGAATCAGTGCAACTTGTTAGTAATTTCACAACAACACATCCAATCCACTTTCCCATAAATTTCCGGTTTATAAGTCCTCGCAATTGCTTTAATTTTTTATTTATTTTACTAACTTGCTATCTGGTGTCGGTCTCCATAGGTCCTTGATACAAAGCTACTATTCAAATAAAATGGAAGTGAAATTAGTCTCCCTTAGGCTCTGCTCTGTATTATCACGCATATTAACTTTACCATTAAGGCAGAAAAAACTGACAAACTAGCAGAATTTACTTTTCTGTCGTTGTTAACTACACTCCTGGCCATTAAAATTGCTACACCACGAAAATGATGTGCTACAGACGCGAAATTTAACCGACAGGGAGAATATGCTGTGATACGCAAATGATTAGCTTTTCAGAGCATTCACACATGGTTGACGCCGATGGCGACACATACAACGTGCTGGCATGAGAAAAGTTTCCAACCAGTTTCTCATACACGAACAGCAGCTGATCGGCGTTGCCTGGTGAAACGTTCTAGTGTTACCTCGTGTAAGGAGGAGAAATACGTAGCATCACTTTTCCGACTTTCATAAAGGTCGGATTGTAGCCTATCGCAATTGCGGTTTATCGTATCGCTACATTGCTGCTCGCGTTGGTCGCGATCCAATGACTGTTAGCAGAATGTGTAATCGGTGGGTTCGGGTGGGCTATATGGAACGCCGTGCTGGATCCCATCGGCCTCGTATCACTAGCAGTCGAGATGACAGTCATCTTATCCGCATGGCTGTAACGGATCGTACAGCTACGTCTCGATCCCTGAGTCAACAGATGGGGAAGTTTGCAAGACAACAGGCATCTGCACGAACAGTTCGACGACGTTTGCAGCAGCATGGACTATCAGCTCGGAGACCATGGCTGCGGTTACCCTTGACCCTGCATCACAACAGGAGCGCCTGCGATGGTGTACCAACGACGAACCTGAGTGCAGGAATGGCAAAACGTCATTTTTTGGGATGAATAGGTTCTGTTTACAGCATCATGATGGTCGTATCCGTGTTTGGCGACATTGCGCTGAAGCCACATTGGAAGCGTGTATTCGTCATTGCCATACTGACGCATCACCCGGCGTAATGGTCTGGGATACCATTGGTTACACGTCTCGGTCACCTTTTGTTGGCATCGACGGCACTTTGAAAAGTGGCCGTTACATTTCAGATATGTTACGACCCGTGGCTCTACGTTGCATTCGATCCCTACGAAACCCTACATTTCAGCAGGATAATGCACGACCGCATGTTGCAGGTACTGTACGGGCCTTTCTGGATACGGAAAATGTTCGACTTCTGCCCTGGCCAGCACATCCTCCAGATCTCTCACCAACTGAAAACGTCTGGTCAGTGGTGGCCGAGCAACAATACGCCAGTCACTGCTCTTGATGAACTGTGTTACCGTGTTGAAGCTGCTTGGGCATCTGTACCTGTAGACGCCATGCAAGCTCTGTTTGACTTAATGCCCAGGCGTATCAAGACCGTTATTACGGCCAGAGGTGGTTGTTCCGGGTACTGATTTACCAGGATCTATGCACCCAAATTGCGCGAAAATGTAAGCACATGTCATTTCCAGTATAATATATTTGTGCAATGAATACTCGTCTATCATATGCATTTCTTCTTGGAGTTGCAATTTTAATGGCCAGTAGTGCATATTTTCTGTGACATACGAACGTTACCGTACACGTGACAATGTGGTTATTGTTTCATAATTCGTTGGATTACATGCTCAATGTAACGGGCTGATACGACACTAAAACAGAAGAAAAATGTTGCCTTATGTATGGTCTGCTAACAACCTTATGTATGGTCTGCTAACAGTGCAAAGACAGGGCGGGTTGCCTGTCTCCTAGCTGCTGCACTAAAAACATAAACGGCAGCAAAATAAATTAATATTTTGTAAACAATATAAAACATTTATTAGTTTTGTAGTTAAAAAAGCATCCGTTTAGTAAACCGAAAATGGAAAAAAATGTTAGATTAGCATAAGGCTTGCACACCCTCAGTGGTTGAATTTCCAAATTTCAGTGTGGAAGGGCACCTTTCTTTCACAGAGGAGCATAGGAGTGAGATGTGAGTGAGGTCACACGGACTAGAGCAGTCTCCCGAGGCCCAGGGCGTTCCCCCACCCCCTGGCCACCCCTTTGTCGGCTGTTAGTGGATGCAGCGGCAATTTATCATCCCCTCCCTAACCCCCCTCCCCCCCTCTGCAGCCACAGCAGGTGACAGGCGGCGTCGATAGACAGGGGTGGCGCTGACGTCTCTAGCGTCGCCCGCGCGGTGGTCCCCAAAGCAGCCCACTCTGCCCTATAGCGTCAGCTGCGCACTACACCAAGAACGATACCACCGCCTGGGCTTGTAGTATGTCCAGACTCCAAGCCGAATTGCGGCTACGCTGTCTAAAAACAAACTGTATTAAAAGGATTGTGTGTGCACCCATTGCCGCCCACAGGCAGTTGTGGTATTTGTATATACACATTTCTTTCACGTTGTTAGTAAGGTAGTCTGGTCGCGGTGTATAGCAGTGGGCGCGAAAAAAACTTACGAAATATACGGCAATATACCGTTACGAAAATCTATTAAACCTTTTCGTTCCGGCGGTCCACAAATCTGGTCTTACGTTCGTTTTTTTTTTTTTTTTTTCTCGCCGCAAATATGCGTATTTTTCGGTTACAGACCCTTGGTGGACCTTCTATTTCTCAGTTCCAACACTAGACCGCAGCACCTCGCCAGGAACGACTAATGCATTTATTTACACGTGGTCGTGCACTCAAAATGGCTGCTGCTAGAAGTCGGATAGGTGTGTAAATAGTTATTACGCTCAAATATTAGCCTAAAATGCTGTGATTTTTTTCTATAGCGTGTTAATTCTTCTAGATGTTGAGAGTTGCGATTTGAATGTATTTTGTTTATTACTACGAAATAACTCATTATCTGAAGGTTCTCGTATGTGGACCTCAGATCATAATATGAATAATCTGACTTCAATTTCGTCTTCGAAAGTATAGTATTGAAATAACTCTCCTTATTATACTTTATAGATATCAATGAAATATTAACTGATGAGCAACTGGAAACGCTTCTTAATGTCAGAAAATAGGAATTATCTTTAAAGGTCTTTGATTGTCAATAGTTGGGTGATGTACCGCAGATGGTGTTTAAGCCATGTCACGGCTCATGTCTGTCAAATCTCCTACTTGTCGTGGGCTCCCGTATATAGAGTCCGCGGATGTGCGAGAGGGCGCGCGCGTGGAGTTGCTGCGAAGACACGGAGGTGACACGTAGGGCCGTGGTTGTGGAGGCAGTAAGCGGGCTGTGTGGTGAAGACATAGTAAGAAAGGTTGAAGCAATTATCTTCGAAATATCCAGTGTCTGAATTTTATATATATATATATGGAGAAATTGTAATTTGCATTGTGTAAAAACAAAAACAAAATAAAATTATTTTCCTAAAGGAAAAGGAAGACATTTTGCTAACTGATTGATCTCTTCAAGCCGCCCGCGGTGTCCGAGGTGACTGAGGCGCTCCAGTCACGGTCAGCACGGCCACTACGGTTGGGGGTTCGAATCCCCCCTCGGGCATGGATATTTGTGCCGTCCTAGTTCGTAAGTAGTTCATAAGTAGTTTGTAAGTTTAGGGACTGATGACCCCGTAGTTAGGTCCCATAAGCTTAACAAACATTTGAACATTTTGATCTCTTCAAACATTTTTAGACTGATGTTTGTAATTTTATTGAGACTGTTTAGTAAAGTGTTGTGTCAACAAGGTTTGCCAAATAAAAAAAAGGGGGTTACACATTTCCACGCATCCTTTCCTACCAGAGGTAAACAAACCCTTACCAGTGTTCAGAAAATAAAATAGTGAAACAAAGAAGGTTTCACTCATGGATTACAAAATGGATGTAGCCAAAGCTACGATTAATTACAAATCTGTTGAGCATGTATCTAGAAGACTGGAGCTCTTTTGTCTAGTGAATGCATCTGACAGTGAAGATCAAGATGTAGAAATTACGGATAAAAGCCAAGAAGAGCTCTGTCACGATCAATTGCAGAAGTTACGTTTGACAATGTAGGACATTTAGCAAAATGTTTTGAGGCAAAGAATGCCTCAAAATGTAGGACCCTGGCTGCAATTCAAAGACAAGGGTCATCTGCATCAAATGTGAAATGTATTTGTGTGTCAAGAAAAATAATTGTTTTGTAGTCTATCACAAAAAGCAAAGATTTACTGGTTATTATTTGACAGTAATTACTGCTTTTTTTTATTTTCTTTCATTTGTGGAACTGTCAATGAGTATCAACAGAAACCTGTATTGGAAACAATGTATGTAAAATATTAAAATTAAAAATACTTATTTTCTGTGTAGATTAGGATATGCACCTAAATTTACAATATAAAAATTATTTTGTTGAAAAAAGGTGACTTATCGAGGAAAGGCAGAAAAATGCTATTAAAGACAAGTACCTCATCAAGATAAGTGTGTCCCGGGGTCCACACATCTGGACCTCCATTTGTGGCTTGGTGAATCACCAAATTCTTGCCGGCCGCGGTGGCCGAGGAGACTGAGGCGCGTCAGTCACGGTCTGCACGGCCACTACGGTGGGGGGTTCAAATCCCTCCTCGGGCATGGATATTTGTGCCGTCCTCAGTGTTAGCTAGTTCGTAAGTAGTTTGATTACCCCGTAGTTAAGTCCCATAAGCTTTACAAACATTTGAACATTTGAACCAAATTCCTTTCTTTTGCATATGCGTCATGCTTGAGTATTAGTTTGTTGTAAAATATAAAAAGAAAAATTTCCTGTTAATTTTTTTCATCCCATGAGTAAAGAGGATACGGAAAAACCGAAACTTTTAAAATCTATATATTTTCAAATTATTTACAAAGCAACATTGTGCAACATTGTGCAACATTGTGCAACAGTAAGACACCGTGAGTTTCTCTACTGCACAGTAACGACGGAAATTTTATTGATGACAGTGCCACTAAAGCGGAGTTACCAAGTAGTGTTATCCGATATCGCGTAATAAAAGAAGATCAAGTGAATATTTCATCAAGAATATTAAACCAGTTGTTACAATAAGTAACATAGCAGTACATAAACCAGCTCTCATAACGAAACGCAGCTCGCTTAATACAGCCACTGCTTCCAGTCCATATTGTACATCAACATATTTCTTTCCGCATATGCTATACAAGGTTGGAACTAAAGTAGTGGCAACTATTTATAACCGGTACAAAAAAGTTACATATTTGCATCTGTTGCTGTTCTTCAAAGTAGTCACCAGCGTTGTATAGAATCCATTGCCAGCGATGTGTAAGGTGTAGTATAAGGTTAGCAGAGCCTGTTCTGTTGATCGTGCGAATAGAGCGGTCCGCTCCCAGTCCAATCTCAGGAACAGTTCTGAAGCGAATGTCACGAAGTGGTTCCTTCATCTTCGGAATCAAATAAAAATCGCAAGGACTTAACCGGGGAGTATGATAGTTGGTACAATTTCGTCGATCGAAAAGAGCAGCCACAGCTTGCGCTATATGCGCCCGCGCATTTTCGCGCAAAATAATGGGTGGCTTATGCAGAAAGTGTTGCCGCTTCTTTCGCAAAATGTTGAAATGTTCGTTAAGCTTATGGGACTTTACTGCGGGGTCATCAGTCGCTAAACTTACAAACTACTTATGAACTAGCTTATACTAAAGACTGCACAAACATCCATGCCCGAGGGGGATTCGAACCTCCGTCGCGGGAGTCCGCGCGATCCGCAACGTGGCGCTCCAGACCGCTCGGCTACTACCGAGCGACTCCTTCGCAAAGCTGGTCGCAGGTGATGCTCCTAAAACGAAAATACTGTGCATTGACGGTCTGCCGTGGAGGAACGTAATGTGTGCGGCGTGCACGAGAATCACCATAACTTTCACCATACTGAGGATCTGTCGCACTTTTGACAGTTTTGTTAAAGAAGCGGCAACACTTTCTGCACAACCCACCCATCATTTTGCATGACAAAGCGCGGACACATACAGCGCAAGCCGTGGCTGCTCTGTTCGGTCGATGGGACTGGGAAGTACTGTACTGTACCATCCACCATACTGTCCGGATTT
Organism: Locusta migratoria; assembly: GCA_026315105.1. NCBI lineage: Eukaryota > Metazoa > Arthropoda > Insecta > Orthoptera > Acrididae > Locusta > Locusta migratoria. The sequence continues at coordinate 15,387,019 of CM048747.1, read as the reverse complement.
GAGTCCTTGTGCCTGTGGTTTGATTCCGAAGATAAGGGAACCATTTCGTGGCATTCGCTTCTGAACTGTTCCAGACATTCGACAGTCAGTAGACCGCCTCATTCCCACCATCAACAGAACGGGCTCTGCTAACGGTGTACTACACCTTCCACATCGCTGTCAACGAGTTCTACTCAACGCTGGTGACTACTTTGAAGGACAGTAACAGATGCAAATATGTAACGCTTTTGTGTTGGTTGTGAATAAATGCTTGCCAGTATTTAAGTTCCAACCCTCGTATAATAACTCTATACGTACCAGAAATATATAGGAAGTGGAAAGAAACCTTGCAGTATAGTACAACTCGTTGGGGGTTGGCAATATTCCATACATATAACAATGAAATGCGACGGCAGTGCACGATTGACGTCAGAAGTATTGAATGTTTTTTTGAACATTTGTTTCTGAGACGATCAACATAAATCATCGACGAAATGCATGATCTTTCAGAGTTCCAATGATGCGCTGTTAGTTGGAGCATCTGTAGGAAAAGCGGCTGCAGTGCTCAGTGTTTCACTAGCGACAGTATCCACGCTCGTAACAGCATACACAGAGAGTGAAAGTCCATTGGCGAAGAGGAATAGTGGCTGAAGCTCGAAGTTAACTGGCAACGACGGACGAGCATTAAGGCTAGTTTTCACGACGACACTAGGTTTCATGAAACTGCGCTACTGGCCAATGCGCAGGCGAGGCAGGCGGTCGTGCAACTCGTTAGCGAAACTAAACAGTTTCGGCACCTTCTAACTTTGGCGAAACTGATTGCGCGTGTTTTTAGGTTAGGTTATGACCAATACAGAACAAAACACAACATAAAGGGGGGGGGGGGGGAAGGAAGATATAATTCGGGTTTTGAACATATATGCTTTGCGTTGGTGTTTGTGCGATTTTAACGGCGTGTTTGTGCTCTTCTAGCAGTTATTTGTGAAATTAAATACTCATGGGTTGACTATTAGTGAATTGCAGCTAAAATACATCCAATTCGAAATACCTATATAAACGAAGTACAAAGGTACAAGTACAGCAGAGACGAATATCTGCTTGACAAGAAAAGTAATGCAATTTGTAATTTCAGTTCTGGTAACAATGCTTCACGCATAACAGTATCTTGTTTCTTTATTGCATTACTAACTCTGTTCAAAAGGAACGTGAACTGCTCTGGTGACATTCTAAATTGATTAAAATAACTTCTAGGGTCTTCAATCACAATTTCTTTCATCAAGGTCGCTGAGCAACAGACCTGACGTCTTTTTTTAATCCATTCACGAACCCATTCTTTTTATGTTTAGTCTTGTGTAGCGACTTCACACACACAAGCAATAGATTCGCCACAACTCTTACAGCTACTAAAACTTTCATTTTACAGCGACTACGGCACTCACAAAACAACGAAACTGAAGTGTATAGTATTGGCGCTGTGTCTACAGACATACACCAAACCAGTTGCGCGCAACTCATTTCATGCAGCGAGTTTCGCAACCTAGTGTCGTCGTGTAGACTAGCCATTAGGGACGAGTGAAGCGTGACAACGTAACTAAAGCGACTGTATCACTCAATGCTCACTTCAGCAATACTTTTCCCCATAGAAACAGTAGGGCTGGAGGTAGACATTGATGGTAGGGATGAAGCTGCTTTATTTTATTTATTTATCATTTTCGGCAGGACCAAATGGAGAAGAAAGCCTCAGTCCTCATGGCACGAATCAGGACTTCAGTTTTTACTAAAGAATAGCAATAGACAAAGCGAAACGTACAGCAATACTATGCATACGACAGGCCTAATCGTAGCTAAAAAGAATCTACAACATAACAAAGAAATTAGCATATTTAAAAAAATACAGCAATTCCTCTACAGAATAAAAAAAAAAAAAAAAAAAATTGGGCCATCAGAAAACTTTGCAGTTCAGTCTTGAAAGTCGGTGGATTACTACTAAGCTTGTTGTGACTCACAAATGCACAATATGGTGACAACAAGCTTGTTGTCACTCACAACTGTAGAATATGGTGGTTCCTTATGTATATTTGACTATACGAGTTTTATATCTGACAACCATACGGCAAATTTGAATGTGTGACAACCCACCAGTATTGTCCAACTGGCTACAATGTGCATTTATGTAATAATGTTACTATTTAGTACAGAGGCCAGAAGATGATGTCTGTCTACATCGAAACCGGTCGTCTCTCATAAATAAAGACGAAATACCGCGAACTTGGCATTTCATTATTTACAAAATGCATTTATAAGATCGCTCCCTGCCATGAGCAAATTGTAAGTAATTTTTTAGACTTGGACAGTAAAAAAAAATAGCTTGCGACATTTGGAGGCACAAGAAGAAAGAAAAGTCCTTCGAGGTATTTGGAGGCCCCCTAAGACGGGAACCCGGGGCGGTTCGCCCCTGCCGTTCAGTCTCCCTTAACATGTGTCCATTCCGAGTAACTTAAATGTCAGCTTTTGTTTAAATGTATGACAAAATCGCTAAAAACCGAGTCTTACTCCAATTTAGTATCAATTTATTTTCTATAAGCCATCAATTCATTTCTTTAACTTAAGCTGTTGTCATCATCAGACAGAAATATCTTAGAATTACCTGTTATAATGGCAGTCATATGAAAATGTAAATGAGAAACAACAGTAGCCCCATAACAGATCCATAGGCACCAACCACAACTGTGCCCAATTGTGAGTGCATATCACAGCCGTTTGCAACAGGGTAGAGAATAACGTTCTGCTGTTTGTTTTTAAAGGAAGAGTTGAACCAATTGAGAGCTACGCTCCTTACTCAACTTCTGCAACAATATTTTGCGATCAACAGAATGGTTTTCATAAATCTAAGAATATGGCTAGCTTTCGCTGTTTTGTATGTAATCCTTCAAGTGCCACTGAACGAAAAGAGAATATAGCAGTTTCTATTGTTAAACTGCTTCTGAAACCAACTGAACATTTGACAGTAAATTACGGGAACTGCAATGATCAATACACCTTGAATATTCAGCCTTTTCAGTAACTGGTAACAAAGAAGTAAGCGTATGGAGTTGTCTACATTATTCCTTTCTCCCTTTCTATAAGGTTATTTCATTAATGAGTATTTCAATCTGTCAGGAAACGCACCATTCCGAAAGGAAAACCTACAGAAGTTACTAAGTAGTGGGGTAACAGAGCAAACAATAATAAAATATTCTGCTAGATACCGCATCTTATCCATCACAGTCATAAGCCTTTAGTGATTTAGTTATTGACTCAACATTTTCCTTGTATCACTGGGGAATACTTCAGGTAACAGTGTCGGAATGTTATTTTCAAAGAGAGTTATATGATTACCTGTAGGAGCTAAGGTTTTGTTTAATTTACTTGCTGCAGACATTTATTTAAGGATCTAGGGATACTCACTGTAGCTTCACAATATATATATTCACTCATGAAATTTGTTGTTAACAATCCGTCCCAATTCAAAAGTAATAGCAGTGTGCATAGCTACAACACTAGGAGAAAGGATGATATTCACTATTCAAGGTTAAATCTAACTTTGGCTAAAACAGGGGTCAATTATGCTGCCACAAAAGTTTTTGGTCACTTACCAAGTACCATCAAAAGTCTGACAGATAGCCAACTAGTATTTAAAAGGAAATTAAAGGAATTTCTGAAAGGCAACTCCTTCTACAATGTAGATGAATATTTAGATAAAACTAAAAAAAAAATTAAAAAAAAATCCTTAAAATATTGATTGTCAATTGTAGACAACATTTACTAAACTGACACGTTCTACATCATTACGAAATGTCGTATATATGATCTATGGAACAAGTACTAATCTAATCTAATCTATTCAAAATACGATAATTCAATATTGTACATACATCAACATATCAGTAATAGAAACATTTCCGTTTTGCATTGACTTTATATCCAAAATTCTGTGCTATTTACCATGTATATTTTTCATCACTGGCCATACGGTTTTAATTTTATCCTCGGAACTGGCTTTTGCCCTTCTTAATGACATATTTCAGAACGTTACAACACTGTTTGCAAGGGGCTACTGCGGCTTGACTCTGACTGCTTCTGACATTTGGATAGAATTCCCACTTTGTTCTACATGATATCACTCTAGTCAGTAGCCCGGCTGCTTGTTAGTGATAGTACTTTGTTACGAGCGTTATAACGAAAAGCAGCTTTCATAGACTTGTAAAATGTGTTAAGGAGAGCATTTTATTCATCGTCTATATTATTAGTAGAATAAACATCCTGCCATTATTGTTTCTTACTTAGGTTTGAAAAGACCTCTGCTGGAAACGCATTACGATTTAAATAGTTAATAATTATATTTAACAGATGTTCACAAATTCTTTTAAAGTTAAAATTTGTGCATCGTGGTCTGAAAGATCGGTCACTACTATGCTAACTGAATGACGATCGAATAGGAAAGAATGAATAAAAATGTTAAATGGTTGTTCTGCTGTTCACCCGCACTCTCGATGTACGTGTGCGGTTTCCAACAGGTGATAATAATTAAATATGTGTAAAAGTATCCTTTCTCCTGCACAGTCACTGAGACAATTGATGTTATGAACAACGAACATAGAACGGTGTCGAGTACGCAAGGGGTAAACCGTACAATATTACAAACAATGCCGTCAGCGGCGGCTTGCAACCATTCATTCGTAATTATCTCGCAAACGGCTCCTTTGCGGACGCATTTTACTGGGGTATTTTTGGTTCTATTATCGTGTAGTATCTACCTTGTAAGGTTGTGCCATCCTTTTTAATACATCCTGTATAATGAAAAGTATGTTGCGACGTTCGAAATTACCTGAAAAAGCGCTCTGAATATATATTTTTTATTTATTTATTTATTAGTTTCTCGTAGACTTGGTGAAATTTCGCATACTTTGTACGTTCTTTAATTGGGTTCAACTGTTGGCTTTTAGCCGCGGCGGATAAACCTGCCAGAGAGGACTCAGTTTGTAGTAATCGATGGTAAGGCATCATAGTAAAACGGAGATGATATTCAGTGTTCCACAGGGTAGTGTTATTGGCCCTCTATTGTTCCTTATCTACATAAACGATCTGGGACAAAATCTGAGCAGCTCTGTTCGGAAGTTTTCAATGACGCCGTCATTTATCGTCTAGTAAAGTCATCTGAAAATGAAAACCAACTGCAGGATGACCTAAATAAGATATCAGTATGGGGTAAAAATTGGCAATTGACTCTAAATAATGAGAAGTGTGGAGTCGTCCACATGAGTACGAAAAGAAATCCGTTAACGTTTATTTACAAGATAAATCAATCAAAAGGGAAGGCCATAAACTCCATAAAATACCAAGGAATTACTCTTACTTCAGACTTAAATTGGAAAGAACACGTAGATAATGTCTTAGGAAAGGCGGACCAGAGACTGCGTTTTATTGGCAGAACACTTAAAAGATGCAACAGAACTAGTAAAGAAACTACATACACTACGCTTGTCCGTCCTCGTTTGGATTATTGCTGCCCAGTGTGGGATCCGTATTAAGTGGGTTTGACGATAACCACCGAAAGAGTCCAAAGAAGGGCAGCTCTTTCTCTATTTTCACGATACAGGGTAGACAGTCACGGAATGATACATTATCTGGGATGGAATTCTTTACAACAACGGCGCTTATCGCTGCGGCGTAGTCTACTTACGAAACAGTCGCCAACATTCTTCTCCGAATGCGAAAATATATCGTTGATTCCTACTTACATAGGTAGAAATAATCATCAGAATAAAATACGAGAAATCAGAGCTCGAACGGAGAGATTCAGATGTTATTTCCTCCAGTGCGTTGTTCGAGAATGGGACTGTATGCGAGTAGTACAAAGGTGGTTCGATGAACCCTCTTCCACGCACTTAAATGTGATTCGCAGAATATCCCATGCAGATGTAGATAGGATGTACTCCATACTACTTCTTTCTTTCTTCTTTACAATAACTGCACCTCTATAGCGAACAAATACTTTCGCTGTGGTCAGACGATGCAGGGAAGACTTTTTATACTGCACACTACTGCAATAGATATGAACAGATGCGAGCGTAACTGCTGCCAACTGCAAGCGAGTAGCAATGTTCCAGGAGCGAGGGAACAGCGTAAACGCACCAGGACTCGGGCGAGCTGCAAGGTTTCGTGTGCCAGCAGCGCGTAGTGAGGTCTGAGCTGCGAGGAGGCAGCGTAAACGCAATCCTAATGACCGCTGTCTGAATCGTCACCATAATCAATGCTTCCTGGAAGAATGGCACTACAACAATTCAGATTTTATATGACTTTGGATGTATGGGTGTGTAACGTGTGGCGCAAGGTTCCTATTGAAAAACGACTGGCGAGGGATAGGGTGTGGGGGATGGCAGCAGTGTATAGGCTGATCTCGTCAGGGGTGAAAGCTGGCGCACACAGGGTGGTGGGGGTGGTGTGGTGGGGGTTGTTTGATGGAGCGGCGGGGCGGCCTTTTTCCAGGAACTTGTCCGCGAGCGACAGCAGGTGGACACCAATTAACGAGCCACCGGAGCGCCCCGTCCCAGCCAATTAATCAGCCCACATTATCGCCAGGATTACGTGCCCGCGCGCGCCTCAGTCGCAGTGAATAAGCCAATGAAACGGCGCCAGGATTAAACATGGCGCGGACGGCCTGCGGGGCGACTGCTGGCCTCTTTATTTCAGAGGGCTTCTCTGCTGTAAATCACTGGCCTTAGGGACTATTACGTGGGAATACATTCCTGTACTCAGATTTATTCATTTATTTGTGTCAGATCAGATACATACAATTGAGCTGAAGGAATTAGATTAGGTAACGAAGCAATAAAGGAGGTAGATGAGTTTTGTTACTTGGGCAGTAAAATAACATATGATGGTCGCAGTACAGGGGACATATAATGCAGAATGGTAATGGGAAGAAAAGCATTTTTGAAAAAGAGAAATTTGCTAACATCGAATGGGAGTGAAACATGGACGGTAAGCTGTGCGGACAGGAAGAGCATAGAGGCTTTGGAAATGTGGTGCTACAGAAGAATGCTGAAGATTAGGTGGGTAGATCGCATAACTAATGAAGAGGTACTGAACAGAATTGGTGAGAAAAGGAATTTTTGGCATACCCTGACTAAAAGAAGGGATCGCTTGGTAGGACACATTCTTAGACATAAGGGAATTGTAAATTTAGCATTGTGTGGGGTAAAAATCGCAGAGGGAGACCAAGAGACGCGTATAGTAAGCAGATTCAAATGGATGTGGGTTGCCGTTCTTATGAGGAGATGAAAAGGCTTGCTCAGGACAGGGTATTGTGGAGAGCTCCATCAAACCAGTCTCCGAACTGAAGACTATAACAACAACATACAATTGAAAGGTTGCAAAATAATATTTCAGGGCTCGATCAGAGGTGCAAGGCTTATGATATGAAGATCAGCATCTCCAAAACGAAAGTAATGTCAGTGGGAAAGAGATTTAAGCAGATTGACTGCCAAATAGGAGGAACAAAGAGCAGGTAGTTTCAAGTACCTGGGATGTATTTTCTCACAGGATGGCAACATAGTGAAAGAACTGGAATCGAGGTGCAGCAAAGCTAATGCAGTGAGTGCTCAGCTGAAAACCACTCTCTTCTGCAAGAAGGAAGTAAGTACCAAGTTAGCAGTGCACCATTCTATTTTTCGACCAACTTTGTTGTATGGGAGTGAAAGTTGGGTGGATACAGGTTACCTTACTCACGAGGTAGAGGTTACAGATATAAAAGTAGGAAGAATGATTGCAATTACTAATAGATGGGAACAATGGCAGGAGGGTGTCCATAATGAGGAAATCAAGGAAAAAGTGGGAATGAACACCATAGACGAAGCAGTTAGTGCGAACAGACTGAGATGGTGGGGTCATGTTACACGCATGGGAGAAGCGAGGTTACCTAAGAGACTCATGAGTTCGGCAGTGGAGGGTAAGAGGAGTCGAGGTAGACCAAGAAGAAAGTACTTAGATTCGGAGCAGAATGATTTTGAAGTAAAAGGCATAACATCAGACGAGGCATCAATGTTAGCATTGAATAGGGGATCATGGAGGAATTTTATTAGAGGTACTATGCAGCAGACTGAACGCTGAAAGGCATAATAAGTTTCTAATGGTGATGATGATGACATACATACTTTCAGTGTTATATACAACAAGAAAACAAGGTAGTAAAAGTACAAAACAAAGTAAAAATCCAAACTTGGGTACAGTAAGCATTAGGCTACCATTTCTGGACATAATTATAGCTAACACAAATGTAATTAAATGTGCCGCGACAGGTGTGCGCCCTCTTCACACTCTCCTTTTGGGGAGAGCATCTAGTAGGACAGCGTTTGCATTCGAGAAGATGGCCCATTGTCTCTTCTTCGCCACATTCACATAGAGTCGAGTCACATGGAAATCCCCATCTCCTCATGTTGATCTACGATCTTCCAACTCCGAGCGCAGTCTGTCAAGTGTCTTCCAGGTGACCAGTTTCCCTCGTGACCTGGGGGGAGGCCTACTGAGGGCACCAGCCATCCTGCGAGGTGGATAGATCTAGAGCGCTATGAGTTTACTCCGAAGTTTAGTGGTGGTTGATTGAGGCTTTCTGTTGAATGAAGAAAGCTTCTCCTTGACCTGGGCCTTTGGTGCGCCGTTTGGTATCCTTAAAGCCGCCAGATGTAGTGTTTTAGTTTTCTAGGAATGCGCACTCACGGCGGATATCTGTAGTTGGTATACCTGCTAAACAGTAAACTTTATCAAGTGGCGTGTATCTCAGACATCCTGTTATGAGTCTGCAGGTCTCATTCAAGGCGACATCCACTTCTTCGCCGAGACTCTACACCAGAGATGGTGTATAGCAAAGGGATATTGCTGACGTTCTTAAGGTACGAGAAAGTGTTTCCTAGGTTGTACCTGATAATTTCCGGAGAATGTTGTTTCTTGCAGGTACCTTCCTTTTTGTGTTCAATCAGTGTGTTCTATAGGTAAGTGTTCGGTCAAGAGTTAGTCCTAAGTATTTTATCGGGGAAACACTGATTTAATAGTTTACCTTTCCAGATGCAGCTTTCTTGATGCCTGTTAGTTTTCGAGGTGGGAGGCACAGACATGTTTTGATAGATTTGGTTTTATCTACATCTAAATGGGATACTCTGTAAGTCACATTTAAATGCCCGCCAGAGAGTTCATCGAGCCGCCTTTATACTATTCATCTCCCACTCCACTCTCGAATAGCGCGCGGGAAGAAATAACATCTGAATCTCTCCGTTCTAGCTCTGATTTCTGGTATTTTATTCTAGTAATCATTTCTACCTATGCAGGTGGGAGCCTGCCTCAGCGACAGACGTCGTTGTTGTAATGATTCCCATCCCAGATCCGGTATCATTTCCGTAAGGCTGTAACCCCTGTATCATGGCAATAAAAAACGAGCTGCCCTTCTTTGGACTCTTTCGATGTCCTCCGTTAAACCCACCTGATAAGGATCCCACACTGGCAATACTCCAAAAATGGACGGACAAGCTTAGTGTATGCAGTCTCTTTAGTAGTTCTGTTGCATCTTTTAAGGGTTCTGCCAATAAAACGCAGTCTCTGGTTCGCCTTTCCGACGACGTTATCTACGTTTTCTTTCCATTTTAAGTCTGAAGTAATAGCAATTCCTAGATATGTTGTGGAGTTTACGGCCTTCACGTTTGATTGATTTAAGTTGTAAACAAAGTTTAACGGATTTCTTTTTGTGCTCATGTGGACAACTTCACATTTCGCATTATTTAGAGTCAATTGCCAATTTTTACACCATAGTGATATTTAGATCGTTCTGCAGTTGGTTTTGATCTTATGATTATACTAGACAAAATAACGGCGTCATCTGCAAACAACCTAAGAGAGCTACTTAGACTTTCTCCCAAATCGTTTATGTAAATAAGGAACAGCAGAGGACCAATAACAGTACCCTTTAGAACGTCCGATATCACCTCTGTTTTAGTCTATGCCTTACCATCAATTACTACGAGCTGTGTCCTCTCTGCCAGGCAATCCCCTATCCAGTCGCAAATTTGGGGCGATATACCATAACCACGCAATTTGATTAAAAGCCGTTTGTGAGGTACGGTATCAAAAGCCTTCTGGAAATCAAGAAATACGGAATCAATTTTAGAACCCTTGTCGATAGCACCAATCACTTCGCATGAGTAAAGAGATAGTTGTGTTTAGCATATTTTCTAAGTCCGTGTTGACCTTGGGACAATGAATCATCCTGTTCGAGATAATTCATAATATTTGAATACAGGATATGTTCCAAAATACTGCAGCAAATTGACGTCAATGAAATAGGCCTGTAGTTTAGTGGGTTACTCCTACTGCCTTTGGATATAGGTGTGACCTGTGCAACTTTCCAATCTTTTGGTACAGATCCTTCTTTGAGAGAGCGGTTGTAAATAAGGAGCTATCGCTTCAGGATAATCAGATAGAAATCTAATGGGTATACAATCCGGACCAGAAAACTTGTTACGTGATTTAAGTTGCTTCACAACTACGATGATTTTTACTTGTACGTTACTCATCCTGGCCTCTGTTCGTAATCCGAAATCTGGGATATTGGTTTCTACTTCTGTTTCAGTTGGTTCTCTTCATAGTATCCACTTAAATTTTGTAAGGCATGGGAGAGCTTATAATTATAACGAATAGGATATTTATAATAAATTTTTCTCCCAAGCTTGCTGCTAGAACAGTTTTATTGTCTTTGTCAAAACAATTAGGTGAACAGGACATCATTCAAAATATACAGATAGTGGTTACAAATGTAATTTATGTGTGATGCATTACGATATTTTCCTGTCTCAACTCTCTTCTGGAGATTTACATGGAGTACACTGAGAGAGAAGCATCATGTGACTACCATTATAGCAAAAAGTCAATCAAAAATGTTCAGATGTTTGTAAATCTATCGGACTAAACTGCTTGGTAATCAGTCCGTAGCTTACAAACTACTTAAACTAAGGTAAACTAACCTAAGAACTTCACAAACACCCATGCCTGTGGGGGAACTCGAACCTCCGACGGCGAACGGCCTCACGCACCGCAGGACGATGTTTTGGGATGCTCGGCTAATCCGCCGCGGACAAATGTCAATCACGTTGCCTTCAGATATGGTGTGTGATCACCTCTGACGGCCGGTACAGATGCACACTTGCATGGCATGTACAGTATGGGATCATCAATCAGTTCCTGAGGGATATTTAACAATTCTTCCATGAGTACACTATCCGGCTCTGCAACCATTGTGGGAGGTGCTGGTCTGGCTGCGATGCATCTGCCACGTGCTTCCCAGACATTCGCAATCGGATTTACGTCTGGTGACCAAGCTTGCCACGCCACTCGTTCAGTTCCCTCCGCTTCAAGCATATTGTCCACCAGCGCAGCTCTGCAGGGACAAGCGTTATCGACCAAAACAGTGAAGCCATCTCCTATGCCACCAGCGTTGTTGTTGTTGTCTTCAGTCCGCTGACTGATACAGCTCTCCACGGTATCCTGTCCTGTGCAACTCTCTTACTGTATTCGTCCCTCGGTCTCCCTCTACGACTTTTATCCCACACACTTCCTTCAAATGCTAAGTTGACGATTCCTTAATGTCTCAGAATGTGCCCCACTTACTTATCCCTTCTTTTAGGATACGCCACAATCTCCTTTTTTCCCCAATTCGGTTAAGCACGGTTACGTGATCTACCAATCTAATTTTCTTCTGCAGCACACCTGGTGATGGCAACATGGTCGACTACCGAAATATTGTGTCCTATGCACACACGCACCAGGCTGTTCACTCGAGATCTATTTCAACATTTCAAAAGCTTCTATCATCTTTATGTCTGAACTCTTTATCGTCCATGTTTGACTCCCATATCATGCTACACCCGAGACAAATGCTTTCAGAAAGGATTTCCTAACATTTAAATTAATATTGGATGTTAACAAATTTCGCTTCTTTAGAAATGCTTTTCTTGCCATAGCCATTCTACCTTTTATAGCTTCTCTACTTTGGCCATCAGAAGTTATTTTGCTACCTAGATAACAAAACTCATCTACTACTTTTATTGACTCATTACCTAATCTAATTCCGTCAGCATCACCTGATTTTCTGACATTGCATTCCATAAATTGTCCTGTTGCTGCCTGAAGAGGGCGGTGTAACTGATTTCCATTGAGCCTCATGTCTTGGCGGGCTGTTAACCGGAGACAACGGTCATTTACCGCTGACGTTGTCCGTGGACGACCTTGAACTTGCCTTCTTTTGAAACTCCCTGTTGCCTGAAATCTCATCCAGGTCCTGGAAATTACGCTTTGGGACACTCCAGTAGCTGCAGCCACCTCTCTCTGTGTCTGTCCCTCTTCCAACCTTCCTACGGCTCTCCATGCCATAACTTCGCGTAAGTCGCGTTGTTGTTACACTGGAACAACTGTGTAATTCGTTTGGTAGACTAAACACAACCTCTCTGCAACAACGTTCTTTTATTGGCACAATTTCGGTTGCCTTAATGTTGTTGTCTCCACTCCACAGAACAGACAGAAAGACGTCCAGCCATTTTAGTGCATACTCCCGATGACAGTACTTCAGAACCTGGATATCTCAACTGATCCTCTAATTATTTTGACCAGTGCACTTCTTCAAATAGCTGCAAATCTTACAGGCGTTTCTCCTATTAATTCAGTAAGCTATACAGTATTGTCACTGAATTTTTATTTTTGGAATATGACTCATATTTTAGGTTCTACATGTTGGTAAATGCTCACGTGTTTGAATGTGAATTACCTAGAGTACCATTCTCTTCTTTTCTTTCTTTCTTTCTTTTTTTTAATTTTATTTTATTATTTTTTATTTTTAACTGCTGCCGTGCCGGCCGCGGTGGCCGCGGGGACTGAGGCGCTCCAGTAACGGTCTGCACGGCCAGTACTGTCCGGGGTTTGAATCCCCCCTCGGGCATGGATATTTGTGCCGTCCTTAGTATAAGGTAGTTCGTAAGTAGTTTGTAAGTTTAGGGACTGATGATCCCGTAGTTAAGTCCCATAAGCTTAACAAACAACATTTAAACTGCTGCCGTATGAAAGATTTGCGTCCTCATTTGTAGTATATAATGTTTTATCGACCGATATGGAATCATAATGTGGTTCTTTATTGCATACATCGAAATTATGTAATATTTTTAACTGAGAAAAGACCTCTAAGCTAGCTTCCTTTTACGGTATTCAAATTAATCCACGCCCAACGACCACTTTTATTAAAAGAAACCCCTCATTTTAAAATAAACACGAAAGATGACCGTCTCCTACAATACAACTTTTCGTCAATGATTCATGCATCCGTCAACTACAGAGCATGATGTAAAACTCTCCGACTATGAATAGTAATCCATGTGTTCGTAAGCTGCATAATATATCTCGACAAGCAAAACAGAACTATAATGATATTCCGAATTGCCGCCATCGTACAACTGTTTGTCAATTTGTATAATAAAATCCCGCACCAGTTATCAATATCATAACACTTTAGTCGTCACGACATGTTTCGAGACCACATTGTCCCATTTTCAAGAGTTAAAAACAAGAAATCCCATAATAATACGACGTTTTAAAAAACCAGAAATAACGAACTGAAAGCACACCGCAGACACCCACCTTATAAATTAAATAACCATTCTGCCAATGAGCAACGTCAAATTTTAAAACGTTCGTAACTTTCGTGCATCTCCATCATAAAGGGGAACAAAACCACAATTTGTTCGGTCGTAAGCAACATGACAACTGCTCTAACATGTCAAAGATATAAGGAACAGAGAACAGTCACGGCTATCAGCGATGATGTTGTGAAGGGGTCAAAGATAATGTCTAGGTAAGGCGAGGTTTTAATAAACAGTGTAAATTAGAAAAACTCGTTCCTATATAATGATAAAACAAACGAATAAATCATTATTTCGAAAGGAGGACATTAATGAAATGGGACAAAAAATGCTCTTTAGACAAGGTGGGTGTCCTTGGTTTATTTTCAGTTCGTTGTTTCAGATTTTTTAAAACATCGTATTTGTATGTGATTTACGTAATTCCTTATTTTTAGCACTTGAAAATGGGACAATGTGGTCTCGAAACATGTTGTGACGACTAAACTGTTATCATATTGACAACTGGTGCGTGATTTTATGATACAAAAAGAACTATAATGACACCCCACCTATCGCGCGAGCTGTAAGTTCTGGTGCCGTGAGACAATTACTATTAGGTAGTGAGTTCAGTGTCTAGTGCTTTGGGAATGTCATGCGGGAATACTTGTGTACGGTGTGTTCTTGTCGGTAGAATTCAGGAGATGACAGGTCACATGGATCTACCGCCAACACTAAACGACCCATTAGTGCATAGCTTATTCGGACTATTATTAAAAAAAGTACTCCATTTGAACACCAACGTCCCTAGAGCTCTAGAAAATAAGTGCGGCTCTCAGAAAAAAATGTGATCACTATACTTATTGATTTTGACCATTTTGATAGATGAGATTGCCGTCCACTGCCATAATGCCTTTCTTAATGTCGTAATTAAAATTTATTTTACTAATGCATTTCTTAATCACTGCATTATGTTACCTTTAATACAGTGCAAACCATCTGTTTGCGAATATGGTTGGATATCCATGGTGCGCCACATTTTCAGTTTTAGAGTCACGTTTGTTTTGTACCAGATGTTACGATTGTTGCTGAGCCCTACTTGTTCACTTGCATCGTATGATAAACTTTGATTAATTGATACCTCTGCCCGGCCAGTTGATTGACAAGCTGCACTTTTGAGCGCTGTTAATTGGTGACGCTAATAATTTATGAGGGTCCGCTCGATAAAGAGAACCCGCTCCCTCAATGTTTACTGTGCACGTTCGGTCGGTGATAAAACATTACCAGCCTAGTGAGTGGCATGAACGCGAGTTTGCCCGTTTTTGTTTACTGCAGCTCTCTCTAAATGTGCCTACCGTTATTATCTCCCCTGGTCAGTGCAACATTGGTGAACTCTGTGGGTTCTACAGGCCACACGATTGATTATACTCTACAGGTTTATTTGTATTTATCGACCGGTTTTCGACTTGTTGTTGTGGTCTTCAGTCCGGAGACTGGTTTGATGCAGCTCTCCACAATACCCTATTCTGAGCAAGCCTCTCTCATGAGAACTCCATATGAGAACGGCAACCTACATCTGTCTGAATCCGCTTATTGTATCCATCTCTCGGTCTTCCTCCGCGGCTTTTACCCCAAACACTTCCCTCCAATACTAAATTCACAATTCCTTGATGTCTAAGAATGTGTCCTACCAATCGATCGCTCCTTTTAGTCAAGGTATGCCAGAAAGTCCTTTTCTCCCCAATTCTGTTCAGTACCTCCTAATTAGTTATGCGATCCACTCACCTAATCTTCAGCATTCTTCTGTAGCACCACATTTCAAAAGCCTCTATCCTCTTCCTGTCCGCACTGTTTATTGTCCGTGTTTCACTCCCATACGAGGCAACACTGCACACAAATGCCTTCAGAAAGGACTTCCTTAAGCTTAAATCAATATTCGATGTTAACAAATTTCTCTTTTTTAAGAACGCTTTTCTACCCATTGCCATTTTGCATTATATGTCCTCTGTACTGCGGCCATCATTTGTTATTTTACTGCCCAAGAAACAAAACTCATCTACCTTTTTGTTTCGTTACCTAATCTAATTCCTTCAGCATCACCAGATTTTTCTTAAACTGCACTCCATTACCCTGGTTTTGCTCTTCTTAATGTTCATCTTATATGCACCTATCAGCACACCGTCCATTCCGTTCTGCTTCTCTACAAGGCCGTATTCGGACTACAGCTGTTTTGTCAAAAATATTACATTATTGTAATTCACAGACGGTAATCACGGTTGATTCTCTTCTCGAGTTTGCATTCGCACTTCTTCGTTCTCCTGACTCGAAATTTCAGCTCTGCATAAAACAAGTAATCTGCCTGAAAACGTATGAAGAAAACAGGTAACTTGAATAGCTTTAATGTTGGAAGAGATGTTATTCTTATAAACTTAGATTCTAAAACAGTACAATAACGTCTTTGACGGTGCTGTGATAGTACAAATGGTAAAGAAGGGCAAACACTAATAAAGACACAGGGAGAAAAGGAGTAAATTTTTACTGTGGGTAACTTTAAATGTATAATTTTATTTATAGAAATAGACTAGAGCACAATATTGATTGTCTATTTCTGATTAGTTTCGATCATGTTGGGTCATCTTCAGGTTGTTGCTCCGAGAGGGACTGAAGCGGTGCAGGACATGCGAGTTCCTCAGCTGCTGTCAATGTTCGGACTAGTCGGCTCTTGGCCGTTTTTGTACATAATATTATCATAAGGGCGCTGTTATACCTAAGAAACAAAAATGGTTCCAAAAATATTTAACTATCTAACATTTTTTAAAAAATAACAAATTTTCTATTCGAATTAATTGACAACCAGACAAAGAATATTTTCACTGTATGGGAAGTGAGGCAGGAATAAACTTTAATTAAAAGCAGGTAAACTGCAACTGTGTAATAATGTAATTACAGAAGAAATTTTGAATCAATATTATATCTTACGCTTGCAAACACAGAATATGTGGGATCCTTAGATAACATCAATAACATTGAAAAAATGTTCAAATAATTGTAAATCTAAGTTACTCAACTACCAATATGATCAGACCTTAGATTAAAAAAGCTACTGAAACTAGCATAATGCTAACGACGACGACACACACACACATACACTCTTAGCCGATGGAGGACTCGAACATCATATGACTTAACAACATTGTACGAAGATATGTGGAACATGACGCAGGAATCGGTATCAAAGATAGGACCAGTGTAACCAACTTAATATTCTGGAGAAAATATGCACTTACATATACGAAACAAAATAATACTGGGAAAAGGGTAAAAAGAGAGTGTGGGGAGCTAAGGAAACTACAAAAGATGGAGCAAAGTTCAAAATAGAGAAAAGCTTACTTCTTATTGATTATTTAGTGTTAAATCGGGGCTATGGGCTGGTATTTATTAAATAATTCTAACAGGTATATTTTTGGCCTTCCATTGCTAAGTGAAGGACATTGGCATTGTGGCTGGCACTTTTGGCATTTACTCGTGTTCAACAAACGCGGAGTCATATTTCTGCATAACGTAAGCTGCGGCCGTGCTCAGCCATCGTGGGTGCTACGTTTCTGTTCGACTGACCGATATAAAGCCGAACACGATGGTCAGCGAATGTTACGGAGTCCTCTGTCCTTACTGCTCGGAGCGGCTGCACTCCAACGCTGGCGTGGGTGTTTTGGCAACGAACGCACTGGTCGTAAAAAGCAATCCTTGAGATGCGAGTCTTCGAGATACTGTGCGGGAACACGCAAGGCTATGTGGGGTCTCCAGCATACGTTTGCGGATGGCGAGTGCCGAGGTCATGCTTGTCGCATGACTTGGGGCATGCTTGGGGCTGACTTGCATTTTCTCTACCGATCGAATTACAGAAGCAGTTGGGTTCAGATAGTGCAGTGAGCAGGCAGCGGAATGCAACAATCTGACTTACCAGAAGCTGTGCCAGGGAGAGGCTTATAAAGGTTGGAAGCAGGACAACACGGCCTGGAGTGTCCAGAAGCGTAATTTCCAGGACCTATTTCCAGACAATGGGAACTGTTATAAGAAGGCAATGCTAAGGGCATCCACGAGTAACATCAGCAAGAGGTGACTGATATATCCGGTTAACAGCCCGTCCAGACAGGAGGCTGAATGCAAATCAGCTGCAACTCAACCTCCAGGCAGCAACAGGACGCACAGTATCAAGCCAAATAGTCCGCCTTCGGGTATGTGGCCTTACGCACAGAGGTCTATGGCCTGTGTCCCATAGCCCGCAGAAACTGGGTGGGGGAACATCAGGATTGTACAAAAGTTAATTAGTCTACGATCGCAATATCTTATTATTACAATCACCGGATTCGGCAAAAATCTTTTGCTATCTTCAGATGTAATCCACAATTTAGCTGTTGCTGGTGGTATTGACCAAAGACGTCCAGTCACGGTCAATAAATTGAGCAATAAACTGAGCAGTTCCTGATCGTGACTGAACGTCGCTGCTCAAGGCCACCAGCAAAGGCCAAATGGTGGACGATATCTGTAGACAGCAAAAGATTTTTCCCGACGCCGGTTATTTTAAAATTGAAATATTGCGAACTTAGACTCTTTAATTAATTTATCTTGTTGTAACAGATCGCTGAACTCCCACGTCAAAGTTTTCTAAAATTATTAATCAGGAATGTAGTCGTAATGAATGCCGTCGGTTTCAGCCGGACAACCGTCGTTTCCTCATCTGAAGAGAACGTCGAACTCTGGACAATCCTGCTTAACTGCAGGAAACATCTCCGTATCATGGAGGTGGACGAACGGTTTAGGCAGGACGTACGGAAATCTATGTCGTTCAGAATAGCGCTTTGACTACTCAGAGGTTCGGAGCCGAGATCCTATTGTTGAGCCCTACACTGGTGAAGTAGTAGATCGTTCTGCTGGACGATACCGCTCGTCCCCACAGACCTGCAGTCGTGCTGCTTGAAGCTGAGGGAAGCGAATGGAGTGGCCAGCTTGTTCGTCAGACTTAAACTAGGTTCATCACCTCTGGGATGCACTTAGGAGAAGCATTGCAGTCAGACCAGCACCTCACTCAGAAATAAGGCCACTATAATAGTAGCCCCCTGGTGACTCGCTCTAATTAAACGTCATGTTTACATATCCCATGATTCTGTCATTCATGTCGCTGTATAGCTTGCGACCGGGATTCACAGCTGCTGGGTGCAGTTATGTTGCGAGATGGGATTCAACATTAATACAATTGTAACCATGAAATTAATTAAATATATTAATTACCAGAAATACACCATTATCACAGTAGGTGCTGGATATAATTTCCTCTTCTTCAAGGCATAGTTCAACATGTTTACATTTATTTTCGAATACCTTTAACAATGTTTCACGTGTCATAGACTGCAGATATTCAGTTATCGCTGACTTAAGCTCATGTATTGTCTTTGGGTTGTATTGATAAACAAATGTTTTAGCCGCATTCCAAAGGAAATAGTCGGGAGGAGACAAATCCGATGGGCAAGGGTGTCAGAGACCTTTTGTAATCATTCTAAGATTTCATCTAAAAGTCGTACGGATTGATGTGCTGTATGAGCAGTAGCGTTGTCTTGCTGGGAAAAATGAATGATTGTTCTCATCTTCAATCATCAGCGCAATAAATGGAAAAATTTTCTGGGAGCAATAGGTTTCGGAGAAGAGTTTTGAAAAATATCGGCCCAATAACTAGCGATTGTGTAATGGCAACCCACACGCCGATTTTGTTTGCGTACAATGGCGTTTCTCTTAAGGCATGTGGATTTTCGGATAACAAAATACGTGGAAGAATTAATGTAGCCAGCCAAATAGGTGAAAGGAAGCGTCATCAGTGAAACACCAACTCCATGTCTGTTAATAAATCGCTGAAACCATTCACAATATGCTATTCTTTCGTATGGTCCATACAATGTAACTGTCGCACTACAGTAAGTTTATACGGATACAGCCCCAGTTCCGTGATTAAGGCCCTGTGTGGTATCGTTCGAGAGACTTTTAGCCTCTTGTGATGATTCCTTTATGATTTTGTTGGACTCCGCAACGTGTTGTCCGAAATGTCGTCGAGCTCCCGTTCTGTTAAAACCGTGGGCCTACTACCAGTTCGTGGTGCATCATGAACTAAACCCGTTGTGGGGAATTTGCGAATTAAATCAAGTTCAGTGTCACGATGTTGACACCTCGACGTAGGAAAACGCAATATAAATTGTCGTCTCACATGTTCCGTGAAGCTTCCTCCGGCCCGGAAAACCTCTTCCACTAAAAAGACTCTCTGCAACAGGACAATAACACAAGTAACAGCTGTGGCACAACCCTTCCAGCAATGCAGCTCCACGGAACATGTGCACGAGCGCTCAGTCAGTGCTGCCAACCTCACACGCGGGCATCGCTACTTGAGACGTTGCGGACACACTGTATTATTCGACAATGCAGCGAATGAAAGTGCGTGGCAAACTGACATTATTATTTTGTACAGAAATCTATGGTAAATTACTTGTCCGGTGATTCTCTATTGGCCCACTTTAGGTTACGGTAGGTTACAGTTCGAAATTTAAATGAAAATAACAGCTTAACCATGCATCTGACACGAAAATTGAATAACCGAATTGGTAGAGGAGAAAATTCTCTATAACTTTGCTCTCTTATGGTTGTTTTTTTTCATATCTCGAATCGTTTTAGAGATATTTGCAAAAATAACGGCGATTTTGGGATGTATGTCTGTCTGTCTGTCTGTCTGTCCGTCTGTCTGTCTGTCCGTAACGTGTTCCCTGTTTTTAAGCCGAACCGTTCAACCGATCAGCACCAAATTTTTCACACATAATTATAGGCCGCCAGAGACCAGAACCTCCCTTTTTCAAATTTTTCGGACAAAAAATACGGTAGTAATACTGAAAAAGTCGTTTGTAATATAATTGTAATTGCAAACGAACTGTTCATCTGACACGAAAATTGAATCACATAATTGGTAGAGGGGAAAATTCTCTACAACTTCGCTCTATTCTGTTGTTTTTTTTTCATATCTTGCATCGTTGCAGAGATATTTGAAAAAATAACGGCGATTTGACGATGACTGTTTGGCTGTAACGTGTTCCCACTTTTTAGGTCGAAGCGTTCAACCGATCGGCACCAAATTATACAGACATAATTTTTGGCTATCAGAGACCAGAACCCCGCTTTTTTAAATGTTTCGGCCAAGAAATACGTTAGTAATACCAAAAATGCCGTTTGTAATGTAATTTTAATTGCAAATAAACCATTCGTCTGACGCGAAAAGTGAATAACCGAATTTGTAGAGGAGAAAATTCTCTACAACTTTGTTCCCTTATGTTTTTTGCATATCTCGAAATGTTTGAGAGATATTTACAAAAATAGCGGAGTTTTGACACCCTTCATTCAATTAACGAAAACCAGTCGTTCGCAGATGTCACGTAACATTCCTCGCCCAGAACTGTCTCTGGCATACGCCATCTTGCGTTGCGTATTTGATGATTTTCATATTGTAACTTACACGTTGTCATTTCAAAGCAAAGGCGCACTGAAGAATTAACAAAAAAGACGTCGTTCTACGTACGATAAATGATAATCTAGTGTCTACAAATTCCATATTAGCATGAGTTAACAACGGCAATAAATGCAATTCGTGATTGTTATCTGTAGCGTAGTGGACAATGTGTTGGACTATGATGCTGAAGGTCAATGGTTTGAAACCTTCCAGTACGTAATTTTATTTTTTCCTACAAGGGTTTCAGACACTCTTATTAATTATTTTTTTTATTATTTAGATTGTTATTATGGTCCAAAATGTTTGCAAAAACTTATAAACGACAAATCTAAAGTGGACCGTAAAACACGTCAGTGCGACTTTCTTATATGGAGTGTGGTCATCGTATGACATGACGCTAGAAACCAGCCAAAACCAGATCATCTGCTACCCAGTATGTAGGCGACAGTAGTCTATATGCTAAAAAGGTATTTTCTTACCAGTTTGCACGCAGATAGTAATTCTAGGTTTTGCAGAGATGGTACGGTACCTGGTTGCCATAAAAGTGAACGAGAGGAACTGTATCCCCAAAAAAAATTCGCTGATAACTTTCCGGTGCGATATGCAAAATTTCCAGTCTGCTGCTCGTATGTGTTATTTCAAATGTAAAATTGTAAAAAGGGAACGAAAAAGAATTGTCCGTCATTAGTGAGCAGCTTTTACAGAGGACCGCACACGTCTGACTGGAGAGTGGCGTTTAATTGTGCACGGAGCTGGCTAGAGGCAGGTTGCAGTCCTTTTCCCTCGGCCATCGCGCAGTCTCAAACGACTCCCGACTCGCACTCTTCATGTGTGTGTGTGCGTGTGCGTGTGTGCCACAAAGCCCGTGAGCCCAGACCTCCCACGCGGCCCGGATTACTCGCCTAACGAGTTTTCATTCGCGCTTGCGGTCGCGCGCTGCACCGTCTCTTTCACTGGAAGGCCGGGATCGAAATTTCATTCTGTCAGGAGATGACGGCTGCGCTGTGCAAGCGGCTGAGCATCTGGGGAGCGAATCTTTGATGCCGGCCGCTTTCAGGGGTAACGTTTTAAATTCCCCAGCCGCTGACAGTTGACGTGGGCGGACGCTCTGCTGTGGGGGGCACATTCACCCTTTGTGTGAAGGGTGATGAGGCGAAAGACGGGGTGGGAGAGAGACGGGGGGAGGGGAGGGAGAAAGAGAGAGAGAGAGAGAGAGAGAGAGAGAGAGAGAGAGAGAGAGAGAGAGAGAGAGAGGTGGGAATATATATATATATATTACAGGGTGTTACACTAAGTGTGTTTGCCTCTGTAACTTACAAAATAATAGGTGTAGGGAAATTTTAATGCGGTAGGCCAACACAAGACATGTTACACTTTCAAAAAAAATGTTCTAAAGTTTGTATAGTCTATGGGACTGAACTACGGGGTCATTAGTCCCTAAATTACAAACTACTTATGAACTACTTACGAACTAGGACGGCACAAATATCCATGCCCGAGGGGGGATTCGAACCCCCGACCGTAGTGGCCGTGCAGACTGTGACTCGAGCGCCTTAGTCCCCTCGGCCACCGCGGCCGGCATGTTACACTTTCTGCGGAGCTATGAACATAGTTTATTGTATCATTTTCCATAGAGTTACACCACAAAGATGTAATTTTTTTAAATGAAACAATAGTTTTTTCTATCATGTATTGAATTCGTTGAAACCAGCTGCGTCCAAATTAATTTAAACTACATTCCTATCACTGTTAGTTTGGGAGCTACAACCCTTCAAAGTTCCAGGGGCGGAGGCTGCGATAGCGTAGCTGACTGGCTGAGTGGCTATGCCCTCGGGCACGGCCCACTGTCTCATGACCACCAGCCAGTCAGCTACGCTGTCGTAGCCTCCGCCCCCTAAACTTTCAAGGGTTGTAGCTCCCAATCTAACAGTGATAGGAATGTAGTTTAAATTGATTTGGACGCAGCTGGATTCAACGAATCCAATACACAATAAAAAAATATTTGTCCATTTAAAAAATAATATTTTTGTGCTGTAACTCTTTGGAAAATGATACAATAAACTATGTTCATAGCTCCGCTGAAAGTGTAACCATTTCTTTTGTTGACCTACCGCATGAAAATTTCCCGTCACCTATTATTTTATAACTTACAGACGCAAACACAGTTAGTCAAACACCCTGTACATAAATACTCTAAAAAGAAAATTGTGGCAGAGATTACTAATTTATTCGTACAAGAAGGCCAATGAAACTTACATAATTTGAAAGATTGTTTGTCGTAAATTTCACGAATATAAATATTATGTGTGCATTTAGCCATTAAAAGTGGTAAAAGAAAGTAGAAATTTCCCTATCTACAGCTTGGATCAAGTTCTGCATTCTCCAACAATCACCTCACTGATTGGCTGTTCGCCTCGACCAAAGACGCTGCAATGCAGCGCATCTGCAGTATTAGAATAACGTCTTTAAATAAGTGAATATCGAAACAGGGAGTGCTCCCAACTCACTTTCTTGTGCCGTTCAAATGCTTCATTTTCGCAGTGATTAAGGGTGGTTAAAGGAAATAGACGTTTTCATATGAATTCCGATATAAACGATCATGCGCCGGGAGAGGCATCGACATGTTGTCAGCTCTGGAATTCTGAATGTCGCAGTATCGAAATAACATTATTTCTTGGCGTTGTATAAATATACGAACACCGAAATTGTAGTTCCAGTTCAAATATTAGGCTAATGAAAGTTATATAATTCGAA
Source organism: Locusta migratoria (assembly GCA_026315105.1). Taxonomy (NCBI): domain Eukaryota; kingdom Metazoa; phylum Arthropoda; class Insecta; order Orthoptera; family Acrididae; genus Locusta; species Locusta migratoria. The sequence goes on along the minus strand of CM048747.1, from coordinate 15,363,064 downwards.
TATGCTATGAGAAGTATATACTTCCGTTTTTATTTGTTGTTATTGTGTCAGGCATAAGTATACCTTCCAGTGATACTTATAGTGCTTCTCATGAACAGTAATTGGGGAAATATTCATTTATTTACCGATGAATAAAGTAGGACCATAGGACCACCTCCGCATTTAAATGTCCAGAAGGAGAAATAAACACTATGTATAAAGAATTACTTCGTGATTGAATCACTTCTTTATCTTAGAATCCATTTTGTTGGTTTTTTCGAGGTTTAATTTATGTGTGTTTAGATATTCTTTCACGTCATCATATACAGACTGATTGACTAAACTACAGATTAATTATTGATCTTGTTTAAACAGATTGGGTAGCTGTCTTACCAAATATCCCAACAGCCTCCTATGATAATGTTGGCAACAGATGCTGTGAGTCTTCATTTTAGCTTGACAGCGCTGATGTTTTCTCATTGAATCTTCGCTTTACGAGGGCAATTATTTTTACTGAGCGGACGAGTGTACATACAAGAACCTGTCAACCGTAAAGCAGGAACAGCATTATTTGTTTACTTCAAGGTCTGTACGATGCACTAACCGAGTCATTCCATGTGGTTCGAACAAATGGGCAAAGATTTTCTATCGTGTTGTTGATGTTGCCAACATAATGACGCGAGACCGCCGACATGGTACGTAAAATTTTACCCCCAGTGACCATTGTAAATACAATTGGTCGATTTTCGACCACAAGCAATACTAGTTGAAATAAAGAACCCACAACATTTGCATACGTACTCCGTAATGTAAAGTACTAACTGCAGTGGTCATCGGTCCTTAACTTAAAACTACTTAACCCTTTATTTGGCAACGCTGCTCTCATGCAACATCAAAATTGAGCGTGGTTTTCTGAAACATAAGTTTCATCCTTGGAAGGACAACATTGCTTGAAACAAACATTCAAGCTCTCAAATAAAGTGATGTTTCGTTGTCTTTTGCAAAAAGTTTAACAATAAACTCAATCTTTAGCGGACACTCCAAGCGTAAGTTACCAAGGTAAATGTTTGTTTCAATTTTGTGACGATATTTTTCGTGATACATGGAAAAGTCTTATAAAAGCGGAAGAGGAAAACCTTGACTTATTATGGAAAATTGTTGAGGTGTCCTTATGAGGGACAGGGACTGATGACCTAGCTGTTTGGTCCCATCCACCCATCAACCAACCAACCAACAACCAACCATATGAGAGACTGACAACTGACTTACATTTATCAGGAAGAGGAGGCCTGGTAGACCACTACAAAATAGACAATAACTCTAATAGAAGAACGGAACAGTATCTGCTCTCCCGTCAATGAGGTACGGTATGACAGATATGACGATATGTTCTCATTTGCAAATTTTTTCTTGAGAGGTACTTGACTGTAAAATGCGGAAATCATGGGATTATTCCGAACTGTGCACCAAAAAGACATGTTTTCACATGGTTCACATGAAGTAGTCCACGATATAATAATTTCTTCAGTCAAAAGAAAAACACTGTAGTGCTAATACTCTACTACCATGCGAAGTTTTTGGGCAATGTTACTTACAAACCAGAAACTATATTTCAATGAAAAAAGAAAAAAAACTATACATCTGTTCACATGGCGCTTCACATGTAATTTACCGTCAATTACAACGAACTGTGTCCTTTCTGATAGGAAATCGCGAATCCAATCACACGATTGGGGAGATATTCAATAAGCACGCAATTTCATAAGAAGCCGCTTGTGGGGTACAATGTCAAAAGCCTTCCGGAAATCACAATATGGAATCGATTTGAGATCTCTTGTCGATGGCACTTAGCTTTGCATGTGAATAAAGGGCAAGCTGTGTTTCGCAAGAGCGATACTTTCTAAATCCGTGTTGACTATTGGTTAATAGGTCGTTCTCTTCGAGGTAGTTCATAATATTCGAACAAAGTATATGTTCCAAAATCCTACTGCAAATCGACGTCAATGAGATTGGCCTGTAATTTTGGGGATCACTCCTATTGCCTTTCTTGAATACTGGAGTAACTTGGGCAACTTTCCAGTCTTTGGATACGGATCTTTCGCTGAGTGATCGGTTGTAAATTATAGCTAAGTACGGAGCTATTGCATCAGCATACTCTGAGAGGAATCTAGTTGGTATGCAATCTGGCCCGGAAGATTTTTTTTGTTTAGTGACTGAAGTTGTTTTACTACTCCAGGAACATCTACTTCTAAGTTTCCCATACTGGCAGCTGTTCTTGGATTGAATACTGGAGTGTTCACTTCGTCTTCTTTGGTGAACGAATTTCGGAAAGCTGTGTTTAGTAATTCTGCCTTAGCAGTACTGTCATCGGTAGTATTACCATTGATATCGCGTAGTATTGTTTGTGTTTTGCCGCTAGTGTACTTCACATATGACGAGAATTTCATTGGATTTTCTGCAAGATTACGAGACAGGATTTCGTTGTGGTAACTACTACAGGCTCCTCGCATTGAAGTCTGCGCTAGGTTGCGAGTTTCAGTAAAAGATTGTCAATATTGCGGATTCTGTGTCTTTTTTAAATTTTGCTTGCGTTTTTCTTTGTTTCTGCAACAGTGATCTGACCTGTTTTGTGTACCACGGGGGTCACCCCTCTCTTTTATTAATTTATTTGGTATAAATCCCTCGATTGATACTGATATTGTGTCTTTGAAAGTAAGCCACAACTGATCTAAACTCGCATCTTTAGTTTTGAAAGACTGGTGACTATCACTCAGGAAAGCGTGAACGAATTTTTATCTGCTTTATTGAATAGATATATTTTTCGTTTATTTTTGGTGCATTTGGGAATTTCGACATTGTCTCGCTACTACAACTCGTAGAGTGTACAGTGGCAACAAGTACATGCATACCTGTAGTTTGTAACGCTTTTGTGTCGGTTGTGAATAAATGTCTTTGAGGTTGATGCCGCAATATTTTAAAGTTTTTCCTGTTAATTGTAAAATTGTAGGCTGAACTGAAACCGACACAACGGCCAGTAGCCCTAGGCGCTGACTACATCCCCATCCATATCGCATCCACTACCCCATAGTGGTCCGGGCTGTTTCGAATGTTCGCGAACATTCTGGAATCGTTGGGTTGTTTCTTAAGGGCCGTTTTTATTTTTTTAAAAGATACAAATACTTTTGTAAAAAAAAAAAAAAAAAAAAAAAAAAAAAAAAAAAAAAAAAAAAAAAATCTGATTCTACACACTTTTACCTATTTTTCTACATAGTTGCCTTGTTTATTTAAGCACTTGTCATACCGTACAACTAAGTTTTTAATTCCCTCTGCGAATAATTCGGCCGCCTGCTCCGACAGCCAAGAGTTAACTGCCGCTTTCACTTCATCGTCGTCATTGAAGCGCTGTCCGCGAAGATGGTGTTTCAGGTACCGGAAAAGGTGAAAATCGCTAGGAGCAAGTTCGGGGCTGTATGGTGCATGGTCCAAAACCTCCCAGACAAAAGAATCAATCAAATCCCAAGTCTTTTGAGAGGTGTGAGGCCTAGCGTTATCGTGCAGGAGCAAAACTCCTTTTGTCAGCATGCCGCGCCTTTTGTTTTGAATTGCTCTGCGGAGCTTCTTTAGAGTTGCACAGTAGGCATCTGAGTTGATTGTTCCTCGTGGCATAATGTCCACTAGCAAAACACCACTCCGGTCCCAGAACACACTTGCCATAATCTTGCGCTTTGACAGCGTCTATTTGGCTTTGACCGTGACGGGTGAGGTTGTGTGTCGCCATTCCATCGATTGCCGCTTGCTTTCGGGAGTGATATGGGATACCCATGTTTCATCTCCAGTGACAATTTGACTCAACGTGTCATCCCTCTCTTCCTCGTAATCAATCAAAAAGTCCAATGAAGTGGCAAATCTCTCCCCTTTGTGGTCCTCTGTGAGGACTCAGTTTCTTAACGTTTAGGTTTGTACAAAATCGATCTTGAAACTTGTGGAAATTCCGAAGAAAGAGTGGAAATTGTGAATCTTCTGTCCTCACGAATCTTTGTTTCGACTGAATCCACTAAATCATCAGTGATCACAGAGGGCCGGCCTGAGCGTTCTTCGTCATGGACGATATGACGGCCATTTTTAAACTCTCTAACCCATTGACGCACTTTACCTTCACTCATTGTATTCAAGCCATAAACTTCTGTTAACTGACGATGAATTTCTGCAGCTGATAGGCTTCTCGCGGTCAAAAAACGTATAACTGACCGTATCTCACACGCGGCGGGCGATTCAATAATCTTAAACATTAAAAAGGAGCACAGCGATGCGTACACGTCAGCTCCAGAGCTGCAACTGGCATCAGTGTGAACAGCAAGGATGCCGGCAAGTGGCGCGGTGGCCTGTTGCGGCGTCCGCGCGAACTACGGGACTATACGCGCGAACGGCCCTTACTTAAAAAACAACGACAGGTGGTTCGGATTCCATGATAAGCTGTAGTTCCCCTTTCCCCAGTTGGATAACCGGGGTAGGCTAGGGACACGAATGTCCCGGAAGTGGCGTCCAATTGAAAGACTTGCACCAGGCCAATGAGCCACACGGAATTATCATTATTACTGAAATTTGTGGCTTTTTATCTGTAAGGGATATTTAAATTGAAATTACAGTATTTGATTCTCGCAAGTCTCCTGCAGCCATTGATATATTTGCCGTATGATCATTCCCTGGTTTTATATGGATTTTTAGAATAATGTGTGTGGCTATATTGTATTTCAGTTGCAACCTGGGTTAGCCGCCCTCGCTCATCCAAGACAGTCTCTTCCTGTTTCCGAGCACATTAGGGAAACCCTGACTACCTGTATCTCGTACAGTAGGTCCAAATTGTTAGCCGGCCGGCTGGGGAAGTCAACGGCCTGCTAAAACCCGCCTTTCACAAGGAAACAATCAGCTTCCTCCTGTATCTGTAATTTCACATCGGGTTGATCCTTCCATAGAAGTTGATAGTGTACGTTAGTTGTGCAGTGATGACATGATCATTCTGGCAACCCGAGACGAGCAACTAGACATTGTTGCACCAAAGACGTTCACTAATATCGTATGGTAAAGGCGAAAGTGGTAGAGCAGCGGCATACCTGTAGCCTGTAACGCTTTTATGTCGGTTGTGAATAAATGGTGCCGGCCGCGGTGGCCGAGGTGACTGAGGCGCTCCAGTCACGGTCAGCACGGCCACTACGGTCGGGGGTTCGAATCTCCCCTCGGGCATGGATATTTGTGCCTTCCTAGTTCGTAAGTAGTTCATAAGTTTAGGGACTGATGACCCCGTAGTTAAGTCCCATAAGCTTAACAAACATTTGTATTTTTGTATTTGTATTTGCTGCTCTTAAATAGCTGAGGCTCCGCCCCTTTTCCAGCTCCACCCATCTTTGATAGCCAATGAAAAGATTAAATACATGAACATAGCCAAAATATATAAAATTATAATTAGTAACACATTTCTTGGTTAATGTCTAAAATAAAATAATTATAGTCGTCTTAGTGGTATTTAAAATAAAGATTAAAACATTAAAATACTGACATGAATTGCATCACATTCTTTTCAGTATTTCCAAAGATGTTCTATAAGTGGTTCTACAGTATCTGGTATAAAAAATTTTAACTGTAATTTTTTTATATAATTTTTTTAATATACAAAGAAACAATTCAAGATACAAAACCTTACAAAAAATGTATGGTTCGTTTGTCATTGCAATTTATGTAAAGCTAATGTTTTCGTTGTAATATACAAAAATGGGTTGATGTTATTTAATTAAAATGTTATTATAATAGAATTAAGGCACATGGTATATATATTGTATATACATGAAAAGTCCTTGATTTATTGTGTGATGCTTTAGGTTGTCATTAAAAATTAAAAAATAATATAGTGTGCTGTAACATTGTAAAATATTAGGAATGAAATGGTAATTTTTTATGTTTGTGACATATCAGTCTCATCTTACTTATGTAGTTATACATGTTTTTTAAACTAAAGTGACCACCTAAGGGAACATATATACACATTTAAGATCATTCTGATCACCCTCAACTTGGGTAAATATCTTTATTGTATTTCATTTTTACTATTAAGAAACAGGTATGTAGTTTACTCCATGACGCCATTTGAATTGTATCCGTTATGTTTTGTGCCTTAATTCAATTATAACAACATTTTAATTAAGTAACATCAACCAATTTTTGTATATTACAACGAAAACATTAGCTTTACATAAATTACAATGACAAACGAACCATACATTTTTTGTAAGGTTTTATATCTTGAATTGTTTCTTCGTATATTAAAAAAAAATTATATAAAAGAAATTACAGTTAAAATTTTTTATACCAGATACTGTAGAACCACTTATAGAACATCTTTGGAAATACTGAAAAGAATGTTATGCAATTCATGTCAGTATTTTAATGTTTTAATCTTTATTTTAAATACCACTAAGACGACTATAATTATTTTATTTTAGACATTAACCAAGAAATGTGTTACTAATTATAATTTTATATATTTTGGCTATATTCATGTATTTAATCTTTTCATTGGCTATCAAAGATGGGTGGAGCTGGCAAAGGGACGGAGCCTCAGCTATTTAAGAGCAGCAAACCTTGTATATTGCTCCAGCCAGCAGTGACGCACTGGAAGGCTCCCAGCTACCTGCCAGCTCCACAACATCGCTTATTTTATTTTGTTCTATTTCTATTTTTTAATTAGTTTAGCTTTTACAGTAATGTATATTGCTCCAAACTCCTCTAAATGTAACTGTGATAAATTTCAGAGACAAATTCCTGAAGATGGTCTACATAAGACTGAAACTAGTTAAATGAAATTAATTTAGTGCATTATAGAATGTTCTTTATTAACAAATTTAAATAGAGTGCTGTTAACCCAAAAATAGAGAAACAAAAATGTTTCCAAAAATATGTGATTGTGTTAAGCGTTCCTAAGGAAATGAGTTAACAAGTCAAAGAGTAAAAATCACTGGTAAATATGAGGAAAGGATACAAGGAAAAACAAAGAAGAAAAAACACCACCATTAAATCACATGATAAAAACCAGCTGCGCGAATAAAATCTAAAACACGTTCAACCATAGCAGCATCGTCTCCTAGCATAAAAGAAAGCGCATCTGGCAGATTAAAAGATTGTCGCAAGGCAACTAAAAGTGGACAGTCCACCAGAATGTAGACCACTGTCAAGGGGGCGCCACAGTCACACTGTGGTGCATCCTCCTGCCGAAGAAGGTGGCCATGCTTCAGCCACGTGTGGCCGATTCGCAGGCGGCAGAGAACAACCGATTCCCTACCAGACGACCGCAGTGGGGACTTCCATGCGACCGTAGAGAGCTTCACTGCACGAAGATTGTTGGGTTGAGCAGAGTTAGCCCACTCGTAATCCCACAGGCTACGGATCTTCCGATGGAACTCCAGTCGGAGTTTGCTCTCTTGGAGACCGATAGCCAATGGACTGGAGGAAGTAGCCTGCTTAGCCAGCTGATCCACACCGTTTCCAGGAATGCCTGGGGCCCAAACAAAGACCACTGAGCTACCAGACCGAACAAACCTGGAAACAGACTCCTGTATGGATTGCACCAAAGGGTGGTTCGGGAAACAATTGCCGAGGGCTTGCAAGCCACTCAGGGAGTCAGAACAGATGACCAGAGACTCCCCAGGGCACGCTCTGAGAAAGTTCAAGTGCCCGATAGATGGCAACCATTTATACAAATTAATTTAGTGCGTTCTAGACTGTTCTTTATTAACAAGCTTAAGACAATGTTTTATCTCTCAGAACGGAACAAGGGACTGACAACCGTTGCTGTTTAGTCCCTTCAAAAATCCAACAACAACAAGTTGTCAGTATTTACGTTCCAACCCTCTTATACTGATTACATCAGATTAGAATATGAAAACCCCTTTAAGAGCATTGCCTGGTGACAATGGCCATGTTGCCAAAAGAGTAGCGCCTTATGAGACGTGTACCGGCAGGAAAGCTGTCAGGAGAGCGATGGCGCCCCCTTGTAGCGCGCTTGTCGCTGCTCGCCACCCCCTGTGCGGCTAGTCGGCGTGGTTTTGTTGGGGAGGTGGCGCAGACGTACGGCTGCAGCGGCTCCTATTTATCGCGGCAGGGCGGCCGCGTGGCGATCCGTCACCGCTGACTGATGGCCTGCCAGCGCCGCCTCATTTGCTCTCCTGCTCTGCTCCTGCTCTCCTGCTCCTGATGACGCGCGCCACGATCGAAACGCCGCCGGCGCTACCGCCAGCCGCGCGCCTTCAATTGCAGACAAAGTCTGCCCGCCATCGACCGCCACTGCCACAGATCACCTACAGTCTGTGTGGTCACTGAACCAGAGGGCAGAAACTTGAAAACAAATCGTTTCAATAGCAGAACGACGTATTGACCATAGCTGTTTATTTTTTCTCAGTGCTACCGGTTTCGTCATTTACCATTATCAAGCGTTAGCAGAAATTAACTAATAGCTTAACATGTCGTTATACAAGAATTCAAAATTATAACATAAGAATTTGCTGTCATTTCTAGTCATTGATAGTATCACAGTGGCTGACTGTTACAGATTTGATAATGGTAAATGACCGAAACCGGTAGCACTGACAAAAAATAAACAGTTATGGTCAATATGTCTTTCTGCAATTATCTAAAAGCTGTTATGCCCCATCTGTTCAACATTCTCAAACCGTTTCAAGTTCTAAGGATTGTTTTAAGGTCTGCACATGCACACTCCCCAAAACAGTTAGGGCATCAGGTAAGATATCGTACGCAGTACACATCTCGTAAAGTATTTTATTCAGGTATGGGTTATAATTGCGATTTCTGTGTGCCTCAGCACGATATTTTGCTTCTAAATCCTTTGCATGAGGTATACCTGGAGTTTACTTAGTATCGTGGGGCTACCACAATACTGATAAAGTAGTTCTCGTTGCCCTCTAGTATGGGGTGTGATCACCTCGGTCGACCAGCACAGTTGCACACCTGTGTAGCATGGACAATATGAGGTTATCAATCAGCTATTGAGCTACATCCCGCATTTCTTCCATGAGAGCAATATACAGCTCTGCAAGCGTTATGGGAGGTCCTGGTTTGGCTGCAATGCATCTGTCAATTGTATCACAGACATTGAAACATGTCTGTACAAATTAAGTAATATTGTTTCGCCTGTGTTGTATCGATATTTGTATCTAAAATGTTATATGAGCTTCTTTGAGTAACTACGTCTATGGTTTACTCTGTTGTGTAACTTCTCTGTCAAAGACTATGTATGTGACTAGTAGCTGAACAAAAAATGTCTGTGTGTAGCTCTGGTATTCAACGGACGTGCTTTCGTTAGCTGCTGAAGCAGCAAGACTGGTGGAATATTTTTGTAATCTGATTTTCACAGACACAGTTCTGTCTTTATAAGATTTTGTATGATTCATGTATGTATCACTCTGAGAAGATTTCTGTTGTTCTCCAATCGTAAGGTAATGTAATCATTTCTGCTAGTAATAATAATTGAGAAAGTTAACTTCTTTACCTGTTTCACTTTGTAGTTAGAAAACTAACCCACTTCCTTTCATTTAAAGTTAATGGATATTAAAGACAAAGCATAGAATTGATTAAGTTGAGTCTGATTAACAGATTTCGTTATTGGTGTGACATTAATGATAACAGTCATTGTTGTGCAATACTACATAGGTGAACAAGATACTAAGTTTCTTTAGTCAGTCAGTTAGCGGAATGAATTCTCATAGTTGCATTATTAGAAAGTGATACGTGTTTTTTCAGATTTCTCTCTCAGTCAAAATTTATAGTGTAGTCAGTGAGCCTTAAGTAGACTACGCATTGCTCTTGTTTTGTTCAATGTACAATTCTGGGCAGTCAAACCGCCATAGCTCTAATATTAACTCCTGCACACACCATTCGTCCACCACCACTATATGGCGATGTTTCCTCCACATAATCAGCAGTGACTCATTATTTCATTTATTGCGCAATTTATTTACTTACTGTCGCAGTTGGCACTAGTTTCAACAGGTGTAGAAAATTCTGGGTGTAAGTATCATAGAAACACCAAAAGCAAAGAACATTGCACCACCTCGCACATCTAATAAATGATAACGCTTTACAGGGGCGCGGTATTTTCACCGGCAATATTGGCAAATCACTGGTCGTTCACATTCAAAGAAATGGTTTGGTTGTCAAGTAATTGCGACACAAACCAGGCATATTTAACTTGTGCACTGAACTGATGCAACAGTAACGATCGTTTCCTAGCAAGTCCTCTCGTGAAGCAATTTCGCGATTAGTTGTTAGCAATTTGAAAGCATTTTGTAATCTTTTAATGAAGAGTTTTGTCTGCTCTTAAACCCATCCTTCACGTCTCAACGATGTGAGGAGTCGCCAGAAACGACACGTGTTTCCGATTCCACGTTAAGCTGAAGGTCCCCTTTCCCCAGTTGCATAACCAGAGTAGGCTAGGGACACGCAAGTCGACGAAGTGGCGTCCAGTTGAAAGACTTGCACCAGGCCAATGATCCACACGAAATTATTATTTGCTATCAACCCAGCCAGTTTCCCCTTCCATTTCCTACTGATATGCAGGCCATGCCTAGCGAAATCCCACCTATCAACAGCATCAACAGGAACCGAACCTATGTCTGACAGCGTTGCCGCCCTAAGCAGTTGATCAATCTCCATACTGATCCTCCTGTCTGAGCGGTTCAATTGGGGTCGATCATACTACATGAAAGCAGGCAACAGTGCAACATTTGTCTGGGTCGTTGCAGAAGCTATTTTAACCAATTCACAATACTGTAGCCCTGATCCCTATCAATGCTGTTTCCCACTCCACCCACTATCACAACATGATCCTGTTTTGTGAAACCTTTACACAAGGAAGCTATACCCATTCCAAACCATGTAATGAAATAAATTTACAAAACCTATTGATATACACTAGTTTGCAGTGAAGTTTGGAAAAGTGTAATTCGAATAAATGTCTATGGTCTACTTCAAGACAATTATGGTCCCGGTGCAAGTAAACTCATTAAGTTATAAGCACACTGATAATCAGTCATAGCACTTTAAATGGGCGTTTGTTCATCGTCTTCGTTTCCCTCTACCCAACATCTGACCGGATTGGGGTACCAATGGTACTTCTCCACTTTCCTCTTCTTCTACCATTTTTCTTCCGCTATTTGGTCCCATACCAGGTTCCTCCTCCTGAAATTCGTCTTTATTGTATAGACCCACCTTGTTCTTTATCTTCCCTCAATCTTGAACTCAATCATTCTTCTTACATGTCAAAACCATTTTAAACTGACCTTTTCCGTTCTCTCATTCAACTTATCTACTGCAATTTCCTTCCTATCATCTTCATTTTTCACTCTGTCTCCCCTCGTCTTCCCTAACATACGAGGAGCGTCCAGAAAGTAAGTTCCGTTTGGTAATAAAATGAAATTTTACACAGATACAGAAGAAATTTTTATTGCACAAAATTCTACAACTCTTAAACTACTTTTCTACATAACTGCCGAAATTTTGTACGCACTTGTCATAGCGTGCCACAAGTTTTTGCATGCATCCTTCACACAAGGTAGCCGCCTGTGTATTCAACCATATGGTAATAGCTCTTTATCATCGTTGAAGTGTTGACTACCAAGGACAGATTTTAGGTGTAAGAAGAGATGAAAGTCGCTAGGAGAGAGGTCCGAGCTGTATGGAGGATGATCAAACAGGTCCCATTGAAATTTCCGTAAGAATTTTTTGGTGAAATTCGGTGTGTGAGGTCAGGCATTATCGTGAAAAAAAAATCTTTTGACAGTAATCCTCTACTTACACCTAAAAAGTAGTTTAACAGTTATAGATTTTTGTAGAAACAATATTTTTTCTCTATCTGTACCCGTTCGTTTTATATAACCAAACGGAGCTTACTTTCTGGACGCGCCTCGTACTTCTGAGGAACTTTAATTCACTGGCTTGTATCCTACTCTCTTCTATTCATAGTCCATGATCCATACGTTACGAGGGGTGTGAAGTAGGTCTTGTATAGCACCAACTTGCACCTCATTGGCACCTTCCTGCTTTAATCTCACACACTGGTAAAATTCACTGCTTTGTTGTGGCCTTTCACTACTTTGAACCTCCACACGAGCATTCTCTATCACTGCACTTACCAAATATTTAAGGTCGTCCACTATTCCAAGATGCTGTCTAATAATATATGCACGATTGGCACATCGGGGTGCACTTTGGTGGAAACGTCAGCGTCATCTGTCATTGCTGCAGTTAGTGGTGACGGTGGAGCAGCTCACGTATCCATGTAGCCGGAGCGCCTGGCTTGTTTGACAGGCGGTCAGCTGTGCGCGCGTCACAACCCATGATGAAGCATCGTCTCATGGCGCCGCTGCTACTGTACTGATTGATGGCGTCATCCCCGCGTCTCTTGATTACCGACAGACACACCTGCGGTGGCGTCTGACGTGCTGCTAGTCCCCTGATCAGGCCAGGAGCAGGTAACTACAAAGCATGCTTAGCAAAGTGTCGAAGCATGCTGCCTCATCGACTTACCTGCGAAGGTGTCTCGGGTATTACGACAGCATTTCTGTCTCTGATGTCCTTTATTTGACACACGCACTACTCTTGAGATGTGGACACTCAATGTGTAAGCATACTATCGCTTACGTGTATCTTCGGTAGCCGCTATCGGTTGTAGCGCGCGCGCCAGAGCGAGTCTTAGAGACTGCGGCGGGTCAGCAGTTGTATTAGTCAGGTGGTGGCGTTTGCTGTAGCGAGTCATGCAGTGTGGACACGAGATACATCTACATACATACTCCGCAATCCACTGTAAGGTGCGTGGCGGAGGGAACACTGTTCCACTACTAGGCATTTCCTTTCCTATTCCACTCCCAAACAGAACGAGGAAAAAAAGAATGGCTATATGCCTCCGTACGAGCTCTAATTTATCTTGTCATTGTGATCGCTACGCGAAACGTAAGTAGGTGGTAGCAAGATCGTACTACACTCAGCTTCAAATTCCGGCCCTCTAAATTTACTCAACAGAAATTCACGAAAAGAACGTCGTCTTTCCTCCAGCGATCCCCAATTGAATTGCCAGAGCATTTCCGTGACACTCGCGCATTGGGCGAATCTACCAGTAACGAACCTAGCTGCTCGGCTGTGAACTGCTTCTATGTCTCGCCTTAAACAGATCTGTCGTGGGTCCCAAACACTTGAGCAATACTCAAGACGTGGTCGTACAAGCGTTTTACACGCGGTCTCCTTTACAGATGAAGAACATCTTCCGAAAATTCTCCCAGTAAACCGAAGTCGGCTGTCCGCCTTAAAACTGTCCTTACTTGTTCGTTCCATTTCATACCGCTGTGCAATGTTACGCCTAGATATTTGAACGAAGCGACTGCATCAAGCTGTATTCGAATATTATGGGATTGTTTACCAAAAATAAATGTTTGTATAGCTTATGGGACTTAACTACGGGGTCATCAGTCCCTAAACTTACAAACTACTTATGAACTAACTAAGACTAAGGACGGCACAAATATCCATGCCCGAGGGGGGATTCGAACCCCCGACCGTAGGATTGTTTTTCCCTCTCAAGCGTATCACCTTACATTTTTCTACATTGAGGTAGCTGTCATTCCCCGTACCAAGTAGAAATTTTGTCTGAGTCATCCTGTATGCTCTTACAGTGACTTAAAGGCGACACCATCCCATACACCACAGAATCATTAACAAACAGCCGCACATTACAAGTTAATCTGTCCATGTCAATAATATTGACAAAAATATTGTGCAATATTATTGTCACCAGAATGAAACTTTCACTCTGCAGCGGAGTGTGCGCTGATATGAAACTTCCTGGCAGATTAAAATTGTGTGCCGGAACCGGGACTCGAACCTGGGACCTTTGCCTTTCGCGGGCAAGCGCTCTACCGACTGAGCTACCCCGACACGACTCACGATGCCGCCTCACAACTTTACTTCCGCCAGCAAAGGTCCCAGGTTCGAGTCCCGGTTCCGGCACACAATTTTAATCTGCCAGGAAGTTTCATATCAGCGCACACTCCGCTGCAGAGTGAAACTTTCATTCTGGAAACATCCCTTAGGCTGTGGCTAAGCCATGTCTCCACCATATCCTTTCTTCCAGGAGTGCTAGTCTTGCGTGTTTGCAAGAGAGCTTCTGTGAAGTTTGGAAAGTAGGAGGCGAGGTACTGGCGGAAGTAAAGTTGTGAGGCGGCATCGTGAGTCGTGTCGGGGTAGCTCAGTCGGTAGAGCGCTTGCCCGCGAAAGGCAAAGGTCCCAGGTTCGAGTCCCGGTTCCGACACACAATTTTAATCTGCCAGGAAGTTTCATATCAGCGCACACTCCGCTGCAGAGTGAAAGTTTCATTCTGAAAACATCCCTTAGGCTGTGGCTAAGCCATGTCTCCACCATATCCTTTCTTCCAGCAGTGCTAGTCTTGCGTGTTTGCAAGAGAGCTTCTGTGAAGTTTGGAAAGTAGGAGGCGAGGTACTGGCGGAAGTAAAGTTGTGAGGCGGCATCGTGAGTCGTGTCGGGGTAGCTCAGTCGGTAGAGCTCTTGCCTGCGAAAGGCAAAGGTCCCAGGTTCGAGTCCCGGTTCCGGCACACAATTTTAATCTGCCAGGAAGTTTCATATCAGCGCAAACTCCGCTGCAGAGTGAAAGTTTCATTCTGGAAACATCCCTTAGGCTGTGGCTAAGCCATGTCTCCACCATATCCTTTCTTCCAGGAGTGCTAGTCTTGCGTGTTTGCAAGAGAGCTTCTGTGAAGTTTGGAAAGTAGGAGGCGAGGTACTGGCGGAAGTAAAGTTGTGAGGCGGCATCATGAGTCGTGTCGGGGTAGCTCAGTCGGTAGAGCGCTTGCCCGCGAAAGGCAAAGGTCCCAGGTTCGAGTCCCGGTTCCGGCACACAATTTTAATCTGCCAGGAAGTTTAATATTATTGTCGTTCTGTCATAGACTGCTCAATAATATTGTGCGATAATATTGTGATGTGAAAGAGTCGTCGATAAATATGCTGCTGCTGTTATTGCTTTACTTAAAAAAAAGAGGTGGAAGAAAAACTGGTATGAGGAGCGTGAAAGATTCACTCACGAAACAGCAAACATAACAACATGGCGCGGTAATCTCTTAAAAATACTGTCAATACTGCCCACAGACAGCACAATATTTACAGACAACACAATATATTTCAGAAGTTTTTGGTGTTGTCAATATTCTTGCACTTCTTCGGAATCGCACCCCTAGACCGTCAATATTATTGTGCAGCCCGGAAATATTGTCAATGTTATTGACCGTATAAGGGCCGCTTTACCGTTCGGTACAATGTAACAAACTCGAGGAGGATTATACCTGGCCTCACGTAAGAAGGCGCTTCCGCGCATAGAGGCGGAGCGATAGGGGAAGCGTGGAGGGGAGGGGAGGGGAGGGGAGGAGCTACGGCCGAGCGCCAACAGTGGAGCCTGCGGAAGAAACACTGCGTAGCTCGCGGACAGCCACGCGGTCTACAGAGTGAACGTTATTGGCTGCGCAGAACGCCTTCGTACGTGACAGTGACTATAATCGGCCATTAATCAGAATTTACACATCAAACTATCAAGTTTTGTATGGCAAGCGAAAAGAAAGTGTTATGTAATCCGTTTACGTGTGTCGCATCGCTGACAGTTGGTCAACCCCGCCGCGGCGGTATCGGGCATTATTGGATATCGAAATACTGAAGTTGTTTTATCCGAGTAATTTCCATTACCCCCATTTGAGACACTTGTCGCTTTGCACTTCAAGATTAATTGTATGTGTGAAGTTTCTACTGCAATTGTTGTCATCGCCAACATTATCAATAATGAAGGAAGAGTAACTATCAAGTTCACGAATTGTTAATCGTGGTACTAATTTAGAACTGTGACTTTCGCCGTTTATCGAGATCTTGTCTTGTCTTGAGCAGTTAAACCGGCAACCCACGCGCAATGGAAATATTCTAGACCTTATAGCCACAAACAGGCCTGACCTTATTAACGATGTCTGTGTAGAGACAGGAATTAGTGATCATGATATCGTCATAGCGTCGATGGTGACCAAAGTTCATAAATCAGTCAAGAAGGCTAGGAGCGTGTTTTTGTTGGGAAAAGCCGACAAGCAAATGTTACGATCGCACTTAGAAAATGAATGGGCATCGTTTAATTCTGGGACTATGGATGTAGAGGAATTGTGGACTAAATTTAAATGCATTGTTAATGAAGGGTTAGAGAAATATGTGCCAGTAAAGACGATGAAGGGTGGAAAAGATCCACCGTGGTATAATAATAACGTTAGAAAGCTGCTGAGAAAGCAAAGGCTGTTGCACTCTCGATTCAAAAAAGAACACACATATGATGACAGGCAAAAGTTAGTAGAGATTCGTGCGTCTATAAAAAGATCGATGCGTGAAGCATACAATAATTATCACAGCCATGCCTTAGCAAAAGATCTTTCCGAGAACCCTAAAAAATTCTGGTCCTATGTAAAATCGATAAGCGGGTCAAAGCCCACTGTCCAGTCACTAGTTGATCATTCCGGGGCAGTAATAGAAGAAAGCAAACGGAAAGCCGAAGTTCTAAATTTAACCTTTAAGAAATCTTTCACGCAGGAGGACCGCACAAATATACCATCATTTGATCAACGTACTAATTCCGAAATGGGGGACATAGCAATAGGTATTTCCGGTATAGAGAAGCAGCTGAGAGAACTAAATACGAAAAAGTCTACTGGTCCGGATGGTATACCAGTTCGGTTTTACAAAGACTATTCTGCGGCATTGGCCCCCTACTTAGCTTGCACTTATAGCGAAACTTTAATTCAGCGCAAAGTTCCTAGTGATTGGAAAAAAGCGCAGGTGACTCCCGTGTATAAGAAAGGAAAGAGAACTGACCCATACAATTACAGGCCAATATCGTTGACATCGGTTTCATGTAGAATTTAGGAGCATATTCTCAGTTCGAATATAGTAAATTTCCTTGAAACGGAAAAGCTTCTTTCCATGAATCAGCACGGGTTTAGGAAACATCGTTCATGTGAAACTCAGCTTGCCCTTTTCTCACATGACATCTTGCGAGCCATGGACGAAGGGCAACAGGCGAATTGTGTTTTTCTCGACTTCAAACAGGCGTTCGACACGGTGCCACACTGCAGACTGCTAACGAAGATACGAGCTTATGGAATAGGTTCACAGATTTGTGACTGGCTGGAAGACTTCCTAAGTAATAGAACGCAGTACGTTGTTCTCGACGGCGAGTGTTCATCAGAGACGAGTGTATCGTCAGGCGTGCCCCAGGGGAGTGTGATAGGACCGCTATTATTTTCTATCTATATAAATGATCTGATGGACAGAGTAAGTTGTAATTTGCGGCTGTTTGCTGATGATGCTGTGGTGTATGGGAGGGTGTCGTCTGTAACTGACTGTAATAGCATACAGGTTGACTTAGACAAAATTTCTAGTTGGTGCGAAGAATGGCAGCTAGCTCTCAATGTAGAAAAATGTAAGGTGATGCGCACGAGTAGAAAAAACAATCCTATAATGTTCGTATACAACATCAGTAGTGAGCTTCTTGATGCGGTCGCGTCGTTCAAATATCTAGGCGTAACATTGCAGAGCGATATGAAATGGAACGAGCATGTAAGGACAGTTGTGAGTAAGGCAGACAGCCGACTTCGGTTTATTGGGAGAATTTTGGGAAGATGTACTTCACCTGTAAAGGAGACCGCGTATAAAACGCTTGTACGACCACGTCTTGAGTATTGCTCAAGTATTTGGGACCCGCAGCACATCGGTTTGAAGGAAGACATAGAGGCGGTTCAGAGGCGAGCAGCTAGATTTGTTACCGGTAGGTTCGACCAATGCGCGAGTGTCACGGAAATGCTCCGGCAACTCAATTGGGGATCGCTGGAAGAAAGACGACGTTCATTTCGTGAATTTCTGTTAAGTAAATTTAGAGGGCCGGAATTTGAAGCTGAGTGTAGTACGATCTTGCTGCCGCCTACTTACATTTCGCGTAAAGATCACAAAGACAAGATAAGAGAAATTGGGGCTCGTACGGAGGCATATAGGCAATCTTTTTTTCCTCGTTCAATTTGGGAGTGGAATAGGAAAGGAAATGCCTAGTAGTGGTACAGTGTACCCTCCGCCACGCACCTTACGGTGAATTGCGGAGTATGTATGTAGATGTAGATGTAGATTTCGGACATCCGCGTCGCAAATCTGAACATTGCCCCATGTGTGAAGTTTGTGCAACCATGAGTGCGATCATGTGGCTAGTATGAATACTTATCTACTAAAACTGTTAATCGAGGGAAATCGTGCTAGTTCAAAACTGAAGAACATCCCTTGTTTAAATGATATTTGTGCAATCTTTGTACAACTGTGAGACACGCATCGTAACCTATATTAGCATTGTAGGCAGTGCAGCCACGTATTTTTGTGCGTATGTGAATATAACTTGTGAACTCTATTCCAGCGTGTGGACTATTATCGAAACTAATGATCCTATCAATATCAGTAAGTTTCATAAGTGTGTTAGTGAAAGTATTGTGTATAGCGGTGAGAAGATTAACGGCCTGGGGAAGCGTTTTGGTGGGCTAGGTTCACGGTCATTCATATCACAATTAGCAGCCTTATTCGTCCGCCAATCCGAACTAATTGCAAGTAATCAATGTGCAATTAAATAATTAATTATCAGTACGCCGGCCGCGGTGGCCGAGGTGACTGAGGCGCTCCAGTCACGGTCAGCACGGTCACTACGGTCGGGGGTTCGAATCCCCCCTCGGGCATGGATATTTGTGCCGTCCTAGTTCGTAAGTAGTTCATAAGTAGTTTATAAGTTTAGGGACTGATGACCCCGTAGTTAAGTCCCATAAGCTTAACAAACATTTGAATATTTTTGAATTATCAGTACACTATGTTTTCCGGGAGCGTTACTAATGAATCAATTAAGTCTTGATTTTGCGATAAGAACGTTGTGCAGAAGTTGTAATGATGCCCTCGACTTCTAACGTGTTGAGCTCTTTCTGTAAACTGAGGTTACTTGCTCCTAAAAAGTGGAACCGCTCCTGACTTCGGGCACGTCGACAGCGCATAGTGACTACCCACTACATTTTATTTCTTTAAACAGCTAGTTTTTGTTACTAATATTTTTATAAACTAACTTAATACTACATGAGCAGATAAAGCTCTAAATGTAAATGTCTCACATTATACAGTTTTATTTTCTGGCCGGCCGCGGTGGCCGAGGGGACTGAGACGCTCCAGTCACGGTCAACACGGCCACTATGGTCAGGGGTTCGAATCCCCCCTCGGGCATGGAAATTTGTGCCGTACTTAGTCTTAGTTAGTTCATAAGTAGTTTGTAAGTTTAGGGACTGATGACCCCATAGTTAAGTTCCATAAGCTATACAAACATTTCAACATTTCATTTTTTTATTTTCTGATGAAGACACCCATAGTGGTGTTAGAAATCTAGAGCAATTATTGTAAAGCATCTCACGAGGCTGCATATATAGGGCGACTCACGAAAGACGCCTGCCAGGCGTCCTTGGATCGCTCTGTTCTGTTCGGCTCCCGGCCGCCGCAACCGCATCCGCCGGCCACGACAGCGCCCGATTCTCGGACTCTATTGTGCCGCGGGCGCATACACTGAGTTAAAGTCTAAAAAAAACATTGACATATGAGTAACCTAAGCTTACCTTTATTTACAGTATATGTTCAAAATGATGTCCCTCTTTGGAAAGAGCGGCCTGGCATCTCTTGAACACATTTGTGAACACTCGACGAATTTTGGCTGCCGAAATCTGGGAAATGACTAGTCGAATCTTTTTTCACGAAACAATAAATTCTGACAGGTATGTGAACAATATCCTGCATCCATGTTTTCAAGAACTTTCACCCAACGGAAAGCTGTACGGTTATTTCAGGCAGGACAATGCAAGACCACACATTTCCAATGCATCTATGGCAGCAATACGAAGTGTTTTTTGATGATAGGATAGTTGTCTGGCCTCCTCGTTCTCCAGATCTAAATCCCTGTGACTTTTACCTTTGGGGAACGTTAAAATACAAGCAGTCCCCATACACCGATATCCTTGCTGCTTCAGACAAGCTATGTTCAAAACCATTTTTTTTTTTTTTTTTTTTTTTACCTTTAGTACAAAATGATGGTCTAAAAACAGTAATTCTTTTGCATTTCTAAAGTTTTTCTAATACTATAGGCTGTTTCAGATTAAATTTCAGTTTTTGTATATGTGAAATGAACTATAGAGATTTGAGTTCATGTAGACCCTTAGTTTGTGTGACTTGTACATAAGCACTACGTTGCATGTAAAAGGCAGTTTAATGCTGCATCAAGTACAAGCAGGACCTGGCATCTGGCAATGAAAACATTTTCAGATATTTTGTGTTAATAATATTATCTTGATTTATCATTAAATTAAAAACTTTTCTAAAGATGTAAATAAATGATGTTTGGATGAAAGAGACATATTAGAACTCGTTCACACTGTTGTAAGTAATCGTAATAATAAATTAGAGTTCACAATGAAATTAGTTCATGTTTCCAGCGAAAACAAATCCCCTTTAATTCAAGTATCTACACGGATACTCTGCAAGTCACCATGAAGCGCATGGCAGAGGGTTCATCGAACCAATTTATGATATTTCTCTGTATTCCCATTCTCTAATACCTAGAGGGAAAAAGAAATGCTTAAATCTTTCTGTTTTCGATCTTATTTCTCTTATTTTATTATGATGAACATGTCTTCCTATGTAGATGGGTGCTAACAATAAATATTCGCATTCAGGAGAGAAAGTTGGTTAAAGAAATTTCTCAAATAGATTTCGCCGCAACAAATAACGCCTTCCTTTCCACCCCAAGTCGTGCATCATTTCCGTGACACTCTCTCCCATAAATCGCGATTATACAAAAATAGCTGCCCTTATCTGAATTTTCTCAGTCCCACCTGGTGTGGATCCCACACTGCGCGTCAATACTCCAAAATAGGACGCACAAGTGTGTACACAAACATGAAAAGCGTACAAATAATTTAATAAAATAAATTTACAAAACCTAATGATATACACTAGTTTTCAGTGAAGTCTGGAAAAGTGTAATTCGAATATATGTCTACGGTCTACTTCAAAACACTTATGGTCTCGGTGCAAGTAAACTCATTTTTAAGTTACAAGCAGACATCTGACCGGATTGGCGTACCAATGGTACTTCTTCACTTTCCTCTTCCACCATTTTTCTTCCACTGTTTGGTTCCATACCAGGTTCCTCCTCCTAAAATTCGTCTTTATTGTATCAACGCATCTTGTTCTTGGTCTTCCTTCTTGCCCTCAATCTTGACCTCAATCATTCTTCATAGAGGCCAAAACCATTTCAAACTGTTCTTTTCCATAGTCTCATTGTACTTCTCTATTCCCATTTCCTTCCTACCATCTTCATCTTTCACTTTGTCTCCCCTCGTCTTCCCTAACATACTTCTCAAGAGCTTTATTTCACTGGCTTGTATCCTATTCTCTTATATGCATAGTCCATACGTTACGATGGGTGTGAAGTAGGTCTTGTATAGCACCAATTTGCACCTCAATGGCAACTTCCTGCTCTAAACTCACACACTGGTAAAATGCACTGCTATGTTGTGTTCTTTTTCTAATTTCTGTCTTCACGCGAGCATTCTCCATTACTGCACTTCCCAGGTATTTAAAGTTGTCCACTATTTCAACATCCTGTCCATTAATATGGATTTGTCCCTTGCCTTCCCGTCCCGTCTGGTTCTTCTTCTTCTGCTTCGATAGGACCCTCCACGATCACATGTGGCTTGTTTTGCACATCTTCTTTCTTCCCAATACTTCATTCTCTCGCTTCTTCTGTTTATTTCTTCTTAAGATGACTTTCATTGTCGTGTCCGACCACATGTGACCATCCACCAACCGTTTATACTTCTCCCTGTCCTGTACTATTGCCTGCAGATTCATACATTTGTTTATGGCGATCGTCGACAGCGATATATTTCAAGAACTGCATTGTACAGTTTGCTGTCATGTAAAATTTAGTTTATTGTGCTACCGGTTTCGGGAGTGTCCCATCTTCCAGGCATTTCTTTAATAGTACAAAAACTAGTTAAGCTTCAATGTGACACAAATATAAAATATAAAGATCTTCATCCATGGTAGAAGTACTTGGAAAATTACATGAGCCGTTTAGTTTTATACATTTTCTGAATAAGTTGACAGTGTCGTCATCTCTATAAAACCAATTGAAATACAAGTTAAAAGTGATAGTGCCTAGAGAAATTTTGAAAACACATTAAGAATATAAAACAGGCGAAATGAAGATTTACATAACTGTCAGTTGTATATAAAAAGGTTGTTTAGAAGTTTAAGTATGTTGATTATCTAAAACTGTCAGTCATACAATGGGCGAAACTTGATACAATCAGATATGATACAGTAGTTGCATATATTTTTAACAAAACGTAATTACATAGAAAACAAATCTGCAATTAGTTCGACGACGTTTTCAACAGCATGGATTATCAGCTAGGAGACCATGGCTGCAGTTACCCTTGCTGTATCACAGACAGGAGCGCCTGCGATGATGTACGCAACGACGAATCTGGGTGCACGAATGGCAGCACGTCATTTTCTCCGATAAAACAGGTTCTGTTTACAGCATCATGACGGTCTCATCCGTATTTGGCGACATCACACATTTGGTGATCACACATTGGAAGCAAGTTTTCGTCACCGCCATACTGGCGTATCACCCGGCGTGATAGTATGGGCTGCCATTGGTTACACGCCTCGGTCACCTCTTGTTCACATCGACGTCACTTTAAACAGTGTCTGTTACATTTCAGATGTGTTACGACCCGTAACTCTACCCTTCATTAGATCCCTGCGAAACCCTACATTTCAGCAGGATAATGCACGACCGTATGTTGCAAGTCCTGTACAGACCTTCCTGGATACGGATAATGTTGGACTGCTGCCCTGGCCAGCACCTTCTCCACAGCTTTCACCAATACGTTCGTGTACATATTTTATCATCTGCCTCCTGTGTATGTTCGTCAATTACTTTCCATGTCAAGGATTTTAATACTCCACATTTTAACGCCGTATCATTTTTAATCTCATCATGCGCAGTATTTTATAAATTCTCTAGGCTGAAGAGCAGCGTCTAAGCTCCTGCCAGCCTGCTGTCTATGTGTTTCTATGGTTAGCGTGTAATAAGAAAAAAGGAAAGGATAGAGCTACTGTGACACTCAAAAATATGTTTACGTTACCACGAAGAGTATGTACTGTTTTTTTTCAAGTCTCCTCAGGGTGATAATATCGATGTCTCCAACGTCGGTGCAGCTAAGGCAATAACCCTCTAAACTACGCTTATGCATTCCATCAAATCAACGTAAATATAAGAAGATGCATGATCATTCATGAAATCACCAATATTAAACATGTAGTAACAAACACATAAAACAGAAGGAGGTATCCCATAAGACATTGATACTAGTTAAGAATAGGAGACGAGGTTTGTCTCTATTTGTATGGACGTTCATTCGCGGGATACAGCAAAAACAAACAGCACAAAAATTAACCGCCGACACGCAATAATAGTGCCTTTGGCGTCTGCTGCACGAACTCTTTGTGAAACGTAAACTTGGTAATCGACTATCTTCACAGCTACATGATAATTATTAGGTCTTCATCAAATGCGAATATTTCAGCACGGTTTCAGAAAATAAAAACTGGATGCCGGAGTGCTTAATGTAGACTCATTTCATCGAGCAGTACAACATAGTATAATTAGCTTTTGTACTTAAAGAGATAATCATTAAATTAATGCAATAAATTAATTACTGCTAGTCTGTCCTATCTGTCAGATTGGACTTGAAATTTCTGTTTGCGTCATCGACATCGCATGTACCCAGTAAAAACACTGAAAAAACAGGAAACCGCAGGATAATTATAATTAAACTTTCAAAACGCTGGAAAAATAACACCGCTGTTCATAATGACGTCAAATTGAAGAGGAATATTATCGGAGACGTGGAAACGTATGGCAGAAAAATACCGTGAAAATTGATCAGTTAAAAATGTTCAAATGTTTGTTAAGCTTATGGGACTTAACTACGGGGTCATCAGTCCCTAAACTTACAAACTACTTATGAACTACCTTATACTAAAGACGGCACAAATATCCATGCCCGAGGGGGGATTCAAACCCCCGACCGTAGTGATCGTGCAGACCGTGACTGAAGCGCCTCAGTCTCCTCGGCCACCGCGGCCGGCAAATTGATCAGTAGATGGTGCACTAAGAATCATAATTTAAAAGTGCTCGAGAACGAATGAATCATACAAAAATACCTCAGGTGTCAGTTAGACGATAAACAAACTGTACTACTTAGTGTGCATGGGTGTACACGTGTGACACTGCTAAAGTACGTAAGCCCATCCACCACGGCAAGGTTATATCGCATCGGATAGGAAAAATCGATTTTTAAATATCCTGGGGCCCAAAAACGGCATGAAAAACATAGATCAAAATCAAATCGGGTTTTTGATTTACGTGTGGTTGACGCATAACATGATCAATAAACTGTCCGCTGGTTTCTGAAATCAAGCATCAACATCGTCCATAACTGATCGAAGTGTTTCCGGGGGCCACTTTCAGGATGTGTTGAGCAATGTGTACCTTTAATGTAACTAACGTCGCAGTCGTAATACTGGACACAGCATCTTACAATAGCCTCACAGCCAGTTTCACACGGATGAAGGTGATCGGAGCGGCCAGACTGTATTGAAATGGCGGCTGATGAACCTAGCATTTCCGAAATGGCGCTTCAGCAGTTGCTAAACTGTATCTCCAATGTACGGAGGTGCGCCATCTTGCATAAAAATTACCCCGTCCATAAATCCAAGCTGTTGGAGAGCTAAAATGACGCGGTTGCACAAAAGACACTCCTAGCGCTTATCAGTGAAGGTTCAAGTAACAGGATTTGAAGCACCTGCCTCTTCGAAAAAGTATGGCACTGTGATAGATGATGGAAACCCGCATCGCAAATTGACCTTTTTCAGAATGAAGTAGCACTGGTTGATTTGCGTGTGGATTTTGTGTTGCCCATATTTGACAATTCTCTGTTTGCACGCCACCACCCGACTCCTGAATTGCTATGGCCACTCCTTCCACTGACGTCGAATCAATTCGTTTCCTCCCTCTACCAGGTTGCACACCAAAGGAACCAGTCTTTTCAAATTTTCGAATCATTTTCTCTACACCCACGGCAGTCATCGGGCTAACGCATTATTCAAACATTTCAGTGTCCGAAACTTCTGCAGAGCGACTTGTGCACAGTCGTTTTTCTTGTAAAACATCTTTACAAGCAGATCGCGTTAGCGTATTCTATCATGGCGAACCTCTCAGACCCGAAACGAGGGAATCCCGTATACCCTGTGTGTTTACATTAACGGGTCCTGCGTATGACAGACAGAAGACGCGAAGTAATATTTAAAGTGGACTGATGTAGCTGTTTAGTCCCCTAAAAACCAATAACAACATCGAATATATCAAGTACATTTATGTCAAATTAATAAGATTGGCAACCAATCAGAAAAAACGAATCTGAGAGGAAATAATGTTGGCGCAGAGTGAGACGTAGATGAGTTGATCGGTTGCGTGGCCCGGCACTGGGCTCATGACGTTACGCCAGGAGGGACATTGCAGGAGCTCCATCTTACTCCCTGCTATTTGCTGAATATACAAATAGTAGATACGTTGTTAACTGATGTTACCAAGAAATCGTATCAAGAACAATGCGTTTTGAGTTATGTTCCGGAAAATTCTTTAACCATAAATATGCCGTATCCGGTCATTTTATTACAACAAATAATAGTAACTACAACGACTAGCTTTCGAAAGATCCTCAGTTTACTCAGGTGCTTGCCTTGCCTGCTTGCCTGTGTGTGACGTAGGTGGCATTCTACCGTATCATTGGTGAGCTTTCAGACCCACATGTTACATCATCTGACATGCTTGATACTGCCCAACGGTTTGCATGTTTTGATGTCAGAAAGTCGCCACAATAAGCGTTCACACTCCGATACAAGCAGCAAGTGCAGATGGCTTTACGCTGCTTTTTACGCCTACCCTTACCGCAACCCAACGTGCAGCCCTGTGTTGCAGCATCCTCTACATTTCAGGAGCGTAGACGAAACAGAAGTTCTGTGCGTCGCTGCTCCCTGACGTCAACATTCACAGAATGTCCACGCTTCCATCGATGGCTTTATCTGAGTAGTAATCGTCATTGTCAGGACAGTTCGGTATTGCCTGTATTGCCACAGAAGACTATTTCCCGTTTATTCGTGTGTGTTCCGTTTCCCTAAGATTGCACTCTACTCAGATGGCATTAAAAACTAAAACTGTTCCTCATTCAATGCGTGGAACCGTGTCAATATTTCACAGCTGCACTCGTCGTGATTGATACATCACGCTAACCGACAGAATCGCCTGCCTCACTTCAGCCCAGCAGTCCCGTCGACCACCATTTTGTCCTGATGGAACGCAGATCTTTTATCTGCTCATTACAGAGGTTCAGTTACTAAGAGAAACAGTCGATTTTATCCTTCTACATTTCAGATATTGCACCAACTACGTTCTGCAATGACCAACTTAAACAAAATCTTATTGTTTTTTCTCACCGTCGTCATTATGTACAGCTTTTAAGGCAAATAGATTCCGTAATTCTTGATTTCCAGAAGGCTTTTGACACCGTACCTCACAAACGGCTTTTAATCAAATTGCTTGGTTATGGTATATCGCCCCAAATTTGCGACTGTATAGAGGATCTCCTGTCAGAGAGGACACAGTTCGTAGTAATCGATGGTAAGGCATCGACTCAAACAGAAGTGATATCGGGCGTTCCACGGGGTAGTGTTATTGGTCCTCTGCTGTTCCTTATTTACATAAATGATTTAAGGGAAAATCTAAGTAGCTCTCTTAGGTTTTATGCAGATGACGCCGTCATTTACCGTCTACTAAAATCATCTGAAGATCAAAACCAACTGTCGAACGATCTAAATAAGATATCACGATGGTGTAGAAATTGGCAATTGACTCTAAATAATGCGATGTGGGAAGTCGTCCATATGAGTACGAAAAGAAATCCGCTAAACTTTTTTTACAAGATAAATCAATCAAAAGTGAAGGCCGTAAACGCCACAAAATACCTAGAAATTACTATTACTTCAAACTTAAACTGGAAAGAACACGTAGATAGTGTCGTGGGAAAGGCGAACCAGAGACTGCGTTTCATTGGCAGAACCCTTAAAAGATGCAACAGAACTACTAAAGAGACTGCATACACTACGCTTGTCCGTCCATTTTTGAAGTATTGGTGCCCAGTGTGGGATCCTTATCAGGTGCGTTTGACGGTGGACATCGAAAGTCCAAAGAAGAGCAGCTCGTTTCGTATCGTCACAATACAGAGGAGACAGCGTTACGGAAACGATACAGGATCTTGGATGGGAATCATTACAACAACGGCGCTTATCGCTGCGGCATGGGCTACTAACAAAACTACAATCGCCAACATTCTCCTCCGAATGCGAAAATATATTGTTGACTCCCACTTACATATGTGGAAATGATCATGAGAATAAAATACGAAAAATCAGAGCTCGAACTGAGAGGTTCAGGTGTTCTTTCTTCCCGCGCGCTATTCGAGAATGGAATGGGAGGTAAATAGTATAACGGTGGTTCGATGAACCCTCTGCCAGGCACTTAAATGTGATTTACAGAGTATCCCATTTAGATGTAGATGTACAACAGAAGGGCTAAAGGAAAACCATCACATTAAAGGAGGGGAAAATCATAAAAATAAGATTCTATACAAGAAAATGATAAAAGCACCTTACGAAATAATAAAATATAAATAAAAATAATAATAAAAACACAAAAAACTGAATTACAGATCACTGTAGGAAAAACAAGTGACAAAAGAGCACAAAAAAAACAACACAATGACCCGTATTAATAAGAGAGAGCATACACTCCGGAGTAGATTCTCAGAGCAAAAGAGAGTTCTCCGAGAATGTTCCAAATTTCAAATAATAATAAATTTGGAAGAGATGCTTTAAGCAAGAACTTTTTCACTATCTCCACTCTTTCGGGTGTAAGTTCTCTGTGTATCATGTACGGAACAGAACAGTTATGTAACCTTACATTTCTTTCTGCTGTCAAAATCGGGCAAACGGTTCAATGTGCATATATGGAACAGGCATCTACGTGTACAGGAAGGGTTGTCCTATGCTTGGATTTTTCACGTGCAGCAGCAAATTATTAAGAATAAATATGGATAGTCTACAAAAATGAATTTTCTATGTTACCGAATTTTTAACATGCCAGGAACTTATTTGTTACTGCAGTTAGGTTAACACAATATGGGAACAAAATTTTAAGAGTACATAATATTTTCATCGATCTAACCTACAACTTTGTCATAGTTTTCTGTAACTTTAATATGAAGCCCAACGATCTGCAGTTCACAACTACAGTTTTGTTCCACGATATCCATTACTTCCCACAATGTAAGTTATTTAAAATATTTTTAAAGCAGTCTCTCAAGTAATTTATTCATTGAAATGGTTAAACGTTTAAAACGTTTTACACATAGTATACCGAGATTAAAATTGAGTTTATTCTTTGTCCCCCCTCCTGTATATTTATTAATGACTGTTTTATTGGAACAATTTAATTGTACTACCACAGTAGAGCCTGGGATGATAAGTCAAATGTTCAATGTTTGTAGAGCTTATGGGACTTAACTAAGGGGTAATCAGTCCCTAAACTTACAAACTACCTATGAACTAGCATATACTAAAGACGACAAAAATATCCATGCCCGAGGGGGCATTCGAACCCCCGACCGTAGTGGCCGTGCAGACCGTGACTGAAGTGCCTCAGTCCCCTCGGCCTCCGCGGCTGGCGGATAATAACTGTTATTTGCTTGAATACAACTGCAACGAGTAGAATATATTTAAATTCTGTATCAAAACATTGTAACTTCTTTGAGGTAAACATGAAAGTCTGAAGATGGCCTTATAAGCCGAAAAACAGTTCACTAATTAAATTAGTGGAACACACTGAGAATTGTTATTTTTTATATACAAAAATAAACACTTTTCTTTAATACTGCTTCTTTTAAGAATATGAACTGAATTCAGATTAGAATAACACAACAACGTGTCTAGTAATACGACGTAAGTTTTAGTTCAGTGAATATTAGGAGTCAATATCATTGTTCTGGGCTACGACATACAAATGTACCAAGCAGTCATTTACTAAATGAACACAGAACATGTGTACTTCTTGGTAATAATTCCATCACTTGAAGCTTCACTTTCACAATTTTACCTATTAAACATCGCTTGCTGTTACCATACCCACATTGTTAACATCTGCCCTTTTTAAACTCGTATCACAGCATATTAAAATATGCACAGGTATTACACAGTAGTCAACTTCATCAAGAAAAAATTCCTGCAAAGATGGTCACTACAACTTACACACTAACCACTGCAGACAACTTTGTTACCAGACTTACACGAACGGCGACAGACGTCAGCATAGCTGTTTCGCCTGTTTATGTATCACGTTCGGAGAGGGTTGGGTCACATTATGTGGCCACAGATTATACAACTTATTAATAGAATCAAATCCTGGCATCAACATTTCTTAAACAAATATTTTACAAAAAACTGAAATAACATTTTTTTAATATTAGGTTTGCAGCCCAGGTCGCTTTCTTCATTTAATTACATAACCGGTTCCGGCGTGCTAGACGCCATCTTCAGAGCTCTAATAATTTTACATGAATTGTTGGAATAACAGTGAATTTATGTAAAATTTCTACAGGTCAGAAGATGGCGTCTAGTACGGCGAAACAGGTTATGTAATTTATGAAGAAAGCGATCTTGGCTGCAAACCGCTTATTAAACAATTCTAGATCGCCACGATAATGAGTTCCTTATACGAAGTAAAATTACTGTTTAAATTTAGGTATTTGAGAAAATACGTTTTTCAGCTTTCATTTATGTACAAAACAGGAACAGTTTGAATATAAATCAAGTATAAAGGTATTATTTCCACGATAACCTTTAGATTCCATAAATAATAATTATTTTATACACAAATAAAAAATTTAAGACAGGGAAATATTACCGAAGACAGGATTGTCTTTGCAATTCAGTCATGAATGTGGAATTTTCAATGTCTCACAATTTTTACATCGCGTATCAGGTAAACAATCAATCATTTTCTAACTTTAGCGCAATGTTATTTTACAAAATACATTAGTCAAAAACATATTCAAGTCATGATCTTTCCAAAATTCCAGTAAATGTTTGACATCAATAAAGACATGTTGATTGTTTGGTATTTGAGCTCCATCTTCTGCATTACACTGCATCTAACATTGAGTAATTTCTACGTCAAGTATAATTTACAATTTCGTTATATATTGTCATAAGATCATTATACTTTTATCAATTACAGAGCACAAGCTCTGTGGACATACGTTTGTCTTTAACGCAGTGTTTCCATTGACTTTTGCCTCATACACTATATCATTGCTCATTTTTCCGTCTTCTTTGGGAAGTTTCCCATCACAAGAAAAAGAGAGTGTCTTGTTCAAAAGAAGTGGCGAGTTTTGAAGACGTAACCGATGATGTTTTTATTATGAATCAGATACGCTACAAATATTTTTCCTCCTAAGGAATAGGTATTGGATTCTTCATTTTAGTTCCGAAAACATATTTTAAACGGGGCACGGTCGATTCATACATCAGGAACACTGCACCGACAGATAATGATTACTCCACAGTTGAGAAAATCCAACATGCTGTAACGTATTTTGCAGCACCCAGTTTATTCGGTGTAAAGTAAATCTGTGAAATTCCCATTAATGCAGCATTTCTTATAGCAATTATTAAATACCTGCATTTTCATTCTAATAACTACTGAATGAATTGAATAATTTTGGCTAATTACTTTAAATAATTCATTAACAATCATTTAGTTACATCAGTCGACCTTGATAAAACAGTGCCAATGAGTAACACAGAAACAACACCGATTTGTCTTCGCATACAGTGAAATTAATTTATTTACGCAAATTATGTTGAATCATACAATAATTTAAGGTTGGAATCACAGCTACTGTGTTGCTGAATTTTTAATGTATAAGCATTAATGGCTAACGCAGTAATTACGGCGTTATTTTATTATGTACAGCCAAGCGAAATATTCTCTTATTTAATTGTAATTACTTTGAAAATAGGTAATTGCCACATCGTTCGCTGTTGCGCGAAACAATCTAAAAATCGAGAACTGCGATTAAAAAATAACGAGAATGTAATCGAAGAGTCTTTACACCCACTGGATGACGTGATAAAATGAAAATGACAGGTAATTGCCTACGTTCAAAGCGTTTTTCTTTTGCATAATGGTATTCCGTCTGGTATGCTTGTATTTGTTTGTTGTTATTTATTATTCATACTTCACTGAGCGATGCCGCGGCAGAATAGCCGAGCGCACTAAGGCGCCCCGCTGCGGTGCACGCGGCCGTTCGCCGTCGGTAGTTCGAGTCAACGCTCGGGCATGGGTGTTTATTTGTCCTTGGCATAAGTTACTTTAAGTTAGCGAGTTTGTAAGCTTAGGGACTAATGACCAACGTACTTAAGTCCCTTAGATTTACAAACATTTGGACACTATGCCATTGAAGTTTCCACATTCTCGTTTTGTCATCTGGAGATACCGAGGAGCTATGGACGTTAGGAAATGGAGAAACAAGTGGATAAATAGAGACATTTCCGACGAGTTCTGCTGTTTGAGTCAAGTAGAGTGAGACAACTGCGGAGGCAGACAGAAACATTTGCGCCGTGTAGAATGACAGTAGGCAGAACTGGGCAAGGAAATGGCTGTCTCGTTTTAATTAGGATCGTTTTGAACTTAGTGGCTCTCCATGTTCAGGAAGACGTTCGGAGTTTGAATAAGTATGTTTAAAGGCATTAATTTACAGTGATCTGCGTCCGTGTACTCGCTAATAGTCTTGTGTAGTTCGCGAACGAACTAGTTCGAAATAGCGCTCCCACAGGCGAACTACGCGAACTAGTTCCCAGATCCCTCGCCTCTTAATTCGTCCGCTGCTTTTCCGAAGACTGGCGGGGAACAGCGAGAGGTCGCAAGAGTGTGCAGAATCAGGTGATTCTCTTCTGCCAGTTAGTGTCATTTCGAGCTGATTCAGTTATGTATTTAAAAAAAGTATTTTTACTCGCCAAAATAAACGCATCTATCATATTTTGTAGGTAATGACTCTTCATTGACCTAATAAATACATAAATAAATCCATTTTAAAAATAATGTACTACGAGTACTCTGTTTATAAAGTAGCTGGATAGCACTATATCACCCATTTGTGTAAATAATTGGTTTATTTGCTAATTTGATGTGTAATTGCCCAAAAATACGGATTGCAGCAAACACTTGGGCAACACTGATCATTATAAAAGAAGCTACCGTAACAAAAGAATGAGCGTTTACAGCAGCAGTAGAAAAGCGAAAAAGGGCTAAGGAATAGGAGCTGACGAACTAAAAAGAGCTACATACTTCGCGACGAAGCGCTAACTAAAATATGCGCTACAAGTAGCGAACTAAAATGTGTGCTACCGGTCGCGAACTGTTATGCCAAACGTACCTCGCTCCTCAGTTCATTACATCCTTTTCCGAAGACCGACGGGCAATAGCGAGAGAGCGAGCATGCCTTCTGCCGATAAGAACCATTTCGAGGTTAGCGTCTGCCAGCTAGAGTTAAATAGTTCAGTGCTACAATAATTCTGTTTTAAAGTATTCTGCACTCTGCAATATCTGACTAATAAATTCCATAATGCCAAGATATAAAGATAACTCAGAACTTAAACGCGAGAAATTATCCACAAACTGTTTCTTTTGATTTGCGTGATATCGTTAGCGGCTCACGCAGCAAGCGCATGAAGCAGCTAGGTGGGGGAACTTATCCCTCCACCTGCATGCGCAGACCACGCCGCTCAGTCGTCAGTGGGAGCGAACGAACTAAAAGAGCGAACTATTTCGCGATAGAGCTGCGAACTAAAGTGAGAACTCCCGACCGCGAACTATTATGCGCAAGACTACCTGCTAAGTGGCAGATTCGGTAAACTGCGATTATTTCACCATCGTATGAAATTTACATGCGAAGCGGAAGGTTCAAGAAACGGGTGATTGGGTATGGCATGGTTTAAACGAAGATCACAAAAATCAGTGTGTGCACATTTGTTTATCTCTGTTTGCTCGTGAACAACAATAACCATTCATAGCTTGTATCATTACTGGTGACAGGAAATTAGATCTTTATGTTATTGTAAGGAAAAGCTTGTATCATTACTGGTGACAGGAAATTAGATCTTTATGTTAATGTAAGGAAACGAAATTAATGGCTGTGCCCAAATAAAGCTGAAAATTCCGATACAAAGACATTCATGCAACCACATACCACAATAGAGAATAATAGGCATATTTTGGAACAGTGACTCTTTGACATCTTATAAGTTGATGTAAACGAGGTCTTCCGTGGCCGTTGTTGTTGTTGTAGTCTTCAGTCCGGAGACTGGTTTGATGCAGCTCTCCACAATACCCTATCCTGAGCAAGCCTCTTCATCTCCACATACGAACGGCAACCTACATCTGTCTGAATCTGCTTACTTTATCCATCTCTTGGTCTTCCTCTGCGGTTTTTACCCCCACACACATGCCTCTAATGCTAAATTCACGATTCATTGATGTCTAAGAATGTGTCCTACCAATCGATCCCTTCTTTTAGTCAAGGTATGCCAGAAATTCCTTTCCTCCCCAATTCTGTTCAGTACTTCCTCATTAGTTACGCGATCTTCCCACCTAATCTTCAGCATTTTTCTGTAGCACCAAATTTCAAAAGCCTCTATCCTCTTCGTGTCCGAACTGTTTAATGACCATGTTTCACTCCCATACAAGGCAACACTCCACACAAATGCTTTCAGAAAGGATTTCCTTAGGCTTAAATAAATATTCGATGTTATGAAATTTCTCTTTTTCAAGGACGCTTTTCTACACATTGTCATTCTACATTTTATATCCTCTGTACTGCGACCATCATTTGTTATTTTACGGCCCAAGTAACAAAACTCATCTACCTTGTTTATTGTTTCGTTACCTAATCTAATTCCGTCAGTAGCACCTGATTTTCTGAGACTGCACTCCATTACCCTAGTTTTGCTCTTGTTAATGTTCATCTTATAAGCACCTTTCAGTACACTGTTCATTCCGTTCAACTGCTCTTCCAGGTCCTTCGCTGTCTCTGACAGAATTACTACGTCGTCAGAAAAACGCAATGGTTTTAATTCTTCACCCTGAACCTTAACTCCTTACCCTAATTTCTTCTTGCTTTCCTTCATAGCTTGCTCAATGTACAAATTGCTTAGCACTGGAGAAAGGGTATAACCCTGTCTTACTCCCTTACCAACCTCTGCATCCCTTTCATGCCCTTCATTTCTGACAACTGCTGTCAGGTTTTTCACTGTCAATAAATTTCTTCTGGGTGTTTGGCCAATTGTCAATATGTAAAAGTCCGACGTTTAGGTCACTGTTGCAAGTAGCCTCAGTCAGGGTATTTAGCTGACCGCTGAATGCAAGGGGTTGCTGGTACTTATATAATAGTGGGAGAAGCTGTTATCGAAACATGATTGGATATTGGTGGCGGAGGAGACGTTCTGTTTTGGTGTTTATATTGTAGCCTCTGATTGGAGGGAAGTGAGTTGGTTGCGCGCTGTCTTCCCGAACCGTTGTCACTGCCGTCGGCGGTGACAGACTACCAGGAGGAGTGCGGCAAAGACATAATGTTTAGAGAAGCAAGCGTACTTACGTAACAGCCATTTCAATCGATGAGGGAGATCAGAGAAATTGCAAAGCGACCCACCGACCTGAACAGAGAGGATGGGTACAGGGTACGGCGTCCTGGCTGTCAGCAGTCACAACTCTTCGGGACGACGGCGCGCGAACCCACTCATTCGCGCGGAAGACCACTACGGCCGTATGTGCAGAGGGTACCAGTTGTCTATATTACCGCAGTCTCATTTTCTTTAAAGTTGTTTCACTACTACTTCAATCTGTCAGGAAGATCGACCAAAAAAGAAAAAAGAAAAAAAACTGGAAGACTACTTGAAGAATAACTAATGCACTATAACGTCCGTCCGCATTCTCCTAGAGTGGCAGAAAACACTATACAGGAGTTTGGTTGGGTGATCATTCTGTACCGGGTTTCCTCTTTTCCGCAGACTAACTGTAGTACACCATGTTACCAGGCGTCTGTGATAGTATAGTGTTGTAGGAACTGTGACCATGATGTATTCGAACTCAGAAAAGGCGGAGATGATACTCATCTATGGCGAGTGTCGACAAAATGCAACTGAAGCCTGCAGGGTGGATGCAGATCGGTATCCGGACAGAGAGCATCCAACGCGCTGTACATTTCAAAATATCTACCGCCAACTGTATGCAACAGGTATGGTCGTAGCACGCAAACAGGCCCGTCACAGGAGAAGCGGGTGCTGTTGGTGTGTTAGCTGCTGTTGCCGTGAACCCACACAGGAGTACACGGGACATTTCGAGCCGGTGGACTGAGTCAAAGAAGTGTCATGCATACTGCATCGTCACCGCTTTCATCCGTTTCATGTGTCGCTACATCAGCAATTACGTGGTGATGACTTTAATCATCGAGTCCAATTCTGTCAATGGGCATTAACAGAGAATGCGTTGCAGTTTTACCTGTTTACCGATGAAACGGGTTTCACAAACCACGGGGCAGTGAATCTACGGAACATACATTACTGGTCCGTGGACAATCCTCGCTGGCTCCGACGGGTAGAGCGACAGCGACCGTGAACTGTAAATGTATAGTGCGGAATCATTGGCGACCACCTCATTGGTCCTCACTTCATTGCAGAGGCCCAAACAGCTGCAAAATACATCGCGTTTCTACAGAATGATCTGCCGACGTTGCTCGAAAATGTCCCACTGGAAAGGCGTCGACGTATGTGGTATCAGCATGATGGTGCACCTGCACATTCCGCAATTAACACTAGGCTGACCCTTAAAGGATGTTCGAAGGGTGCTTCATAGGACGTGGAGGAGCATCAATTGGCCAGCCCGTTCTCCTGATGCCGGCCGCGGTGGCCGAGGAGACTGAGGCGCTCCAGTCACGGTCTGCACGGCCACTACGGTCGGGGGTTCGAATCCCCCCTCGGGCATGGATATTTGTGCCGTCCTAGTTTGTAAGTAGTTCATAAGTAGTTTGTAAGTTTAGGGACTGATGACCCCGTAGTTAAGTCCCATAAACAATACAAACATTTGAACATTTTGTTCTCCTGATCTTACACCTCTGGACTTCTTTCTGTGGGGTACGTTAAAGGATCGGTGATCTCGGATACAAACGATCGAACAGCGGAGGAGTGGTACTCAAGCGTCAACTTTAGGTTACAATATCTTAGATTTTCCCCTAAATCGTTTATATAGATAAGGAACAGCAGAGGACCAATAACACTACCCTTCGGAACGCCCGATATCACCTCTGTTTTAGTCGATGCCTTACCATCGATTACTACGAACTGTGCCCTCTCTGACAGAAAATCCCCTATCCAGTCGCAAATTTGGGGCTATATACAATAACCACGCAATTTGATTAAAAGCCGTGTTTGAGTTTCTTCGGCTCAAAACCGCTGATTTCTACATTTGTATAATCAATAAAGTAACCTAAGCGTAGGTACACTGTTGTAAATAGTGAATCATCGTATATTATTCATGATTAAAGTCTCTCTTATGTGTATCTGTGGTGTTTATTAACCTTACTGCAAAAAACTACGATCTTACGTAACAACCAAGTCAATGAAGTCAAAGAATTTTTTTCAACTTTCTGGTAGAACGAGAGTATAGGTGGTTGACCAAGAACGTTATACAATACAGTCTAGTAACAGTAAAAATCGTTACTGTATAAAAAATCTGAAATATTTTACCAACTCCATCGAGTGCAAGCGGGATCGAGATAAGAAGAAGATTTAGACGGATGTTCGAGCGGCCAGTATCAGGAAATTAATTAAATAGTTGATGGGTATGGGTTAGATACTTTATGGTTTTCATTGGAGTGTGTAGTGAGAAAATCTGTAAATGGTGCCATGGTGACTACTTCCTATCTTTAAGAATTAATGGAACAAGGGAGTGAAGACTTCAAGTTTCTCGTACGAAATCGATATTCCTCCTGCCCACAGTAGAATTATTTGCTCACCCACTTTCACTGGTCAAGAAAGACGTGATTGTTTCTTCTTTCTCGATGCTTATTTAAATTGCAGACTACCGCTCACAAAAATAAGTTTAGAGCTTTGTTCTCTGCCATTCCCCTTTTTCTATTTTTCATCCAGTGTATACTACATCTGAGCTTGGTGTTTTGTTAATTGTTTTTCCATCATTTATGTTCCAAATAATCGTATCATTTCGACAATGCAGGCATCCTGTAGCTGTTGCGATACTCATCGAATCACGGAACAGATGAAATACTAGCGAAATTGAGTAATCTGCCTAACGTCTGCTCTCCAGTTATCGTGTACTCTTACCTGAGAATTTTCATCTTTATGACCGTAGCGAGCATCGGTCCTCTCTCATAGCAGGGGTTCCTGTTCGTTATGTACCGAACAAAAATTACAGCAACGAGAGAAGATTACAAACACGATATTTTGAAACTGACAATGGTAGCTGAGGTAGTCCACTACACTTGATAATACGAGTAAGACAATATAACATACATCGTCTTTCTTCAGGACAATATAAAAATGAGAACAAATATCTAAGATATATATATATAGAGAGAGAGAGAGAGTGAGAGAATATTGAAGTTATCGTTTAGCAGACAAATCAGAGATAGCACAAATGCCACAGTAAAGCTTGTTTAATCTGATGGCGCCCAGAGTTCTGTATGCAAACCGTTGCATTTCTGTAAACTCGTCGGAGTTCGTGTTCACTTTACTTACACGTACTCGTTCTAACCGTGAAATCCATGGCTGCTACAGCAAGCCAGAGCCATGATCTACTACAATGGCGGCAACTTCCGCACAACGGTAGTTATTCGATCGATACCGTCGAAGACTAGCAAGCAACTGTGAACGAGAGGCCTCTTTAGTTGGTTTTGTTACCGCGAGCATCGGACCGCAGTATGCGTTCGCCGACAAAATTAAGAAACTGTTAACATTGGTTCCGGTCCGCGCGGCCTTATTTCACGCTTCTTAGGTTGCTGTGCTTTAGTGGCGCAAGCGACGGACGTATGGGCGGTAAAGTGCTGTTCTGTCGCCGGCAGACACCGTGGCCAAGGACTCCACATAACAGTTAAAACAGCCTTGTGGCTGTTCGCCATATTGGGAATTTACTAGGGTTGGATCTTAAATAGTGGCAACACTTCTGTGAAGACACTATGTAATGGAATCTACTATTGTCGCTGATAGCACACGTTGTTCACATATCTACCTTACCTCCGGGCAAATGGACTTACTCGTACCACGTCACCGGCGTGCGCACAATCGAGGGAAACAGTCACTTGTGAGCGAGCGGTCTAACGTAACGCTGTCACTTGTGTTTTTGAAACAAGAACAACGGAGTTGGATCAAGACTGAATGTACCAGAGGTCATAAAGCACGACAGTGTTATCAAGGTCTTCAAGAGGGGTGCGGGGAATCGGCATTACCGTACAGAACAGTTCCACGTAGGATAAAAGGAAGGAAGGAACCGTCGTCAGCTTGGTCATTAGAGACGAAGCTAACGCTCGGAGATTTGGGTAGGAATGGGGAAGGAAAGCGGCCGTGCCCTTTGAAAGGAACCATCCCGGCATTTACCTAGAGTGATTTAGGAAAATCATGGAAAACCTAAATCTGGATGGCCGGAGGTGGATTTGAACCACCATCCTCCCGAATGCGAGGCCAGTGCGTTACCACTGCGCCACCTCGCTCGGTGTAGGATAAAAACCGTCAACGAAGGTCGGCAAACTGTGGCAGACATGTATCGGGCAGGTCGTCCTAGCGTCTCTGAAGAAGAAGTGCATACTGTTGCTGCCTTAGTGGACAGTGATCGACGCCAGAAGATTCACGAGGTCCCCAAGAAACCGGATGCGCGGACGTATAGAGCGCAAGCTGTAGCTGCTTTGTTCAGTCGATGGGACTGGTAACTACTATACTATCCACTATACTCCCCGGACGTAAGTCCTTGTGACTATTATATGATTCCGAAGATAAAGTAACCGCCGCGGTCTAAAGCGTCGCCGTTGCTCGCCGTGGAGGTTCGAGTCCTCCCTGGGGCATGGGTGTGTGTGTTTGTCCTTAGGTTAGTTTACCTAGGTTTAAGTAGTTTGCAAGCTACGGACTGATGACCACACAGTTTGGACCGATAGATTTACAAACATTTGAACATTTTGATGAAGTAACCACTTCATCGCATTCGCTTCAGAACTGTTCCAGAGATCCGACAGGCAATTGACCGCTACATTCGCACCACCAACAGAACAGGCTCTGCTAACGGTACACTATGCCTTCCACATCGCTGGCAATGGGTTCTACATAACGTTGGTGGCTACTTTGAAGAACAGGAACAGGTGCTAATATGCAACTCTTTTGTATCGGTTGTAAATAAATAGTTGCCCCCTTTTTATGTTCAAATCATCGTATAAAGATAATTAATTTGGAACCTGGAAAGATATTCAGTCCACACGAGACACTGGTCCTAATTGGGAAAGCAAACATTAAATTTCTGGGGAAAATTAGGTTCGTACTGTTTAATTGCCGATTAATTTCATCGACTTTTTCAATTTTAATCCGGCCGAATCTTGTGACATATCAATCGAGCCGTAATTTTGCGTACAGTTGCAATTCATAAGCGGAAAGTCGATATCTGTTTTCATAAAAGCTGCACAAGGTGGCAAATTGGCACTTTTGTGTTCAGCTCTACAATCCAATCTTGTTTACGATCAGGTGATTCATAATATCATCGAACGTGCGTATTGTACATACTGAATGTCTGTAAATTTGCCTGTATTTTGGGAAAGAGCTGTGCACAAAGTAATCTTTCCTAACGTGAGCGATTTTCGAACACCGTTTATTTGTAACATCACCTAACGATTTTGGCCTCCACACGAATACGACAACAGATATTTTTTTTTTTTTCTTTGCTGTAACATTTTCTTCTGTATGTTTTTGTGGCATCTGGCGAACTCGTTGGTTACACGGTCGGAATTTTGCTCTGTTTTACTTTGAATAAAGTATTCACAACGTACCACTGCCTTTCATAATAGGCAATGTTGCTAGAAGTGTTAATCACAGGCAACGTTTCTTGTAAATTAGAACACAAGATTACAAAATGAGAATTATCCTTGGTTACAAACATATCTTCCTTGCTCGCACCTTCTGCCTTAACGTTTTAAGTTATCTGGTCTCACAGAGGCCGGTCTGTTGTTTGGTTCATGGTTGGGATGCTGTAGTTTGGATTGTGACTTGTGGATCTGTAACGCAAAATTGGAAGTTATACATATAAATGTAACTTAAAAGGAGGCCGCATGCATATCAGATCTTTGTATTTTTTTATTGTTTTTATTTTATTTTTTATTTATGTATTTTTTATTTTTTTTATTTATGATCGGCGAAGGTCTAAGCTCAACTACCACTCAGCCACAGCCATTCGATCCAAATCTCAAAAGTCTCGATAAAACCGACTTTTTTTAAGATTTCATGATGCCTTTCATAACCAGTAATAAAGGGAAAGTACATGACGGTCATAGTTGCTCATTCGTTAACATCGTAGCTTGACGACTAAAAGTAGGACTTGTTGTTCGAATCTCCGCTTCTGATATATATTTATTGTTAAGGGGGAAAAACAATTGAAAAAAGAACAACATGAAGTGTCCCTATAAGTACGTCTATCCCCAGGATTGGCGATCCTACACAGAATCTCGAAATTTAGCGAAGACTTCAATGCGAGATGCCTACAATACTTTTCACAACGAAACTCTTTCTCGAAATTTGACTGAAAACCCAAAGAGATTCTCGTTCAAATGTTCAAATGTTTGTATAGCTTATGGGACTTAACTACGGAGTCATCAGTCCCTAAACTTACAAACTACTTATGAACTAGCTGATACTAAGCACGGCACAAATATCCATGCCCGAGGGGGGATTCCAACTCCCGACCGTAGTGGCCGTGCAGACCGTGACTGGCGCGCTGCAGACCGCTCGGCACTGCAGCCGGCTGCTACAGCGACGTTGCGGCACTAGCTTCTATACACACAGGAGACGAGAGGTTTTCAGTTGCATCTCGTAAATGTAAGCTATTATGCAATACAATTGCATATAGTAATTCGTTCTTGAGCTGCTACCACAAAGCAGCAATTAATTAACGGCATAATAATGTAGACAAGAGCACAAGAACACACACACTTTCAATAACGTAGCAAAGAAATATGGAAAATAAGCGTTTCATCATGACAGATGCGAAATAAACAATAATCAAGATAGTAACTTCTTTCTCTACGTTTCATAATCACAATGCTTTTCACTCACCGAAGTACGGCGACAGTTGTGCAATTCCACCCAGCTCCTCATCTTCACTGTTGTTGCAACTGCCAAAATCGTCGTCATCGTAGTCATCACCAAGACAAATCATTAACTGTTCACGATCACTGATGATCCCTTCCATTGTCTGCGTTGCCCGAATCAGTTTATCAACGTGTTCGGCCTTTTTTTTCCCTCCAGAATGCAGCATTCACATTGGCAACAGCTTCACGCAACAGCCTTTCCACCTCTGTTATTGTGAAAGAGTTACTATTATTCCTCATGTAATTCTTCATGTCATTCCATACTATTCCATAGGGTTAAAATGGCAGTGATATGGCAGCAGCCTTATTATATTTTGACTCTGCTCCTTCGCGATTTCGTCTACTACTTATGTGGACGTAATAGGCTTATTTTGTTTCACGGGCGAATATAAAAGAAGTTTTGACATTGACCTATCTGCAGCTATATTTCTTTCTTGTATCCACTGCACCATAACTTCTTTCCGATCGTTTGAAGCGAGAATGAACTGCCTGCTCAGAGCTTAAGGCCTATGCTTCAAAGTTTTTATTCATACGACATCGAGAACTTAATCAGAGAACGTCAGTAGACAATCGCTTTTTCGGTGACAATTATGACTTGAAGTCGGAAAGTCAAGTTAAGCCACTCACAGTAAAACAAATCGCAGGGCAAAAGGCAACACATGGTAAACACGCGGTAGACAATACACACAACGTTGTTTACGGCAGCACTGAACAAAGCCGGCAACGCGGGAACGTTTGACGTTACGGCACGTGACCACTGGAAGTGTTTAGCGCGCTGTGATTGGATCGTTCCTAGCGACTAGCGCCACAGTCTAACATATACAGTCGCGACACTCTCTGCTGTAAGAGTTGTTACCAACTGACAGTTGCAAGCTCCAATCGGTAGGGAAGCCGCCGAAGTAGTGATGTTTGTTTATAATTCTTTTTGTACGTAATTAACGAAATAGTTAGTATAATTTTTGCGTTATAATAATTAGTAAAATAACAAAAGGCAAACATAATACTGAAATTAAAGTAAGAGCAGCCGAATTTAACTGATTCAGTGGTATAAAGAACACCTTCGTCATGAACAAATACTTACGAATATGAGTGTATTTGCAGCTTATTTCGCTGAAAGTAGAATATAAACATAATGTAATAGTAAATTTCTATCATGGTATTTTTCATACTGCGACAGGCAGTTTTTTGACGTGTATCAATTCGGTGTGGAGTCTAATGATCCGCAAATTTTTACACCTCACTCGTCTTTCTCATACATGAATAATCTTTTGAGTGTTATTACTTCAGCTTAAAAAGGCAATGTTTTGATGATTCTTGCTTTTTGTGGTTGATATGTAGCAACCATTATGGAATTGGGGTGTTATTTGTTGGAAAGCAGTTTGTTTGCTTTGTCGTTTTATTGCCACGTTTCTGACGTTTTTCCTTCAGCTATAACGGTGGTAGCTGATTTGGTACGTTAAATGCTGTAGTTATTACATTCTATGTTGGTTTCCTACGTTAAACCGCTTTT
Source organism: Locusta migratoria (assembly GCA_026315105.1). NCBI lineage: Eukaryota > Metazoa > Arthropoda > Insecta > Orthoptera > Acrididae > Locusta > Locusta migratoria. The sequence continues at coordinate 15,319,774 of CM048747.1, read as the reverse complement.
ACTGGAAAGAAATCTTAACGTTCCTTCGTAGAAAAGCGACGACTCTCTGCTAAAGGTCAGGTCTTCTGGTGCTTCCGAGCTATTTTTAATAGAGAATGAAATTATTCAGTTAAGCCTGTACGTTACAAAATAATTGTAAAGAAACTGTCCTGTAAGGTACCGTTTCGTACCTTGTCAGCGATCTTAGGAAACCCAAGGAAGGTAATGTGGAGCTATTTTTAAATTATGACCTATATGTATGGCATTACATACGTCCCCTAATGTAAAAAGTATGTTACAATCAATATACCCGACACTATTCGCAATCATTCAATTTGTATTCAGAAATCAGATCAGTGGGAGTGTCGTGACTGTATATGTTAGACTCTGACTAGCGCCTCGCGCTTCTTGCTCTTAACTTGTTATTTCTAAACGTCAAGTGCAAAGTTTCAGCGGCCCGGGTTTAGTATCCTGCTCAATCCGACATATCTACATGTACATCTACAACCCTACTCCGCAAGCCACCTGACGGTGTGTGGTGGGGGGTACCTAGAGTACCACTATCGATTTTCCCTCCTATTCCAGTCACGTATTGTTCACGGAAAGAAGGTTTGTCGGTATGCCTCTGTGTGGGCTCTAATCTCTCTGATTTTATCCTCACGATCTCTTTGCGAGATATACGTAGGAGTGAGCAATATACTGCTAGACTCCTCAGTAAAGGTATGTTCTCGAAACTTCGACAAAAGCCCGCACCGAGCGAAAGAGCGTCTCTCCAGTCTTCCACTGGAGTTTGTCGATCATCTCCGTAACGCTTTCACGATTACCAAATGATCCTGTAACGAAGCGCGCTGCTCTCCGTTGGATCTTCTCTATCAATCCCACCTGGTACGGATCCCACATCGGTGAGCAGTATTCAAGCTGTGGGCGAACAATTTTCAGACTGCATTTCCTTAGAATTCTCCCAATGAATCTAAGTCTGGCATCTGCTTTACCGACGATTGATTTTATATGGTCGTTCCATTTTAAATGTCTCCTAAATGACTACTCCCAGATACTTTATGGAATTAACTGCTTCCAGTTGCTGACCTGCTATAGTGTAGCTAAATGATAAAGGATCTTTCTTTCTGTGTATTCGCAGCACATTACATTGAGATTTAATTGACATTCCCTGCACCATGCGTCAATTCGATCCAGATCCTCCTGCATCTCAATACAATTTTCCATTGTTACAACCTCTCTATATACTACAGCATCATCCGCAAAAAGCCTCAGTGAACTTCCGATGTTATCCGCAAGGTACGGATCCCACACCGGTGAGCAGTATTCAAGCTGTGGGCGAACAAGTGTACTGTAACCTACTTCATTTGTTTTCGGACTGCATTTCCTTAGAATTCTCCCAATGAATCTAAGTCTGGCATCTGCTTTACCGACGATTGATTTTATATGGTTGTTCCATTTTAAATGTCTCCTAAATGACTACTCCCAGATACTTTATGGAATTAACTGCTTCCAGTTGCTGACCTGCTATAGTGTAGCTAAATGATAAAGGATCTTTCTTTCTGTGTATTCGCAGCACATTACACTTGTCTACATTGAGATTCAATTGACATTCCCTGCACCATGCGTCAATTCGATGCAGATCCTCCTGCATCTCAATACAATTTTCCATTGTTACAACCTCTCTATATACCACAGCATCATCCGCAAAATGCTGTCTGCGGCCTGCCACAGTTCTTTTACGTTCAGCATAACAGTAGACCCAGGAGTACAGAAGATTGCGCAGTGACTCTCTTTACATCCTGAATACAGTGAAACTAGTAAGGATTTAAGAGATACGTTCTTTATTTTTTACCTTAATTGTGGAGTCATTAATAGCCGAGGATGAGTGGCCTAGCGCTCTAATGCCCCTAACTTCGGAGCGTGCGGTTCTCGCCGTCGGAGGTTCGAGTCCTCCGTCGGGAATGTGTGTGTGTGTGTGTGTGTGTGTGTGTGTGTGTGTGTGTGTGTGTGTTGTCCTTTCCTTGTACTCAAACCTCTAGATAGTCAGATCGCTTCCAAAAGTTGTATATCGACAGAGTATACATCAGAGGACATCGAAAGAGTCCACAGAAGGGCAGCTCGTTTCGTATTCTCACGATACAGGGGAGACAGCGTTACGGAAATGATACAGGATCTGCGATGGGAATCATTACAACAACGGCGCTTATCGCTGCGGCGTGGGCTACTTACGAAACTCCAGTCGCCAACATTCCCATCCGAATGCGAATATATATTGTGACTACCACTTACATAGGTAGAAATGACCATCAGGCCAATGAAAGTTACATAATTCGAAAGATTGTTTGTCGTAGATTTCACGAATATAAATGTGTGCATTTAGCCATTACAAGTGGTAAAAAGAAGTAGAAATTTTCGTATCTACAGCTTGGACCAAGTTCTACATTCTCCAAGAATCAGCTCACTGATTGGCTATTCGCCTCGACCAAAGACGCTGTAATGCAGCGCATCTGCAGTATTAAAATAATGTATTCAAATAAGTGAATATAGAAACATGGAGTGCTCCCAACTCATTTTGTTGTGCCGTTCAAATGCTTCATTTTCGCAGTGATTAAAGGAAATAGATGTTTTCACATGAATGCCGATATAAAAAAATGATGTTCCGGGAGAGGCATCTAGCGGTGCACGGGTGGAACTACGAAGTCGACATTTTGTCAGTTCTGGAATTTCTGAATATCGCAGTATCGAAATAACATTATTACTTGGCGTTGTATAAATATACGAACACCGAAATTGTAGTGCCATTTCAAATATTAGGCTAATTAAAGTTATACAGCTCGAAAATGGCATGAGAAGTATATACTTCCGTTTTTATTTGTTGTTATTGTGTCAGGCATTTTCCTTAACACGTAAAAGATACTATTTCATACCTCCCAGTGCCGGTTAAATTTTACCAAATATCCCAGCGGCCTCCTATGATAATGTTGGCAACAGATGATGAATAGTGAGAATCCCGTGAGTCTTCATTTTAGCCAATCGCCTGACAACGCTGATGTTTTCTCATGGAATCTTCGCTTTACGAGGGCAATTATTTTTACTGAGCGGACGAGGGTAAAAACAAGAACTTGCCAACCATAAAGCAGGAATAGCATTATTTGTTTACTTCATGGTCTGTACGATACACTAATCGAGTCATTCTATGTGGTTCGAACAAATGGGCAAAGATTTTCTGCTGGCGGCGTTGGCCGAGGGGATTGAGGCGCTCCAGTCACGGTCTGCACGGCTACTACGGTCTGGGGTTCGAATCCCACTCGGGCATGGATATTTGTGCCGTCCTTAGTATAAGGTAGTTGATAAGTAGTTTGTAAGTTTAGGGACTGATGACTCCGTAGTTATATCCCATAAGCTTAACAAAGATTTGAACATTTTTTTGAAAGATTTTCTATCGTGTTGTTGATGTTGCGAACATAATCACGCGAGGCTGCCGACATGATACGTTAAACTTTACCCCCAGTGACTATTGTAAACCGAATTAGCTGATTTTCGACCACAGGCAATACCAGTAGACATTAATGGCCGATGTCGAGATCGCGATCAACGTTCGGTATTTACCGAACAAAGACCAGCTCCTCCGTACCGTACTGGAATATTCAGATTTGCCGCCTCCCGCAGAGTTTTAGAAACAAAAGGCCCCGCCCAGCCTGCGGCAGTGCTTGCTCGCCGCGGCCATGTCTGCCTCGCCGCCGCTGCTCGTTAAAACTGCGACTGCTGACTGGCTGGCCCGCGAGCCGCGTGGAGTTCCCGAAAGCCATTAATTCCGCCATTGCTGCCTCTCGTCGGGGAACTTTTCTGTTCGTTTCCTAAGTTGGCTGTTGGCGTCGTTAGGAAGTAATCATCCGCCGCCACTGCGATAACGGTCGGCCATTGCCCAGTGGGAAAAGAGGAAAGAAAAGAAAGGGCCCCATTCCGCGAACAACAGGCTGTTCGACTCGTGAATGCTGAAAAGTTTATGGGAGTGTTAAGACAAAGAAATGTTCGCGGCCTATTCCCTTGAAATGACTGCCGAGTTTTCTTTGCGGACTCAGTGTTCATGCCTGAATTTAGTAGTGTGGTGCAGGCGTTGCTTGCTGGGGCTCTCGTGAATTACTCTCTGTCCCGCGAAATTGCTTGCACATAACAAGTAGTGGACCTTGGAATACGCTGTCGCCCTTCTTTCCAGGCGTCGACTACCCATCTCACGTATGTTAGTTGTACTATATTTACGCAGTGTTTTGTACACGGAGTCAAGAAAGTAGTATGAACACCACGCACTGTACCACATCTTGTTGAAAACTAGTCGTGTGTAGTTCGCGAACGAACTAGTTCGGAAGAGCGCTCCCGCAGGCGAACTAAGCGAACTAGTACACGGATCCCTCGCCTCTTAGTTCGTCCGCTCTTTTTCCGAAGACTGATGGGGAACAGCGAGAGGACGCGAGAGCGTGCACAATAGTGTGATTCCCTTCTGCCAGTTACCGTCATTTCGAGCTGAGATGCAGCTCAGCTGTAGTTTCATAGTTCACTGCAACAAATTTTCTTTTCTAAGGTATTCAGCAGTGTGTAAATACAACCCTCATTCCATAGTGTAAACTTGATAATTAGAAGAATGATGAATATTTAAAGAATTATGATATTAATCACACACAAAATTTAATAAAATACGTTGTCACTCAGGGCAATTTTTTTGTCTCTAATTGTTAAGCTACAAATTAGAAAAGTTTCTTTTGTTAATGTTATAGGTATATTCTTTGTGCAATATAATACTTGACCTGTACCATAGTAGTATTATTTTTTGTTGATCACTTCCAAAACTTTATCAAAATTAAAGTCATTTATAAAAGTGCATTTTTATTCCCGAAAATAGACGCATTTAGCATATTTTGTAGGTAATGTTCCTTCAACGACCTATTAAATAAATAAATCCATTTTAAAAATAAAATACTGCGAGTACTCTGTACGCAAAGTAGTTGAATACCATCGTATCATCCATTTGTGTATTTTGGTTTTGGTTTATTTGCTTAAGTATTTGATGTCTAATTGCCCAAAAATACGGGTAATAGCATACGCTTGGGCAACACTGAGAATTATATAAAAAAGCTGTCATAACAAATGAAAGAGCTCTTTTAATAGCGATAGCAAAAACCAAAAAGAGCGGACGAACTAAAAAGAGCGATCTACTTCGCAGCCGAGCTGCCAACTGAAAGGGGAGCTACCGGTCGCGACCTAAAATATGCGCGATCGGTCGCGAACTAAAATATGTGTAATCGGCCGCAAAATAAAATATGTGCAATTGGTCGCGAACTAAAACATACGTTACCGATCGCGAACTATTGTGCCAAACGTATCTCGTTTCTTAGTTCGTTGGATTCTTTTCCGAAGACCGACTGGCGCGCAGCAGAATTAAAAATCGAGGTGAGCGTCTGCCTGCTAGATTACATAGTTCAGTGCTACAAAATTTCTGCTTTGAAGTATTCTGCACTCTGCAATATCGGACTAATAAATTCCATAATGACAATATATATAGAGGTAACTCTATACTTAAACGCGAGAAATTATCCACAAACTGTTTCTTTTGGTTTACGTGATATCGTTAGCGGCGCAAGTAGCAAGCGCATGAAGCAGCACCTGCACGCGGAGACCACGCCGCTCTGCCGTCACTGGGAGCGAACTAAAAGAACGAACTAGTTCGCGGAAGAGCCGCGAACTATAGTGAGCGCTCCCGATCGCGAACTAGCATGTGCAAGTCTATCGAAAACTGGCACCACCGCGACCGAGATAACAACGGGACGCAATTGCAGTGCAGAACTGCCGTAAGAAGTCTTGGACACGCCGCGGTGGAGTAGCCGAGCGGTCTAAAGCGTCTCGTTGCGGAGCGCGCGGTTGCTCGCCGTGGAGGTTCGAGTCCTCCCTGGGGCATGGGTGTGTGTGTTTGTCCTTAGGCTAGTTTACCTAGGTTTAAGCAGTTTGTAAGCTACGGACTGATGACCACGCAGTTTGGTCCGATAGAATTACAAACATTTGAACATTTTTTTAGTCTTGGACACGACCTTGCACTACATTACACGTTTATTCCAGCGCCAGTCAGCTCAAATGACCGGTGAAATGCGTGATCTCTCTGAGACAAGTTACCAAGTCCAGAGGGGTTGGCACACTTGTGAGCAGGTAGCAGGCGGTCTACAGGGGCACCAACAACCTGTTAGCCGGCCACCACTCTGTTGTTACATCTGCGACGCCTTTCTGGGATGTTGTGCAGGGCCAATTGTTTTCCACTTACTACGATGCGAAACTGTGGTTACTTCGCACTTCCATGTAATGGTAACGATTTTACTATGCACATGCTTATTTTTTCTACCTGTATGTGTGGCTTTTCGCACTTACAATTTGGTTTTCAATTAATTTTGCAGTTTCCTGCAGAATATAACTATAGCATCTGACGAAGAAGTGCATACTGTTGCCGCGTTAGACGCTACACGATTCCGTGTGGTCGCCCACGAACTCGACTTAGAAGTTTTGCATGTACCTTTAAATGTTGTTGTAACAGTTATTTCTATTATTGAAGTAGCTCATTTCCTATCGTTTGATGTTGGCAAAGTTAACAAAGGTACAATAGTTCGGATGCCCCGTAATCTTATTTACTTTTCTATTTTGTTTTCCAATATTTAAATCACTTGAATGTAAAATTCTTCAAACATAACGTAATTAACAACTATCTAATCGTTATTTTTATGACAAATTTACGCATCTTGTTTGTTCTTACCTTTGTATGTAGACACGTAGAAAACATCGCCATCACCCAGTGATGTCTGACTATGCAGACTGCGCAGGAAAACGCAGTAGCAGCTGTGCAGACGACCTTCCAGACACATCATCGTAACTCTTCGCAGAGCGAACAAGCAAAGGCAATACACATATTGCAAGGAAAGCAAAGTGACTTCATCTCAGCGTCATCCACTTCAAAGGCGTGCGCACAATCGATGGAAACACAGTCACTTGTGAGCGAGCGTCAGCGTGGTACAGAAACCACCTGATTCAGCGTCATCCACTGCTCGAAAAGCCGATGAGGACTGCAAAAATGTAATTTAAGAATTTTAAATTTGAAGCCATAATTATTAACAACCTTGTACAAAACATATATAAAATTAAGAATCAACCAAAACTTACTTACGCGCATTTTGTATATATATATATATATATATATACGAGATTAGATTTATATTACCATATTTTTCGAGAGTTTTATAGTTAACTTGCTGTAAACCCGGCGTTGCCCAGGTGTTTATTTATTCTACACTCTCGTAGTCCACATCCCCTTCGGTACCCTCTGTCATGTACCATACAAACATTTATGTACGCAGTGATCTTCCTCTAGGTTTAGAGGTCATGCGTGCAAAAATTCATAAAGATTGGAGCAAAAATATGCATTCTGTAAAATTCCGAAAGTACCCTCCGCCCCGCACCGAACGAAATTTTATACACACAGTGACATTTCTCTTGTTTTTAAGGTAGAATGTACAAAATTTCATCAATATCGGAACAAAACTATAGATTTCTATGGAATAGAAACGCAGGGTCTCATTGAAAAACGAACTTTGTTGTCACCCCCAACCAAAAAAAAAAAAAAAAAATAAATAAATAAATAAAAATAAAGAGAGAGAGAGAGAGAGAGAGAAAAGAAAAGAATCTATGAAATCGGTCGAGCCGTTCTCAAGATATGGCGCGATCAAGGTATTTAGAGATCCATGCACCGTATGAAACTTAAGATAGACGGTAATGTTCCTCTTGTTTTGAAGGTCAAGCGTGCGAAATTTCGTGAAAATCGGAATGAAGTTGTAAATTTCGTGAGTATGCCATGTACATATCACAAAATACTTTCTTAGCTGACGTTTTGTACCTATAAACTATATTCCTGCCAAATTTCAGCTTCACAGGTGAAAAAGTTTTCCAGATTTCGTGTTTAGTCAGTGAGTGAGTGTCCATTCACTGTTATATAGATTGAGATTAAGAAAACAGATTGCTTAATTTTGGATGCAAAAGAATTAAGGGAGACTTACAGACAAAAATAAATAGTAACAGGCAAATCTGTAAGCTAACTTTATTTTATACAAGTACATGACTAATGCGACAGTTATACGGCATCTACAGCGAAACTGAGAGCGGTAGACTTCTTTTCGTTTTATTATTTTGTGTCTGTATGTGTGTGTGTGTGTGTGTGTGTGTGTGTAGGGGAGGGGGGGGGGGGGTTGTCCAGTGACAAAACGCTTCATAAACGTCCGAAATTACATGCAAACTTTGTTGCGGGTACCTAACCACCCCCATTTTCCAATAACTGCATAAAACGGGTATTCGTACGAGGTGGCCTCTCATTATTTATGACGTCATATCTCCTGAGTTATGAGTAATGTTCTTTTGTTTTTGGGTCAGGAACCTTCGTGGGTGTAGAGTGAACAGGTGACCAAAGTTTCATTGCAATCGAATGAATGGTTTATGAACACATAGAGGACATACAGACAAAATTTATTTTTATATGTATAGATTGGTTTAAGAACTCGAACACAGCGAAAAATAAATAATAAGATTACAACGGTATTCGAACGACGGAACCTATGTTACCTTCATCGTCAATCTACAACACCAATGAATTCGCTACGCCGACAGTTGAAATAATTTGCACCATAACTTATATTTAAAATTGCTTACAAAATTTCGAAGTTCATTTACTAGATAATTTTTGGGAGTTGCATCGAATGACTTAGGCTGTTCACTATTCTAAGTCTGGATTTCACGTACCATAAGTATAGAAAAGTATAAAAATCCGATATCCATGAGTTGTTCTGCAGATGATATGTATTAAGAAATTATAGTAAAATACACCATATTACGATTACTTTAAACGTGACATCGACATTTGACAGTAATCGTACAGTGGTGAATTTTACTGTTCATATTTTGATTCATTTTATATGGGACATACAATTTGTATGCATTAGATTAACAAATCGATCATTTCAAAGACTGTGGAAACGTTGCTTTCATTTCTCTGGCTTAAATACGATGATCATTTACTTCGTTAAACGAGGTGACTGAACTGCACATCGCCGGCCGCGGTGGCGCTCCAGTCACGGTCTGCACGGCCACTACGGTCGGGGGTTCGAATCCCCCCTCGGCCATGGATATTTGTGCCGTCGTTGGTTGTAGGTAGCTCATAAGCAGTTGGTAAGTTTAGGGACTGATGACCCCGTAGTTAAGTCCCTTAAGCTTAACAAACATTTGAACATTTTTGAACTGCACATCGTCCTAAGTAATTTTATCGTATTTTACGGTATTTCGTGAAAGTCAGTGATTAAAAATGTTCAAATGTTTGTAGAGTCTATGGGACTTAACTACGGGGTCATCAGTCCCTAAACTTACAAACTACTTATGAACTACTTACAACTACTAAGGACGGCACAAATATCCATGCCCGAGGGGGAATTCGAACCCCCGACCGTAGTGGCCGTGCAGACCGTGACTGGAGCGCCTCAGTCCCCTCGGCCACCGCGGCCGGCAGTCTGTGATTGTTACGTATCATAAAACACAAGTCAAATATCCCGGAAAGTCTGGTTATAGCTAAAAGGTGCTATTATCTTAGAACAGCGAACTAGACTGATGTTGCGAAATTATCTTAAAATCGTAGTTTTCATGTTGTTTCTTTGAAAGATGTTTTCGTGTAATTCTTAGAGTTACCGCTTTAAAAATCGCAGGACTTTCTTATATCATTACTGTTTTCTATTATTACAGGTAAGCAGCCATGGATGATCAGAGTGTCACCCTACTACACACCTTGCGCTTTGAAGAAATTACATCTACTCAAAGTAAGCTATGGACGCTCTCCATCAACGACACATTTTAGCTTATCTGTAATGGCTTCAGAGATATCGCTTTAGTGGTTTTATTGCCTACGACCACAAGCGTTCGTGTGGATCTCCAGCTGTCACTACCGATGAAAATGCATCAATAGTTGACGAACGCCACGACGGTTTTAAATAAGTGGGTTGGAACTTAAATAGTGGCAACTATTTATTCACGACCGATTCAAAAGCGTTACATGTTTGCACCTGTTACTGTACTTCAAAGTAGCCACAAGCGTTGTGTAGAACCCATTGCCAGCGATGTGGAAGGCGTAGTACACCGTTAGAATAGCCTGTTCTGTTGATGGTGCGAATGGAGCGGTCTACTGCCTGTCGAATCTGGAACAGTTCTGAAACGAATGTCACGAAGTGGTTCCGTCACCTTCGGAATCAAATCAATTTCACAAGGACTTAAGTCTATTGAGTGTGGTGACTGGTACAGTACTTCCCAATCCAATCGACCGAACAGAGCAGCCACAGCTTGCGCTGTATTGCATTGTCGTGGCAAATGATGGCTGGGTTGCGCAGAAAGTGTTGCCGCTTCTTTCGCAAAGCTGGTCGCAGGTGATGCTCCAAAATCGAACAGTAATACTGTGCAGTGACGTTCTGCCATGGAGGTACGTAATGCGTTAGGATAACACTTTCACGTGCGACCTTCCTACCGGTTCTCAGGCTTGGGCAATACATAACTGAGGGTAGTAAAAGTTTATGGCTCGTTGTCTCTGTTCATAGTGTTGAGATATGTATGTCAGCATCTTTGTCCCAAACAGCTACCCAATCTGTTTAAACAAGATCAATAATTAATATGTAGTTTAGCCAGTCTATCCATCTGCATATGATGACGTGAAAATATATTTTACAAACATAAATTAAACCTCTGAATGATCAACAAAATGGATTCTAAGATAAAGAAGTGATTCACTCACGAAGTAATTCTTTATAAATGGAGTTTATTACTCTTATTAGACATGAAACTGCGGAGATGGTCCTACTTTATATATCGGTAAATAACTGAATATTTCCCCAATTATTGTTCATAAGAGGCCTATAAATATCACACGCACTCGATAGTAAAAGTTCCAAATTGTCACTAGTAAATTAGTGTAGTCAAGTATTTGTTATAAAACACAGTTTGTAATCACACGAGTACACGATTGCTGAATCATCACAATTCCTCAGCCCTACCACCGTGCATAGTTTATCACTTTTCAAGCAGAGACTACGTTCTGCAGTCACAGTCCACACATGCCTATCTCTTCAAATCACAAGTTCGTAACGCGGCTTCAGACCGCCCAGCGCCACAACCTTGTACCACTACGTCCAAGTTACGAGTCCCCTCCCAAGCGTCGAAAGCGTGCTCCCTCTGCTCCCAAAATTGTATCCTTCCGCGCATCCTAACACCTCATCTTTAAAATACAATTTCCCTTCCAAAATATTATGCATTTGAATATCACAAAATTAAATGCTTTGACGACCTCCCTACAAATGTTATTTACATTTAACAAACAAATATATATTTAACAATATTAAAAACGGCTGAGACTGAAGCTCTTTCCTGTTAAGCGTGGCGGCTCACTGTTCAAATATACTGCCGCCGTCGAAATATAGTTACACAATTAATATTTAATTGATCATGGCTTTTTAAGCAAACATATTCAGTTCTTATCCACAAATACGTATAATTGTTTATATATAAATTATCTGCCGCATAGCTACTCTTTTTAGTCGCCCGTGAAATATTTAACTGGCTGTGTACATTATAAAAATGAACGTTACTAAGAATAATATTAAATATAATAAAATACATACATAAATGTAATGCGCGCTGTTGGGTTCATGTTTTGTGTTTCTGTGTGGAATCTATGTTCTGACAAGAACGAAAAGCAGAACAAGAGAGTAAAACAAAGTTTATTGAAAGACTACGGAAATAACGTGGCACGTCTGTTAACCCAGATACGGCTGACGTCCTTGCAGAAGGACGAGAATGGCAACTTACCTTTTGATTCTTGTATTTAAGAATTTGTTCACAATGTCGTATTTTATTTTATTTTATTTTATTTTTGAGTAGCCTTCTCCCGTTGCAGATCTATTTTAGTTTGTATTGTTGATTGCAAAGTGGTTGGATACGAATTCGAAGTTGTTCATACAGAAGATATTGAAGACTTCCTCGTAGTTAGGTTTGTATTTCTTGAACATTCTTTAATTTTGGCGACGTTTATATGTATATATTTCATTTTACATGATATTTTATAACAATGATTCATCAGATTATAATTCTAAAACATTCATTTTCACGTCCTTACAGAAACAACGGCAGTATGGCAAAACTAATGGCGTGATTGTGAAAACAATCAATTTATCTTGTGCAATCCTATGAAGGTAATTAATAGCTTCTGAAAAAAATAATTCCGCTCTATCTGGGTTATGATTGGTAGCGTGGTGCAATGCTGTCCATTTGCTTCTTAAACTGTTACTGATAAACACTACGTATCAATAATTGTAAATATAAGTCTTATAATATTATTATTATAGTACTGAAAGTCATCGGCTTTTTATCTTGATCGGATACTGAAATTGTAATTATGGCGTTTTATTCTGCCAAGTCTGCTCAATGCATTAATATAATTGTATGTGCCGAATGATCATTCCCTGATTATATATGGATTTTTAGAATAATGTTTTTGGCTATATTGTATGTCAGTTGCAATATGGAATAGCCGCCCTCGCTCAGCCAAGCGTTTCCGGTTTCCGAGCACGTTAGGGACACCCTGATACCTGCTGTATCCCATTCACTGGGTCCAAACTGGTATCCGGCCGGCTGGGGAACGCAACAGCCTGGCAAAACCCGCCCTTCACATGGAAACAATCAGCTTCCCCCTGTATCTGTAATATAACAGTTGTACATGAGAGTCGCCATATCTTTCATCGTAGTAGGACTTTCGCGGCAACCCATTGTCGTGCGAAAGAAGCGACAACACTTTCTCCGCAACGCACCCATCATCACAAGCAACGCTCACGTCGGCTGTTAAAATCAATAGATATTTTGACGTGTTTTTTATTCGCTGTTATTTTAAAAGTAGATTTTACAGTACACTCGGCCGTTCTGCGTGGCTACACCTGTTAGGAATGAAAGACAGAAATGAAATGATCGTATGGCATTTGTGACCGGGAGATCCGGCGTGGGGTTGTTCGGCCGCCTACTGCAAGTCTTTTTACTTGAGTCCACTACGACGACTTGCAAGTCGATGGTGATGAAAAAGATTATGAGGACAACACTCAGTCCCCTGCCGGAAATCGAACGCGGGCTCCCTGCGTGGTAGTCAGCGACGATGCCTTCATTTTTTTGTTTTTTCATTTTTTTTAATTTTTTATTTTTTTTTTTATTTTCTACGTCTACATCTACATACATACTCCGCAATTCACCGTAAGGTGCGTGGCGGAGGGTACACTGTACCACTACTAGGCATTTCCTTTCCTATTCCACTCCCAAATTGAACGAGGAAAAAAAGAATGCCTATATGCCTCCGTACGAGCCCTAATTTCTCTTATCTTGTCTTTGTGATCTTTACGCGAAATGTAAGTAGGCGGCAGCAAGATCGTACTACACTCAGCTTCAAATTCCGGCCCTCTAAATTTACTTAACAGAAATTCACGAAAAGAACGTCGTCTTTCTTCCAGCGATCCCCAATTGAGTTGCCGGAGCATTTCCGTGACACTCGCGCATTGGTCGAACCTACCGGTAACAAATCTAGCTGCTCGCCTCTGAACCGCCTCTATGTCTTCCTTCAAACCGATCTGCTGCGGGTCCCAAACACTTGAGCAATACTCAAGACGTGGTCGTACAAGTGTTTTATACGCGGTCTCTTTTACAGGTGAAGTACATCTTCTCAAAATTCTCCCAATAAACCGAAGTCGGCTGTCCACCTTACTCACAACTGACCTTACATGCTCGTTCCTTTTCATATCGCTCTGCAATGTTACGCCTAGATATTTGAACGACGCGACAGCATCAAGAAGCTCACTGCTAATGCTGTATTCGAACATTATAGGATTGTTTTTTCTACTCATGCGCATCACCTGACATTTATCCACATTGAGAGCCAGTCGCCAATCCTCGCACCAACTAGAAACCTTGTCTAAGTCATCCTGTATGCTATTACAGTCAGTTTAAGATGACACCCTCCCATACACCACAGCATCATCAGCAAACAGCCGCAAATTACAACTTACTCTGTCCATCAGATCATTTATATAGATAGAAAATAATAGCGGTCCTATCACACTCCCCTGGGGCACGCCTGACGATACACTCGTCTCTGATGAACACTCGCCGTCGAGAACAATGTACTGCGTTCTATTACTTAGGAAGTCTTCCAGCCAGTCACAAATCTGTGAACCTATTCCATAAGCTCGTATCTTCGTTAGCAGTCTGTAAAGTGGCACCGCGTCGAACGCCTTTTTGAAGTCGAGAAAAACACAATCCGCCTGTTGCCCTTCGTCCATGGCTCGCAAGATGTCATGTGAGAAAAGGGCAAGCTGAGTTTCACATGAACGATGTTTCCTAAACCAGTCCTGATTCATGGAAAGAAGCTTTTCCGTTTCAAGGAAATTTACTATATTCGAACTGAGAATATGATCCAAAATTCTACATGAAACTGATGTCAACGATATTGGCCTGTAATTGTGTGGGTCAGTTCTCTTTCCTTTCTTATACACGGGAGTCACCTGCGCTGTTTTCCAATCACTAGGAACTTTGCGCTGAATTAAAGATTCGCTATAAATGCAAGCTATACGTAGGGGGCCAACGCCACAGAATAGTCTTTGTAAAACCGAACTGGTATTCCATCCGGAGCAGCAGACTTTTTCGTATTCTTAATGGGTAGAGATTGTTATCTGGCAGTTGCTGTAGCAGTTGTCATTGACTGACCGTGCTTCATTTCCGTGCACAGAGGTCCTAAGAATAGAATGTTTATGCGACGGATGATGATGGCTTGTGGCGTGCAGGTACCTGGTCCGCGTTTGTGGGTTTTGCTCGACGAAGACGATGTTGGTAACGGTGACGGCATAGCTACCCAGAGACTGTGGAAACACGTGTTTCAATTCGTAACCCGATGTTCCTGGTGGCTGCTTTGATGTGATCCACGAGTTATGGCGCGGCTCTTTCCGCGGTGGTGCTTCTGTAGCGCTCTGGCACAGAGTGCTAGGGGGAGGCACGCACCCTTTGGCTGGCAGGGCAGGGGAGGGGAGGGCGGCCGTGTTTGGGGATGAGCTGGCGTGTACAGCGCGCCTGATCAATAAGCCACGGCCGCGGCCTACCAGACATGACCTGAATACGTAACGCGCGCCGGCGAGTTTGTGGGGAGTTTGTGAAGACGCGCCGAGTGTGACTGGAATCCCTCCACACCACCGGGGCACTGCCGCCAAACGTGCGCCTCTGCCGAGCAGTAGAGTGGCCCAAGCCGCATGCCACAGCCCAGGGGAGGGTTGCAGATGAACTGCGCTACACTCAGGGGAGGCAACTTTCTCCAAAGAGGTCTTTCCTTTTAAAGGTTTTCAAACCTATTGAACCAAACTGCTATCGTCATCAATCCCTATACTTACAGATTTAAAAATAACTCACACCAAGGATAAAATAAACACAAACACGCATACACACTAGACTAGAAATCCAAAGGTCCAGGTCCAAGGATTTTTATCTGTCACTTTCCACTTCTTTCACCTCTGGCAGTATTGCTGATGTGAAAAATACCGAGTAGCACCTTGATTCAGAACCCACGTTAAACTGTAGGTCCCCCTATAACTGGCTGGGTAAGTCAGTTCGAAGGTCGGAGGAAGGCAACGGCATACCACCTCCAAACAGGACCATGCCAAGTAAAGCACTGTGATGTTCAAACCAATCTTCGGATTGATGGCTGGGTGTTTAACTAAGTGTATTTGCCTCTGTAACTTATAAAATAATAGGTGATGGGAAATTTTAATGCGGTAGGTCAACACAAGAAATGTTACACTTTCTGCGGAGCTATGAACATAGTTTATTGTTTAAATTTAATGAAAGCCAGCTCCAGTTGCAATTACTGGTGCTTTATTTAAGCCCACACTACCGGTTTCGGCCTCTATGTTACGCCATTTTCAAGTGTGACAGACCTGCATATAATGTGTAGCAATAATGTTTATATCAGAACATGCCGATTTTAATGTTTTGGAATGTTAAAAATGACACGCCCATTTTTCTCATGTCACCATTGGGCGCCAAGTTTTAAATTCTCTGAGTTCTATTGTTTTAATTACTTGACGTTGCTTTATCTACGGCATAACGTAAGTTTCCTTCTGCTTCTGTACAGTACCTTTTTACGTATGTAACATTCTATCTTGTACCATGTAAATTTTTGTAAACTTATATGCAGGTCTGTCACACTTGAAAATGGCCTAACATAGAGGCCGAAACTGGTAGTGTGGGCTTAAATAAAGCACCAATAAATGCAACTGGAGCTGGACTTTCATTAAATCGTACCACAGTTGCGGCAACAGCAAGCATCCAGTCATGGAGAAACTAATAGTTTGTTGTAACATTTTCCAAAGAGTTACAGCACAAAGATATAATTTTTTAAATGTAACAATAGCTATTTCTATCGTGCATTGGATTCGTTGAAACCAGCTGCGTCCAAATCAATTTAAACTACATTCCTATCACTGTTAGTTTGGGAGCTACAACCCTTCAAAGTTCCGGGGGCGGAGGCTGCGATAGCGTATCTGACTGGCCGAGTGGCTGTCCCCTGGAGCACCGCCCACTGTCTCATGACTACCAGCCAGTCAATGTTAATGTTCATCTTATATTTTTCTTTCAAGACATTGTCCATACCATTCAATCGCTCTTCCAGCTCCTTTGCAGTCTTACAAAATTCACTCCAAACGAAATGACACTATTTTTTAAAAAAAAAAAAGACAGTTTTCATTCTTCATGTTTTTGTGTGTAGCTACAGCGTGTAGCTACATCCTTCCCGCTTGTTTTCAAACTTAGTTTAACGTGTTCCCGTGAATGGCGCCGTCACAGTATGTCTTCAAGATGGCTGCTACACTTGACGTTCGTCAGAACAACGTGCTGTCATTGATTTTCTGTGCTGTGATAACGAGACAGTGGGAAACATCCACAAAAGGTTGAAAAAGGTATATTTAGATGCTGCTGTCGATCGCAGTACAGTTAGTCGGTGGGCCAGCAGGTTACGTGATGAAAGCGGGCACGGCAATATTGAGGGTCTTCCTCGCTTCGTACTGCACACACTCCAGACAATGTGCAGAGGTGCATGTGGTGACTGCTCATTATGTGGAGAAATGAAAATATTGTTCCTAAAGGATGTACCTATACACTGAAAAAATTTCAAACATGTGGAATAAAAACTGTATTTAAAAAAAAAATAAAGAAAATTGTGTGCATTTCTTTTGGAGTGACCCTCGTACTACGTCATCGGCAAACTACAAACTTTTTATTTCTTCTCCCTGCACTTTAATGCCCTCTCCAAATTTCTCCTTCCATTCCTTCACTGCCTGCTCAATGTACAGACTGAAAAATATACAACCCTGTCTCACTCCCTTCCCAACCTCTGCGTCCCTTTCTTGCCCTTCCACTCAAATAACCAACGTCTGGTTTTTGTACAGGTTGAATATAAATCTTCGATCCCTATATTTTACTACCCCTGCTACCTTCAGAATTTGGAGAGTGTATTCAAGTCGACATTATCAAAAGCTTTCTCCAAATCGACAAACGCTAAAAACATAGGTTTCTCTTTCCTTAGCCTATCTTCTAAGATAATTCGTAATGTATTCCCTCCGTGTTCCTACATTTCTCCTAAATCCAAACTGGTCTTCCCTCAGGTCGGATTCCAATTCTCCAATCGTTTGTAAATAATTCGTGTTAGTATTTTGCAACCATGACTTGTTAAACTGATAGTTCTGTAATTTTCACATTTGTCTGCACTTGCTTTCTTTGGAATTGGAGTTACGATATCCTTCTTGAAGTCGGAGGGTATTTCCCCTGTCTCATACATCTTGCATAACAGGTGGAACAATCTATTCATGACTGGCTCTCCTAACGATGTTAGCAATTCAGACGGAATATCATCTACTCCAGGGGCCTTGTTTCGATTTAAATCCTCCAGCGCTCTGTGAAATTCCTCTCGCAGTATCGTATCTTCTAGAACACTGCCTTCAAGTTTATTTCCTTTGTATAGGCCCTCTGTATATTTCTTCCACAGTTCAGCTTTCCCTTCTTTGCTTAGCACTGGTTTTCCGTCTGAGTTCTTGTAGCTTGTCTTAAATAGAGCAAACGAAAGAGTTTTATTTCCATTTACAGGTAAACAAACAGATCGGTAAGTTGCTTTGTAATAAATACATTTTACCCAGATTTCGACGACATGTAAGGGTGTGTTCATTAGAAGTATAAAATTATGACATGAGACATAAAAAATTAAAGCATCTTGTGCTTATAATTCCACGGCTCCTCTTCCCCGATATTATCAAAAGTGGCATTTATTTATTTATTTCATTTTTTATTTTTTGTTTATTTTTATTTATTTATTTATTTATTTATTGTTCGCAAAATGTTTATCTATGACTGTTGGTGAAGAGCTTAAGAGCTACACCTGCAATTTTTTTTTAAATCTCGAATGAGAAAGAGCATCTTTCAGACGAGAGCTCATCTTTATTATTTTATGTGGCCGCTGTTATGTGCATTTTATCAAATAAGGGAACTACATTTATGTGCAAAGATCTTTCTTTTATTAATAAATCCCTACCTCTCACATAAATTTGTATTTATGAATTTATATTAATAATTTTGCCTTTGTTTCCCCTTCCCATGATGTTTTTCCGCCTTGTTGCAACACAGCAACAGTGGAGGACACCGTTTCAGTTAATATTTAGTGGTGATACTTCGTGTAGCGTGTCCCCGTTTTCAAACTTTACTCCATATCGTTATCATTTACCGGCAATAGAACCTGCAGTCCATTTTTTGTAAATTTTTGGAATTCCGATGTGGTTGACGTGCGTAATATTCATGTCCAAATTTTATCATGTAACTAATTTCACTGTCTGCTACACGAGTCGTAGTTTGATATTGACGGACTGCCATCCACCGTTCGGTGTTGGTTAATAAATTATGAAAATTTCAACCACCGATGGGTCTCCTGTTAAAAATAATTTTTTTTTTGTAATGTTCAGATTGCACAACATTCCAAAATGTTCAAATGTTTGTTATGCTTATGGGATTTAACTGCAGGGTCATCAGTCCCTAAACTTAACAAACCACTTTAACTTATACTAAAGACGGCACAAACACCCATGTCCGAAGGGGGATTCGAACCCCCGACGGGGAACGGCATCGCCCATGGCAGCATAGCGCTTCAGTGCGCTCGGCCATTCCGTCGCGGCGCACAACACTCCACCGTTTATTAGCTTGCCGTTTCATTTAAATGCAGGTAAATAATTTTCCTAAATATTTCCGTAATTTTCTGCCCGCAATCTCGCATAGCTTCAAACTTCAAACCACTTCCTTGCGTAAATTAGTTAATCTGCAACATTAATAGCCAGGCCAGAACATTATATGCTGACGTCGTATAAAACAAAATCAAGTTTGTGCGTAATAAAAAATAAATTATATGCCACTTGAATACTAGCAGGATTTATTAAAGTTAAAACAATGTGGCTAGGCGCTATGGGTTGCCGTAGTGCTTGCTGTTAGGAGCGGCATCAGATTCCCATATGTTTTAATGTTATCATGTCTTGATGACCAGATGTTATTTTATACGACTTAAGCACAACTTGCTCTAATTGTTTACGTCTCATAATTTTAAAATTCTGATGGAAACATCCTTAGATGGTGTCGAACTCTGTATAAAGTGTATTTATTTACAAAGCAACTTGTGTAGCTGTTTTTTATTTAATTTTATTAATTTTTTTATTTTCATTTACAGTAAATAAAAAATTTTGTTCCTTCGACTCAGTTCAGAGGATATAAAATGCAGAATGGCGACGGGAAGAAAAGCGTTTTCGAAAAAAAGATAATAATGAGTGTAAAAAAGCCTTTTTAGAAGGCACTTATGTGGAGTGTTGCCTTGTACGGGAGTGAAACATGGTTGTCAAATAGTTCAGAGAAGAGTAAGGTAGAGACTTTTGAAATGTAGTGCTACAGAATAATTCTGAAAATTAAGTTGGTAGTTCACTTAACTGATGAGGAGTTACTGAACAGAATTGAGCAGGCATTTCTGGCATACCTTGACTAAAAGAAGTAATCGATGGTAAGGCCATTCTTTGACATCAAGGAATCGTCAAATCAGTATTGGATGGAACTGTGTGCGGAAAAAATCAAAGTCGGACACCAAGAGACGAATAAAGTAAGCACATTCAGATGCAAGTGCGTTACCGTCCTTATGGGAAGATGAGGCTAACTAAGCAAAGAGTAAGGTGGAGAGCTGCGTCAAACCAGTCTCCGGACTGAAGACCAGAACAAAAACAACAAAAATTTATTATAATTATTATTTATTTGGCATAGTGATATTACACATATGAAGGTTAAATTCAGGCGGTTACATCATGTACTTCACCAAACACAATACATATGATTGAAGAACTGGCAGAAGAAGGCATTTTGCTTACACAAGAGTTATCGCACTACATAAAAAAAGGAAGCGATTCTTGACACAACACAAAGTCTTATTGTATAACAGAAGTTGTAAAAATCTATAGTGATTTTATGAACCAAATTCAATTACTGTCGGGCCACCCCCTCCTTTGTTAGCTATTTTCTTTCAGTAAGGTGTTCTGCAGTAAAAGTTTTGTAGCCAATAGTTTGTTATATCTGTATTACATAACCACGTACCATCTTCATTATTCACAAACGTTGATAATAGGCTTTCAGTTTACCATGACATGTTAATATTTCCGTAAAATTAGAAGGTATTGGGAGTTAATTCATTAAACAGATAATAGGAAACTACAGTTAGTTCTGTCCCTGTTTTCAGTTTTCTGTCACTCAATCTCCAGTTTGTTCCTAAACTTCTCTCAAAGTTTTTTCTTTGCGGGGCTTGTAGGTATTTTGCTGTTACTTGCTGATTGCCGTTATCTATCCCCCGAAAACGTCTCACCCGACACTAACAGCTGCCGTAATCCACGACGAGATTTTCATTTTTCCAAGCAACAGTGGATTGCAGTGAAGTCAGGATCACCGCCGTTTATCTTACTGTTTAGCGCTATTTCCCGCACAATTAAATGTTCGAATCTTCGTAAAGCTTATGCGGGGTCATCAGTCCCTAAACTTACAATCAACACTCCTGGCCATTAAAATTTCTATACCACGAAGATGACGTGCTACAGACGCGAAATTTCACCGACAGGAAGAAGATGCTGTGATATGCAAATGATTAGCTTTTCAGAGCATTCACAACGTGCTGACATGAGGAAAGTTTTCATCTGATTTCTCATACACAAACAGCAGTTGACCGAGGTTGCCTGGTGAAACGTTGTTTCTATGCTTCGTGTTAGGATGAGAAATGCGACCATCACGTTTCCGACATTTTTAGTATTAGTGGATCTGGAGAAAGCTTTTGACAGTGTTGACTAGCATACACTCTTTCAAATTCTGAAGGTAGCGAGGGTAAAATAAAGGGAGCGAAGAGTTATATTCAACTTGTAAAAAATTCAGACAGCAATTATTAGAGTCGAAGGGCATGAAAGGGTTGCAGTGGTTGGGAAGGGAGTAAGACACCGTTGTAGCGTTTCCCCGATGTTGTTCAATCTGTACATTGAGCAAGTTGTAAAGGAATTTAAGGAGAAATTTGGAGAAAGAATTAAAGGTCAGGGTGAAGAAATAAAAAACTTTGCGATTTGCGGATGACACAGTAATTCTGTCGGGTACAGCAAAGTACCTGGAAGATCAATTAAACAGAATAGGCAGTGTCTTTAAAGGCAGATATAAGGTGAACATTAACAAGAGTAAAAGGAGGGTAATGAATTGTAGTGTTAGAAAATCAGGCAATTCTGAAGGAATTAGATTAGGCAATGAGACAAAAAAAGTAGTAGATGATTTTGTTACTTGGATAGCAACATAACATTTGCAGAATGGCTATGGGAAGAAAAGTGTTTTTGAATAGGCGAAATGTTTTGACACCCAATATTAGTTCAAATATTAGGGAGTCCTTTCTGAAAGCATGTGCCTGGAGTGTAGAATTGTATGGGAGTGAACGTGAACAACAAGGAGTTCAGACAAAAGATGATAGAAGCTTTTGAAATGTGGTGCTACAGACGAATGGTGAAGATAAGATGGTAGATCACGTAACTGTTAAGGAGGTGCTCAACAGAATTTGGAAAAAAAGGAAATTCTCGCCTATCCTGACTAAGAGAAGGGCTAGGTTGGTGAAACACTTTCTGAGAAATCAAGGAATCGTCACCTCAGCATTAGAAGGAAGTCTGTGTGGTAAAAATCGTAGATGGAGACCCAGGGACGAATACAGTAAGCAGATTCAAAAGGATGTAGGTTGCCGTACGTATTCTCAGGTGAACTGACTTGCACAGGACAGGATAGTGTGGAGAGCTGCATCAAACCAGTCTGCGGACTGAAGACCACAACAACAAGCCGTTATATATATATATATATATATATATATATATATATATATATATGTGTGTGTGTGTGTGTGTGTGTGTGTGTGTGTGTGTGTGTGTGTGTGTGTGTGTGTGTGTGTGGGTGTGGGTGTGTGGTGTCTGTTCTTTCGAACTGCGCCACAGAGTAATGCCAAGAACTAAATATAGGATAGTGGAAATATTTAGATTATCCGTCTATGCAATTGATAATTAATTAATATTATATCTCCACTATCAAATAATACAGTAACTGTGGGAAAAACTGGACAAAAAGAAAAAATGTTACTAAGTCAGTAGTTAGTGTCATACAAAGATACTGAATCAAAGAGCGAAGAGAAGGCGCGTACAGAATGATTAAATTTAATTAAGAATTGTTTTTAAGCGACCTAACTCAGTTGGTAAAAATGGACCGTGTATGTAATTTACAAATATTTTGTGCTAATATGCTCAATTGCCGTTCCCTGAAAACGACTCGTTTGCCATCTAGTGGTGATAGGCGTCATGGCCGCACGATTTCTGCACCACGTCAGGCCATTCTACATTCAAACTTCATCTGCCATAAGAACAGACGCCGTATCTATAAACCCAACTAGTACTTTTGATGACTCGCTTCCTAATGTAAATCTCTCATTAACTCCCCATTTAGTTTGGTGAAATTCAATTACCTTTGTTTTGGTATTGTTGATGTCCACTTTATATCGTCTTTTCCAGACGCCATTCCCTTCAGTTGTTATACATGTGTTTTGGTCTCTCCCTTAGAATTTCAACGTTATCAGGAAACCACGAACTATTTATTTCCTTCTTGTGAACTATAAGTAGTCTCTTTCCAAATTTTTGCTCTTTGCAGCTTGCTCAGTGTACGAATTAAATAACATTGACGAAAGGCTATGAACCTTGTCTTTTTCCCTACCCGCCCACTCCGTCCCGTTCATGCTCTTCGACTCTTATAACTGATTGACGGGTTCTGTTTGTTTTATTAAGTTTCTAATCTAATATTTTACCTCTACTGCATTCATAGTTTGAAAGAATGAATCACAGTGAACTTTGTCAAAAAATTATCAATATGTACAGAAGACACATCTTCTAAGATATTTCGTCGCATGTTTCTTTGTATCTCTTAAATCCAAAAAGCACTGGTCTCCAAAGTTAGCTGATGCCAGTTTTTCCAGTCTTCTCTAAATGATTCGTGTTAGTATTTCGCAAACATGAATTATTAACCTAAAAGTATTTATTTATTTATTTTATTTTTTTTTTATTTTTTTTTTTTTTTTTATTTTTTTTTTTTATTTTGACCTATCTCATCATTCTTGTTTTGAACTTGCATTATTACATTCTTCTTTAACTCTGGTGGCATTTCGCCTGTATCATAATAGTTTCTATAATGATTTTGCCGAAAATCCATACTTGTCAACGATGTCAACTAATTTAATTCAACTCTTCTTGCTATCGATACATGCTGTTTCCAATTATTTGTCTGAAACTGCACTAAAAGTTAATCGTGTGCTCCGTTTCCAAAGTTAATTTACATTCGAACCCATTCGTACCACGTATACAGTTTCTGACTGCCGTTGTAGAACGTGCTGTTTGTAATTAACGAAATCCAGACCATCGGCTACTGCCATCGGCGACTGTAATTTGAAATGGGCGTGATTTGCTACGTGTCATTACAAAACTACACCAACCAGTTAAATGCAAAGTCTTTCACGTAAAATTCCTACGCAGGAAGTTTCTGCAACCTTTATTCGGACATTTGATCGTATGTTGTACGATTATTAAGATATGTGCATAATTGTCAAAATCAAATGGTGGAAATATTACTTCTTCGTGTTTCTCGTTTTGTATTATTTGTTATATTAAGTCTAGTTTTCAGTAGGAAAACTACAGGCAGTGAAGAACCGTTGGCGGATGTTAACGCCTGAAGATACGTCTCTATTGACGCGAAACAGGTAGTGGACCTGTATATAAAAGGATCTCAATAAAAACAGCTGACGCGGCTCCGGAATTTATTGGTTGTTTTATGAGAGGACATTTTTAAGTCAATTTTCAAAAAAGTGTTTCTTTTACTATATAAAGTCTTATAGTCAATTTTTAAACCAATTGATAATTTGTTTAAACAATTGATAAATTCATGAAAGAAAAAGTATATATACATTTTGTTGCTTCCAATTCGCGATATGTTACAAAGCAGGAGTAAGAAATCGCCCAACAAAAACTTCACGCACCAACGCTTACGAAAACCAAACAAACATGGCTGCTAAGCTTGAGCAGTAATTGTGTGAAATAGTTACATTTACTGCCGCTTGGCAGCACCTCCTTAACACGAAAATATTAGACTTGCACATAATAGTTCGCGACCGGTAGCTCTCCTTTTAGTTCGCAGCTCGGCCGCGAAGTAGGTCGCTCTCTTTAGTTCGTCCGCTCTTTTTGGCTTTTGGTACCGCCTCTAAAAGAACTCTTTCTTTGGTTATGACAGCTTTTTTATATAATGACGTATAATTTCTCGCATATAAATGCAAACAATGTTAAGATTTGAGTTCTCTTTACTCCTTTACATGATGGAATGAGGGTTCTACTTAGACACTGCTGAATACCTTAGAAAAGAAAATTTGTGCCAGTGAACTATGAAACAACATCTGAGTTGCATCTCAGCTCGAAATGACGGCAACTGCAGAAGGAAATCACGCGATTCTGCGCGCTCTCGCGTCCTCTTGCTGTTCCCCGCCAGTCTTCGGAAAAGGAGCGGACGTACTAAGAGGCGAGGGATCTGAGAACTAGTTCGCCTGTGGGAGCGCTCTTCCGAACTATTTCGTTCGCAAACTACGCAAGACTAGAAAATACGTACATTTTTATTCTGTCCCAGTACCCTGTTCTACCCCGGGTTCCACTATATTCATTTTTATAATAGGTCTGTAAGGATTTTGTGTTTATTAGATGGGTATCCTGTTTTCTCGTACTCATATTTCACTTTTTTGTACATAGAAAAGAACACAATCTTAAAAAACGCTACTATCTGATTTACTATTTTCGTAATTTCAATACTGAGTATCCGCTGATGGAATAGATTAATAAAGAAAAGCTTCTCAACTCATTCGGTGTATTCCTTCTTACAGTTTAAAAAAGCAAGAAAGGTCACTTAAATGTGAATTTAAGTAAGAACGAATATATTAAAATTAATTATAGCAGTTATTCAATGCTACATATTATTAGAATTATTTGAGTAGATATTCATAGCGTCAACCCGTCTGTTAGCGATAAACCACGGAACGAATATTGGCCTCTTCCATACTGTTAGGATTGTCTTTATTGTGCCTTTTGCTGTGATTCGCTGAGTCGCTGAGTCGCTGTGATTCGCTGATGTGGATCGAAACATAACGTCCGGATCCGCTTCAATATGGTGGCGACGACAGGTGAAAGATCAGCGAACATTTCGCACCGTAAAACTCAATGACGCAGCAGATGGAGCAAAACTTCTGGCGTGGAAGAAATGTGCAGAGCAGAAAAGGCACCGTAGATCTTTCTTTCGCATTAATCTCTGTTGGTGGACACAGCTGTTCGAACAAAAGTTTGAAATTAATCATTTGTTCCCCATCTGGTTCCTTTTGTTCCTGCCTGGTGCCATATGGTAGGGCTTTAGCAAGAATTTGCTCACTGCATTTTTCCTCCCTCATTTCTTTTGTTTCGTGTTGGGTCGATATAATTTTTTTGTGTGTCTGACACGCTATGTTCGCTGTCAGTAACGAGAATAATGACAGTAATGAAACGTTAAACAGTGAATACTATCGAGTTGTCATCTTTGATAGATCACGCATTTCACTTACCACTTGTGTTGACCGTTGCAGAGGGAAACCTGTAATATACTGCCAGGTAACGTCCAAGGCTTCGTACATCAGTTGTGTACTGTGCTCACGTCTTACTGTTAACACATTCCCATTGGTACAAGCTGCAAGAAGATGCAGTTGTCTGCGTGGTGTTTGTATTATTTTGTCATTCAGAAATGATCCATACGAAATTAATATATACCAGTGAAAGTTGCTAATATAATAAATATAGTTAATTAAAGTGTGAGTGTAATGGTTGCAAAACTGAATTGATGTATGACTAAATGTGTGTGTGTGTGTGTGTGTGTGTGTGTGTGTGTGTGTGTGTGTGTGTGTGGAATGAGTGTGTGACTGTGAGACAGATACACTATTATAGTTCAAAAAAGGCAACATGTTAACTATAATGTGTGAGTGTGAAATCCGTGTCAAGTAACAGCGACAGTGAACAGATTGTGACAGTAATTACACACACTTATCTCGACAAGGAAACAGCATGCAGACTGGTGGGATAACTTTTCATATTTCATAGAGATAAGTTACGTAATATTAGAATCAGACTGTGATCACCAATAATATCAAAAATTATTCTGAGTCACTGATAGCCCTCTATGAAATCTGATTGACGTAGCAAACTATGAACGGAATGTTTTAAACTTGTAATGCAAGATAATACTACGAGAGTAAACTTTATATAGCAAAAGACAAGGACTTGTCAGTACTGTGTTCATATAAACAAAATATAACTGGAATCCTCTTTTGCTACCCACTTTGCAGAAAACAAACATTCCATTACAGGAATCAATACCAACCTCCATATACTACATTCTGTAGACAAGGGACTAAAAATGGACCTGCTTGAACAATTAGAGATTTTCATCCACAAACATAAATCACCACACACTATTCTAAATGAACAGACAGAATTAGCAAAAACTTCATTCTTCCAGAATTTTGAAGACTCTTTAAACTTGAAGAATTAGACAATTATTCACAAATACCCCCGCCCTTCCACACATACACACACAGAAAATATTTCTCCTTGCACTTACACTCTCTCTTTCGTCCTCTTCCACTTCACCCCACTCTCCCACACCCCACTCACCACCGCCTACACTACTCCCTACCAAACCCCAAAATTATTTTTATAATTTTCGAATCAACGAATAACATACAAAATTCAAATGTCTTATATGCCACCTCAAACAACACATGTGACGCATGTAAAAAAATGTTAAAGTAATAATAAAATCAATACTCCTAGTACTCATGAAAATATCATTCTGAAATCGTATTTTATACATATGTTAACTTTGTAGTACAACTTTTTTCTTATTTAATCTAAATTGGCATCATATTTATATCCTATAATAAGATAAGCTTTTTTCAATCTTTGGTTTCACATGATAGCTCTTAGCCTGTTTTATAAGCATACTCTTTGGTTTGTTTACAAGTTGGAAGACGTGGTAGTGGCTGTGTCGTGGTAATGTGTGTGCAGTGTTGTTTAATTTTACCACTTGAAATTCGTGGGAGTTGCTGTGGTGTGTTGATGGAAGGGCAGTGTTGTGAAATGCTATCCAAAAGCGGAACACACATGGACATACTAAATGTGAAACTCCTAACTGTAAGTAACATCTTGAAGACGAACTTATATTGTAATTAATCAGTGTAACATACCACAATTAGTGTTTACTTTTTCTCGTTTTCTGCCCTGCCACAGATACAAATGTAATTTGCACTAAATGTATACGCCATCTGATGATGAGCTGCTAGGCAACTTGAAACCGCTCATGGTTTAATAAATCTTCATTAAGAAGAAAAAGGCGACTGGTTGCAGTAATTTCTGAAACCTATAAAATACAACTGGTTTAATTAATAATGGTCTTTGTATTAAAAACTGTGTAATTTAATGTAATTAAATTAAGCAGAAAAACACATTTGAAATAAACTATATATGTGTGTCTGTAGGTGCGCAACCATGACTTTAGTGTTTTATAATTATATTACAGTTGTTCGCTGTCTGTCAATGAGGACTTGCTTGGCACTAAAGCAGTGGTGTGTCACCATTTTATTTTTGACAACACACATTATTGTGTGTCTTTCACTTAACACCAAGAGAACCACCACTGAACATGTAACAACAGCTGGTTTGAAGTTGCCAGCAGCAATTGTACGGCATGTCCAACAGTTGTCTCACTCCCCCCCCCCCTTTGCTATTGGTCGGCCATTTGATAAACCACGAATTCGAGAAGTCTTTTCCTGCACATGTGCACTATAGTTTTTAATGTAGGCTTGTCACTTGAGAATGGCAACAAGTATTGCCGATACTGGTAGTGAAATACAGTTATTTTGCTTTAAATGTGATCTAGGCTACTCTTCTTTAATAAGTGTTTCATTCTAACCATTTAAGATCACTCTCCTACCGACAAATGTCGGCTGTTATTAATAACTAGGTATATTAAATTAGGAGGAGGGCCATGGATCGTGTACCCTCAAATATCCGTAAACTCCTTAGGTCATTTATGCTAACTTAAAATAGTTTACACTAAGGACACGCTGAAGCCCGAGGTAGGCAGTGCAGTCGTTGACATGGCGCCGTACACTAAGAGGCCATTTCTGTGAGGGCGCTGCACCCTCGACCAGACCAGTAACGTCTGCCACTCTGCGAACTATTTTGTGTCACCTGCGTCAGGAGCAGTTCCGGGCGTTTGTAATATTTTCTTCTTCGGCGCCTAACGGCCTGTCACGTGGAATCTACGGAGTCAGCGTAACTTATGGGCGGACCAATGAGAAAGACAGTTCCCTGTGTAGCGTCATGCCACATAAGCAAGGTAGTTGGGAGCCGGCGCGACCGCTAGCCCAGTGGCTGCCCGCTATGACGCGGTGGGCAGTGCCCCAGCGGCCGGCCAATCGGCTAGCGATGGTGCCGGCTCGGAACGGCTATGTACACATGATAGCATTGCATCGCGCGTTGCCACGTGCATCAGAGAAAGTGGCGTGTACACACGTATGGCGTTGACGTAGCCATAGAAGTTGAAGAGGCAGCATGTCTTTGGATTATGCGCCGCAGGCTTAAAGAACGGAGACGAAGGCAAAGACAGTGCTGCGTACATCCGATTTTACGTGACAAATTAACTCACGGATCTTTTGTAACTCTGTTCCCAAATCTAGGAAAACATGAGCCCAAGTTTTTTAATTACTTAAGAATGTCGATTGCGTCCTTTGACGAGTTATTGAACATAGTTGATGATGACCTGGAACCTAGTGGGGACTACGTTAGGGATAGTATTTGACCAGAAGAGAAACTCGTAATCACATTGACGTAAGTTTATTTACAAACTGATATTACATGTACGGTATAAATTATGGTATAGGGTAAGGTGGTACAAATTCGATATAGGTACAATTCTGATCAACATAAATTTTCGCGCCGTTTGTCTGTCTCGTAGTGTCTCGTTGTGTGGCATTGCAGCGTAGCAAGTTTCTACAACTCCTCCTGTCTTTTCCAAGAATACACCACTTTGTGCTAAGGAGAAATAAATTTTTTCACGTTAGGAGGTAAGCGAAGCTACTTAGTCTAACGAGCTCTTATAAATTTTCTATTTAAGGGTGACTAGATTCTCTACCAAAAATGCAATGTTTGGTACCACGAAGTATGCGTTGGTGCCTGACGGAAAAAGTGCTTTTTATGTGGAAGATGCCCTTAGTCAGAATTCTACTAGCAAGTGATCATAATTGTACCTAGTGTGGTACATTTTCCATCGATTTTTCTCAATTCTGTAACTTTTTTGTGTGTCTATACCGACATTTGTAATTGTCTAATATTTGTGTTACATATTAGTTAAACATCCAAGAACAAGTGCTATAATTAAAATTACATCTTTTCTCAATGTATTTCGAGTTACAATAACATTTGTCCGAAATGATCGAAATTGTACCACCTTACCCTATAAAATAGCAAATTGAGAAGACATCAATTTAAAATTTTTATTCTTTCTTAAAGAAAATCCTTCAGTTTTAGTACAAATCCAATATTTCAGAACTTTGTAGAGAAGTGCAACTATCTGATGGTGAGGCGGCCTCTTTTGGCCGCAGTGGGGTCTGAGTTGCACGTGTTGGAAAAGCTCCTGAGTGTACCTGGCCATATTGTGTATTCGGCAATTGTTGACGATGTTGAGACCCTGCTTGCGAGGTGACCGGTACTTGTGGAGACTGAAAAGCACCAAAGAGCGCGCTAGAATGAACGCACGTGTACACCCAAACCCACTGGTAGGAACTCGAGGCGCGCGGCTGACTCGCGATCCTCGACGAACCTTCGAGACGCGCGTTACGACAAGGCGTCATTTGGAAGCGCGCGTTGCACGTGTACGTAGGGATGCAAACGATACATCGATGTCTTGAAAACATCGATGTATCGTCCATAAACATCGATGTTTTGAAGAGCGATGTATCGCCGATGCATCGACGATAGAAGTCCAAAACCATCGACGTCCTTCAACAATTGATTGTCAACTTCATTATTACTTTATTAGTTGCTCAGCCAGCGTCAGCTCATGTGTGGTGTTCCTGCTGTCGTCGCTGTTTTCATACTTTTGAAATAGTAGGTAAGTGAAATATGAAACAATCTGATGTTTGTCCAGCACGAGCTGCTGGCATTGCTGAAATTTTACCCTCCAACATCAGTGGAATCGAATCTTTGACAGTGTTACCCAGTCAGACTGATATCGTACTGTCAAAACGTCAGTTAAGACATCAAACAAAAGTCGATGAAAAATCCGAGACAAAAGCCAACAAGCCAAGTATAACATAGATTTTCATTTCAGCAATCTGGCTGTATGGTCACTGTAACCAAGAGCCATAATAAAGAACATAATTTTAGCAAGGTACATGATTTGATAAACGTCATTGATTAATATTCATTTTAAAAATACATTATTAAGTAATAACTGAAAGATGCATAATGTTTAATTTTCTCCACGTCGACAGCTAAGAAAAATGCAATACGTCAACAAAACACGAGTTATTTCGCATGTAATGAACAAATCGATGTAAATCCCAAGTAAAATCAGCGCAATAGGAAGCGAAACCTTATTCCTAACTTCTTTTTCATTCTAATCTGCCATTTCGCTGTATTCGTAGCCTAGTGAAAGAACATAAATAAGGCAGATACTTTCTGGCAACACAGCTTCATTTCAGCGTGCTTTTCCTTATATTTCTTAAACTATGGAAACATCGGAAAAACATCGATGTATTGTCTTTCAGGAGCGATGTTTTTTGTAACATCTATATTTTTCCGTAGGAACATCGATGTGTTAACATCGATGTTTTTATCAACGATGTTGCATCCCTACGTGTACGCAGTCAACGGTTTATTTATTTATTTATTTCAACAGCGCGCGTTGCAACGCTATCATGTGTACGAGGCCAACTACCTTGCGCTGGGGCACAGCCTGTCTTTCTCGTTGGCCGCAGCGCTGTGCGACATGTCGGCGGCTGCAGGCGGTTATCGCAAGAAGCTGCGGGCCACTATGGGGGTGCAATTAGCTGCGCCTGGGGGTGTCAGGGTAGGGGTAGGGGGAGGGTAGGGGTAATTGAATGCGGCTGGCGCGTCATTAGGGCCAGGTTGGGGGCGCTGCGGGCGCATTTCACGGGTCGCCGGCCACGGCTAGGCAGCGCCACAGACTCTCGCTTCTCTCTGGGCTCCAGCGCAGGCGGGTGGTGCGGTGCGGTGCTAAAACCAACGGCGCGCGGGAGTAACACCACCGACACTGGTCCTGGTACGACGTCTGCGCAGACAATTATGGAATAGGTTCACAGATTTGTGACCGGCTGGAAGACTTCCTAAGTAATAGAACGCAGTTCTCGACGGCGAGTGTTCATCAGAGACGAGTGTATCGTCAGGCGTGCCCCAGGGAAGTGTGATAGGACCGCTATTATTTTATATTTATATAAATGATCTGATGGACAGAGTAACTTGTAATTTGCGGCTGTTTCCTGATGATGCTGTGGTGTATGGGAGGGTGTCGTCTGTAACTGACTGTAATAGCATACAGGTTGACTTAGACAAAATTTCTAGTTGGTGCGAAGAATGGCAGCTAGCTCTCAATGTAGAAAAATGTAAGGTGATGCGCATGAGTAGAAAAAACAATCCTATAATGTTCGAATACAGCATTAGTAGTGAGCTTCTTGATGCTGTCGCGTCTTTCAAATATCTAGGCGTAACATTGCAGAGCGATATGAAATGGAACGAGCATGTAAGGACAGTTGTGAGTAAGGCGGACAGCCGACTTCGGTTTATTGGGAGAATTTTGGGAAGATGTACTTCACCTGTAAAGGAGATCGCGTATAAAACGCTTGCACGACCACGTCTTGAGTATTGCTCAAGTATTTGGGATCCGCAGCAGATCGGTTTGAAGAAGACATAGAGGCGGTGCAGAGGCGAGCAGCTAGATTTGTTACCGGTAGGTTCGACCAATGCGCGAGTGTCACGGAAATGCTCCGGCAACTCAATTGGGGATCGCTGGAAGAAAGACGACGTTCTTTTCGTGAATTTTTGTTAAGTACATTTAGAGGGCCGGAATTTGAAGCTGAGTGTAGTACGATCTTGCTGCCGCCTACTTACATTTCGCGTAAAGATCACAAAGACAAGATAAGAGAAATTAGGGCTCGTACGGAGGCATATAGGCATTCTTTTTTTCCTCGTTCAATTTGGGAGTGGAATAGGAAAGAAAATGCCTAGTAGTGGTACAGTGGACCCTCCGCCACGCACCTTACGGTGAATTGCGGAGTATGTATGTAGATGTAGATGTAGATGTAGAACATATTCACAGAGTATATGACATCAACTGCGAATGGGCAAAGCTGAAAATGTAAACCAAACTGGGATTCGAACCCGGATCTCCTGCTTCCTAGCTAGTTGCGCTGACCCCTACACCACTGGGGGGACAGTGATCACCGCACCTGCAAGGACTACCTAAGCACGCCCTCGGTAA
The DNA here is from genome assembly GCA_026315105.1 of Locusta migratoria. Lineage (NCBI taxonomy): Eukaryota > Metazoa > Arthropoda > Insecta > Orthoptera > Acrididae > Locusta > Locusta migratoria. The sequence goes on along the minus strand of CM048747.1, from coordinate 15,286,438 downwards.
AACACAAATTTCTAGCTTTACCCTGCCCACAGACGTCATATATACAGGCTGTCCCAGCTATCTTGTGCACCGAAAATATCTCTCGAACAATAACAGCTATTAGAAAACGACTTTCACCGGTATCAATGTACGGCTGGGGCCCATGAATGTACATATTTGGAAACATTCTAAAATGAAACCAAATGTGTTTTTTAACACAAACTTATGTTTTTTTTTAATGGACACCCTATACTTTTTCTTCAGCAATCCATAGCGTGACAAAACACATAAAGAATGGTGTTGATTGCATCGCGATACTCCAATTACATTCAGAGATATTGCGACGCGAAGTTGCCGCTTGAAATAGGCGAAACGCGCGGCTAGCGCACGTCCTGAGATTCAGGCGAGAACCCCATGCTGCTCAGGATGAGCTCTAGCCGCGCATATCACGTATTTCAAGCGGCAACTTCGCGTCGCAATATCTCTGAATGTAATTGGAGTATTGCGATGCAATCAACGCCATTCTTTATGTGATTTGTCATGCTATGGATTGCCAAAGAAAAAATATAGGGTGTCCATTTAAAAAAAAAAAAAAAAAAAAAAAAAAAAAAAAAAAAAAAAAAAAAAAAAAAAACACGTAAGTTTGTGTTAAAAACACATTTGCTTTCGTTTTAGAATGTTTCCAAATATGTACATTCATGGGCCCCAGCCGTACATTGATACCGGTGAAAGTCGTTTTCCAATAGCTGTTATTGTTCCAGAGATATTTTGGGTGGACTAGATAGCTGCGACCCCCTATATAATATGCCATCGACAAGCAATGATACTTTCGTTAGTGGGGAGGGGTGGGCAAGTTTGAAGCCCTTACTCTTTCGGGAATTAGAGACTACGAGTTTCAGTACTGTGGGCAAGGTAAGGCTGTAAATTTGTGTCTGACGGGAGGTAGACCTTGCAGGTGCGGTGATCACTGTGTCCCCAATGGCGTAGGGGTCAGCGCAATTGCCTAGAAAGCAGGAGACACGGGTTAGAATCACGGCTAGGTACACATTTTCAGCTATGCCCATTCGTAGTTGATGTAATATATATATATATATATATATATATATATATATATATATATATATGTGTGTGTGTGTGTGTGTGTGTGAATATGAAAAAAATAACAACTGCAGGAACGGAAGTGACGCCTGTTCTTTCGGAATAGACATAGACGCCACATATAATAATTATGGAACACTGGTGTAACCCTCGCTAAAGGATCGGGATTTACTTAAGAAAAAATACATGGAAGTGTGGCTCATCAAAAGACATCGTTAATAGCTTGCTTTAAAGAAATAAGGTATTTATTAACTAATATTAGAAAATTTGTAAGAGGTTCAACTCTGCACCATACATTCACGAGTTATGTCAATAGAATATCACGCTATGTAAGGCTTTTAATATCGCATTAGAGAACAACATTTTAACGAAAGCAACAGTTTGAATCAAAGGCGTCAGGTGGGAGAAAATTATAACTGCAAGTAAGGGAAGGTCGGGTAAGTTGAAGGGGAGTATAAGATGACAAATTTTTAATTTCTACGATAACTAAATAGCTGGTGCTACATGCACTACGGTATTCTTTCTTTAGCGCACTCTGCAGGCATGTCTGTTGAAACAGAACCGCTGCGTCATTTTGTTTTGCTCATAACAGAAGCTCGGAAGTGGATGCTGTTTTTGTAACAATTTTTCCTGCAGTTTAAATAAGTGCTATGCAAGTAATCTTTTGTATTAATGAATATGATTTGATTCCTCTTAAACCTTGTGTATTTACTGACGTCTTAATAATGGTTTAATGAATTTATTCTGTAAGACCGTTTCCATGTATAAGTCTGAATCCAAATGTCGACTGCGGTTAAGATGATGAATTATGCACTTCATAAGGAAGACAGGGTGGCGGAAATGGATTGCAATGTATACAGGATTAAAATCAGCTTTACACCAAAACCAACAGACCTAAAGCTTAATGCAGGTTAAATGGAGCGGGACCTTTGACGAGACGGCATTCCGCCGCGCAGAACTATGTCAAAGAATACTTAACTAAGATCTCAAGAGCGAACACGCCATCTCGTGTCCTGTTGAGGACGACCTAGGCCCCGAGCGCAATCAAGAAAGCCGTCGAAATCGCCAGCCGACGTAAGCAACTACAATCCACGGACATAGGCACTCCTCACGCCAGATGTTACCTGTGAACACAGGAACACGGGACCAGGTTCCCCAAGGCAGAACACAGTGCATTCAATACTCTAAACTAAAATTTAAAATCATGATTAGCAAAGGAACAATGTACGACGAATGAAAAATAATTAATTACAGAAACACCAGCGCAAAGTTCAAATTTAACCACCGAGTAAGTTAAAGTGGAAACTAAAAAGTAGCAACAACCGGAAGCTCAGCTTCCATGCCATTTAGTTACTGTGCCGTCTAATAACACAGGAAAAGGTGTAACCTTACCGACCTACGCTACCGATAATCGCGAGTAATTAGACTTCAGATTGAATTAATTACCCAAATAAGGCTGTCAGAGGCGAAACCAATAACGTAGTGGAGGTTACATACACAAACGACACTTCGCAATTTCCAGAATGAAACTTTCACTCTGCAGCGGAGTGTGCGCTGATATGAAACTTCCTGGCAGATTAAAATTGTGTGCCGGAACCTGGACTCGAACCTGGGACCTTTGCCTTTCGCGGGCAAGCGCTCTACCGACTGAGATACCCCGACACGACTCACGATGCCGCCTCACAACTTTACTTCCGCCAGTACCTCGCCTCCTACTTTCCAAACTTCACAGAAGCTCTCTTGCAAACACGCAAGACTAGCACTACTGGAAGAAAGGATATGGTGGAGACATGGCTTAGCCACAGCCTAAGGGATGTTTCCAGAATGAAACTTTCACTCTGCAGCGGAGTGGGCGCTGATATGAAACTTCCTGTCGGCGTAGCTCAGTCGGTAGAGCGCTTGCCCGCGAAAGGCAAAGGTCCCAGGTTCGAGTCCCGGTTCCGGCACACAATTTTAATCTGCCAGGAAGTTTCATATCAGCGCACACTCCGCTGTAGAGTGAAAGTTTCATTCTGGAAACATCCCTTAGGCTGTGGCTAAGCCATGTATCCACCATATCCTTTCTTCCAGGAGTGCTAGTCTTGCGTGTTTGCAAGAGAGCTTCTGTGAAGTTTGGAAAGTAGGAGGCGAGGTACTGGCGGAAGTAAAGTTGTGAGGCGGCATCGTGAGTCGTGTCGGGGTAGCTCAGTCGGTAGAGCGCTTGCCCGCGAAAGGCAAAGGTCCCAGGCTCGAGTCCCGGTTCCGGCACACAATTTTAATCTGCCAGGAAGTTTCATATCAGCGCACAGTCCGCTGCAGAGTGAAAGTTTCATTCTGGAAACATCCCTTAGGCTGTGGCTAAGCCATGTCTCCACCATATCCTTTCTTCCAGGAGTGCTAGTCTTGCGTGTTTGCAAGAGAGCTTCTGTGAAGTTTGGAAAGTAGGAGGCGAGGTACTGGCGGAAGTAAAGTTGTGAGGCGGCATCGTGAGTCGTGTCGGGGTAGCTCAGTCGGTAGAGCGCTTGCCCGCGAAAGGCAAAGGTCCCAGGCTCGAGTCCCGGTTCCGGCACACAATTTTAATCTGCCAGGAAGTTTCATATCAGCGCACAGTCCGCTGCAGAGTGAAAGTTTCATTCTGGAAACATCCCTTAGGCTGTGGCTAAGCCATGTCTCCACCATATCCTTTCTTCCAGGAGTGCTAGTCTTGCGTGTTTGCAAGAGAGCTTCTGTGAAGTTTGGAAAGTAGGAGGCGAGGTACTGGCGGAAGTAAAGTTGTGAGGCGGCATCGTGAGTCGTGTCGGGGTAGCTCAGTCGGTAGAGCGCTTGCCCGCGAAAGGCAAAGGTCCCAGGTTCGAGTCCCGGTTCCGGCACACAATTTTAATCTGCCAGGAAGTTTCACTGCGCAATTTATTCGCAATAACGGTCGTTTGGCGAGCGAAATCTTGAACAATTGTCTTAGACTTAAGAAGTCCGGGACAAAACTGTACCAAGAGAACAAATTTGAATAAATAAATATATACGACCGCCAGTTAGATGTACAATCAACAAATTTAATTAATAAACTGTGCCGGCCGCGGTGGCCGAGACTGAGGCGCTTCATTTACGGTCTGCACGGCCACTACGATCGGGGGTTCGAATCCCCCCTAGGGCATGGATATTTGTGCCGTCCTAGTTCGTAAGTAGTTCATAAGTAGTTTGTAAGTTTAGGGACTGATGACCCCGTAGTTAAGTCCATAAGCTTTACAAACATTTGAACATTTTTAATAAACTGTACTGACTAATAGCAATATTCACCGATTGGTTAATTTGGAACAACCCTGTCACAGAATGCAGGTTAATCGCTCATGGCACAGAAGGAAATGGAAATGAGCGTATGGCTTTCTTGGCCGGGAGAACCCTTGCGTGTTTGTTCGGCCGCCTAAGTGTAAGTCTTTTTATTTGACGCCGCGTGGGCGACTTAGTGCCAATGATGATGAGATGATGATGATTAGGACAATACACAACAACCAGTCCCCTGCCGGGAATCTGACCCGGGCCTCATGCGTGGTAGTCAGCGACGCTACCGCTGAGCTACGGAGGCGGACACAGCAGAAGGAAACAGAGTAATATAAAATCAATAAACTTGGATTACTTATGCAGTGGAAATAATTATGATAAATCCCTCTAATAAATATATTTTAGCAGTATAATTGAATTGTTCAGTTTATTTCATTAACCAAATATTGCAGTGCGTCTTTTAGTACACGTGAATTGAATACTAAACACAAAATATTCACTGCTTATTAATATTGAATGATTACATGTTCATAGTCAATGATCTACATTTGTTATTAACTGTGCATAGTGTTTTTTCAACAGCAGTAATTAATCTTCTAGTAGTGAAATCTTTTGAAATACAACTAATTTTTGTTGGTTTTACGTGTCGTCTTTTATTGTTCAGGTTGATCTTCAAAATATTAAAGGTAACGGAGTAGGAACCTGTTTTGATAGTTCCGCGGGTGAATAATTTTATCGACACTGATTAATTTCACACAAGTTCGCTATTGACTCCTTGCAAAACTAAACGTTGGCTTAGCATTACAGATCTAAAGACGGTTAACTGCTTAGATCTTACTTTGCAACGGTGGTGTAGTGTGGCTGGTGATTGTTGTTGGCACTTTATAATGATTGTCAAAAATGGTATCTTCTTGGCGATGAAGTATTGTTTAAACATTGGACCCACAGCATTGCTCTTGACATTATTCCTCTTGAAGTTTTAACGCTGTGCCCACGTTAATTATTTGCCAGTGCCCATGTGCCAAACTGCTGCTCGTACCAATGCGTCGTAAAACCGCACTATTACAGTTTTTCTGCTGCAGTTCAACCTTTCTACCGTTCACCTCGAGAGCTCAACAACAACCTTTCTCTCTCGCTCCTCGCGCCAGACTGCCTTCAGTGATAACTCTGCTCCACGCAAAGATGCTACGAACATTGCCCTCGCTAAGCCAACGTGTCTACTACAATGATTCACATTTGTTTCTCTGCGCAATATGAAATTATTTAAACATTCATCATTTACATAATCTACTTACACAAGAAAATTCATCAATTTACACGCGTTATATCTATACATGTAGGCTATACATATTTCTCATAGTATCGGCTGTCATTTATCTGATCGTGTTAACACACGCAAACTGTGGCCTTGGTCACTGTGTTGTTGCGTTACAAAGGGTTTAACAGTCTCGTCAAGCTGCATAAGAAGGTAGAACCACATAAATACTGGAGAAAACGGTTGCGCAGGTACGAAAACGGAGCTGATGGCTCCTTCAAACAGCCAGCTTTTAGCTTAATGAATTTCCTTCAAACGTCTCACAGTCACTGCAGGTCTATGGGCACTGTCTGTAACTCAGCACATACATGACTGACATAGCAACAAGTTGCTTAACAGAAGCGCCATCAGTGCACATGTTGCCATTCCCGCACAGTCCCGCCTTCCTGCTCACGTGTACCTTTAAGACATGTGCACAGTTCCAGAATGAGCATTGACACATGCGGCAATGCGTGCACTTAATAAGAGATAAGCCTGGTAAAATTACCAGGCAACAACTTAGCCACTGGAAACCGGAGAAAATTTCGCTATCGTCTAGCTCCGATATATACACTTCAAGCAACTAAACAACAAAACCTACACAGATTGATATACAGGCATTTAATAACCAGAACAGGGAGAGACACTCAACTTGCAGATTTGTCGGCGGTCGAACGAAGGAAACCATCACGATCCAGGACTCCTGGTGACTGCTTTTCCAACCCGAGTGCTCACCGACGGCCATTCGATCGTCATAACGGTCGTTCGGCCGTAAATCAGAACCATGCGACCAGAACAGCGCCAACGACAACCAAACTGTCGACCGCCCGTCGTCTCCACCTTGTGCCCGCTAAGCAACTCCCCACCTCCGACGTCCACGCGGCAGCGAGCTCACCACACCAAAGATAACTCGGAAACCTCATCGGTAGCGAAGAGAAAACAGGCGCCAGTGGCCCCGAACACGCCAACCACACGTCTGCTCAAACAATTATGGAACAATATAACTTTTATAATTACCCGACATCTTATTCAGTTTGTTATCTAGGAGGCGATCTTTTAATGTGATAGTGATATACGAAAATAATTTATAAGATGATAAAATTTTAACGCATGTTACACCAAAGAGCACCTTCTTAATTATTTTCGTATATCATTGGTATACAAACCGTTGGAGGCATGCAATATCGTTGCCTCTCATAATCAGAGACAAAATTTAATACAACTTTGAACTGTTTAATATATCGTTCGTATTAATATAAACGAATGTAACCATGATGTATCGACTTACACCAGCAGATACCAGCTACACCAATTTATTATAACTGTACAATATTGGTGGCATGACAACAATCTTCTAAGAAAAACCACATTACAGGAAGTATGTAAAATCAAAATTTATCTAAATATTGTATCCTGTGACCTTCTGTTATCTCACGACATTTGTATGACACAATTGCAGCTAACCTGACGACGGCTTTGGGATGTGGAAGGTGTCTTGAGAAACAAAATGAGCATGGAAACCCATGCCCGGAAACGCCATTCAACGACGCGACGGAGGGTCCAAGTTACAGGCACCAGCTCCTGCCGCTAGACATCCCCTCCAGCAACTTCGACGCTCTGTGGCGTCATTCGATGATGCTTCCCTTCCGGGAATAGGTTTCCATGCTCACTTTGTTTCTCAAGACACCTCGCACATCCCTAGAAGTTTGTTGGTGTAGTAGTGTAATTCTGTAACACACTGACGTATGGGGGACACAACCATCTCAAACTTCGACATCCATTTAGTGCCGGAAATATGCGCAGGGCGAAATTTTGTGACAGACATTTTTTTTATTGCTAGCATGTGAGAAATCGCGTTGCGAAGCCACAGAGCCCGAATTTAGATTCACGCTGTATAAAAGCGGTTCGATGAATCCTGTGTCACGCATTTAAATGTGATTTGCAGAGGTCTAATGTGGATGTCAGGGAAATATGATATTTCTGTTGGATCATGCCTATCATGTTGCCATTGTCAAGACCAGGAAGGCCATCAAAAATGTTCAAATGTTTGTATAGCTTATGGGACTTAACTACGGGGTCATCAGTCCCTAAACTTACAAACTACTTATGAATTAGCTAATCCTAAGGACGGCAGAAATATCCACGCCCGAGGGGGGGGATTCGAACCCCCGACCGTAGTGGCCGTGCAGACCGTGACTGGAGCGCCTCAGTCCCCTCGGCCAACGCGGCCGGCTGGGAAGGCCATCGCAATATGTGAAGAGCTCTAGGTTCGCTCAGATCAGAATGAGATGTTCTTTAAGACAATCATAACTGGTTGAGTGGACGGATGTTCAGACCTCGGTTCAGTCGGCACTATCATCCAGACAGCTCCGAAAGTACAACCGGTTACCAACACAATGGTTGTAGCGTTTTGAAGATGGCCTTAGAATTAGCCGACACGGTCACCGTAACATAAATTGGCGATCTAGTCTTACTTTGTGTGAATTAATCGTGGATAAACAGCGCGAGTTGCGTTTCACGTCATGATAACCACGTTGATTCCTACAGGGGAGATTTCCGGTCTCCAAATATGTCATAAAACTTCAACATAAAAAGTCTTTTTTAAGTTTATATAGACATGTGGTGTCTGTTCTTTCGGACGTGACATTCTCCTGCTTTCTAGGCAGTTGTGCTGCCTAGAAAGCAGGAGACCCGAGTTCAAGTCCCGGCTGGGTACACATTTTCAACATTCGCAGTTAATGTCATACATTCCGTGAACATAAAAAGTCTTGCCAAATTCTGCATCAGACCGACATCTATTCGACTACCCTTCTTGAAATAAATAGCCACCGGGACACTATCGCTAGACGTATTTATTAATAGACCTTAAGATCGTGCATATCATACGGTAATATTTTGTTCCACACCTTTTTGTTCCGTAGAATTTACCATTAGCATTTATCTCAGTTGTTACAGCAGCCGCAGACAGGTGTCGATACGGTGGCTGGCGGACGTGAAACCCGCCTCTCGCGCCCGTATTTTTTTAAATCCTTACACCAACACGCAGGCAGGGACTGAGGGCGCAGCGCGCATGCGCAGTCGCCTAGTCGCCTGCCTATTGTTCGGCAGCCGCTGACGGGCTGGCCGTTCCGCTCGGCTGCGGATCGCTTGTTCTGCAAGCGGCCGTGACAAGCGCACCTCTCCATACGAGCTGCCGCTCTGGAGGCTGCAGGCTGGAGGCTGGAGGCAGAACTTCCGATCAGGGCCTGCCAGATTTACGAGCGTCCGCGCAAAAACAAAGCGTCGGCCGTGGCGCCAGTCTATAAACACCGAACAACAGATCCAGGGTTAGATTTCTACCGTGTGGGCTTCCCGTGTAGCTATTATTTTATTTATTTATTTGGCCTTCTGACTGTTAATGTGGCCACCTACAACACACAATGGAAATGTACATATATTTAAATAAACAGACAAAACACAAGTACATTTTGCCAAAATTGGAAACAAAGCGAAAACTGCATTACATTACAATTTAAATAACGTTGGAACATTTTCACATATTCACAAGCAAAACCTTATATTACCAACACACTTGATGCTTATAAATTCTGCACAGTCATCTTAATAAACTTAATTATGATTTTATATACACGAATGTGTAAACAAAAGGGAAGATGCTGACTGGGGAAGGGGATATCCCAACTTCACCAATGTCTGCAGGAAGTTCAAACGTTCTCGGTCAAATTTGTGGCACCTGAACCGGATGTGGTTGACATCAGCTTCCGTTTCAGGATCACACTAACATTGCCGTGTAGCTAGCTAGTACAGCAAGGCTTCTCTGCACTGCAATTAGGTGTCCGTGTAATACACATATACTGTATACACTGTTTACCTTTATTCGTATGGTTTACATGGCCTGTTTAGAGCCTTATTGAAAAAAATTCCTATGTAAAGGATTAAACATACACAAACTATACACAGTCTTATCTCTCTCTCTCTCTCTCTCTCTCTCTCTCTCTCTCTCTCTCTCTCTCTCTCTCTTTCCAATCATTAATCCCGACTTGCTACGTCTCCTCCATTTCTTTCGGCCGTTGACATCTTCTTGCCTTAAACCAACAGCGTCCATGTCTGCCCTGATGTTGTCAGTCCACCTCTTTGCCGGTCTCCTTCGTGGTCTTGTTCCTCCTGGGTTGATATGGAGTGCTGTCTTCGCAACCGAGTTGTCCTGCTTTCTGATGACGTGGCCGTACGAGAGGAGACGGGCTTCCCTCAGTTTGTCTGTGATGAGCGCCACAGCAAACTTTTGCCGGACTTCTGTCACTTCATGGTCACATCGGGTCAGCCCCTTGGACCAACGAAGCATCTTCATTTACATCGTATGTAGCATTTGCTCCTGCTGTTTCGTCATAGGGCGACACTCAGTCCCATAGATTGCTCCTGGACGTACAATGGTTTTTTAAACTTTTGCCTTTAGACGTTGAGGCACCTTTTTATCGCAGACGACTCCAGTGAACTGTCTCCACTTGACCCAAGCTGCATTCACTCTCGTCCGAGTATCAAGAGTTGTGTCACAGTCTGAGGTGACAACGGACCCCAGGTACTTAAAATGCACGGTCTTCTGCAGGTCTTGTTCGCCGATACTGATGGTGCCTCTGGTTTGGGAGCCGCATTCTAAGTATTCAGTTTTCTGGACATTGAGGGCAGTCCATTTTCAGCCAGTCTGTCCTTCGACGTTTGAACCTGGTGTTGGAGTTCTGGGCGGGTTTGTTCGGCAAGTACCACATCATCGGCATAAAGAAGGGTCCACGGATGTGAAGTCTGTATGTCAGCTGTTGCCGTATCCATGTAGAGAATGAACAGTAAAGGTGAAAGGGCAGAACCCTGATGAACACCTACAGTGCTACCGAAAGGCGGATAGATACCAACAGGACTCAGAACTCCACTACTGGAATTGCGGTACAGACGTTGCTTACATACTCTTTAGGGACACAGGCCTACCTATATTAATAAAAATGAATTGCCGCATGTATGAAAGCGCATCGTTTTGAAATGGCTTCACTGATTTGACGATCTTTTCTTTGTTCTTTCCTTAATTCTCAGGATAAGGTTTGTATGAAAGAAAATGTTTGGAAACTCTACCGGAGAATATCAGAATTTGAGAAAAACTGGAAGTATTTTCCAGGTCGAATCATTTTCTATATTCCCCAACAATCCGCTTATTTATTCGCTACTCACCTAGCGACGAAATACGCTGTAATCGAGAGAAAAAACGTGCAGGGAGGTTACATTAAAGGGAGCTGACCTTTTGCACACAAGGTTAAAACAGATTTAACATGAAAAGTAGCTTCTTTAGAAGCCCCTCCATATTATTCTTACCTTCTTGATGTTGAGACCTTCCTATCGGTACTCATCAATAAGAGTTGGGCAATACGTAACTCAGGGTTTATGGCTCTTTGTCTCTGTTCATAGGGGTGAGTTATGTATTTTAGCTTCTATGCCCTAAACAGCTACCCAATCTGTTCAAACAAGATCAATAATTAATCTGTAGTTTATCATATCAGTCTGCAGATGGTGACGTGAACAAACATAAATTAAACCTCTGAATGACCAACAAAATGGATTCTAAGATAAAGAAGTGATTCACTCACGAAGCAATTCTTTATAAATAGTTTATTTCTTTTTCTATACGTTAAAATGCGGAGGTGGTCCACTTAATACATAGGTAAAAACAATATTTCCCTAATTATTGTTCGTGATAGGCACAATAAGTATCACATGCACTCAAGAGTAAAAGTTCCAAATTACCACTCGTAAATTAGCGAAGTCCATTGAACAATGCCATTCCAAATTAATCCGCAATTACAGTATTTGTTATAAAACACAGTTTGTCATCACACGAATACAAGATTGCTGATTTATCACAGTTCCACAGCCCTGCTACAGCCCATAGTTAGAGACTAAGTTCTGCAGTCACAGTCCCGTAAATTTTCCACGTCCACACATGCCTATCTCTTCAAATCACAAGTTCTAACGCGGCTTCAGACCGCCCAGCGTCACAACCTTCCACCACCACGTCCCAGCTCGAGTGTCCCTTCCAAAGCGATAGAAAGCATGCCCTCTCTGCTCCCAAAATTGCGTCCTTCTACGCATCCTAACACCTCATCTTTCAAATATAATTTCCATCCAAAATATTATACATTTGAATACCACAGAATTAAATGCTATGACAACCTCTCTACATTGTTGTTTACATTTAACAAACAAATATATATTTAACAATACTAAAAACGTTTGAGACTGAAGCTCTCTGCTCAGATAGTCATTAAGCATGGCGTCTCACTGTTCAGATATACTGCCACTGTCGAAATATAGTTACACAATTAATATTCAATTTATCATGGCTTTTTATATAAATTCTTGTCCACAAATACTTATAAGTGTTTCTATATAAATTATCTGCTGCATATTAACTATTTTAGTCGGCCATAAAATATTTAAGTGGCAGTTTACAACATAAAAAACGAAAGATACTAAGAAAAGTATTAAATATAATAAAATACATATATAACAATAATGCGCTTTGCTGGGTTCATATTTTGTGTTTCTGTGGTGGAATCTATGTTCTGACACAAGAATATTATCACCTCAACGAAAAGCAGAACAAGAGAGTAAAACAAAGTTTATTGAAAGAATACGGAAATAACATGGTACGTCTTTTAAGGTAGGTAGCGTGGTGCAATGTTGCCCATTTGCTTCTTAATCTGTTACTGATAAACACTACGTATCAATAGTTGTAAATATAAGTCTTATAATATTTCATAAAATGCATTTTTATGAAAACCATCAGCTGTTTATTAAAAACCTTATTCATCTACTAGTTTCGGTCATGGACCATCTTCAAGGATAAAAAGGTGTTAACAGAGAATGGTAAAATACATCAAATAAAATAATACAACTGAGATAAACAGGAGTCAGTATAACTAAAAGTGTAAAAAATTACTATGGTCATCTTAGATAAAATCTATCAGTCAAACATGACATAAAAGGTGAGAACGGTCCAGTGTTTCCAGTCTTGGTACACCTTCTGCTGGATCATCGTCTGATTTTTTCTCATCTGTTGTCATAAATTTTCGTCATTTCAGCGGGGTTACAACTCCACGTTTCATCACGCGTGCTGATTCTGCATTCTCATTTCCAAGAACCAAACTTTCTTCACAGATTGATATTCTTCAGTGAGCTTTCTTGTGTCGACTCATGAATCGTGGGTCGAACGTCGCGGTAACACGATGCATTCCAAGATGACGTACTATTATGGTTTCATACTGATCCAGCTGAAATGTCATATTCTTCTCCAATCTCTGGGTCAATGAGTCTTCGACTGGCACGCGTAATTTCGTTGACGCTCCAGACATGAGCGACGTCAGTAGACATGAAATGGCGTCCTGACAGAGGGTCATCTGTAACTTTCGCTCGGCCATTTTTAAACCATGAGAACCATTCGTAACACCGATTATGGCTTAAGCATTCATCCTGCAACATTTGATTTGTCTCTCTAAAGGTTTTCTTGAAATTCAGGCTGAAATGTCTTTGCGTGTAAACTGAACACTTCTTGCAAATAGAACTGTACACACTCACGAACATCGAGGTAAAACTAACAGGTTCGTCTATCCATACTGCACTCATAAATGTTCTTCAGAAGACAAAACTTTTAATTAAAACACCAATAGTACATAAATCGATCTTCTTTGTTTGGTCCAAATTATAATTTTAAATTGACTTCGTTTCAATCGGATGTTACCTCTGCACAAAGTCCAGAACAGTTTTCATATTGAATATTGACAACAGGTAAGCGCTCACAGCATTTGACTTTTGTCAAATATTCCTGGCTAGTTTGTCTCGCATACACTGACGAAATAGGGCCTGCATCTCCCACTGGTTCTATCATTTCAGCATATAAATTTCATAAAAACACAACACAACCCGACAGCTTTCGACGTACCAGTGTATATATAATAAAGTTTACGTCATAATTACGTCACGTAACAGTAACACAACACAGGTCAGGACACTGATGAAAAAGCAACGGAAAAGGCATGCTAAATTTAAAAGAACACGAAATCCCCAGAAATGGGCGATCCTACACAGAAGCTCAAAATTTAGCGAGGACATCAATGCGAGATGCCTACAATACTTATCACAAGGAAAGTCTTTCTCGAAATTTGACAGAAAGCCCAATGATATTTTGGGGCAAAACACAAACAATACCCTCACTACGAGATAGTAATAGCGATCTTGCCGATGACAGCGCTACTAAAGCAGAGTTACTAAACATAGCTTTTGGAAACACATTCCCCAAAGAATACGAAACCAATATCCCAGATTTCGAATTAAGAATAGAGGCCTTAATGAGTGACGTAGAAGTAGATATCATCGGAGTAGTGAAGCAATTAAAATCACTTAACAACAAGTCTTCTGGTCTGGACTGTATACCCATTAGATTTCTATCTGATTATTCTGAAGCGATAGCTCCTTACTTAACAGCTATATACAACCGCTCTCTGAAAGTAGGATCTGTACCAGAAGATTGGAAAGTTGCGCAGGTCACACCTATCTTCAAGAAAGGCAGTAAGAGTAACCCACTAAACTACAGGTCTATTTCATTGACGTCAATTTGCAGCAGGGTTTTGGAACATATCCTGTATTCAAATATTATTAATTATCTCGAAAAGAATGATCCATTGACCCAAGGTCAACACGGATTTAGAAAATATCGTTCATTCCAAACACAACTAGCTCTTTACTCACACAAAGTGATGGGCGCTATCTGACGCTTTTCAAGAAGAATATATACAGGGTGACTCACCTAACACTTGCACCGCAATTATTGCGAAAACGAAAACTGCGATTGATTTGCGGTTTTCGTAGATTGTAATATTACTTATAAGGTGTATTTTTATGCAAACATACTGTTTTTTAAATGGAACAATGGTTGTTCTATCATCCACTAGAATTTTTGCCACCAGCTGTGTACAAAGAACTTTGAATGACATTTTTATCACTTTTAGTTTTTCAGCTAAAAACGTTCAAAGTTTCGTGGGCGGAGGCTGCGATAGCGTAGCTCACTGGCTGAGTGACTATCCCCTGGGGCACGGCCCACTGTCTCATGGCCACCAGCCAGTCAGCTACGCTGTCGTAGCCAAAACTTTGAATGGTTGTAGCTGCCAAACTAAACGTGATAAAAGTGTTATTCAACATTGCAGAACGAAACTTTCACTCTGCAGCGGAGTGTGTGCTGATATGATACTTCCTGGCAAATTAAAACTGTGTGCCGGAACCGGGTCTCGAACCTGGGACCTTTGGCTTTCGCGGGCAAGCGCACTACCGACTGTGCTATCGCGACACGACTCACGAAATTCCGGTTCCGGCACACAATTTTAATCTGCCAGGAAGTTTCATATCAGCGCACACTCCGCTGCAGAGTTAAAGTTTCATTCTGGAACCATCCCTTAGGCTGTGGCTTAGCCGAGTCTCCATCATATCCATTCTTCCGGGAGTGCTAGTCTTGCATGGTTCGCAGGAGAGCTTCTGTGAAGTTTGGAAAGTAGGAGGCGAGGTACTGGCGGAAGTAAAGTTGTGAGGCGGCATCGTGAGTCGTGTCGGGATAGCACAGTCGGTAGTGCGCTTGCCCGCGAAAGGCAAAGGTCCCAGGTTCGAGTCCCGGTTCCGGCACACAATTTTAATCTGCCAGGAAGTTTCGTTATTCAAAATTCTTTGTGCACAGCTGGTGTCAAAAATTCCAGCGCATGATAGAAACAACCATTGCTCCATTTGAAAGATTGCATGTATGGATAAAATGCACTTTCTAGGTATTTTTAGGATCTGTTTCTTGGTTAACAACGCGAGTCCTTGAGTACCAACCAATTCTGTGGAAACAGCACATAAATCGAACTTTCCGTTTTCGCAATATTTGCGGTGCAAGTGTTACGTGATTCACCTTGTATATTGGCTTGTGTCTTACTGACAGGTCACCAGATGATGAGCTAAGTCCGAAACATGTTGTGTTTTAACAATAAATAGTTTACAAACAACATGTAAGTGATTGTTCCAGGAACTTGTAAACAATTTTAGAATCATATAAATAAATTTTGATCATGACGGTTTTATACCTCTACCAAGACCTGCAGTGTAAGTCAAAACACGCTACACAGGTACAGAAGGAAGTTACGGCCACCGACACCCAATGTGGGCTTGATGCGCAGCTAGCATCTCTCGTACGCTGTGTGTGGTGTCGGACTTGTCGCTGGACTCGGCGGCAGTTCTCTTCCACGTGAGTGACTGCGGCACGCAGCTAACCATTAGCCGGCAGACTGCTGGACCCTCGTGAAAACTGCAGTGGTGCTGTTTCCCTGTGCCCTACCACCACCGCTCCCCACCCTTCCTACACACCCATCCCCGCTCCATCCCTTCCCTACCCAGACGGAATGGCTATTCGCGGCTGCGCTGTGATGCTGCACATATTTTACGTCTTTCAGGAAGCTTCCGACGCTGCCGCGACGTGACTCCAGCGACACTGAAGGTGTCGCCTCGCCCACAGCTCTAGCGCTACTTGTCACCACACCAGGAATTCGCAAGTACGACTATAAAAGACCAAAAAAATTGCACCAGTGTGTTTTACGCCGCCCTGTACTTTTTCATATAGTTTTTTGTGAACATCGCAAGCAACGCAGCGGAACAAGGACAAGGCGAAAAGGACGTTTATAAAGAGATGTAATACGTACTCTCCTACAATGTGAAAATCGCGTATTGATTTGAATATAATAGACCGTCCGATATGCGCTTAAAAATTAATGGATCACTCGTAAAATTCTGCGCCAAGCGCACCGATTTAATCATAAGGAATTCCTTTTGAACAAATTAGGTTGTAAATCATTTCTGGTCTTAGAACGTTTATGGGCGATACTGAAACGATTGATTTGATTTGATTTTTCCAGGGAAGCCAAAACAGTCTTGGTCCAACCCGCCACTGCCCGCACCGAAACTAAGTTTATTGTGCGATATCGCTCCCTGTATATCTAGTAAAGCCAACCAATGCCCTTGAACAGTGCAAGTAGTCCCTTTACCAGTTCTTTATTAGACACAATTTCTTCGGGTCTGGTTGTCCCAAATGTTCTGTGCTTTTTACTCTCCAATGCAATGCATTCGAAGATTAGATGTGATGCAGTTTCATCGCCGTCATCACAGATCCTACATTTAGGGTCCTCTTCTGTTATTCCCATTGTATGTAGGTGTTTCTTGAAATTCCCATGGCCTGTCAGCAATCCAACCATGAGTCTAATCTCTCTCCTGTTCAGGCCCAGGATTGCAGAGCTTCTTTTAAAACATGGCTTTGGCATCATTACCTTGCCATGTTTTTATTGATGGACTTTGGTCCAATATTCTACGTGCCGTCTTCTGAGCCAGTTACGTACCTCCAATTTGATCATCGCCTCGGTGATTGTCAGGACAGGTTACGGCCCAATAAATGGAGTCTCTGCCCCCATCCTGGCTAATCTGTCGGCATGTTCGTTGCCACTGATACCCGAGTGGCCAGGGACCCACAATAGGTTTACTCTATTGCTTTCCCCTAGCTCCACCAGAACCCTGTGACATTCTGCAACAATTTTAGACCTTGTTGCAGGAGCTGCCAGTGATCTCAGGGCTGCCTGGCTGTCTGAAAAGATATAGATGCTACGATCTTTGTAGCACCTACGCAAATTCTCCTCCACATATGCCCTGATGGCAGTGATTTACTGAAACGATACTGTAGTATCATTCCATGAAATCCTTGTATACTACAGTGTACGTTACTTTCATCTGATTATCATTTCGTAAAAGTGTGCTTGGCCTTTAGTGCCACTGTAATGGGTGATGTACTAAGTGGAGACAAGAATGCTTTATTATTTATTAAAATTGTTATTGCAGGACAAATAAGTGAGCGCCGCTCACATAAGGAGCTTCGCTCCACAGTACCCAACTCATCTTATACCTTATGTGATTGTGTGTGTGAGGGTCTGTAAGTGTGCATGAAGCCGCGCCTGGGACGCAGAGATGCAGAACACTCGGTAGGTTTGCCAACTTTAGTTTTGGGGAGTGGCAGAGAGGTTTCCTTGGGGATGAGACGGTCAAGTGGCTGCGACTTGCGAGTTCCTTCAGAATTCGAAGGTTGGCAGAGGTCCGTAAGATCACAAGCCAATGAGGGCGCGGCTACTCGCGAACTGGAACGGGAGGATCGGTTAGGACGGGGAGCGGCCACAGGAGAAGGGAGAACGTTTCCGGGTGACGAAGAGGAAGGATGTGAGTATGGTGGCCTCCGTGGTAAAGTATCAGGAAATGTGTTGGTTCTATGTTCTATAATTCTGTCTTCATTTCAGCGGGGAAATGATTTTGTATAATGGGAAGCATAACAGAAGTGGTTTTTAGTACATTTTATGGGTTTTTTAATTAGATTAACATGAGTTTGGCTCACGTGAGATATGTTGAGCACAGGGAGAGACAGTGCACAAAGGGATATCGTAGTTAAACAGCCCTAATCCAAATTATGTGAAGGGAACTGCTTAGAAATGTTGTATGGGTGAGGACGATGTTTCAATGTCGGTATTTGGATAATTTCAGCGGAATTTTTCTTTGTCGAGACTTGGGAATGTTGTGCATAGCCACGTGGGTGCAGTTTGTGAGAGTAAAGAATGTACGGTATGAATGTAAGGTTACGATCCTTGTCTCAATCCATTGGTGATACATTTAATAAAGGAATATTTTGTATTTTGGGTCTTAAAATGATGATAGGGAGATGTATAATTAATTTGTTAATAAACTTGTGTAAATAGTTAAATATTTCGTCTCTAGTTGTTTTTATGAAATTCTGCGTCCCATTTATGCTTAATTAATAATTAAAAAGGGAGTGAGAATATTTAATGGGGAATTGCGAGAACATAAATGGGGGAATTTCATCTAGTAAGGGAACTGCAACCGGTATGCTATCAGTTGCTGCAGTCTTTTGTGTGTAAAAAGTCGTTATCCCTTGCAATAAAATTTTATCAGGACAATAACATCTGCTTTTAACATCGTAAATAATCACTGAGCAAAGCGGCAACTGGCAGAAGCGGACTCTACCACTGTAATAATACCTATGCACTCAACACGTAATATTCTCTCTAACCGAATTTTAACTCACACCCACAATTATTATTTCAGGTAATAACTTTTACAAACACACTGGTTTTATTAACTTTTTCCTCTTTATTATATTAATACTAGTAAAAGCCCAGAAGTAAAAGAATTGACTACTGTTCTACTAAAATTTTGATATGGTGCAAGCCACAAACGAAATAGGTACACATAAATCTGTATTCTATATTGTACTCTATGTCTTTGTCCAGTTGTAACATATTTCCGTCACTCATGCTTATAGCATCAGTCTAAAATAAATTTTTAAAACTTATTCTAACACCAATGTCTATCTAACAGCCAAATCATAATTGTTTTGGCTGCTTATGTGATATAAACTTTAATTTCTTATTTTACTAGTAACCATAGTTTAATTTAACCAGTTAAAAGTTTTTAACATATATTTACAGATGTTTCATTCAACTTTGTCAAATGCTAGCATGTTCCAGACATTGGAACTGTTTAAGATAAGATACGTTTTGATCAATATTTTTCAGCCAATTTCTATTGTTTCACTTTATATTTCTTACAATAACATCATAATCTCTTATATTGTCACGTATTTTATCAATGTCAGGAATTTGCACCACAACTTGAATTGCGATATTTGCCGCAGGTTAGTAATAAACCAAACCACTAGCCTCCTTTAAAAGTTATATATCTGGCAAGTTAAGATCTTTGAAACTTAAACTTGTAATGTTTACCAATAAATTTGCAGAATATCTCACAGTTATCTTGTGTATTTCATTCATTTTAAATGTGTGCTCTCGCCATCGTCTACCGTCCTCCGATGATTGTGTTTTAATATCTAAGAGTTTTAACTCTGAATCTCTGTGTGTTTTACCCACCGAGACTATTTTAATTTCCAAATGTGTATTTTAAATTCTTTGTTTTTGTATAAGTCTCCATTTTAATCTCCTGTAAAGTTATTACTTCTGCGATTTTTATCACCATTCTATGTATTTTGTTGGGCGTTATTTTTGCAAATATCTCTGAAACAGTGCGACTTACACATTTATTTTAAGATACATAGAAATTTATGACGTTAGCTGCCAGTGGCCTTTTTGAAAGTTGTTAATAACGTAAAGATTGTTATTGATCAAATAAATACATAATGATTGGAATCGTAATTAAAGTAATAATGTTTAGTATTGTACTCGCAGCTTCTCAATAAAACTGCCTGACTGTACTTTAGTGGTTTCACATACAATTGTGTCGTGTGTAGTTCTGTGTATATGGGTAGCTGAAAATGAATCTGCACTTCAACTCATATCTACTAATCTACAGAACACTTTATATAATTAGTTAACCATGACTTGGAACAAAACGATGTATGTAATAAAAACAAATTCTGACCCTGCGACTTTGTTCGTAGAATGGGCAATTTTACCTCTGGTAGAAAATAAGCTGTCTCGTTTAATACTGCAATAGTTTGGACACTAGAGCATCAGCTTGCAGCAGAAGTGACTGATTGCCAATTAGATGTCAGTTTGACAATTATTCCTGAATCATCTCACTCAACGGATGAGACTGATTTTATTGCCTACCTTTGCCCAAGAAAACATGTGCAACTGTTCCCAGAATTACTGCAAAAATTGGCTGCTTCTGCAAGGTCAAAAACTAGCTATAGAATTCACAGCTGTGTAATGCGAATCCACTAACTACACAAATATCAATTTTCTCCATCTCTGTAGTATTTTTAAAAAAATAATTGAGGTTCGGCATGAGTGATTAATACGAAACAAACCTGAGATTGGGATTTAAACTTAAGCACTTTAAATTTTTTTCATAAAAGAAGAACATGAACTTAAACACTATTGTTCAAAAATTCTGATTACAACTTAGAATGCCTTACGCAAATCTTTCCAGAAGTGTATTATTTTAATTTTCATTTTCCGATAAACGTCAATCTCTCGTTACTAGCAACAAAAGAAAAACCAGCTAGTACATTATACAATGTAAATAGAAAAATCGAAATTAGGTACATCACACTTCCTCCGTTTTTTTAACACTACAAACATATTAAATTCCTGTACTATACTTTTAATTATTTAAAGAATGTACATAAGGGACGAAAATTAAACTCTTCATGTGGAATGTCTGTTAGAGATGGACTACAATTACGCGAAGTGCCTAGTAATGAAAATATGACTCTCCTTACCTTTATTCTTCATGATCACAGAACACACATAAAAGGATTAAAATGCACCAAGCTCACACTGCAGTTTGCGACTTCATTCCACGACTGCTTTCACAACACTACTACTCCTCACTCGTCGGTGGCCGGCAGCCACGCTCTCGGCTCTAAAGCGGGACAGCGCACACCAAAGATTGTCCTCGCGCAGCCAAAGATATGATTTTACAGACATTGATCATTGCGTACCTACATTTCACTTGCCATTCTACATTCACGAAAATGCTAAGCTAGTACATTTTGCTGATGATGCAAGTATAGCTATCACACCTGACAAACAGGAATTAACTTACGAAATTGTATATGATATCTTTCAGAAAGTTATTAAGTGGTTCTCTACAAATGGAGTCTCATTAAACATTGATAAAACGAAGAATTTACAGTTTCATACAGTAAGTGGCATAACACCATTAATAAATTTAGACTTTGAACATAAATCTGTGGCTAAGGTAGAATATTCAAAAATTTTAGGTGTTTGCATTGACGAGGGACTGAATTGGAAGAAACATATTGAAGATCTCCTGAAAAGTTTGAGTTCAGCTACTTATGCTATCAGAGTCATTAAAAATCTGGTGATATACATCTCAGTAAATTAGCTTACTACGCCTATTTTCATTCATTGCCTTCATATGGGATCATATTCTGGGGCAATTCAACATTGAGTAAAGAAGTATTCATTTCACAAAAGAGTCTAATCAGAATAATTGCTGGAGCCCACCCAAGAGCATCCTGCAGACATTTATTTAGGGATCTAGAGATCTCCACTGTAGTTTCACAATACATATAGTCACCCATGAAATTTGTTATTAACAGTCTGACCCAATTCAAAATTAATAGTAGTGTGCGTAGCTACAACACTAGGAGAAAGGATGATATTCACTATTCAAGGTTAATTCTAACTTTAGCTCAGAAAGGGGTGAATTATGCTGCCACAAAAGTCTTCGGTCACTTAATAAGTAGCATCAAATGTCTCTCAGATAGCGAACTATCACTTAAAAAGAAATTTAAGGATTTTCTGAATGGCAACTCCTTCTGCAATGTAGATGAATTTTAAGATAAAACTTTTAAAAAATGAAATAAAAAACAACAAAAAATGTAATAAAAAATCCTTAAAACATTGATTGTCAGGTGTAGACAACATTTACTAAACTGACAGGTTCCACATCATTACGAAATGTCGTATATATGATCTATGGAACAAGTATTAATCTAATCTAATCTGACCGAGCGCACTGAGCTACCACGCCAGCGTCGCGATTGTTGCACAGCAAGCGCTCGGCCGCGCGGGGTACCATACGTTGTCTCCCGTCAGACACAACTTTGCGCACACACTGTTAGTACTAGACAGGAATCGAATCTGCATTTTAATCACATCTCATTGACTCTTGTTCAGAAATGTGTACAGAATTCTACTGCATACATTTCCAATCATCTGTCACGAGAATTCGAAAAAGAAGTAATCCGCGCACTTTCAGGTCTAAAATGTAGCGTTTCCTCCATTCTAGAAAAAGTAAAAAATCAAGTTAATTTATTTGTTGCTTTTACTTATGCTTAGGCATGTCGTGTGCATAAGATTTCTCTTCTGTTACAAATGTTTGTAATTCTATCGGACCAAACTGCATGGTCATCAGTCCGTAGCTTACAAACTACTTAAACTAAGGTAAACTAACCTAAGGACAACACACACACGAATGAATCTCCGACGGCTAGTAACCGCGCGTTCCGTAGGGAGGCGCCTTAGACCTCTAGGCTACTCCACCGCGACCTTCTGTTACAATTTGATGACCTGATCGCTATGTGACCATGGTGACTTGCCCTCAATTAAATCCTGCCGTTTACGATAAATAGAAACAAATAAAAATATAGATATACTTTCGGTGTAATTACAGGAAGAGTGAAAGATTTACCTAGGATAAACAAACACCGCAGGCAAGCCATCACGCACGCGCCCCTGGTGAGAGGCGACAGGCGAGAAGTGTTGCGGGTTGCAGTTGGGGGCTGAGTAGGCGCAGTCGACAACGGCGGTCTGCTTCCGTGGGCGGTTTCACACTTGAGCGCTGTTACACTGCTTCCCGGGTAAAATTTTACGACACTTCTCGCCGGGCTACAGTGCTGTCGTCGTTCACTCATCCTCCTTATGTCTAGGAAACATCACGATATCATGGCGGTGGACGAATTCTGTGGGCAGGAGTCAGTATTGGCGGACGTACTGACATCAATGTGGTTTAAAAAAATGTTCAAATGTTCGTAAAGCTTATGAACTACCTTATACTAAAAACGACATAATGGCCGAGAGAGGATTCGAAATTCCGTTGTGGGAGGCCGCGCGATCAGCAATGTGGCGCTCCAGACTCTATGTGGTTTAGAATGGTGCTTTGAGCAGAAGTATAGGGACGACATACTTCGACCTTTTGTTGTGCTCTACGCCTTAGGAGATGGTTTCCTTCTGGTGGACGGTAACACTTATTCCACAGCGCTGAACTGGTGGACAACATGTTTGAAGCCGAGGGTACTGAAGCCACTTTCTTCACCCGACTTAAGCCCGATTGAGCATGTCTGGGATGCACCTGGCAGACGCAGTGCAATCAGACCAGCACCTCCCACAACGGTTGCAGAGTTGGGTACTGCACTCATGGAATGATTGCCAAATATCCCTCAAGAGGTGATTGATAACCTCATACTGTCCATGCCATGCAGGTGTTCAATTGTACTGGACGTCCAAGGAGACCACACTCCGTATTACAGGGCAACGAGAATGACTTTTCACTTTTATGGTAGCCCCATGACGCCTCGCTCTAAGTTAGAGCTCCTAAATACCTAGGCTGAATCGTCCGCCTTGTTTTCGCCAACATGGTTGGAATCGCGCTGCACCAACAGCGTAGAGGCGCATGCCCTGCCATATTTCACAAACGATTTAGCGCAAACTAATTGGTAGAAATATTTAATTTTTTCGCTACCTAAATATTTATATGTCAGCATTGCGATGAAATCGGCATAATTTCGTGAATAACCATAGTTAGTAAGATATTGGCTTTGAGATAGGTGACAGCGCTAGGTTTGGAAAAGTTTGCAGTAAAATATAAGGGCTGCTATGATATTTCGTTTGGTGCATGTTACACCATATGTTGCTGCGGATGAAATTTTCCTGACGTATTGAAATTTATTTTAAACTTAGCAGGAGATCTTTACCTTTCACTGAAATTCCTAAAATTTATTTTATGTAGCGAACTCATTTTCGATGTTGATAAGGCCAGCATGAAATACAGTGCGACTCATACACTGTTAGAGGTATAAAATGGTATTTTGGCTAATGATAACGTGCAAAGAGGGGCGTATTTTGCCATATACTCACTATGCATTATACAAGGAATTGTAGAATTTTTTAACGTAAAAGAGTAAAGTTATGGATTTCTTAAAGAGTGTACAGGTATTGCTTCATCAGTCACAAATGTTTGTTTCTTTGCTTGTTGTCCAACGTGTTTCAGACCTACTATTCAGTTTGCAAAAACTAATAGGAGTTACATTTCCTAGCAGTAATACAACGAAAGTTATTAAATCTAATGTGGATTTTAAGCGAGAATACTGTAAAATGACAGATACCAAGAAACTCTTCACTACCTAATGAACTGACTTGTTCTCATTTCCTCACATAATAAAGCACTATGTATTGACATATTTACAATGTCGTTTTCATATAACTGAAAAATTGATATTGAATATTACATAGATAAACAGCACTTTTGTAGTTAGCAATTATTGAATTTAATGGGTTACGAAGTCAGTAGCAGTATCTTCAAGTATGGACGTTATGCAGTAACAACCTGTGCCTCATTATTAGTAGCTCTAATACTGAAGACGAGGTATTACTAGACCGGCGAGCGGATCCCAATGCTGCATGTTTAACTGACGTTATCTCAAGTTATACATTTCTCACAGAGTTGCTGTTTGGAGAGGGTGAAAATTTGATGTATTTTGAACATTTCATTCGCTTAATGTGTTCACCTAATTTCAACAGAAAAAAGTTCCTCGCATGTCGAAAATTCCGCCAGAAAATGCATTTTCTGAAACTGTCAGTATATCCTCTTAATAACCTATTACCGCAAATGAAACTAAAATGAAAATGTAGTGTAGTCATTCACCAACACAGTCATGAAAATTGCAGGGTCATACAGTGAATAGTTTGCGAGTATGAGGGACTTGAATGAAACGCGAGGTAACCCGTGAGCTACGTTCGGAACGTGGCAACTGCTACAGCTTGGGGAAAAATGGCGGACAGTTCAGCTCGGGCTTATAGGAGTCTTAGTCTAAGTAAATGTCATGTAAACCTGAAGAGTGGAATATTGTACTGTATGACACGCAAACTACAATTGTAACCAATATCTGAATAAAATACGTTACCGTATATATATTGTGCACGCTATTTCACTTGATCCCCATATTGTTTTGAACTGTGTAGTTGTCGATGTTCGGTCTGCACGAGTACTGTCCGATTTTCATACGCCCAGACATGCGTATTTTGGAAGTTCTGCACACCACTTCTGGTAAACTCCATTCATCGACAAACAGAATAGCGGAGAGGAAAATTTTGCTACGGTCAAAGCAGCTGTCCAACCAAGTACAAAATGCTCCTCTAGGTGCAACTTCAGTAACACTCTTGAAGATAATAGCTGTCCCCTTAAAATCCTCCACATTGTCCTCAATTTCACCCTTGCCACTTTCATTTGTTCATACAACCACTTTTATAAAACGTTTCTTGTAATTTATGATAAAGGAACAAAGATTTACGCAAATGACCTTTATGAAAACTGTCTAAAAATTTTTACACACTTTAAACCACAAAGCCAATACTGATATTTCATCCTTTTTACACATATACACAATACGAAACTTTAGAATGAACTTTCTCTTTAATGGTAGTAGTTCATTCTGTTGGCTTTTCTACGAACAAGGAAACGCTCGTAGTTTCGTTTTTCTTTCTTTTATTTTTAATACT
Organism: Locusta migratoria; assembly: GCA_026315105.1. Taxonomy (NCBI): domain Eukaryota; kingdom Metazoa; phylum Arthropoda; class Insecta; order Orthoptera; family Acrididae; genus Locusta; species Locusta migratoria. Next base: position 15,260,443 of record CM048747.1, on the reverse strand, counting down.
GCTGCTACTCTCAAAAACCCAGATCTCTTTTGTTGTACTTGGGAAGTGAAATACATCTCAGTAATTGGAAAGCGAGCTTAAATTTAAACTCATCAAAATAATGGAAAGTGGGAAGTAAGCGTTAGTCACTGATAAAGAGATGAAACCTAAAGAATGCAGGTTCAATAATACTTGATTAATGTAAAAATCTAACAATGAGTAGTGAAGCTCCTCAATTGCAACTACATAAAATGCATAGCCTTCAAATTAGATTTTTTATCAGTGTCCCGTCATTCATATCATCTTCGTTAAAAAAATTATTCATACAAAAATACTTTTCAAATAAATGCTTCGTCCATTACACGCTAAGCCAGCTTCCATCATTGAAGACTGCCTTTCACATCTCTCTCTCTCAATTGTTGTGATAACAGGCCTACACTGCTCTATTTTTGTACTCATACAACTCACATGGAGTGTGTATTGCATTGATGCCAAGTATACAGTATAACAGACAAGTATCCATTAAGACCGACTTAGTTTACGAACTGAATATTCTAAAATTCCTTTCTACAACACCTTGTTAGCAGGGAGGGTGCTATAAACTGATAATGGTGTCACCGCTTGCAGACTACCGTACCGTGAAAGGGGGTTTACATAATAGAATTGTATGGCGTCAATGCCCTGCTGAACATTACTAGTTTACGAACTGTTGCCAGTGAAACTTCTGTAATATTGTCAGTGACGCACGACTTAGGCAGTGGCTCTATCGGTGTAGTACACGAAGGAAAGTATAATACTCAAAATACAAAATGACTGTAGAAAATAAATAATACATACGTGGTGTCTGTTCTTTCGAACATATCCTAAAGAACAGAAGTCACTTTTGATCCTGCAGTTACCATCTATTCATATTCACGGAATGTATGACAGCAACTGCGATTGGATAAAGTTGAAAATGTGTACCCAATAAGGATTCGAACCCGAGTCTCCTGCTTTCTAGTCAGTTGCGCTGACTCTTACACCGGCTTTTTTTTTTTTTTTTTTTTTTTTTTTTTTTTTTTTTTTTTTTTTTTTTTTTTTTTTCTATGGGTTCTTCTGTTCTTTGCTGTCGTTGAACGTGTTTGTTCATTGTTGTTCCATTTGTGTTTGGCTCAGCTTTTCTATTAGAAAGAGCGATCAGTATTCCGACCGGGCGCGCTGAGCCACGGCACCCGGACCCTGGGTACACAGGATGCACCACAGCTGCACGGAATTACTCAGGAACGCCTCCCGTCGGATACAAATTTTCAACCTTACCTTGCCCGCTAGAACTCAAACTCATAAACTGATTCCAGTAAGATTATACAATATGCCGATGAGGGGCAATGATCCTTTCTTCAGTGCGGAGGCACTCCTAGGGTCTTACTATCACGGGAGTTTGCGGCTGTTTGCTGATGATGCTGTGGTGTATGGGAGGGTGTCGTCTGTAACTGACTGTAATAGCATACAGGATGACTTAGACAAAATTTCTAGTTGGTGCGAAGAATGGCAGTTAGCTCTCAATGTAGAAAAGTGTAAGATGATGGGCATGAGTAGGAAAAAAACAATCCCATAATGTTCGAATACAGCATTAGTAGTGAGCTTCTTGATGCTGTCGCGTCGTTCAAATATTTAGGCGTAACATTACAGAGCGATATGAAATGGAACGAACATGTAAGAACAGTTGTGAGTAAGGCGGACAGCCGACTTCGGTTTATTGGGAGAATTTTGGGAAGATGTACTTCACCTGTAAAGGAGACCGCGTATAAAACGCTTGTACGGCCACGACTTGAGTATTGCTCAAGTGTTTGGGACCCGCAACAGATCAGTTTGAAGGAAGACATAGAGGCGGTTCAGAGGCGAGCAGCTAGATTTGTTACCGGTAGGTTCGACCAATGCGCGAGTGTCACGGAAATGCTCCGGCAACTCAATTGGGGATCGCTGGAAGATAGACGACGTTCTTTTCGTGAATTTCTGTTAAGTAAATTTAGAGGGCCGGAATTTGAAGCTGAGTGTAGTACGATCTTGCTGCCGCCTACTTACATTTCGCGTAAAGATCACAAAGACAAGAGAAATTAGGGCTCGTACTGAGGCATATAGGCATTCCTTTTTTCCTCGTTCAATTTGGGAGTGGAATAGGACAGGAAATGCCTAGTAGTGGTACAGTGTACCCTCCGCCACGCACCTTACGGTGAATTGCGGAGTTTGTATGTAGATGTAGATGAACTACGAGTTTGAGTAATAGTGGGTAGGGTATCTGACGGGATGTACACTTGAGTAATTGCGTGCAGCTATGGTGATCCCTGAGTCCCCAGTGGAGTAGAGGTCAGCGCAACTGCCTAGAAAGCAGGAGGCCCAGGTTACAATCACAGCAGGATACACTTTTTCAACATTACCCATTCCCAGTTATTGTCACACATTTCGTGAATATGAAAATAAATAAATAGTTAAAAAAACCACAAATACAACTACATGTGGGTATGAAGGTAGGCCTAGTATACCTATAAAATGAGAAACGATTTATATTAGTTCCACAATTATAGTTTCTACACTTAATGTACAAATAGTAACAATCATTTCATTATGTAGGCTTCCGCGGCCAGAGTCAGATGACATAAAAGTTTTCTGGTTCTTGTACCGCGTCATGATGTAAGGCTATTACTTAAATAACCGACGTTTCAGCCAACATTACAGTGGCCTTCATCTGGGTATACTGATGTGAGCTGGTTGTTACCACACTTTATATTACTTTCATTTAGACATTACGTCGTACGAAATACCGACAGGTATTTGCACGCCCAATCAAACCACCACCCAGCACAGAAGAACTCTGTTACCCGCTCACTGACGATCCGCGCGCAGCGACTAAGTGATGAAAACAACAAAACAGCTGAGCTCAACAAACTAGAAACAACATTTCTGGCAAATGGCTACAACCATAGAGTGATTCACACCGCCATGGACACAAATAAAAGAAACAGCAGTAGGCAGGAAGTCAATAAAAAGCAGCCAGCAGCACGCTTACCGTATGTAAAAAACGTCACAGATCGGATTGCTAAACATCGCCGGGTTGGAGTCCAGCCTTTCTTCTATTATAGTCACAAGATGCAGGATGTACTTGGCTCCACAAAGGACAAGATAGAGGCACTACACGCATCAGGAGTATACAAGGTGGAATGCGAGTGTGGGGAAGTATACATAGGTGAGACAGGGAGGGCAGTGGCAACGCGCATACGCGAACATGAACGCTACATTCGATTAGGCCAACACAATAAATCTGCAATAGCCGAACACCAGCAAGACTGCAGCAAAAAGATAAAATTTAACGATGCCAGAATACTCGCCAAGCAACCAGGAATGGTTAAACGCAAGATAAGGGAAGCCATCGAAATTGTAAAACACCCTAATAACACGAACAGAGAAGTTGGACTCAGGCTTGCCCCCTCTTGGCTACCAGCCATCACAGCGAAATAGGCCGCACTGACAACACAACACGCGAGCGTCACCAGTAAGCAACTGCCGCCGCGCGGCCCACGGCCAGCAGGACAGAAACGGAAGCCCTCACCCCATTCGCCGATGAACACCAATCATGTCTCTCTATGCAAGAAGCAACGGCTAACCCCCACTCCCTCCACCTCAGCATCCTATCAAAATAAAGTTCCATTCTTCCGCCAAAAATTCACCAATAACATCGTTTTTTTTTAATTCGACGTAATGTCTAAATGAAAGTAATATAAAGTGTAGTAACAACCAGCTCACATCAGTATACCCAGATGAAGGCCACTGTGACGTTGGCCGAAACGTCAGTTATTTAAGTAATAGCCTTACATCATGACGCGGTACAACACCCAGAAAACTTTTATGTTATCATTTCATTGTTCATTTAACAGACAGTACAAAATAAATATCCCACTGATGATGCTGCAACGTCAGCGAAATATGTTTGGGAGAAACTAAAAACAATTGTGTTTGCTGAAGGCGACCCATACCAATAAATCAAATTTAGTTGTAAGCATACGTGGAGATGGAAGAGCTTTTCAAATATCAAGATGTTTGTGTTGATATTGCACGTCCTGTTGCTGCCTGGAAGGTGCGTTTCAGCTGAGTTTCATTCAGTCTACTACCTCTAAGGTCTGTTAACTGCAGATAAGGGTCGTCCCTCACCCATGGATGACCTTGCCTTGCCGTCTTCTAACGGTTCCGTTGTTTGAAATCGCGTCCAGGTTCTGGACATTACACTTTGGGACTCTGTAACAGCTGCAGCCGCCTCCCTTCTGTGTTCAACCTTCCTCTGACTCTCCATAGCTTCTGGTAACTCACGATGTTGTCCCCTTGCACTGCCACTCTACACTACCTGAACCCAACTGCTGGTGTAATTCATTTTGGTAAACACAAGCCAACAGCAACCCCCTCTGCACCAACTTTCTGTTATCACCACTATTTCGACTGCCGTAATGTTATTTGCGTCCGGTGGGTAGAATCGACAGACGTCGAAACATTTTGATTCACTCTGCCGATGACAATACTTCTGAAAGTAGATATACCATCCCCTAATTGTTTTGAGTGAAGGAAAGCAAGTTAAAATTTGGAGTAGTGATTAAAGTAAAGGTTGATGAAATAAAAGCATTGCGTTTTGCTGATGACATTGTAATTCTGTCAGATACAGCAAAGGACCTGGAAGAACAGTTGAATGGAATGAACAGTGTGTTGAAGAGAGCGTATAAAATGAACATTAACAAGAGCAAAACAAAAATAATGGAATGCGGTCTTAGAAAATCAGGCGATGCTGAAGAAATTAGATTAGGTAAGGAAACTATCAAGGTGGTAGATGAGTTTTGTTACTTAGGTAGTAAAATAACCAATTACGGTCGTAGTGCAGAGGATATAAAATGAAGATTGTCAATGGGTAGAAAAGCGTTCTTGAGAAAGAGAAATTTGCTATCATCGAATATTAGTTTAAGTGCAAGGAAGTCTTTTGTGAAGGTATTTGTGTAGAGTGTTGCCTTGTACGGGAGTGAAACATGCGGACAGGAAGAGAATAGAGGCTTTTTAAATGTGTTAAGGAACTGAGGTACCATCAGCCGTAAGTATAATGAAATATTTATTCAATTGCAAACAGTTTCGGCATTTCACTATGCCATCTTCAGGTCCCTACATCGGAGCATTATATCCAAAGGTAGGGATATTAAACTGGATTCATGGATTTCGTCTCTTAGTTGGAAACCAACTAAGAGACGAAATACATGAATCTAGTTTAATATCCCTACCTTTGGATCTAATGCTCCGATCCAACTAAGAGACGAAATTCATGAATCTAGTTTAATATCCTTACCTTTGGATATAATGCTCCGATGTAGGGACCTGAAGATAGTATAGTGGAATGCCGCAACTGGTTGCAATTGAATAAGTATTTCATTATACTTACGGCTGTTGGTATCTCAGTTCCTTCAGACTCTTGATCAGTCGCTGTCCCGCTTCCACCTCCGACGATGGATTCAATAAGACTTTTGAAATGTGGTGCTACAGAAGAATGCAGAAGATTAGGTAGGTAGGTACTGAATTGAATTGGGGATAGAAGGAATTTTTGGTATATCTTGACTAAAAGAAGGGATCGGTTGGTAGGACACATTCTTAGACATCGAGGAATCGTAAATTCAACATTGGAGGGACGTGTTTGGGGTAAAAATCGCAGAGGGAGACCAAGAGACGCGTATAGTAAACAGATTCAAGTGAATGTGGGTTGCCGTTCTTATGAGCAGATGAAAAGGCTTGCTAAGGATAGAGTAGGGTGGAGAGCTGCATCAAACCAGTCTCCGGACTGAAGACCATAACAACAACAACCTCTAAGGTCTGTTAACTGCAGATAAGGGTCGTCCCTCACCCATGGGTGACCTTGCCTTGCCGTCTTCTAACGGTTCCGTTGTTTGAAATCACGTCCAGGTTCTGGAATTTACACTTTTGGACTCTGTAACAGCTGCAGCCGCCTCCCTTCTGTGTTCAACCTTCCTCTGACTCTCCATAGCTTCTGGTAACTCACGTTGTTCTCCCCTTGCACTGCCACTCTACACTACCTGAACCCAACTGCTGGTGTAATTCATTTTGGTAAACACAAGCCAACAGCAACCCCCTCTGCACCAACTTTCTGTTATCACCACTATTTCAACTGCCGTAATGTTATTTGCGTCCGGTGGGTAGAATCGACAGACGTCGAAACATTTTGATTCACTCTGCCGATGACAATACTTCTGAAAGTAGATATACCATCCCCTAATTGTTTTGAGTGAAGGAAAGCAAGTTAAAATTTGGAGTAGTGATTAAAGTAAAGGTTGATGAAATAAAAGCATTGCGTTTTGCTGATGACATTGTAATTCTGTCAGATACAGCAAAGGACCTGGAAGAACAGTTGAATGGAATGAACAGTGTGTTGAAGAGAGCGTATAAAATGAACATTAACAAGAGCAAAACAAAAATAATGGAATGCGGTCTTAGAAAATCAGGCGATGCTGAAGAAATTAGATTAGGTAAGGAAACTATCAAGGTGGTAGATGAGTTTTGTTACTTAGGTAGTAAAATAACCAATTACGGTCGTAGTGCAGAGGATATAAAATGAAGATTGTCAATGGGTAGAAAAGCGTTCTTGAGAAAGAGAAATTTGCTATCATCGAATATTAGTTTAAGTGCAAGGAAGTCTTTTGTGAAGGTATTTGTGTAGAGTGTTGCCTTGTACGGGAGTGAAACATGCGGACAGGAAGAGAATAGAGGCTTTTTAAATGTGTTAAGGAACTGAGGTACCATCAGCCGTAAGTATAATGAAATATTTATTCAATTGCAAACAGTTTCGGCATTTCACTATGCCATCTTCAGGTCCCTACATCGGAGCATTATATCCAAAGGTAGGGATATTAAACTGGATTCATGGATTTCGTCTCTTAGTTGGAAACCAACTAAGAGACGAAATACATGAATCTAGTTTAATATCCCTACCTTTGGATCTAATGCACCGATCCAACTAAGAGACGAAATTCATGAATCTAGTTTAATATCCTTACCTTTGGATATAATGCTCCGATGTAGGGACCTGAAGATAGTATAGTGGAATGCCGCAACTGGTTGCAATTGAATAAGTATTTCATTATACTTACGGCTGTTGGTATCTCAGTTCCTTCAGACTCTTGATCAGTCGCTGTCCCGCTTCCACCTCCGACGATGGATTCAATAAGACTTTTGAAATGTGGTGCTACAGAAGAATGCAGAAGATTAGGTGGGTAGGTACTGAATTGAATTGGGGATAGAAGGAATTTTTGGTATATCTTGACTAAAAGAAGGGATCGGTTGGTAGGACACATTCTTAGACATCGAGGAATCGTAAATTCAACATTGGAGGGACGTGTTTGGGGTAAAAATCGCAGAGGGAGACCAAGAGACGCGTATAGTAAACAGATTCAAGTGAATGTGGGTTGCCGTTCTTATGAGCAGATGAAAAGGCTTGCTAAGGATAGAGTAGGGTGGAGAGCTGCATCAAACCAGTCTCCGGACTGAAGACCATAACAACAACAACCTCTAAGGTCTGTTAACTGCAGATAAGGGTCGTCCCTCACCCATGGGTGACCTTGCCTTGCCGTCTTCTAACGGTTCCTTTGTTTGAAATCACGTCCAGGTTCTGGAATTTACACTTTTGGACTCTGTAACAGCTGCAGCCGCCTCCCTTCTGTGTTCAACCTTCCTCTGACTCTCCATAGCTTCTGGTAACTCACGTTGTTCTCCCCTTGCACTGCCACTCTACACTACCTGAACCCAACTGCTGGTGTAATTCATTTTGGTAAACACAAGCCAACAGCAACCCCCTCTGCACCAACTTTCTGTTATTACCACTATTTCAACTGCCGTAATGTTATTTGCGTCCGGTGCGTAGAATCGAAACGTCGAAACAGTTTGATTCACTCTGCCGGTGACAATACTTCTGAAAGTAGGTAACCCATCCCCTAATTGTTTTGACCTGTGGAAAGCCATCCACGTCAGTGTATTTCCGCAGGCTGTCGAACTGAAGAGGTGGCAAATTTGTGTATATTTCATGCAGCGGAGTGACAACTCCCAACAAAAGTGCAATCCGGAAATTAGTGCGTATTTACAGGTGGAGTGTGACAGGTGGATCTCGTGTAATAAGCTGGCTCCGACGCCGGACGAATGCGCGTCGCTGTGCCGCCGGATAATCGATGGCGGGGGACGGCCCGATGGACGAGCCGTGCAGCGCAGCGGCCGACGCAATTTGGCTGCATAATTAAAACTGGAGCGGCCGACGCGAGCATCAGCTGATAACGCTGTGTGGCCAGCGATGTGCCCCCTGTGTGCCCGGCGCCGTTCGCGGAACAGCTGACGAGCGTTAAACAGCGCGCCATCCATCACATCACGGCGCACAGCGACTGCCAGGGTGGCAGGCCGATGCGTACCAACAGTGACCGAACGTTAAACGTGACGGATCTAATGGGGGCGGCGGCAGTTAGAGGGGGCAGGCTGTTCTGGGGCGCCGGGATCGGCAAACACGTTAAATAATGTTTTTGAAGATTATTTACTTAGCGTATGACAAACAGATGAACTGCAACTAGCAATCATGAGCAATCATATAATAAGCCGGTGACGGGCAATGATCCTATCTCCCCAATTGTGCGATTGGATTCACGATTTCCTATCAGAAAGGACACAGTTCGTTGTAATTGACGGTAAGTCATCGAGTAAAACAGAAGTGATATCTGGCGTTCCACAGGGAAGCGTTATTGGTCCCCTACTCTTCCTCGTGTTTATAAACGATTTAGGAGACAATCTGAATAGCTCCATTAGACTGTTCGCGGATGATGCTGTCGTTTATCGGTTAGTGAAGTCAACAGAGGATCAAAAGCAACTGCAAAGCGATTTAGACAAAATTTCTACTTGGTGCGAAAATTGGCAATTGACACTAAATAAAGAAACGTGTGAAGTAATACACATGACCACTAAAAGAAATCCGCTGAACTTCAATTACGCGATAAATCAGTCAAACCTTAAGGTCGTAGATTCTACCAAATACCTAAGACTTACAATGACGAACAACTTTGACTGGAGAGTACACATAGAAAATATTGTGGGGAAGGCGAACCAAAGGTTACGTTTCATCGGCATAACGCTTCGAAGATGCACCAGCTCCACCAAAGAGACTGCCTACATCACACTTGTGCGTCCTCTCCTGGAGTACTGTTGCCCCTTGTGGGACCCTCACCACGTGGGACTGACGGAAGACATTGAGAACGTTCAGAGAAGGGCAGCTCATTTTGTTCTATCACGTTACCGGGGGGAAAGCGTCACGGAAATGTTGCACGAATTGGGGTGGAAATCATTAAAAGAAAGACGTTATTCATTGCGGCGTGATCTGTTTGCGAAGTTTCAATCACTGACTTTTAGTTCTGAATGTGAAAATATTTTGCTAGTAACCACCTACTTAGGGAGACATGACCATCCCAATAAAATAAGAGAAATCAGATCGAAAACGGAACGATTTAGGTGTTCTTTCTTCCCGCGCACTACTAGAGAATGTAACGGCAGAGAAAAGTTATGAAAGTGGTTCATGAACCCTCTGCCAGGCACTTGAATGTGATTTTCAGAGTATATGTAGATGTAGATGTACATGTAGATTATGCTATTTATTTGCTAAACAGCGCCTTTACCGGTTTGAAGTTTAAGTTAATCATCAAACGGCTGTTCACGTCCACATAAATCCATTTACATTTTTGTCGCCACAAGAAAAAGTTATTTGTATAACAAATAAATAGTATAATCAAAAGTGGTTCGTTGCTGTCTTCTTTAATGTAAGACTCGTCCTGAATTTCATACACAACCACGGGCGCAAAATGTCAGTTTTCTACAAAATAGCAGTTTCAGTAAAGCTATGTCACCATTTTCCAAGTACTTCTGTATCATCAAATACATTTTTAATCCTCTAAAAATAAAAAATAAACTTCTTCCCAAAATAAAGTACTGACTCTATACTAATGCAAATTATTTAAAAGTAAAAATAATAAAAATGAAACATTGTGTCTAAAATAATGGATTCTTGCATCAGGTTGTTACATCGTTCCTGTAATAAGAGAACAGGTCTGGGTTGTTGTGCTTAATGATAACTCTAGTTGAGAAACGTGTTCCCACGAGGCCAGACTGGCAAATGGGGAACCCTAAACAGGAAAACTTAGATAATTTTAACCTACAATCTTCTGTAATAGTAACAAAATTGGTGAAACCATTTTGCAAAGTTACATTTGACAGTCCTGTCATGAGAACGAACAGATTTCCTGTCAAGAGAACTGACACGTGTTCATAGGAACAAAGTTAATAATAATTCAACCCAGACCTGTTCTCTTATTACAGGAATGACGTAACAACCTGATATAGGAATCCATTATTTTAGACAGTATGTTTCATTTTTATTATTTTTATAATCATTTGTATTAGTATAGAGTCAGTACATTAATTTTGCGAAGAGAGTGTTTTTTATTATTTATTTATTTATTTATTTTTAGAGGATTGAAAAATGTCTGGATACAGAAGTACTTGAAAATGGTGACATAGCTTCACTGAAACTAGTTGTACAAAATAAAGAAATATTACAATTAATATAGCGACTGTGACACATAAGTACATTGTTTAAATGTCTTTTAATTTTCTAAAATAGATAAACAAATAAATTGCAACAACCATAGCCTATACGAGCAAAAAAAGAATAGTTATGGGTTAGTCTCGCAACACTCACAAGACACTTTTGACCTCGAACGCTCGGAGCCGCACGAAACCACGCTTGGAACAACAGGCAGTCATAAACAAGTCAGCGTTGTACCTCAAATAACATTTTAATGGAGAGAAAAAAAGTAACATGATATCAGTAAAATATGAAGGAAACTACATACAACTTAATGACGTCAGTGTATCATTACATATTCAGTCAGCAGCCCCAACAACTCTCTTACTTATAACAGCGCAAAACACACATATACAGGAGTACCACACGCTTGAAAGTGCTTATGTTAGTCCTGAAAGTACAGATGTGGGATTATCATCAAGTGGTTAAAACACCTGGCCTTCGAATAAAGATGATGGCCTCTGTCTACGTAAAATTTCGTAGGTTATATGACGGAAGGTACTTTACTTACAGACTTGCACACATAGCTACGGCTTTGTTTGTAGCTTAAAATTAATTTCTCACACTTGACAAATAAACCAAGAGGAAGGTCGTTGTGACGTGGATCAAAATTTTCTTACTTTACCTTCATTCCTTGGATGGCAGAGGATACTTCAGCTAGAGGTTTTATTCTGATCTCGATAAAATTATGCATACTTGACTTTCGAAACACGAAACAAGAGGAAGGTCTGCGTCTACATAGAAAGTCGTATGGTGGATGGTGGAGCTTTTAATTAAAATGCGTGGTTATGTTCACCCCAAATTTACGACTGTATGGGAGATTTCCTCTCAGAGAAGACGCAGTTTGTTGTAATCTATCGTAAGGCATCGCCTACATGTAAAACAGACGTGATACCGGGCGTTCCACAGGGTAGTGTTATTGCTCCTCTGATGTTCCTTATTTACATAAGCGATATGGGAGAAAATCTAGGTAGCTCTCTTAGGTTGTTTGCAGATGACGCCGTCATTTACCGTCTAGTAAAATCATCTGAAGATCAAAACCAACTGCAGAACAATCTGAATAAGATATCACTATGGTGTAAAAATTGGCAATTGACTCTAATTAATGAGAAGTGTGAAGTCGTCCATATGAGTACAAAAAGAAATCCGTTAAACTTTGTTTACAAGATAAAGCAATCAAAGGTGAAGGCCGTAAACTAACCAAAATACCTAGGAATTACTATTATTTCAGACTTAAACTAGAAAGAACACGTCGATAATGTCGTGGGAAAGGCGAACCAGAGCCTGCTTTTTATTGGCAGGACCCTTAAAAGATGCAACGGAACTACTAAAGAAACTGCATACACTGCGCTTGTCCGTCCATTTTTGGAGTATTGCAGCCCAGTGTGGGATCCTTATCAGGTGGGTTTGACGGAGGACATCGAAAGAGTCCAAAGAAGGACAGCTCATTTCGTATTGTCACGATACAGGGGAGACAGCGTTATGGAAATGATACAGGGTCTGGGATGGGAATCATTACAACAACGAAGCTTATCGCCAACATTCTCCTCCGAATGCGAAAATATATTGTTGACTCCCACTTACATAGGTACAAATGCTCATCAGCATAAAAAACGAGAAATAAGAGCTCTGACGGTGAGATTCAGGTGTTCTTTCTTCCCGATAATGTAATGGGAAATAAATAGTATAAAGGTGGTTCGACGAACCCTCTGCCAGGCACTTAAATGTGATTTGCAGAGTATCCCACGTAGATACTTTCCTTAGAGACTTCGACACATACCTACACTTTTATTCCTTTATTGAAGAAACCTTGCACATATGATAATCAAAAAAGGGTATCTTACGACACACTTTGATACGGTTTCCTAATTAATATAAAGTTCGTTCAGGTATGAATCATTCCATGGAAAGCGTTTTTATGAACCGCAAGTCAGCGCAAGGATGACACTAAAGTTTCACTGATCATCACGAAAGATAGCAGATATATGTCAGTTTTTACAGACAGGGGAATGAGGAAATGAAGAGCCGAAGGTGATGGGAATAGAGATGGGAGACAAAGAGATGCAAAAGCTTTCTATTTTGTTCCTTTTCAGGTTTCTGTGGCTCAATCGGTAAAAACGGAACCCTAACACAATGACATAGTTGGTAGTCTTTATGTTTGTACGCAGACTAGGTTAAGAACGTTTTCTATCAGGAACAGGTAGAGATATAAATTCGTTATTTATCTGACAGAATAAACTCCAAGGTTCGCTAGCGATGTAGAACATTTCACAATTCAGTGGAAAAGTATGGCCATTAATGTCACATAGGTTTCTTCTCGTTCACCTATAATGAAACGTAATGCGAAGCAATGTTGACCGTGTAAGTAAAGGTAAAAATCCTAAATTTTTAACTATCGCAAACTTGTTTTGCCATTAAAGACTTGCATTTTATTCATAGCTTGTGCAAAGTCTCAGAAACTACCGTACGGATTTAAATCTGGTTTTCAGTAAAAGGTATAATGATTCATGAGGAATATTTGTACGTATAATTTTCAAAAAATTAATGCTGATTGGCTGAGCTAAGTGCTAATGACACCACTTAGTGACTTTCAACAAGCTTCAGCAAACAGGTTAAAATCAAGTATTTTGAACATTAACTCATGGGTAAGTATTCATACTTCTGTAAGTGAGAATTTGATTCTTTATAAAAAGTTTACTAGTCCTTGCTGAAAAGGTGACGAGTCTGCCTCTTTTCCTATTTCTCAAACACTACTCGATGAATTTTCATGGGGTTATCACAAGTAACTTGAGCGATGTTTGCGAAAACATAGCGGCATTATTTTATCAAAAACGGGCAGTGGAAAAAGGTCATGATTATTTTAACGATGACTGTGGTTCTGTATTTTTTACTTGTTAAATCAAATGTTCAAATGTTTGTTAAGCTTATTGGACTTAACCGCGGGTCATCAGTTCCTAAACTTACAAACTACTTATGAACTAACTTATACTAGAGGCAACACAAACATCCATGCACGAGGGACAATTCGAACCTCCGACAGGATACGGCCTCGCGCATCGGAATATAGAGGCTCAATGCGCTCGGCCACTTCGCCGCAGTTTTTACTTGTTAACTGCCTACACTAGTGCGTCCTATTTTGAAGTGTTGATGCGTATAGTGGGATACATACCAGGTGGAACGATTTAGAGAAAGTTCAGAGAAGAGCAGCTCGTTTTGTATTATCGCGATATAAGCGAGAGAGTGTCACGAAAATTCTACACGTGTTGGGGTGCATACTATTAAAAGAAAGGCGTTATTTGTTGCGGCGAGATATATTTGTGAAATATCTTTCACAACATTTCTGTTCAGAATGCGAACATATATTCTTAGCACCCACCTACATAGAGAGACATCATCATCATAACAAAATATGAGAAATCAGATCGAAAATAGAAAAATTAAGGTGTTCCCTTTTCCCTCGAGCTTTTATAGAATGGAAGGAACTAAAGAGAAATATCATAAAAGTAGTTCGCTGAATCCTCTGCCATTCACTTCAATGTGTCTTGCAGAGTACCTATGTTTTCGGAGGGTTTTAAGAGAAAAATGGTAGTAATAAATTCAAAATAAAAGGCTATTTCAATCCAATCTGACGATAGTCGATGAGATTCGTTGTTTCGTTGCTAAAAATGAAAGTATAATTCCCTTGTCTTTACCCGTGTTTCTCAGGAGTTTACATAAAAATTTCATTTTTCATTTCCCGTCTTGAGCGTAGTAATAGTTCAAGTATTACACCAGACGTATTTCTCTTTATTTACAAAGAATCATTATCTAAAGAAATACACAAATATTTTTGTCATGTAAATCTCTATAGATGTAAAAACGTTTTTATTCAAAATGACATGTATCCTAAAAGTTAGTGAAGATATGTACTGGGTGATCAAAATGTCAGTATAAATTTGAAAACTTAATAAATCGCGGAAAAATCTATATAGAGAGGTAAAAATTGACACATATGCTTGGAATGACATAGGGTTTTATCAAAATAAAACAAAAAACAAAAAAAGGAAACCAAAGTATTGCTAGACGCGTGAAAGGTCTCTTGCGAGCGTCGTTTGGTCGTGATCGTGTGCTCAGCCGCCACTTTCGTCATGCTTGGCCTCCCAGGTCCCCAGACCGCAGTTCGTGCGGTTATTGGCTTTGGGGTTACCTGAAGTCTCAAGTATATCGTGATCGACCGACATATCTAGGGATGCTTAGAAACAACATCTGACGCCAATGCCTCACCATAACTCCGGACATGCTGTACTGTGGTGTTCACAACATTATTTCTTGACTACAGCTATTGTTGAGGAATGATGGTGAACGTATAGAGCATTTCCTGTAAATAACATTACCTTTGCTTTGTCTTACTTTGTCATGTAAATTATTGCTTTTCTGACCAGATGAAGCGCCATTTGTCGGACCTTTTTTTTTTTTTTTTTTTTTTTTTGTTCTAATAAAACCCCATGTTATTCCTAGCATGTATACCGACTTTTTGCTGAACCGGTATATTTGCTTCGCGCATGCCATTGTAACACGAGATTTCTTTTTTCTACCGTTGTTAGGAGAGGCATGTATCCCAAAAGTTGATATCACACCGCGTTTCTTCTCACTTTAACAACCTCAATTTACTGTCAGTTCATTTTCTTCTTATATACTTTTAATTCGCAAACCTTTGTTTGATAAGTAACTTCACACAAGTTTCATCCGTGAAGTAACAGCTTAGCTTTATACTAAAAAATACAATGTCAGTGGAAATTGTATGATGCTGTCAGGAAGGTTGAGCAAGTAAGAGAAAGCATTATCGAGAGGGAAAGGGAGGGATTGGAATTGAAGGGGCGGCGGGGGTGGGGATGGCGAGTAGAACACTATAACGAAACAAAGCATGGGGAATATATTAATATACACATAAGAGGCAACAGTTGATAAAATGACTGTGACGCTTTCGTTGGTAGCAAATGCTGATTTCCCTTTTGCTAGACTCCAAGAACTCGAATGCAAAGCTAATGTTGAAGCGTTCTTTTGGTTTACAGAAGTGGAAGTGCAGCTTGTGAAAAACCAGAGGACGACGACGAGGTTTCTTTGTCGTAGACCTTCGCTGATTATGATATATAACTTACTGTAATAGCGACATTTATCAATCGACAGTCAGGAAATCGTGTTACACAGTGAATTCATTGAAGCACTTTGCGATTCGAAACAGTAAACAAGATTCATCGACCATCTTAAAGCGAGCAGTTTGTCACGGAAGCGGAAAGCTTCGAGCTGCGTGATGGAGCTTCTGGTAGAGGAGGGAGGGAGGCGTTCTCGCGTAAAATATTCAGCAGGGAGGCCTTCGGAAAGTGATCCAGTGTAGACGCGACGCAAGTTACACCTAACGAACCGTGACAAGTGGTCCTCTCCCTCAGCTCACGCAGCGCTCTAGACGCGATTCAAGAAGCACGCAGCGTGTAATGAGGTGGATAAATAAATAATATGAAGAGCCGTACAGGACTGAAACCATTTGAGAGAAAGGTATAATGGAGATATACGGATTACGAATGTGTTCCAACAGCGCATAATCCTACGTTTGAAACAGAACTGCCAGGCTGTATATATACCGAAAGTGAGACAAATGTCTTAGAAGTGCTGAATAGCTGTATGTTCTATAGTACGTAAGTTAGTACAGAATTAATATCGCTAGGGCTGTAAATGAAGTAAGCATAAAAGTTTGTAATCTTCTGGACGCCTTGCGTCGTCTATGTCATTTAGAAACATTGTAAACTATTTATTCTAAGAACGCTGCTTTTAAATAAATCATTTATTTCTGCAGGTCTGTTTCGGCGTCGTGTTAAATTGGTAGCTCTTTTTCACCTTGCAATATCGCTGTTAATCTGTTCTGTTTGATTATTATTCAACACATGTTGATCTTGTTATTTTTCATGTACCTAATACATCTTCAATGTTACTAATACATTTGTTAAATAACAACCAAACAGAATGTATATCATATGGCGGAGCGGTCTGCGGCGTGCCAGTCACGGTCTACACGGCCGCTGTGGTCGGGGGTTCGAATCCCCCCCTCGAGCATGGATGTTTGTGCAGTCATTAGTATAAGGTAGTTCATAAGTAGTTTCTAAGTTATAACCCCGTAGTTAAGTCCCATAAGCTCAACAAACATTTGAAGATTTTGAACATAACATATAAACAGCCATATTACAAGAAGATGTACCAATTTAACCTGACGATGGTATTCACCCCGAAACAGGCCTGTCGAAATAAATAATTTAAAAGCCGCGTCCTTGGAATAAATATTTTACGAAACATAAAAGTATAATACCGAAAGCGATTCGCAAATAGTCCTTCAACACAACTTCTACATCTACATATACACTCAATCTGTGACACAACAACACAGTGACCAACGGTGCTTTCCAGTCATGTGTGCGTACAGGGTGGTATATAAAATGATGCTTTATGCATTTTTCCTCATTATTTGTATTTTTTGTAATTTATTATGTATTTGTATATTTTGTTTCTGTAATATATTTGCATTGTCCTGCTAATTACCATATATGTTAAAAATATTGTAAATGTAGTAGACACGCTGGGTTAGCAAGGGCTTTGCTATTGTATAGAATCATCTTTGAGTAGGGAGTTTTTTATCGCTGGTAGCGCAGAGGCGCACAGCGAGGAGTCGTTGTTGAGAAGTAGCGGCGGACAGACGCATTGTGTGCTCAATGGTGTACGGAAAAAGTACGTGAAGGAGAATGCATATTCGATTGGCACTAGTGGAGGAGACGGCGAAGAGGCAATATTATTTATTCATACGGCAACAGCTTGAATAATTAATAAATGCATCAAGAGGAATGCTGTGGGCCCTAAATTGTAATTAACATTCGTCGCCAAGAAGAGCCTGTGTTTGGCAATTGTTAAGTGCCAACAGTCTTCAATCAGCAGCACCACGTCGCACATCAAATTCAGTAAGATCTGTCCAGTTTGTCTTAGTATGTACAGCTAACCAGCGTATTAGTGATGATTGTTCAATAGCGAACACTGCTATTTGTGAACCTGTGTTTAAAAATCATTACCCATAGTCATTGTCCAGACAGGTTCCTTCCTCATCCATTGTTTTTCCGAGGATATTCACAAAGTTATAGAAAACTAAAAATCAGAGTCATTAAAGACAATGTGACAGTCGTTAATAAAAAAAAATGTGTTCAGAAAAGTTTTACTAAACGTAGCTTATGCCAGTGTTGCTGATCAATAGGTTTGCTAAGTTGAACGAAACTGCGAGATTAACTTTCAATTTCAAAAGATATTTCAATAACAGTGAAAAAGATTAATTGTTTTCCACTGCATATTATTTTGAGGTAAAGTTTGTTTTAACTTGCAAGTACTGACTAGTGAGAATAGTAATTGTTTACAAGTGTTTGAATGCTAATAATTCCTGGTTAAAGATAAAGCAAAAGTTAATCAGAAGGTTAAATGGTTCTTTTCTAAATATTCAGTGTTATCACAAGTCATTAATTAATTTTTTGAGCTTGCCATTAGTACAGTTAA
This sequence comes from Locusta migratoria, assembly GCA_026315105.1. Taxonomy (NCBI): domain Eukaryota; kingdom Metazoa; phylum Arthropoda; class Insecta; order Orthoptera; family Acrididae; genus Locusta; species Locusta migratoria. The sequence continues at coordinate 15,242,226 of CM048747.1, read as the reverse complement.
TAGTCCATTACAACTTGATTATTGCTAAAGCGCATGGTATACTTGCTGTAGAATAATTTCTGGTACTTATATAAACAATTAATTATTTGAAGCTGTAAATAGTAAGTATTAAGGTGAGAGTTTTGCATGATTTGCTGCATGTTGCATTTGCGCGGCTATGGCTTGCATTTCGCTGTCTTACAATGAGCCCTGTGTTAGTAAACTATTTCTCAGTAATTAGTATATTGTCAGTGTCTTTTGTACCGAATTTGACTCGCACCCTCTGATTTTCTGCCCACCCAAATTTTACATAATATTTCACGTTGTTAATTAACTTTTCCATTATTGACATCCCACCAAGTTATCGTACATCGAGCTGGCGACCGTAAATCAATAAGTTATTCACTTTTTCCAAATTAATCCCTGTGTTCCGTTTGTTCCGCATTTTTTTTATTTAAACATTGATCATTTTATTCCAAATTTTACTTTCCACTTTTTTTATTCTTATCGATCGTTGTTTACCAAAGAGGTGCAGCAACGTTCCGGTTATAGCCTCCTCTACATCATCGGCTTCATTACCGATAGCTTTTCCACCAAATTAAGATAATTAGGCACACGGGTCATTTTTCTAAGTATCATATTCTAACTGGTGGTGTAGGACGGGTAGGGTTATAAATCCACCCAAAAGTGCGTGGCGGAAGGTACTCAGTACTACTACTAGTTACTTGCTTTCCTGTTCCACTGCCATGTAGAACGAGGGAAAAACGAATGATCGTCTGCATTTGTACGGGGCCTTATCTCCATGATCTTATTTTTGTGGTCTTCAAGCGAAATGTATGTTGGCAGCAGCAGAATAGTTCCGTACTCCGCCTCGAATTCTGGACCTCTAAATTTCTTCAACGGTGTATATCGAAAAGAACGTTGCCTTTCCTCCAGCATCTCCCATTTGAGTTCCCAAAGAATTTCCGTGACACTCGCGCATTGATCGAACCTACCAGTAACGAAACTAGCCGCCAGCCTCTCAACTGCCCCTCTATGTTCCATTACATCGATCTGCTAGGGATCCGAAACACTCCGGAAAGATTCTTTTTTCCTTTTAAAATATGTTCTAGATATCCATGAAGATAAAGAACATGTAAACAAACTCAAAATCGCGACAGATTCACATAATTGTTGGGTGTCAAGTGGCAAATCTTACTCTTTGTAAATAACTGCCGCGCGGAATGATCGCGTGGTCTAAGGCGTCATGCTACGGACTCGGCGGCCGCGCCTGTCGGAGGTTCAAGTCCTCCCTCGGCCATCGAGGTGTGTGTGTGTGTGTGTCTGTGTGTGTGTGTGTGTGTGTGTGTGTGTAAGTTAGTTTGAGTAATGTGTAAGTCTATGGAGTGATTCCCATAGCGTTCTGTTCCAATAGGGTTACAAACATTTGAACATCTTGTAAATAATTCCATTGTGTAATATATTTCAGTTTAGGGTCATACAAGTAGTATCATAAGATGCTTCGGTTTATTTGGATCTTGTCGTATGATGATTAGAATATGTTACATAATAATTCGTAAACGTTTATTTTAGTCGGTATCGAATATGTGACAAGAAGTATTCGGTAGACGCCATCATGGTGAAAAGGTTTCGATAGTTAATTTAAAAATAAAACATAAAAGAATATTTACTTTATTTCGTTGTCTAAGCATATTTTAAAAACGCAATAGACCAACAAAATAAATACTTCCAGTCTCTCTATCATTGGATAAAATACAGTATAATATTAGAAGGCGCACTAGAGACAAACAGTGATCTTGATACAGTAGTTAAAATTAAAAACAATCCAGATCTCAAAACTGTTATTATGATTCACTAGCAGTTTCAGACTCTTGTAGACTATCTTCAGATGGATACCACCATAATGGCAGGCGATGGCGGTGGAGACAGCAGGCCGCACAAGCGTACACTGCTCAGTTAGCCCATCACTTGAAGGAAAAAAAATTACGGTCTGGCCTGTTTTTAAATTTAATTTTCAGTTCAATATAGTTTAGATTTTAACATCTTCAAAGTATCCATCTGTCAGAATAGTTGCACAATTCCTTGTTTTTTTGGAAATACGAGGCGAATTGTAGTTAAACAGCTCAGAATTTTTATCAGAATTGGCGACTGGTATAAACATGTTGTTTGTTTTAAAATACGCGCGCTCTCAATGTGAATGAGTGATAGATATAACAACAATGTACGGCACATATAACTCTAGCGGAAGTGGGGACAGGTAGGGCTTGAAATGGCGACGTTCTCAGTTTACGAATAGCCTGCAAGCATTCGTCACAGGTCGTAGCACCCGCTCCTTCCACCACCTTACACTTCTTGACTGCTCGATGCCCTGGATCCCCCACCTTCAGACCGTCCGTCAAAGACTCCTCTCCCGCTCCAACCTGCTCCCTCTCCGGTCGGAAATGGGGACTCAAACCTGCTCGCTTGCCGTATCCGCCTCCCTTTCCCAACGTGGATCCTCTACGATCTCATCCCTTTTCCGCACCTCCTCAAATTCCTCGAACATATTCGCTCCTATACGTATCCCGCAAGATGGAATCTTCTTAGATCTTTCCTGTGCCAATGCATTTCTCTGTCCCTACACCTTCACACTCTCCACATCCTTTCCGAGGGTAACGTTCGCCACCTGCCTCTCCCAGATGACGCCCTCCGTCCGGATATCTATCCCTCCTACCAACCTTAGTCTTTTCTCTGTCACCGTATATGACGCGTACCCTCTCTATGACCCTCCTCCTTCCTCCTTCGACCCTCCTTCTTTCCTCACTTGGTCCTCCCCTGGAGTGCTTATGTCCCTTCCCACCCATTCCGTCCCTCCCCCTCTCACCTTCTCCCGCCTCTCCACGCCTGCTTTTCCTTCCCGTTCCCCTACGGAGTCTCTGTTCACCATTTTAACCTGCGCAACTTTAACCATTGGTGTCAGTGTTATGCCGCTGTGATCTCGAAAACTTTTAGTGACCGCAACTACCATAACCGGCAGAACCAATGTTGCGTGTCTACTTTAAACAGTGTTTGCGTCCTTCGTCGCCATGTACTTGTTGTTTTAACCTTCAGCGTATTTTATCCACCGTGACAAAAGGCCATGTACGTCTCTCGGCCGCTGCCAGCATGCCCCAAGTGGAGGGTTTCAAACCCCAATAAAGGAAAAAAAACTCCTTACATCCCACGATGTGCCAGCAATTGAAATTTGCCTCCAGCAGAGTGAGTCATGTGTGGTGGCGTGGATGTGTCCAATGTGCGTTCGTGCGTGCGAAACTTAAGGGAAGGCAGTATGCCATGCGAAAAAAAAACCAGAAGAATCTCAGCGTCGCACCAGTCGGTCTAGCGACATGATCCAGTGAGCGGAGGTATTTGTTGTGGAGGATCGTCCAACGACTGTGCCACACGACTTCTCTAAATCTGGCATTTCCCTGTGATCTGTGCACACAGTCGTGCATGAAGATATACTCATTGCGCTCCAAAGGGCACTACGTTGAGAATTGCACGTTATGCGAAAACAATAAGTTGCAGCAATGCGAGAAAAACGGTTGAAAAAAAAACTGCATGGGAGCATCAACACACGAGCACTTCGAGAGAACGCTACGATGCAGCGATTTTCTAGCGGTCAAAGCAGACTCCTGAGGAAGCGTTTGAGGCGGCCTGGGAAACATGGCACCGTTATGGTGAAAAATGTTTACTGCTACAGGGAGATTACGTCGAGACGTGAATACGTTTCACATTGTGCGTGTCATTAGTTTGTGAGAAAAATAAATCGAAGGTGTTGTAATTTCAATGTACAGTGTTTCATTTTTTAAAGCTTCTACAAATAGGGCAGTCGGAAACTAGGCCACAGATCTTCAGCCTTGGATGACAGTTTCTGCTCTCTTTCTGTCAATTCATCCCATAACAATGGCGCTGATTTGCACAAATCATATTCTTCCGTGGCTGTTTTAGAACTGACATAAGCAAATTACAAATAATTATTTCCGTTTTCTTGATTGATGTAATTCAATTACTACTACATTTGATGTCTTTAATTGTTTGCTTCTTGTCACGAAATTGCTCTAATTTCCTTATTTGCACATGTAGTTAATTAGATGTAAGGCGAAATCATCGTAATAAAATATTATAAATTAGAACTCGAACGGAGTGATTGACGTTTTCTTTCTTCGCGGGAGCTTTTCGAGAATATCAGATATAGCTAGTATTTAAGTTTTTCCGTCGATTTTCCTTCTGGCAACGGGAATAGGTTGCATAAATCAGTACTGTAGTCGACGGGAACCAAGTGCATACGGCTTAGAATAGTGTTGTTCTTGGTAAAGTAGCGTGTATAAATTTAGTCTTGTGTGAGGCACAACGATAGTACGGCGGAATTATCTTTCTGAGATAGACAGTTCTCCTTCCACCCCGTAGGAATAGATTACGCCGTAAGTATAGAGATTTGTGGCGCTGTAGATAGGAAGAAATTTTTTTTAATTTTGCGTGAGACCGCAGAATATGGAGAGGCAGGGTAGAGTTCGGTCACGCCTCTTAGCCATTAGTCTCAGTTAACACCAGCGGCGTTCTCACGCGAAATTGTGAAGAATGGAGCGATGAATATGGGCAGTTACGCAGCCGGGAACCGACAACCATTTTTCAGATTTCTGATTCTCTGTTCCTAACTCCGATGGAATATGTGTCGTAGCCTACATCATGCAGAATTCAACCGTAACGTGCTGTCTTCTAGAGAGTACAGAACCAACTGTCAGGTTCTGAATCCTTGTGTCGGTGTCATGCGATGTGGAATCAAAACACACTAGGAAAAATGTTCAAATGTTTGTAAATCTATCGGACAAAACTGCGTGGTCATCAGTCCGTATCTTACGAACTACTTAAACTAAGGTAAACTAACCTGAGGACAAAACACACACACACACACACACACACACACACACACACACACACACACACACACACGCTCCAGGGAGGACTCGAACATCCGACAGCGAGCAACCGCGCGCTCCGCAGCGAGGCGCCTAAGACCGCTCGGCTACTCCACCGCGGCCACACTAGGAAGAATACTATAGATGCCATATTTTATATATATAACTGGTTGCAATTCTAATTTGGATCGTCTTCCCGCTTTAGTATGGAAAGGAAAGTATTTAGATAATAACTGAATATGTTATACCTCTGTTCTTATGCACGAGTGAAATTACATTTGTCGTACTTTTTATATGTTCTAGAAACTAGGTAAGCGCCGTTTAATAGTTAAATTTGATCAAATATTTCACTACGTACAATATTCGTTTTCCAAATTCTTTGTTCAGTAATTTGATACTGTAATATGGACCTACAGATTCAACAGTACAATTTCCTTCTTAAGTTTTAACGCGACATTCACACCTAATTCAAATGTCACTGCGTGGTCATCTGCCCCTAAACTAAAAAACTACTTATGAACTACCTTACACTAAAGACGACACAAACACCCATGCCCGAGGGGGATTCGAACTCCCGACGGCGGATGGCCGCGCGCACCGCAACACTGCGCTCCAGTACGCTTGGCTAATCCATCGCGGCCACACCTAACTGACTGTAATAATTAACACTTATTAAATCCGTAATGGCGCGGCGGAGTGGCCGAGCGCATTGAGGCGCTATGATCCGATGCGCGAGGTGCTCCCCGTCGGGGGTTCTAGTCCTCCCTCGGGCATGGATGTTTGTGTAGTCTTTAGTATAAGTTAGTTTATATATAGTTTGTAAGTTTAAGTCCCATAAGCGTAACAAACATTTGAACATTTTTATTAAATCCGTAATAATTAATGATGTACAGAACATTTACTATGTCTGATTAAACTTAAACCTTTAATAAAATCTCCTCGAGCTTCGAGCCGCGTCAAGTGGTTGTGAACCCACGAGCTTTCAACCAAGTTCTCCCTGGCCATTGACAAGTGGTAAAGTGACTGCTGTATCGCCGTCGCCTTGCCGCTGTTTGGCCACGCTACTGGCTGTGACGTCACAGGAGCCTTCTGCTTCGCCATACAAGGCAATGTTTACATCCTGAGTCGGCTGCGTCCGCTGTTGGCTGCTGGCTGTGACGTCACTGGTGCTTCACTGGTCTGCTTCAGCCTCGCTGTGGCCGGGTCCCACGCTGTGCTGAGCTGCAAACCGACGTCCTTGTTAATGGTGTTCTCAGATCTTTTTATTTCAATAGCTTCCTTTATAACGCTATCCCAATATGCTTTCGTTTTAGAAATGACAGATGTTTCGTCGAACAGAATTCGACGTTGATTTTCTAAAGACTGTTCTGCCACGGCTGATTTTTCCGGCTAGCGAAGACTTAGCACCTCTCGTGTTCTGTCCGGCGTTGTTCCACAGAGCGTACAGTTTGCCACACTCACGCGGTATTTCATATACGTCTGGTGTTTTGAGACCGATGTCGTGCCGGCCGCGGTGGCCGAGGGGACTGAGGCGCTCCAGACACGGTCTGCACGGCCACTACGGTGGGGGGTCGAATCCCCCCTCATGCATGGATATTTGTGCCGTCCTTAGTGTTAGCTAGTTTGTAAGTTTAGGGACTGATGACCTCGTAGTTATGTCCGATAAGCTGTACAAACATTTGAACCGAGGTCGTCTTTTACTGGCCCCATCATCTGTCGAATTTTTGCTGGGGGCCTGAACACCGAAGCGATGGTATCTCTCTTCAGGATCCGGCTAATCTATCCCGACATAGTTCCACAAAAAGGCAAAATAGCTAGATTCTTGCCTTCTTCTTCAGACGTACTTTTCCTCCTTTTATCGCCAGAAACTGCGTTTTCTGTCTGTTGGATTTCAAATGTTCAAATGTTTGTAAATCTATCGGACCAAACTAGCTTACAAACTACTTAAACCGAGGTAAACTAACCTAAGGAGGTTAAAAAAATGTTCAAATGTTTGTTAAGCTTATGGGACTTAACTACGGGGTCATCAGTCCCTAAACTTACAAACTTCTTATGAACTACTTACGAACTAGGACGGCACAAATATCCATGCCCGAGGGGGGATTCGAACCCCCGACCGTAGTGGCCGTGCTAACCGTGACTGGAGCGCCTCAGTCACCTCGGCCACTGCGGCCGGCCCAAGGGAGGACTCGAACCTCCGACGGCGAGCAACCACGCGCTCCGCCGCGAGGCGCCTTAGACCGCTCGGCTACTCCACCGCGGCTATCTGTTGTTGACTATAGCCGTTATCCCTGAAGAACCTTCGGAGATGGGTTAGCTCTTGTGGCAGACTCTAAGCGTCTGAAACGACTTTTGCTTGGCGAACTAAGAGTGTTCAGAACGCCGCGTTTTTGCGCAGGGTGGTGGTGGCCGTCTTCCGATTCGTTGCATTGTGAATGTCTATACGCTGCTGTCATATGATGGGCACTTCCGCAACTGCCTTCACTAGAGCCTGAGACACACTGACGTTTGAGCCTACCTATGGTTCGCAGTCTAACGGCATAGAACGACGTAAAGCGCTACGCCTCAATCACTTCGATATACTATTCCAGACATATGGAGAATGAAAGAAAACACGGTGCTTTATTTTCGGACTCTTTTAGAGGTAAAGCGGAGAAGCGTCACGCGCAGTCCATTGGCTACAGTAAAGGCGCGGTCACACATGTCAAGTTTAGTTGAACGAGTTTACTTGATCAACAAATGCTGAATGACCGAGTCAAGCGTTTCCGTTGAAGTAATGATTGATCTTTGAGTTGAACCACATAGTTACACATGTATACCAGCTAGCTGTTTAAAACTTCATTGCGGATTGTTTGCCGGTGTTTTCCGTATTGTTAAATTACTGCGTTTTCAAATATCTTACAGAATGAGAATAAATGTCAAGTGGTCAGAAAGCGTGTTTTTTATTTATTTATTTATTTATTTGTTTTTTGTTTTTTAGAACTGTACCATAAGCGCAAATGTCTGTGGAATCATCGCATCGTATGGATACTTACGAAAATAAAGGTGTGCGGGTAAATGCTTTGCGAGGTATCGTGAAAGAAATGGACATTAAGCGGTTTAACCACTCCCAACGTAAAAATAATAATAATGAAGGCAATCAGAACAATGTACAAAAAAGAACATTCATTAGTGTCCAAATGAAAAAAGTGGAATGGGAACTGTATGTGTCCAAATTGTTCTGGTATAAAAGAGCAGATATATTTCTGAATGGTGTTATACATTTTTCTTCCGACATTCTCAATTGGTTTCGATATTCTTCCATGTCCTCTAACGCTAGTTCCCTTTAACAAAGCCTCTGACGCTCCCAGTCTGTTTCTTTTTAATATCCACTAACGCACCCACAAACGATGCTTTTGCCCTTTATTTTTGTTTCGCCTCTACTTGTAGCATAACTGTTAAGAGTACGCACCACTTCGAACACCGCTAATTTCAAAGCCATTGTCATCGATTTCAGTAGAAATGTATGAACTAAAACTGGTTCAAGTCTGTTTCAGCTTTTGTTGAGCAAGTAAACTCGTTCAACTAAACTTGACTCGTGTGAACGCGCGGTGTCAGGTTTGAAATGCGACAAATCGTCTTACAGAAGCAACAGGGTAACTGACTGCGCGGCCCGCACCCCCCCCCCCCTCTTCTACTTGTGCAGAGTTTATCTGTCCACGGAGCACGCCAGCTGACCGGTCAGTTCGCAGCCTTTCCTTACACACCGCACAGTGGCTGCGCGGCGGCGCGGAAGCGGCTGTTTTTCGCGTCACACGCGTCGCTCTGTTGTGTTGTGAGCGGCGCTTTTGTGCGCGCCGCGGACAATGCCTCGGGGCGGCCTCTTTCACGCCAAAATGTGCATAAAATTTGCAGCGCCCGATACAAAACGCGACGCCCGCGGCGCGTCTGTTGTTCGCGGAGGCGTGCGGTCGCAACCGCTGCGTGCGGTCGCGGGAGCTCTGCAAACACCTGCCTGTCGCTCTGTCTCTCTCACACTCTCCCAAAGAGAGAGAGAGAGAGAGAGAAAGAAATAGAGAGAGACGGCAGGCAGACGAGTCCCGCTTAAGCCTGCCTCAGTCGCCAGCACAATTGCACTAATAAGGCGCAACGCATCGTTACACCAGACATGTTTCTCAAATGTTCAAAAGTTTGGACTTAATTACGGGGTCATCAGTCGCTAAGCTTACAAACTACTTATGAACTAGCTAAGACTAAGGACAGCACATATATCCATGTCCGAACGAGTATTCGAACCCCCTGTCACACAACCGCGACTAATCGAACAGTCATGGGCCACTAAGTATGGCACCCGTGCTAGCTCAAAATATGTTCAAATGTTTGTAGAGTCTATGAGACTTAACTACGGGGTCATCAGTCCCTAAACTTACAAACTACTTACAACTAAGGATGTCACAAATATCCATGCCCGAGGGGGGATTTGAACCCCCGACCGTAGTGGTCGTGCAGACCGTGACTGAAGCGCCTCAGTCCCCTCGGCCACCGCGGCCGGCACCCGTGCTAACCTAAGGACAAGACTTGGACCGAAACTCCCCAAAGATTTATCCAAACACGAAATAAATTATGGAGAGCGATAACTATGTTTGAAATAGGTGTAGCTTACAGCAGTAAAAGGAGTCTGATTACTATGAAACAAAAATTAACTTAGGTAATCTTGCAATACTATTGTTGTGCTAATTAAAAATTATTAACAAAATTGTTTCATTAATAAAAATTTATACACGGTCGCCAGCCTAATGAGGCATAAGAATACCAAGTAGTGATAAATTAAGAATGCAGTTAAATTTAGAAGCTTGGTGCAGAATAAATAAAGTGTGGAAAAACTTTGTCACTAGTTTCGTAAGAGATAAAAAAAATACCAATCACAAAAATAATAAAGCTTTACATGTAAGCAGTAATTATTTAAATTATTGTAACGGTGAGACTCACCTCATCAGTTACTTTCTGTTTCTATAGAACATAGCGTAGAATGCAGTATTGCAGTGCAAGTAGCACTCAGAAACAAAGTTACTGAAAGACTTATAATTAGTGGTAAAATAATAAAAATCTACTGATGTTATGGTCAGTGCTGTTCTTAATGTTCTTTGTAAATAAGTGAGAAATTGGTTATGTTTATGATCTATAATCAAAAAATCTACTAAAACAACACTGACTAGTATGTATCACTTTGTTGAAAATAATGAATTCTTTCTCCCTACCATGAAACTAATGATTCTGTTACAGTTAACTATTTTTTTAATTAACACTTTGCTGAATACATTCATCAATTAAATATGCTAGCCTGGAATCTAGAATGGGGGTCACTCAAACTGTACTGACAAATTATAGGAACACTATACATTTTGATTAATACCATAAATAGAATTTTTTTGTCTGATCTACATCAATTATATGAACTGATTAAAATTAGTTATGTGGCAAAACAGTAACTTATTCCTACCAATAATATTTGTGGTGTCTAACGTGCGCGCCACGTACTTTCGCCGCGCGCCGCCATGCACGCACGGCGCGGCGTTCTTACGACGTCAGCCACGAGCGCCCTCTGCTACAACTCCGCTCGTGGCCACCACTGAACGACATCGTTCACTTGGGACTGAGATGGGAACCAGTTAACACTTCGGAATCAAATAGGCAGCAGTTAAGACTTGGCTATCGGACAGGCACTAGGCAGGCCGAAGTCTCTAAGAAATATATATCTCGTTCTAATTTACTCTAGTGTTTCTAGTTTCTGCTGTCCCACTGGCTGGTCACCTCCTACCTGCACAAGCGTGCATCCTTTATTCCTGTGTCGGTCTTTCTACTCGGCCACCGACACCTACGACGGAAAAGAGAGACAAAAGCGGCGACGAGGCTGGGACACAAAACTATTGTGCAAGAGCAATGAAATTTATAGTTGCAGCACTGTATATTGTACTAAGAACATTCTCCAAAAAATTTACATTATTAAAATTGATTGCTGTTTTTAGAAAAAAATAGGATGACTCGGTTAATAATTCTTTACAGGAGAGGATCCCTATTAGGTTATGTGACTTGGGATAAATTAGGGTTACGTACACACTACTTATAACAGAAATGTAACCTCTATTGAAAAACATTCAAAACACAAGTTAAATCTCTCAACGACCAGTTTATAAACAGTAACAATAAATATTGTGACCTGATATTAATGCGGAGTAGTGGCGAGGTGGCGGCGCAGCGTATACAGCTCAGATTTCATCGTTATGCAGTTTGTGTGCCGACATTGTAACAGCGGTTTCCAGTAGCTACTATCTAGCTCCATATGCAGACAGCATAAGTGTTACCATTGCATCAGGACGTTCACCGAGGCCATTGTACGTAGATTGGTCTTCTGCCTCAAGTAAAACAAATATTTGGCCAGAATACAGTGGCACAAGTCTGCCACTACGTCTTGCTGCTGTGCCCTCAGGTTCACTACTGCTGTGAGCTCCCATCACAGACTGACTGCTGTGAATGCCAAACCTTCGACTGACTACTCTGTCTCCGTTTACAACGGAATTCCGTTCACATTGGAATCACTACGTGTTTTACATATCATGCTGGTCGTGAGATATTACAAATTTACGTTATATTCACATACGTAAGATGATTCAAAAATAAAATTGACATTATCGAGGCCATTTAAAATTACAAAAAAATAATATGCAAAAATAAACATGATGCAGATATTCATAAAACATACAAAGCACACGAAGTACAGACATCACATACCATACAATAGTGGAATCGATTGTAACATGAATGAAATTTAGTATCTAACATAGCAAAAAAATGAAAGATTATTACCAAAAAATGATCGCACTTGGGCAGTGGCGTTATACCCCGACTGCAGTGGCCGTGCAGACTGTGACTGACGCGCCGCAGAGCGCTCGGCCACCGCAGCCGGCGACGTGTTTTTCAGTTATTTTGATGCACAGTAGTAAATGTCTGTTACAGAAATAATTTCACCCTAAATTTTGCTTTGAAACCTGAACATTACTAAACTAGAACCTGTGGGAACATACGCAGCCAATTTCTTCACCTTCGCCGCATTCTCCCGCTCCCGGGCAGCCTGGCGAATTGCCGTGGCTTTCTATTAAGAATGAACACGGCGAAACCAGACTGACGTAGTGAGGAGCGTGCTGATAAATGGCAAACGTGGCGGCAGCGGACGCAGGGAAGAGACACCGATACAACGAAATGGACACAATAGCGTGTGTGAAGACAAAGCCCTTGTCTGCAGATACCAGAGGAGTCGTTTCCAAGAAAGCTACGGAATCATAGATAAACCGTGGACCCCTGTAGAAGGGAAGAAGACGCAAAACTCCTGGAGTGCACTTGCAGTATAGATAAGGTGGTTCCACGAAAGCAATGTTTCTGGCCAGGGATAAAGACTCTGATGAATGGCATACCTGACAAGCATAACACAGACAGCTGCAACAAAGAACTGTTTTTCCAGCCAAGAAGGAATGCAGAAGATATACGTGGAAAAGACGCCTGTTACCAAGTATCATCTCAGCCCACAAAATACTTCCACCAAGAACTGAGAGGCTGGTAATTAAATTACTTATCCCATTCATATCTGAGTCATGTTGATGCCCAGTCAAATCGGTCCTGAGATATTATTGTTTCTCAAATATCGTAATAAATAAAACTACATTTCATGTGGTAATCCTCGATGTAAATGTATAACGTACCGGTCGTCGTTTATTTTACTAAACATTAACCTCATGTCTGGACTGTGTATTTACCATTCTATCAGCCTATTTGCCTGGTAAGTTGTGTACTGAAGGTGCCTACCACAAGCTATTGTATGCGATATGGCTCCCACACGTTTGTATCAGGAATGACTTGTACACACAGGCTGTATCCAGTTTGAGTACACATATGGGTTTCCGCCACGTGCGAAATAAGCACGCCCAACAACATCAATGAAATGTTAAGAGTCATAAAATTGACCCATGCAACGGATAACATTACAAACGCATCTGAACTAATTGAACGGATCTAATACATGCACTCAAATGGAACGGATACATTACTCTGATATTTATGCTCCAGTGCACCATTGCAGGCCACAGCAAGGACTTTAAAAGTGGGATTACTAATGCTGAATAGGGTCATATGAACATTTAGAAATTGCTTCGATATGCGTGTGGGGTAAAATGATTATATCCTTTCAAATAATTATCATTTGAATTTAAATGGAAATTTTAGTACAAACCAGAATTTAAATGCACCTTTAGTTTCAGTCATCTCTTACTACACCCATATTGACTTCTTGACGTCTTTTCAAAAAACAAAAAATAAATAAATAGAAAAAAATTAAATTAATTAATTGTGTTAATCTCGTCGCTCGCAGTGATACGGATGTAAGGAGCATTCTCAGTTTCCACGCTTTGACTTATCACATTCACACAAAGCATGCAAAAGAAGAATTACTACGTGAGCCAACTAATTCGAATCCGCGCGGTCGTTGCGAGCCGGGGGCAGCAAAGTGGTTAGGACGGACACATTGGTTAAATAATGGAAACACTACTCGAGAATGGGATTTGTATTACCGACCTACTGAGTACTACGAGAAGACACCAGTGGATCACACGACAGTACAATGCCTGTCGAAGTGGCGATCAGTGTGGCCCCAAACAAAACAAGTTACCGAAATGTAATTTAAAATAATTACCACCATGCTGAATCTAATCGTACTTCTACAGAATTTGGGTATGATTATTTGTATACATCGTGTCTGGCAACATTATTACTAATCTGTGGGCCTATCATCATAGCACACAATCATTACAATGCAAACCCAACAAAAATTTGCGAGAATCTAAATTCCACATAATTAATGTAACACTTTTGCATGAGCAGGTTAAGCAATTGCAACAGACCCTCCGTTACCAGACTTACTTTGTACTGGTCACTATGGGGCACAACGTACATCCTGATCTCATTGCACAAAGAAAACCGTCATAATTCCGAGATTAATCTTCCACATTTATGCATTCAACAATTCGAAAGCACACGAGGTACAAATTATGTCCAATAAAAGACTGACACTGCACCAACTGGACTCATAAACTGCAATCTTAACGTTTCGCGCGCAAAGTTCCAGTTACAAAGAAAATCACTGTAAATTTGAATGAAACCCCTCAAAACGAATATGTACCAGAAACAACTGCAAAAACCCGTTCAACGAACCAATACTCCGCATGCTAATTAAAAAATCACCAACTTAGCAGCAACTTTGACCCACAACAAAGCACACATCACCTTGATCTTATTCTACCCGAAATCCCCAAAGAAATGCTAAAATTGATAACTATTAACTACGTCCCCTAACAACCGGTGGTGAAAGCGTCTCCATGAGCAACATTGCTGAATATTCTCACCAAATCGTTACCAAAACCTCCGCGACACCAGCGAGCAGCTCTCCTCACGTCCGCACTCCGCCAGGCCAGGAACCGATCTCCTTCTCTCCATAGGAGCTACCAGGGCCAACCGTCCCCTCTTCAAATTCGCGGGGGCGGAGCGCCCTGATTGGCTGGACACCGTCTCTCCGTTACTCCACTGCCTTCGCAAAGCTCTGGCTTGACGAGATCGACCCTCTACTTCAAAGCTCAAACAAAACCTCTGCTGCTAGGCAGTCCTTGTCGCTAGCAACTACATTGCCACAACCAAAGATTACAATATTTCCCATCCTACCAACACCCTAAGAAATATTATTGCATTTCACTCGCACTGCATAACACACAAAGATTGAGAGAAATAAGAGAGTGAGTGATGAGAAGTGGGATAGAAAAATAAAGAGTACACCTTCGCTATCTACGTTTCTACAATTGTTTTTGCAGTCTGCAAAACTTACCACAAAGTGTCGCTGGCCATTCTCAAGTGAATCAATTCGAATTTCATTAAGGCGACACTGGTATAATGAGACAGCAGAGCAATGATACGAAATGACACTTTACTTTCTAACTGTTCTTTTGTCAAACCAATCCCCTGAATCAAATTACCATAGTGCGTTGTTTCATAATTTCTCAGTATATTTTTCTTTATTTTAATGCAGTGTGAGAGTTATTCAGTGGATTTGATTTACCACAGTGGCTATCTAGAGAAAGAGCTGAATCATTGCTGTACCTGTCGCCGATAAACATTCTCAAGTAATTTGTCTTTTTTCGTGTTCTTAATCATTTCTTAAGAAAAAAAAGGACAGAGACAAAGAAAATCTTAATTTCTTGATGCATTTAGCAGAATAAAATGTAAAGAAAAAGAGTCATATGATACACAACGGCCGGCCGCGGTGGCCGAGGAGACTGCGGCGCTCCAGTCACGGTCTGCACGGCCACTACGGTCGGAGGTTCGAATCCCCCCTCGGGCATGGATATTTTGCCGTCCTTAGTCTTAGTTAGTTCATAAGTAGTTTTCAAGTTTAGGGACTGATGACCCCGTAGTTAATTCCCATAGAAAAAAAAAAAAGAAAAAAAGATACACAACTATTTAGATAATCTGTATCATCTTTCATGTCGGTAATAATGATACTGAATACCAAAATGAAATGAACAAGTAACATCCGTGAATAGTCATGCAGTAGCTAGTACTTATGCCGCCCAGCAGTTATAAACATCTCAACTGCCACGTAAAAAAATTTGATGAGTCTCAGTTCAGAAGAGACTGATGACTGCTAATTGCAGAGCAGTTATGAAGAACAGCTGCTGCAGAAGACGCAGCGATGTGAATGTGAACGCTCCCACGGAAGTAGAGGCAGTGCAGCAAACAGTCGTGGATTCCCACCACCTGTCTGTTAGTCCTCTCAGACGTAACGGGGACCACAAGCGAGGGTGCTTGATCCACAGACTTATAGCCGCGCGACATATTAGCACAGATTTCAGCAGTTACTGTTAACCTAGGCTGCATCTTTGGCAAGTCTGTACACTTTTTGTCGCGGTGGAGTAGCCGAGCGGTCTAAAGCGTCTCGCTGCGGAGCGCGCGGTTGCTCGCCGTGGAGGTTCGAGTCCTCCCTGGGGCATGGGTGCATGTGTTCCCTTAGGTTAGTTTACCTAGGTTTGTAAGCTACGGGCTGATGACCACGCAGTTTGGTCCGATAGATTTACAAACATTTGAATTTTGTACATTTTGGTAGCGTACCAAAGATCATTATGAAGTGACGTGATCATCCGTTGTACATATTATTTACGGATGTTGAAAACGATAATCTGGCAGGGTGACATTAAAATAGGTGAAAACCAAACAAGCTGTCTGGCATATGCGACCGACTTAGTTGTGATGGCAGATTCGATTCACAGTTTGGAAACTACACTCCTGGCCATTAAAATTGCTACACCACGAAGATGTGCTACAGACACGAAATTTAACGTGCAGGAAGAAGATGCTGTGATATGCAAATGATCAGCTTTTGAGATCATTCACACAAGGTTGGCGCCCGTGGCGACACGTACAACGTGCTGACATGAGGAAAGTTTCCAACCTATTTCTCATACGCAAACAGCAGTTGACCGGCGTTGCCTGGTGAAACGTTGTTGTGATGCTTCGTGTAAGGAGGAGAAATGCGTACCATCACGTTTCCGACTTTGATAAAGGTCGTATTGTAGCCTATCGCGATTGCGGCTTATCGTATCGCGACATTGCAGCTCTCGTTGCTCTCGATCCAATGATTGTTAGCAGAATATGGAATTTAAATAACAGGCACGACAGCTCTTGCAGTTGTTTAGATTCTTTTCGTAAGCGTAGTTTATAACGAGAATTCTGTTTCACACGTCGATGCACGACAGCTGTTGGAATTGTTGACGTTGTTGAAGCAAGCTTTGTGTAATTGGCGAATGAACTGAATTTTATATACTAGACAACTTTTCAAAAAATAAAATAAACATCAAAAGTTATTTTCTGATTTTTTATAAGTTTCTCAATTAATCAAATGTTCAAATGTTTGTAAATCTGTGGAACTTAACTTCTTGGTTATTAGTCCCTAGGCTTATAAACTACTTAAACTAAGAATGAAACTTTCACTCTTCTCATGATATGAAACTTCGTGGCAGATTAAAATTGTGTACCGGAACCGGGACTTTTGCATTTCGCGGGCAAGCGCTCTGGCACTGAGCTATCCCGACACTACTCATGGTCCGTCCTCACAACTTTACTTGTGCCAGTACCTCGCCTCCTAAGGTACCAGGTTCGAGTCCCGGTTCCGGCACACAATCCTAATCTACTCAAACTAAGTTAAACTAACCTAAGGACAACACACGCACACATGCCCGAGGGAGGACTCAAACCTCCACGGTGAACGGCCGCGCGCACCGCAGCACTGGGCCACAGTGCGCACGGCTACTCCGCCGCGGCCACAATCTATAAATGTGAATGTCTGTTCGGTGAACGTTTATCACGTCTGAACCACAAGACATACAGAGCTAAAAATTTGTACAGTTACTAATGTCTACCCGGGAAAGGCTTTAGCCACGGTTTTATGGCGATCGGACAGCTATTTATCTATATATATTAATGTGAATGTCTGTTCGGTGTACGCTTATCACGTCCGAACAACAAGACGCAGAGACTTAAATATTTGTACAGTTACTAATTTGTAGATTTTAGGTCCGGTTTTATGACGATCTGATAGTAATTTGAAGAATATAACACGAAATGCGGAACAATAATTACTCTTTGGAAATTATATTTACTCTTTGAAAATGGTGTTAGTGGTTGCATTGTTGCTTGAGGGTTGATAATGATAAAAGGGTGGCGTATATTGGGATGGAGAGTTATCAGAGTATATAAAATTCTACATGTGTGTGTATGTGTGTGTGTGTGTGTGTTAATATTTCTTTCTGCAGCGAAAACTGCAGAAAGGAAACGAATGGTCTGTGTGTAATTGTTGTCCGAACTCTCCCGTTGTACACCATAGCAGTTCCATGCCGATAGCTATAAGGGGATGGAAGATATGGTCGTTGAAAGTCGTCAAATTACAACAACAAAATTCGGACTGAAGGCCAGAGATGACGTTTGTGACTCTACACAGCGAAACATGATGGTCTATGCGTGCTACAATGTCTTCAGCTCTTTCTCTGTAAGGATAAGCATACGAAATACGAAATATAAGAATAAATAAAGCAGTAAAAAAGAAATTTCTTTTAGTACAAATAACGTAGTTTACCAGAATACCCTAAAATGAAGTTAAGATGAATTTGGACATTACTCTCACCATACGTATTGAGACATTGCAACACAGCTGTAAGGAATAATGTAGTATTATTTATTGTAAATCATTAAGCACTTCACATAATTTTTTTTATTTGAATGCTGGTTAAAAATGCTTGTTTGTAAAGAAAATATTGTATTTCATTTCATCCTTCAAAACCAGTCTCATAGCACACTACTGAAAGATAGCTTATCTATCATAACCAACACGCGATCGGAGCCGCTGGTTTAAGCTAGTTAATCATATTGTATTTAATTATATAAATTTTCTTACAATGAGACTAATATTTGTTACTATTACTCAAAGTTTATTATCTTTTATACATATGTACTTGCAAGTGCCTCTTCTCCATTACTATCTTACCTGTCTGTGACTGATCAGGATAGACAGCGCCGGCCGCGGTGGCCGAAGGGACTGAGGCGCTCCAGTCACGGTCTGCACGGTCACTACGGTGGGGGGTTCGAATCCCCCTCCCCTCGGGCATGAATATTTGTGCCGTCCTTAGTTGTAGCTAGTTGATAAATAGTTTGTAAGTTTAGGGACTGATGACCCCGTAGCTATACAAATATTTGAATTTGATTCAAAATGTTCAAATGTTTGTTAAGCTTATGGGACTTAACTAAAGGGTCATCAGTCCCTAAACTTACAAACTACTTATGAACTAGGACGGCACAAATATCCATGCCCGAGGGGGGATTCGAACCCCCGACCGTAGTGGCCGTGCTGACCGTGACTGGAGTGCCTCAGTCACCTCTGCCACCGCGGCCGGCTTGAATTTGATCATTTGATAGACTGCGAATTATTCGCATGGGTCAACTAGTATCGTATTTAATGTCCTTTTGATTACTTTCATAAGAGTGGCTTTTATAAAAAGCCTCACGGTCTTGCGTGTTTTTCCATTCGCTAATCCAGGGAAGTCAACAACGCGACAGCTAAATTCGCTAGGGTGCGGGTGTTTTTCTGTTTGCAGTCCGGTAATGAGCGGTGTGGCCGCCCCTGCGGAGAAGTCGGCCGCTTTTACGACGTCGACGTCGACATCGACGACGCCGGCGCTTCTGGGGGTGGCGAATCAGCGCCGCTCACCGCCGTCTTTTGTCTTTGGCAGCTTTACGCCCTCCGACATTTATGGCGGGGCAGTAAAAAGTCCACTCGTAAAGTCCGGGCCGGACTTTGTTGCCTCGCGCGTCGACATACGGACTGCGGCTGATTGCCGAAGCCCGGAAGAGGCGGGCTTTGCGGCCGAGACGTCTGTTCCTAAACGTCTCAGCAGCAGCTGCTGCCGCCAGGACGTGCGCCACATCGAGCCGCGGTCACGTTTCCCTGTAGCGCTGCGACGTTCTTTACGTTCTAAGTGAGTCGACGTTTGAAGGCGTTACTCATTCTTTCCATACAGTCCAGCAATGGCCGCTGACGTAAGCTTGCTCTACATTCTCCTTTAGCTGTTACAACTTCTTTCTCTCCTCTGTTCCGTTGTTTATTTCCTTCCCGCCTTTTACTTCTATTTACTTTTCTCCATAGTCGATAGACTTGACACAGTTTTTAAATTTGAAGGTGGAAGAAAACACCAGCACCTGTATAGAAATTATTTATTCAATTTCGTGCGACCGGTTTCGGTGTTACAGTTACACCATCACCAGGCCCCGTTTTGCAACTGTCAGTAGCAGAACATTTGAAAAGGGTAGCCGTTAACACCTGTGGCAGTAAATTTCTTAGTCTATTCATGTTTTCGACATTTGAAATGTTCAAATATTTGTAAAGCTTAAGGGACTTAACTGCAGGGTCATCAGTCCCTAAACTTACAAACTGGTTATGAACTACGTTACACTAAAGACGACACAAACATCCATGCCTGAGAGTGGATTCGAACCCACGACAATAGCGAGCATGCAGACCGTATCTGGCGCGCCGCAGACCGCTCGGCCACTGCGGCCGGCTGACATTTGAATAAATAATTTCTATAGACCTGCTGGTACTTTCTTCCACCTTCTTTGATTTCTATGTTTCATTTGTCATCAGTTACATATTCATATATGCCAATTTCTTCTAAGTCCCCATCTACTACATTCTCAGATAGAATATAGTAAATTTCCTTGACATGGATCAGTTTCTTTCTATGAATCAGCACGGGTTTAGGAAATATCTTCGTTTGAAACTCAGCTTGCCATGAGGGCAACAGGCAGA
Source organism: Locusta migratoria (assembly GCA_026315105.1). NCBI lineage: Eukaryota > Metazoa > Arthropoda > Insecta > Orthoptera > Acrididae > Locusta > Locusta migratoria. Next base: position 15,221,883 of record CM048747.1, on the reverse strand, counting down.
CGGTGTTTCTCTCGATTTCAAAAAGGCTTTGAATGCGGTGCCACACCACAGACTGCTAACAAAATTACGAGCATATGGAATAGGTTCACAAATTTGTGACTGCCTGCAAGACTTCATAAGTAATAGAATGCAGTACGTTGTTCTCGACGGCGAGTGTTCATCAGAGACTAGTGTATCGTCAGGCGTGCACCAGTGGAGTGTGATAGGACCGCTATTATTTTCTATCTATATAAATAATCTGATGGACAGAGTAACTTGTAATTTGTGGCTGTTTGCTGATGATGGTGAGGTGAATGGGAGGGTGTCATCTTTAATTGACTGTAATAGCATACAGGATGACTTAGACAAAATTTCTAGTTGGTGCGAAGATTGGCAGCTAGCTCTCAATGTAGAAAAATGTAAGGCGATGCAAATGAGTAGAAAAACAATCCCATAATGTTCGAATACAGCATTAGTAGTGAGCTTCTTGATGCAGTCACGTCGTTCAAATATCCAGGCATAACATTGCAGAGCGATATGAAGAGAAACGAACATGTAAGTACAGTTGTGAGTAAGACGGACAGCCGACTTCGGTTTATTTGGAGAATTTTGGGAAGATGTACTTCATCTGTAAAGGAGACCGCGTATAAAACGCTTCTACGACCATGTCTTGAGTATTGCTCAAATCTTTGGGAAGACATGGAATCAGTTCAGAGGCGAGTAGGTAGGATCGTTACTGGTAGGTTCGATCAATGCACGAGTGTCACGGAAATGCTCCGGCAACTCGAATGGGAATCGTTGGAGGAAAGACATTCTTTTCGAGAAATTCTGTTGAGGAAATTTAGAGAGCCGGAATTTGAAGCTGAGTGTACAACGATCTTCCTATAGCTTACTTACATTTCGCGCAAAGATCACAAATACAAAGGGAAATTAGGGCTTGTACAGAGCCGTATAGAATTTTTTCCCTCGTTCTATTTGGGAGTGGAGTAGGAAAGGAAATGCCTTATAGCGGTTCAGTATACCCTCAGCCACGCACTTTACGGTGGATTGTGGAAAATATATGTAGATGAATTTTCATAAGCAATTTGTATCCCCGTTTAAATTTTTCAAACTGTTCTGAACTTTTTACTGGGCAATTTCCCTTTCTTTTCCAGTTTCGTCCGCAATATTTCTATAACCAAGAATACTTTTACATTAAGGCGGGTTTACACTGGCCACAAACTCGGTACCATAGTACGTGGCATTAAGGCTTATAAGGAAGTGGTGCGTAGCGCCGTCGTTTCCACTCACTCCTGTCGGAAATCTAGTTGCGTGGCTGGAAATGTGGCGCCATCGAAGATTAGAGTTGTCATTTAGGTTACTGTGTTGGGACAGAGATAAGACTACAATAAGACGAAAATAAAGCGTAAATACTGTATTTGGGAATGGAGTTCGCGTAGAAACGATACTGAGACATTCAAAACGGGTATAAACGACGTAGCACATATAAATGAAAATCAATTTTTGAATCAATTACCAGTAACAAAAGTAAATATCGATTAAGATCTGCGTATCGAGGTCTTTCCGATATCAACATCAGAAAAGCAATACTTGCTCAAGTGAAACAACAAGTGTCATTTTGATTTTTGACAGCTGGTCATAACCTGCCTTTCCTCCAAACTTGATATGCAATCATCAAAACAAGTTCAGTGTTCTGATGTTATGTGGTGCATGCTATTTACAATGTTAGCTTTCAAATAAGTCTCCAAACTTATTTGAAAGCTAACATACCTAAACATCGCCCGCAGTAAAATGAGCCTAAATTTTAATTTATAGCCAATTCTGAAGTTTCGTCCAACTGCACTTACATTCGCTGTAACATAGTTCATTTCCTTAATTAACAGATACATTCAATAAGACATTATTATAGAAACTTTGTCACTTCCCTCCTGATATCCAATTGACAAGTGTTTAAGAGCAATTAAGATGCCAATTAAAGAATCTGAATATACTACCAGCAGTACATTTACTTCCACTGTTTGTAAATTTAATTGAACTGTTGTGTAATTACGAATCACCTTTCAGTTTTTTATGCACACGTTTTTAAATATTTGTATCGTATGTGAATTAATATAAATTTTGAAACTACTTATAAACTCTTCTGATCGAAGGTTCAGAGTCACCATAATGTTTTTCAAGCTTCTCTTTAGTCTCCTGCGGCATTTTCCCTTTCAAAAAGTAATGTTTAATCACTACACGAAATTCTTTTTCGTCCATTCTTTGACAATCACTCGACTTCCTTGAGTCACGCGAATGCCAAACACAAATAGACCAATATGGCTGAAACTTGGTGTGCGTTCTTTCCGAATATGCTACTAATGAACATTGAGATATTTTGCAACAACCTTTACCAGTTACAAAATTTATAACTGTTCATACGCGTCGGTGGCGTCATCTCTCGGACTTTTGAAACGCCCCTTGTATAGACATCTTTCACTCATAGTTATGAAATGGAAATAAACTATCACTAAATATATTGTCCACCCCCCGAGCAGCCAATAGCGGTGTACCTTCAAGGACCTGGCTAGTTTGCGGCCCGCACTTAAAACAGGTAATCGTGTTGCAGGTGTCTGGAAGAGCAGTGTTTAGCCAGCGCCCTGAGCCACATGCCACCGCGCGGTGTGCTAAATCGACCCATTATTTGTGTCCGCCAGCTCCCCCAACACACACACACACACACACACACACACACACACAAGCTACTAGCGATCGAAGCTCCCTGTAGTTTGACCCCGGATACGGACCAGGCGAGTAATGGCTTCCGAACGCGTTAGTCGGACAGCCCGCGTGCATGTTCAGTGATAAAGCAGCCACTAATGCGCCATCCAGCACCTCCCGCCAATCCCAGACACTGTACCGCTGTTGGTAATTGTGTCTACACTGATATCATTAGCCATATAAGTTCACCATATGAGGTACACAAAATTGGTATACCACCCTGCCTCTATATTCCCTGTCGCACTGTAACAATACCTCAAATTTCAACTGCTATTTATAACAAAAAAATTTCGAAATCATTTTTCACCTGGCCTGTCTTAACCAAGCCAGAATCATATGCAGTGAACGCAACTACGGCCTGGATCGATAACGCAATGACAGACAGTACGGTGTACCGTGTGAAAAGCAGCTCTGTCTATGAAAATATCTGAGTTAAATAAACTAACATCACTACGAAATACTCAATTGCTAAAACCACTGACAAAACAGAAATCTTTAAAAGTATTCCTTGTTTAGGCACAGCATCACAAAAAAGCCAACTTATTCAAGAAGATCAATAATACAATATTCCTATCTACTAACAACAATCTAGGACACCACTTACCCACACAGTGAAAAAAGCTACTCCAGTAACAGAAGACAGTGAAAACTAATAGCTGCCCTGCATTTTACATAGGTAAAACTGGAAGAACGTTCCACACACCCTACAAAGAACTCACTGCAGCTTTTAGATTCAATCAATTCGCAATAGCTAACCACGTATACCTCAATAAAAACATACTAATATCCGTAATAGCCTAACAGAACTCCAGGCACAAATGAATGGTAAAAAACTTGATTTATTTAAACAGAAATAATGTTGCATGAAGAAAAATCAACTGAAAACTTGTTAAATGACCAAACATAATTTAAGGGCCATAGCTTTCTTCAGCAGTTTCAAAAGTTTATTTTGTAGTGATAACACAAATGACTATACATGTGGCGTCTATTCTGAAATATCAGACGTCACTTCTGATCTGCAGTTGTTATTATTTTCATATTCACAGAATATATGAGTACACATTTTCAGCTTTGCCCATTCGCAGTTGAAGTCATATATTCTGTGAATATGTAAACATTAGCAACTGCAGGATCAGAAGTGACGTCTGTTCTTTCGGAATAGACGCCACATTTATATGTATAATATACCAGTGACGGGCAATGATGCTTTCGTTAGTGAGGGGGGGGGGGGGGCGCTCCAGTCACGGTCTGCACGGCCACTACGGTCGGGGGTTCGAATCTCCCCCTCGGGCATGGATATTTGTGCAGTCCTTAGTATAAGGTAGTTGATAAGTAGTTTGTAAGTTTAGGGACTGATGACCCCGTAGTTAAGTCCCATAAGCTTAACAAACATTTGAACATTTTTTTAGCAAGTTTGGAGCCCTTACTCTTACGGGAATTAATACATAGTGCCTACGACTTTGAGTACTGTGGGCAGGGCGAAGCTGCGTATTTGTATCTGACGGGAGGCGTGCCTAGGTAGTCCTTGCAGGTGCGGTGATCACTGTTCCCAGTGGTGTAGGGGTCAGCGCAACTGCCTAGAAAGCAGCAGACCCGAGTTAGAATCCCGGCTGGATACACATTTTCAGCTTTACCCATTCGCAGTTGATGTCATATATTCTGTGAATATGAAAACAAATGCTTAACATTATAACAAATTTCCAAGTTACAGCAATAATTAATGTTTCTACAAATATCATATGAAGTAATATTTTAATCTATAAATGTATAATGCATAAACACTAACATGAGAAATATGTGTCTATTTATAAAACAACTCTCTCTCTCTTTCTTTACACACACACACACACACACACACACACACACACACACACACACACACACACACACACACACATATATATATATATATATATATATATATATATATATATATATATATATATATATATATCTTTGTATAGAACATCATTTAAATACAGCGGTAGAACATCTTCATAACTGTAGCTCTTTGAATTGTTGTGATTTCACGATGGACTACGAAACATGAAGTGTCTGCAATTATGTTTGTACATAGCTGGAAATGTACTACAAATCAGTCAATGCATATATATTATGCTGCACCACTGTTAATTAGTAAGTTAATTGTTCAATGTCCTTAATTCTAGTAACCTACGTTTAAATGTAGCAAGTTGTTATCATTCATATTTGGTCTTGACACGCCGAGAATTCTTTTAACGAATATAAACTACTAAATAGGCATCTGACAATGAGTCTTCAGTGCTCGTAATGCGTCATGCACCAATAAATCACGATGTTAGTGGAAATAGCCGTGTTCGTTTTGTTGTACAAAAATAAAACAGTTACCGAGAAAAAACACTGACAACACTATATTAAATAAAGTAATACCTGATTTGTTGTCTAATAACTAACGTACAGAAAACTTATTAAATTTCAGAAGTTTTTCAATATCAGACTTCACAAAATTCCTTTCTATTGATACATATAAGTTGTAAATGTCTTTCCCATCACAAAAAGATACGCAGAAATAGAAATTTAATGACTCATAATAGAGACATTTAAGCAATGTACCCACAGGCCACAGTCGCTTTTTTACTTTTGTAGTTCGTGTTTATTATGTGGCCTATTATGAAAACTGAATAGTCCATAAGCTGCGAACGAGACAGGTCAGTCTCCTTTCAACTGCAGAACATTAATGTACATAGCATAAAGTTGAATACAGGGCAATTGTGCAGTTGTGCTCCACGTTAAGCTTATTTGAGAATGCTGTTACCACGTGGCCAAGTATGTTATAGTGAGGCGTTGTTCAAATGGAATGTGCGTTATTCTCTTAGGTTGTAAATATATAATAAAATATAATTGCTGACAGAGACATGGGGAAACGTAAACAGAGGTACTTGTACAAAATTAATTAGAAATTTCTCTGTAAAGACACTAAATTGGAGAAACCATTTTACAAGATAGTTTGTTTGAAACTTTTACATTTGAGTCATGAATTGTGAAGAAAGTTGTATTGCCGCGGCGGATTAGCCGTGCGTACTGGAGCGCCGTGCTGCGGTGCGCGCGGCCGTTCGTCGTCGGGGGTTCGAGTCCCCCCCTCGGGCATGGATGTTTGTGTTGTCCTTACGTTTTTCTTAGAGTATGACTTATTCCTGCTACCTTTGCTTCGTTGCTGTCCGTACACGTACACATTTATTTGTAATAGATTTTGTTTTAAAAAAGCACTTTTTTCTGCTACCAGTCACGTTTTTATTATTTATTTACACTTTGCAAGACGCATTTCAGGGTATGAATCCCATGATCAAGTGCGTTTTATAGCGTGCTTTGTCATTATCTTGTATTGTTTCCAATGTGTGAGGTGCTGTGATGGTTCTGTGGTCTTTATAGCAATGTAAAAACACGCGCAATTTTAATTTATGTTGCTTTAAAAAACGAGTTTGTGGAGAAATTTTGATGGGTTCCTACTTACGATTTCCTTATGTTCCATTTGCACAGAAGCTCACACATATTACACACCATAAACAACTTTTTGTTCACATCACACATCTGATATACAATAACATATAAACAGCTTCAAAGATGGCTGTAATACGTAGTCAACAGAGATTATGGCTTCATATGTCGTCCACAGAGTTTGGTAAAACATTTTACATATATACATGCATATATATTTACATTGATATAAAATTTTATGTAGGCTTAACACTATTTTATTTAGGAAACAGGGTCAAAACATCTGAAAAAAGTTTTTGGTATAATTTTACGTAATGTTTACGTGACACTATTTATTTAAGAATATTGTCAAAACATCTGAAAACATTCACTGATTCACCCTCCAGCTTTTCGTTGAGTACTCTCTCTTCGTATTTTTTGTAGTGTGCATATATGTCCAGTTCTTCTAGCAGAAGAGAGATTGTTAGGGGATTCGCTAATAGGTCTCTGCAGTGCGCGGGTCGATTTATTTCTCGCGTCGAGGACTCCGAAGTGTTCGGACCTTTTGATTTCGTAGTTTACTTGTACTGTTGATTGAACTTTGATTTTTGTCCCATAGGTTCACTTCCGGCGGCCACAGTTGACTTAATTAGTTTGGAAGTCTGACTTTAAGCATTCGCACTTTGCGGATCATGCTTAGTTTAAGATTCTGTGTCTGAAATTTGACTTGGTGCTTTGCACTTGTGAACACTTTTACAAGTACTCAGTTATGGACATGTGTGCTCGCGAAATAAAATTCTGCAGCTATTGTCTATCCAGCAGCACCGACGCTAGAGAGGCTGTTAGTTAAATTTCATTTCTGCTTCAGGGAACAAAGTGAGAAAGCGGTCACGTTTTATTTCAGCTCTAATCTTCAGTCATCACCTGCCGCTGCCACTGCCGACTCCTGTCTGCTCCAAATGTTTGGTAATGAGTCCCTTGCTTCATTGTTGGGTCCAGTATATTGCTGGTTTGAAGGATTTTTCTATTTTTCTTAACATAACTGTGGTTATTTGTTCAAATTGGTATACTTCATCTGCCCTTTCAGTTTGTGTATCTGCGGTAGTAGTTGGGATAATTATTCTTCCTAAGTAGGTTTGTTTCTTCCTTGACTCTGCCAGTCCCAGTCATTTATTGATGCAAATATATAGCCATGTTGTTAATTGTCAATTATTGTTCTTTTAACTGCTGCGTACAGTATCTTTATTTTAAAGTTTGTGTAATGTTTCTTTGTCATGTGACAGGGTGGAATGTTTATACCAATAAAAAATTAATAATGGTATATCTTATTTCAACTTCACTATGATTCATACCTTTGGAGGAGCAAACAGATGTTAGTTAAGACGAGGGTGTACTGAGTATATTAGGTCTTCGTCGAAGGTAGCTCTCATTGTGATATTGGTTAGGAATCTATAGCATAATTGTGTCTGAACATATCATATGTCACCGAGCAAGTGAGGTCAATAAGAAATAGTTTCCCATGTTTTATAGATAAGGTGGCAGGCCAAAATTAATTATCAAAAATTATCAGTATGATATCTGAAATTAAATAATTAATTAAAAATATTTTATCAAATGGGAATTTGCATACAGAGTAATGTAGTAGTCGACAAAAATCGCTCACATAGTAAAAACTTTCACCCAGAGTAGCATACAGCTTACCACATGGCAACTGGTATAGTGATGCCTCGACAATAGCTGCACCAATTCTTATGTTCTGCGTTTGGTGCTCGTTTCTGTTTAATGATTGTTCTTAAATTATCACTGAACCACATTTCCTAATTTCTGCGATAACCTAATATTTCACAACAGAGAAAATTTGGAAGTAAATATTACCAGTATTTTTTAATTATTTAAAAACAAAAACACATTTAGAAGCAGTAGTACAAGGGGTAGTAGCAGTAGTTGTTGTTGTGGTCTTATTCCGGAGACTGGTTTGATGCAGCTCTCCACAATACCCTATCCTGAGCAAGCCTCTTCATCTCCACATAAAAACGGCAACCTACATCTGTCTGAATCTGCTTACTGTATCCATCTCTTGGTCTTCATCTGCGGTTTTTACTCCAAACTCTTCGCTCCAGTGTTAAATTCACGATTCCTTGATGTGTAATAATGTGTCCTATTATTCGATCCCTTCTTTTAGTCAAGATATGCCAGAAATTCCTTTTCTCCCTAATTCTTTTAAGTACCTCCTCATTAGTTACGCGATCCACCCACCTAATCTGCAGCATTGCCATTCTGCATTTTATATCCTCTGTACTGTGACCATCATTTGTTATTTTACTGCCCAAGTAACAAAACTCATCTACCTCCTTTATTGTTTCGTTACCTGATCTAATTCCTTCAGCATCACCTGATTTTCTTACACTGCACTCCATTACCCTAGTTTTGCTCCTGTTAATATTCATCTTATATGCACCTTTCGGCACACTGTCCAATCCGTTCAGCTGCTCTTCCAGGTCCTTTGCTGTCTCTGACAGAATTACTATGTCGTCGGCAAAACGAAATGTTTTTAATTCTTCACATTGAACTTCAATTCCTTCTCCAAATTTCTCCTTGCTTTCCTTTATAACTTTTTCAATGTACAAATTGAATAAAATTTGAGAAAGGCTACAACCCTGTCTTACTCCCTTTGCGACCACTGCATCCCTTTCATGCCCTTCAACTCTGACAACTGCTGTCTGGTTTTTGCACAAGTAGTAAATAACCTTACGTTCCCTATATGTTACTCCTGCTTGCTTCAGAACTTGAAAGAGTTTATTCCAATCAACATTGTCAAAAGCCTACTCCAAATCTACAAAATCTAGAAATATAGGTTTACCTTTCCTTAATCTATCTTCTAGGACAAGCCGTAAAGTGAGTATTGCCTCCCGTGTTCCTACATTTCTCTTGAACCCAAACTGATCTTCCCCGAGGTCGGATTCTACCAGCTTTTCCATCCTTCTGTAAATAATTCGTGTTAATAATTTTCAACCATGACTTATTAAACTGATGGTTCTGTAGTTTTCATACCTATCTGCGCCTGCTTTCCTTATAATGGGGATTACAACATTTTTCTTACAGTCTGAGGGTACTTCGCCAATCTCGTACATCTTATATACCCGGTGAAATAGTTTTGTCATGGCTGTTTCTCCCAGAGACTTACCGCTGTTTTCACCTAGATGCTGACAATAATTAAAAATAGGTTACAACTGATTGCAATTAAATACCGAGAAACTTGGCGACTCGCGACTAAAATACCGGTATCGATTTTAAGCGAGTTTATTTTCCCAACCCTAGCTTGCGCGCGAAAGACAATGGTGGCGGAGTTCGAACTGCGGTCCGGCGCACAGTTTGCTAGGAAGTTTCGAATCGTGACGCTTCCTGCACTTCTTGAGAATGAAAAGTTCCTCGCTCTTCCTTGTCCCCTTGGAGTAGTTTGTTTAGTTTCGTTTCGGTGCCGTGTCACAAACTTTGATTTTCACCATCCCCTCACGAAGCGGATACCTGACTGTGGTGGTCTTACGTTATTATTATTATTATTATTATTATTATTATTTACTATTTCCGTTTTTACATTTGCCATCCATGTTTGATGCACTTGCCGGTCGCGGTGGCCGAGGGGGCTGCAGCGCGCCAGTCACGGTCTGCACGGCCACTACGGTCGGGGTTTCGAATCCCCTCTCGGGGGCATGGATATTTGTGCCGTCCTTAATTGTAGCTAGTTCATAAGTAGTTGCCGGCCGCGGTGGCCGAGGGGACTGAGGCGCTCCAATCACGGTCTCCGCGGCCACTACGGTCGGGGTTTCGAATCCCCCCCCCCCCCTGGGCATGGTTATTTGTGCCGTCCTTAGTATAAGCTAGTTCATAAGTAGTTTGTAAGTTCAGGGACTGATGACCCCGTAGTTAAGTCCCATAAGCTCTACAAACATTGGAACATTTTGATCCACTTAGAGAACACGATTTATGTGCTCTCTGTGTCTGGAGGACTTTGTTTCTCCTTTGAAGTGTGTTTGTCGGTGAATGGACACCGGTTGTCGCGCAATTTTTATTTCCTGGCCCCCCGTGGGATGACACACACACACACACACACACACTCACACACACACACACACACACACATACAGAAAAAAAAAGGAAAAGATCAGGTACTCGAAAATAAATAAATAAAATAAAACTAAAAAAAAAGAAAAAGTATAAAATAAATATAAAAATCACGCAAGTACGACGCCCCACCTGGTTATTGAAATGTACTCTGCACTTCAGTAGTCACTAACTCAAAGTTGCGTTTGGCGCCACACAAAAACGCTAGAGTGTCTGGCTGTGGCTGTGAGAGAGGCACGAGTGCGTCCGTTGGTTAGGCGCCTCGTCGGCGGCGTTTTGCCGCCTCTGCCGACGGCAGCGCCCGGCTGGAGGGCTGACTGGCGCGGCGCCAGCGCGCACTAATCCGCTCAGCAAATAGGCTCCGGAAGGCGGCGCTTCATTTCCATGGCGGCGCCGCATGCATATGGAACGCGGGCCAGCCCCGGTCGTCAAACAGCCATCAGCGCCGTCGCCACGGCAACAGCGCCTCTAGGAGACGAGAGGGCCGAGAGCGGGCTAGCGGGGGCGGAGCGTGCTGCGGGACTACACGCATTCAATTCTAATTTGTGCCGCGGACAGGATTCGAACCCGGGTCCTCCGGCTTACTGGGCAAACGCTATAACGATGATACGTATTTAAGTAGGGGAACATTAGGCGGAATTACAGCTTGCTAGCTGAATACCCGGTGTTGCCCGGGAATTTATTCATTTATTCGAACCTTGAGTTAGTACTTTTCCTATTCACTCTCTCTGTCCATCACCTTTTTTCTAAAAACATTTTACATTTATCACAGAATATATAAGAAATCACAGGTAAAAATTCCAGGTACCAATAGTTGGGAACAATGGCAGGAGGGTGTCTGTAATGAGGAAATCAAAGAAAAGCTGGGAATGAACACCATAGATGAAGCAGCTAGAGCGAACAGACTGAGATGGTGGGGTCATGTTACACGCAAGGCAGAAACAACGTTACCTAAGAGCTCGGCAGCGGAGGGTAAGAGGAGTCGAGGTAGACTAAGAAGAAAGTACTTAGATTCGGTGCAGAATGATTTTGAAGTGAAAGGCATAACATCAGACGAGGCATCAATGTTAGCACTGAATAGGGGATCATGGAGGAATGTTATTGGAGGTACTATGCTCCAGACTGAACGCTGAAAGACATAATTAGTCTCTAATGATGATGATGATGATGATGATGATGAGGTAAAAATGCACTCGTTTCGAAGAATCCAATCACGAAATTCAACAATAATGATTGTTAATAATACCACAGATGGATCACTTCATGTAATGCGCGAAACGCCAAATCGATTTTTTTTAAAGAGATGTATTAAAAGAAATTTTTTTACTGCTTTATTTATTTATTATTATATTTCCTTATTCGTATGCTCATCCTTACAAAGAAAGAGCTGAAGATATTGTAGCACGCATAGACCAAACATATGGTCTGTGGCATCACGTTTCGCTGTACGTAACTTCCTCGCCATAGAGTCACAAACGTTATCGCTGGCCTTCAGACCGAATTTTTTTATAATTTGAAGACATTCAACCACCATATCTTCCACCCCCTTATAGCTGTCGGCATGCAACTGCTATGGTGTACAACGGGAGACTTCGGACAACAATTACAAACACACCATTCGTTTGCGTTCCGTAGTTTTCGCTGCAGAGCGAAATATTAACAAACACACACGTACAATTTTATATACACCGATAACATTCCATCCCAATATACTCCACCCTTTTATCATTATGAACCCTCAAGCAACAATGCAACCAATAAAACCATGTTCAAAGAGTAAATATAATTTTCAAAGAATCATTATTGTTCCCCATTTCGCGTTATATTCTTCAAATTACTAAATATCTATCAGATCGCTATAAAACGGTGCCTAAAACCTTCCTCAGGTATAAATTAGTAACTGTACAAATATTTAAGTCTCTGCGTCTTGTCGTTTCGACGTGATAAACGTACACCGAACAGACATTCACATTTATAGATATAGCTGTAATGTAGAGAGACGTAGTGGCGGACCAAGGCCGCAACAGGCCCTGGGCGGAGTCAAAACAAAATGAGGGCCCCGTCCACTTGGAAATGCATGTCTTAATATCAAACAGCAAGTTTTGGGATTTGGTGCCCCCTCCCCCCCGCCCCTAGATCGAGAGGCAAGGGACAGTCCAAAAAAAATATCGCACTGGCGTGTTTTTACGGCCCACTTTAGATTTGTAGTTTTATACGTTTTTGCAAATATTTTGGACCAAAATAATAAAACGTCAATTAATAAGAGTGTCTGAAGCCCTTATAAGAAAAGAAAATATGCAGTGGGAGGCTCCGAACCACTAACCTTCAGAGTCACAGTCCAACACACTGCCCACTACGCTACAACTAAGAATTAGAAGTTACCTTCTTTAATCTCATACTATTGATGGCTGTTGTTAACTGATGCTAATATAGCATTTTTAGACACTAGATTATCATTTATCGTACGAAGAACGACGTCTTTTTGTTAATTCTTCAGTGCGCCATTCCTTTGAAATGACAACGTTTAAGTTACAATAAGAAAATCATCAAATACGCAACGCAAGATGGCGTATGCCAGAGAGTTCTGGGCGAGGAATGTCACGTGACATCTCCGAACGGCTGGATTTCGTTAATTCAATGGAGGGTGTCAAAGCTCCGTTATTTTTGTAAACATCTCTCAAACGATACGAGATATGAAAAAAAAACATCAGGGAACAAAATTTTAGAGAATTGTCTCCTCTACAAAATCGGTTATTCAATTTTCGAGTCAGATAAACAACTTATTTGCAATTAAAATTACATTAGAAAGGCTTTTTGGTATTACTAACGTATTTCTTGTCCGAAATATTTGAAAACGCGAGGTTCTGGTCACTGGTAGCCAACAATTATGTCTGTAAAATTTGGTGCCGATCGGTTGAACGGTTCGACCTAAAAAGTGAGAACACGTTACAGACAGACAGACATCGTCAAATCGAAACGGCTTTTTTGGTATTACTACCGTCTTTTTTGTCCGAAAAGTTTGAGGAAGGGAGGTTCTGGTCTCTGGCGGCCTACAGTTATGTCTGTAAAATTTGGTGCTGATCGGTTGAACGGTTCGTCTTAAAAACAGGGAACACGTTACGGACAGACAGACAGACGGACAGACAGACATACATCCCAAAATCGCCGTTATTTTTGCGAATATCTCTGAAACGATACGAGACATGAAAAAAAAACATAACAGAGCAAAGTTGTAGAGAATTTTCTCCTCAATAAAGTCAGTTATTCCATTTTCGTCTCCGATGAATGGTTAAGCCGTTATTTTCATTTAAATTTCGAGCTGTCAAAAGACGATAGCAAAGGCCCACTTTTAGTGTTACTACCGTAACCTAAAATGGGCCAATGGCTTTCAAGATTCGGAGGCCCCTGAAGAAGAGGCTAAAAGCACCCCCCACCAAGAAGTAAAAAGTTCAGCCCAATCAGTTGCAAAATATATGATAAAATATCGTGATCTAGATTTCGGCACCATCTAATGGTGCCTTCATCAGAAGAATAAAAATTAAATCATAAGACGTGCAATTACGAGCAGTGTGCTCAAGTCTAAACTTATAAAATTATGCAGCATACTAGCAAAAGGCTAGCAAGTCAAAAATAAAATACAGGCAGCTCGCCTGTGTTAGGCTTACAGTGCTGCTCAACAGCAAACCGAACGCCGATGGCTCACACATGCAAAATCGAACTCGATAAAAATAGCAAAAAAGCTGCAGACTCTATGAAAATGTCACATATGACAGCAGATTACAAAAGGAATGATTAATTTCAATGTTAACGGCAGCACAAAACCAAAAATTGCTTCTAATACTGAACCTATTGATAGTTACTTCTATTTTAACGCCCGTAGACAGATGTTGGTTTGCTTCTAAAAATCATCTATAAAATAGAGAATTACTTAGAGAATTGCTTAGGTTTCACAGATAAAGGAGAATCTAATGAATAAAAATTCAAAGTAATGGAGAATTGTAAGAGATTTAATAAGCTGAAAGCCATATGGAACTCAACTACATGATTAATACTGATGAAATCTGGAACATTGTGCCGGTCGCGGTGGCCGAGGGACTGAGGCGCGCCAGTCACGGTCTGCACGCCCATTACGGTCGGGGGTTCGAATCCCCCATCGGGCATGGATATTTGTGGCGTCCTTAATATTAGTTAGTCCATAAGTAGTTTGTAAGTTTAGGGACTGATGACCCCGTAGTTAAGTCCCATAAGCTACACAAACATTTTGAACATACTAGTCTTGCTTCGTCACACTAGGAGAACAAAAACGAGTGTGTGTGTGAGCGATAAGAGAATGCCGATCCTCTCTTCCCCTCTAGATAATGAGTGGGCAGTAAATAATTATCACTCACTTGAGGGAAACAGAAAGAAATTTTTTATCGCCAAACCGATCGACAACAGTCTACTGATAAAATTATTATCTAGGTAAAGATAGCTATAAGTGTATTGCAGACAAAGTGGGAAATCGAGTGTGAAATTATTTTAAGCGCCAGAAAGGTAGGCATTAAAATTGAAAGAAATAATTACTGCAAGGTCTTCAATTTCCGTTGAAGTAGGGCAGGTCCCAATTGCGGCTGCGATTTCCCAATAAGAAGTCGCAGGTAGGTCTGAGTGCTGGGCAGGTAACAGAGATTTGGTGTCCCTGTAGCCTACTTTTTACGTGTTCGCCAGCGCCCCTGTAGAACTGTCTTTCGTGCAAATTGTCACACACTGAGCTACAAACATAAATTCGTATTTCGCATGTTCCTATGTCAATAAATGACAATACAATTGAATGGTAAAATGGAAATTATAAAGTTACCGTGCGCTGACATCAGCCAAGGGGACAGATCGGCAACAGGGCACAACGTGCGAGTGTTGCAGGAAGTCTAGCCGCTCACGGGAAGGCGAGGCACGCGTCGTCAAGCGACGGTCTGCGAGACACTGCGAGCAGTGACAGCGCTCACATCTATCCCATACCGTTTTCGCTGGCCGGTATTATGTATGGTCGCTAGTTGGCATAGGGAAAGGAGCTTGTGCCCTGTTGCCGATCTGTCCTCTTGGCCAATGTTGGGGCACAGTAGCACCTAAAAGTTCCCTTCATATTTCCAGATTTTTACCATTCAATAGCATTGTCATTTATTGACATAGAAACATGGGGAAAATGAATTTATGTTTGTAGCGGAATATTGTTCCTCATTTATGACTCACCCTGTATATGCCCTCGTTTCATAGCATTGCAAGCTGTAATTCTTCCATGGAGACGATCGTAGAGGTGCCAATTGTGGTCTTGTGGAATGGACTGCCATGCATTTTCCACCTAGTGTCTCAGATGGCCACCATCTAGTGCCGCTCATGTAGACCGCCCAACATGACGTTTCATGTGGTCCGCTACATGCTTATGAGTGACAGTTCTCAGGATCGTGTTGGCCAGGATAGTTGACATACACGTAGAAGAGCACGTTTTGTGGTAAGGGGTACATGTGAATGTGGATTGTACTATCGACAAAGCATATCGCCTTGTTGGCGCATCAGTTGTAGTAAAATGGTTTCAGTGTATTTTGCACTGTTCAGTGTTCTCCAGATGCTCACTAGAAGAACGGCAGTATGGGATGGGGCTGAACACACAATGATGCTCGCCTCAGCGTCGTTCAGTCCGCCTCCAGTCTTGTCATGGTAGGCGCTTATGATGGGACGAATGGACACTTGTCCTCTTCAGTGATGAGAGTCGCTGCTGCCTCGGTGCCAATGATGGTCATACGCGTGTGTGGAGTCGTGCAGGTAAGCGCGAAAATCTGGAGTGTAGGCGACAGAGGCAAACGGAGTGGACACATGGCATCATGGTGTGGGGAGCCAATTCCTACACTCATCGTTGTTCTCTGGCGGCCGTAGAGGGAAAATTGAATAGTGCACGGTACATTAAAAGTATCATTCAACCCTCTTGTCACTGTTCATGCACCAACAAAGCGATGTGCTTTTTCCAATCTACATCTACATAGATACTCTGCAAATCACATTTAAGTGCCTGGCACAGGGTTCATTAACCATTTTCATGACTTTTCTCTACCGTTCCATTCCCTAAAAGCGCGCGGGAAGAAAGAACACCTAAATCGTTCCGTTTTCGATCCAACAGGACAATGCACGACCACACGTATCCGGTACCTCTTTAAGGTGTACTTCAACTACCCTGCCCATCATTATCTCCCGATCCGTCTCCATTGAGCATGTCTCGGGCCGGATGAAACGTCATCTTGAAGCGGTCTACACGACCGGCTCGAGAGCTGGTCCAACTGAGGCGTCAGATGGAAATTGCATGGCAGACCATACCGTAAGACTTCATTCGGCACCTCTACGACCGTCTTCATGAGGAAGTTGCACCCTCCATTGCTGCAAAATGGTGGTATACACCGTACTAGCGTCGACAATGCGCACGATCTGGTGGCTGTACTGACGTATGGTTCTGGCTGTGTGATCGTTTGTTGTACTCGTCCTGAAGAGTGTGTCAATAAAAATTTCCTCTGCTGGGTTGACGAATTCATGGCGTTCTTTTTTCGTTTTCAAGTAGTGTACGAGGGTCACTCCAAAAGAAATGTACTTTTTTTTAATGCAGTTTTCATTCTGCATGTCTGAAAGTTTTACAGTATGTAGATATATCCTTTCCGCTAGTTTTCAAACTTAGTTCAACCTCTTCCCGTGAATGGCGCCGTCATAGGATGTGTTCAAGATGGCTGCTACACTTGACGTTCATCAGAAGCAAACGTGTTGTGCTGTGAAAACGAGACAGCGGGAATCACCCACAAGAGGCTGAAAAAGGTGTATGGAGGTGCTGCTGTCGATCGCAGTACAGTTAGTCGGTGGGTAAGCAGGTTACGTGATGAAAGCGGGCACGGCAATATTGAGGATCGTCCTCGCAGCGGCAGGCCTCGTACTGCACACACCTCAGACAATGCGCAGAAAGTTAACGAATTGGTGACTGCTCATTATTTGGAGAAATCAAAATATTGTTCCTAAAGGATGTATCTACACACTGTGAAACTTTCAAACATGTATAATAAAAACCTTATTTTTAAAAAATAGTGTGCATTTCTTTTGGAGTGACCCTTGTATTTTTGGTACGTGAACATGCTACACGGGCGTTAATTACTGCACATGTGTTACGTACTACACGCTTACTAATGCGCTGAGGTGTTGCTCGCCTGCTAATGTACCACTCTCCTGCTGATGTGGTTCCGCGTCTGCACGTGTACAGATATAAATTAATTTTGCACGTGTACAGACGTGCAGCCCGTGCGTGGACATCGTGGCCGCCCGCGTTTCAGAAGGCTTTCGACGTAACGCAGTTTTATCTACCCGCGGGTGGCGGCACGCTATTAATGTCCACGCGGAAGAAAGGGGCGAGTGGTGGCGCGCCAGTATCGCGCCAGTAACGCGGTGAGCCTTCCGGCACTTCCGGCGCCCGCCCTTCCGCCGCCTAATCAACTAATGGCGGACACAGTGGTCCGGTTGTGGCGGCGAGGGGCGGGGCGGGGCGGGGAGGGGGGTTCATTCGCGCCGACTGTAGCGCCTTCTGTGTGTCTCCACTAGTACGCTCTCTGCGACGTGACGTCACAAAACACGTGGAGTGACTAAAAGCTTCAGTATTCTCACAGGGAGAGGGTCTGACGTGTGATCAAATTTGGCGTGGATTTTCTACATTGAACACTAGCTGAAAACCTGTCGTTGCCAGGGTATTTATTTACTCAGTCAGTTAGTACTTCTCTCTCTGTCCATCCCCTCCTTTTTTTTTCCTATAATATTTTACATTTATCAGAAAATATATAAGAAACTAGCAAACGCAGCAACGCTTCGCAGTAGCTAATGTGTATGGGATATACACCCTTCCCTATTCCCTATGTCTACCCCTTCTTCCCTGCTCTGTTTCCCCATTGCCTCCTCCCCCTATCTTTTTCCATCATCTTCCGACCACTCCCTCTAATCCCATACCATATCCACTCCTCTCCCCCCCCCCCTCCTAACTGCATCCATCCACCTTTTTAAATCCATTTCATACCCCCAATATCTGTGTCTTCCTCCCCGTCTCTCTGATCTTATTTATTGTTATTGCAGTCGGGACATAGACTGCGAATAGAAGTCAAAGTGGATGGGTAAATGGAAACAGGTTGTTGTTCTACTGTATCTCTATACAGGGTGTCCCACTCAACTGTTTCACCACAGATATCTCTGAAACTACAATAAATATTGAAAAATCACATTCACGGTCATGAACGTACGGCACGGGCTTATGAAAGTAAGTACTATGAGACACTGTAAAACGTGAAGAAATATTATTTTCAACACAAACTTATGTTTTTTAAATGGATACACCATATTATTTCGTAAGCCATCGATAGGATAAAAATCACAAAAATCGGTTGCATCGCGATGCGTCAGTTACATCCGGGGAAACTGCGAAGCTAAGTTGACTCACGGTTGAGTCTCGGACACGCGCTAGCAGCGCGCCTCATGTATTTCAAACGTCAGCTTCGCTTCGCAGTTTCTCCGGATGTAATTGGCGCATCGCCATTCTTTTTGTGATTTGTCGTTCTATCGATTGCTTAAGAAATAATATGGGTATCAGTTTAAAAAAAAACATAGGTTTGTGTTGAAAATAATATTTCTTCACGTTTTAGAGTGTCTCATAGTACCCACTTTTATAAGCCCGTGCTGTAAGTTCATGACCGTAAAAGTCGTTTTTCAATATCTCTCGTAGTTTCAGAGATATCTGGGGTGAAACACGTGAGGGGGACACCCTATATATAAAAGGCAAGGTCCCGACTGACTGACTGACTCATCATCGCCCAGCATAAACCACTGAAGATAGAAACTTGAAATTTGTATAGGGTGTTGATCTTACTCTGTAGGCGTCATTTAAGAAGCGATTTTTCGATATTCCGTCCGTAAGGGGGGTGAAATAGGAGACGAAACGATTTTTGAAAATAAGTTGCTATTTAGGAAATTTTGAAGCTAGAGCTACAAAATTTAGGATTTTAATTCAGGGTTGGAATTTAAAAGACATGTGTTTCGGCATTTTTGGAAAATCGACCGATAAGGGGATGATATATGGGATGCAAAAATTGATTTTCAAAAACTTTGTTGTTGTTAACTCAAATTTCAAGCAACATCTACGAAACTTAGTATTTTAAGAGGGAGAAACAACTGATGCAGACCAACCAGCCTACGCATGAGAGGCAGCAGGCTTTTTACATCCATTTCATTCCCCCAATCTCTGTCTCCTCCTTATCTCTCTGATCTTATTTCTTGTTATTGCAGACGGGCCCTTGACTGCTAACAGAAGTGGATGGCAACATGGAAACAGGTTGTTGTACTTCTATATCTCTATACAGGGTGTCCCACTGACCTGTTTCACCCCAGTTATCTCTGAAACTACAACAGATACTGAAAAACCGCTTTCACGGTCATGAACGTACGGCACGGGCTTATGAAAGTAAGTACTATGAGACACTCTAAAACGCGAAGAAATATTATTTTCAACACAAACTTATGATTTTTAAATGGGCACCCCATATTATTTCTTAAGCAATCGATAGAATGAAAGCCGGCCGCGGTGGCAGAGGGGACTACGGCGTCCAGTCACGGTCTGCACGGCCACTACGGTCGGGGGTTCGAATCCCCCCTCGGGCATGGATATTTGTGCCGTCCTAGTTCGTAAGTAATTCATAAGTAGTTTGTAAGTTTAGGGACTGATGACCCCGTAGTTAAGTCCCATAGACTATACAAACAATTGAACAATTGATAGAATGAAAAATCACAAAAAGAATGGCGTTGGTTGCATCGCGAAGCGTCGATTACATCCGGAGAAACTTCGAAGCGAAGTTGACGTTTGAAATACATGAGGCGCGCTGCTAGCGCGTGTCCGAGACTCAACCGTGAGTCTCGCTTTAGTCTGAGCAGAGCCTACTTCATCAACAGGTGTTTTTTTTTTTTCTTGTTACATGTGACTGGAAGGGAAATTTAAAAAATAGGTAGAAAGACTGCGCCCCATTGAACACCTTTTGCCAGTAAAAAAACAATTTATTGAATAACAATTTCAATCTTAAAATTTCACAATCAAAACAAACCAACACGTACTCTCATAGTCCTTTCCTTTAAGGAAAAAATACAACATGTAATATATGAATAACAAATAAGCAGGGAATGGCTTAATATTTACACAATAGCCAGATATCCCTAACCAAGGAACTTCGCTTAACAATAATCAAACACTTGCAGTAAAAGAATGGAATAACACATTTAAAGTAAGAGAAACTGCTGACAAATAATTAAGCATAACAATATAACCAGGTTAACAGTATTAGGCCTAACCTTATAAATCAAACCTTGCAAGCTTGCGAGATAGCAAAATACAATTGGTCAAAAAAAAAAAAAATGTTCAAATGTTTGTCAATCTTATGGGACTTAACTACGGGGTCATCAGTCCCTAAACTTACAAACTACTTATGAACGACTTACGAACTAGGACGGCACAAATATCCATGCCCGAGGGGGGATTCGAACCCCCGACCGTAGTGGCTGTGCGGACCGTGACTAAAACGCCTCAGTCCCCTCGGCCACCGCGGCCGGCAATTGGTCAAAAGATCACACCCAACTATTCATGAATTGACGAGCCCAGCCCACCCCACCCCCAACAAAAAAAAAAAAAAAAAAAAAAGAAATCTGTTTTAAAAGTGACTGCCGCAGAAACCACGGTAGGCAGAGCCCGGCCAAAATAAAGCAGGTAGATAAAATATACTCAACTTCAGGCAGAAGCCGAAGCAACAAACCACTCAAACGGGCAAACCACAGGCCCGGTCCACCGGGCCCAACGCCAGTCAACCAGGTACAACAGATAAGGCGTACAACTGCAAAACACAAATAAAAGGGGAGATTAATCATACATCTAAGACAACAAACCTTTAAAATATACAATATATATAATAATATATCAATATGCATAAAATTAGTAGAAATAAGAAAACTAATAAGATCAGAACCTTAAAATGCTTAAAATACGTAGATTTGACACGAAAGCATACGCTAATAGGAAACCAGGCACATACCTACGCATAGGGTACCACAACCAATACTCACAATAAAAAAAAATAAAAAAAAATTAAAAATAAATACATACAATCCATTGGTAAGATTAATGACGTCCACACGACTGCGTCGCTTTAACAGAACCACATTGAAATCGAGCACCCCAGAAAGCGACACACACAAACTGATCAGAGCTCATATCTAAACAACACTGAGAGGCTTACACGAAACGTCTCAATAATTTAAGAATAAACAACTGCCTGCAGCAGAAAGTACATTTGGTTACAAAGCACCGTTGATGTATTCGATACAGAAGCCGAATAAATCGCGCTTACGTGAAAAGCACTTAAATACAGTAAATTACTCACTACTTGTAACCCAAGTAGCACTCAAAACATAATAGCAAGTTCCATTGTAAAGCAGTCGATTGTTCTATGGCTGGAGTTGTCTGGTGTGAACTATGTCCTTAGTTCTGAATTTATATATATAGGACAGCAATTAATTATCTTGGGCCGCCACCATATTTATCCAAAATATGGAAAATTAAAATGTTACTGATCAGCTACGATGTGATCATAGATTCAAACATATAAGGAATATTCCTACTCTATTGCAAAAACAAACCAAAAAAAATGTACTTGAAAAATTATTGGTAAACTGTGGAATTTAACTATTCTGCTTCCCCTCCAAAATAGTGGCAAAGGAACGTTCTTGAAAGACGATCTGCTCAAAACCAATTTATTATAATTAAAAATTTAGGTGACATTTCCTATCATGTACAACAAATAATGGTATTCACACAATCTTTTACAAATATTAAATCATTGAGACACAAAAAAATGACTGGCTGAGTCAAAAGTCGGAGGTTTTGCAAAACAGAATGCTATTCAATTGGTTACACAGGGGGTTGAAATTATCGATAGTCCTAAGCTCCCCAAAGTAAATAGGCAGATCTCAAAAGAATAAAATAAGAGACAAAATCCAACAAGTCTGATTCATATAACCTTCCAGCAAGTCCGTC
Organism: Locusta migratoria; assembly: GCA_026315105.1. Taxonomy (NCBI): domain Eukaryota; kingdom Metazoa; phylum Arthropoda; class Insecta; order Orthoptera; family Acrididae; genus Locusta; species Locusta migratoria. Next base: position 15,199,460 of record CM048747.1, on the reverse strand, counting down.
ACCTTACCCACACAGATGATCATTGACGGCAGCGTCTCAGGCTCGCAGGCAGCAGGCGGTGGGAGCGGATGAGCTGAAATTTTTATCCGACCGTAATTGCTGCGACCTGTTAAGCAGGAACGACATGTACCTTGCGTAATAAGATCTGTAAACACAATGCCCGATTCGCAAAGGCGTGAAAGCTCAAATAGAGACTTCTAGCAAAACGAAAACTAAACTGTGGCCGCTCACAGCGTAACCACAGGACAATGTAACGTCCGCGAAGTAAACACAAGTTCTACAAGGTCCGAATCTTCGGAATCACACACAAGTCTAACCAGAGGACCGTATAAGACGATGTCCTCCCCGCGAATCTAAACGGAGTATTCCGTGTCTCCCGAGGTCCGTACACGTCGGACGCTCAGACAAGAGAGACTGTCCCGAGGTCCTTACCCCTCGGACGCTCACACAGGAGTTTCGCGAGGTCCGTGCACTTCGGACGCTCAAACAGGAGACTAGCGAGGTCCGCACACTTCGGACGCACCAGCAGGAGAAATCGTACGTCCTCGCGCTCTGCCGCAGCTCACGGCAAGTGCCGGGCGGCCACACCCACGCGCGAAATGACGCACCAATATCTGATAACGGCTAATAGTTAAACCAATCGGATGGCGTAGCGCCGTTGACAAATTGTTTAGCAGTCATACTAAAATACTCTGCCGAATCAGGACGCGTTCTCTGCGGCTGCCAAGAGGCTCCGCCCACGCCACCAACACTTCCCGCACATTTCACCGTTCCTAGGGTGAATGCTCTGCAAGGAATTTCACCTTGCTCCTAGCTACGGTCACACGACCTAATTTTTTTTTCTATGGGAGTTAACTACAGGGCCATCAGTCCCTAAACAACTAAGGACGGCACAAATATCCATGCCCAAGGGGGGATTCGAACCCCCGACTGTAGTGGCCGTGCGGACCGTGACTGGAGGACCTCAATCCCCTCGGCCACCGCGGCCGGCCCTAAAAAGTTAGGGTTGTGCTATATATATATATATAGAGCCGCTGGAGCCAAGCCCCTGGGGCGCCAGACGGGCGGAAAGCTTTCCTCTCAACCTAACCATTTGTCACACTAACTGTGTTCAAACTCTGTTGCTTTCTAGGAAGTTTTTTTAGATAACGCCTAAGGGCAATACGTCTCCATAAACCGCCTGGGGCCCAGAGCACTCTGCTATTGTCCGGCAAATTCCTCTCTTGCGAAACGGCCGAATGACTAAAAAGGCAACCCTCGCTATCGCCCACCGTAAACCGCGGGCCAGCATTGTAAAGCATTCCACATACTCCGCCGCATGCCACGTCGGCGTCAAACAGGTCAAGCCAGCCCCTCTCGTCTTTCCCCAAAGGCGAGCGAAAGGTGTTGGGAGGGGGAGACCCCCAAGAGCGTCTTTGCTCTGTGCGGCCTGGCCGTGCCCAACATGTAAAACTACTTTTCAGCAGCCAAGCTGTGCCAATAAACATTAAAATCCCGAAATTTTCATATAAACATAGAATGTACTACAATCCCACGAGCCCATCACCCTTGATGTGTCAACAAAGGCACAGAAATCAAAATAAATAAAGATCTATAAAGAAAAATGTTACATATTTCAATAATCAGCGTAAAAAGAAAGGTACAGTAACACAACGTTAGTATGAAAAATAGACTAATTACAGCCCCCATCTCACACCATTACCTCAATTGCCTCAAATTAGAAAATCCAAAAGCATCCACACATAAAGCCAACATGCAAGGCTTCTTCAATCTATACCTATATATAAAAGGCTTGTGTGTGTACGTGCTGACAGACTTTTCTCCATGACCACATACTGCCACCCAGTCGTGGTTGTAGATAGCCCTTGGTCTAATGATGTTAGTAAGGGAGTTTGGTCGCGGAGCGTGGCAGTGGGTGAGTGTGACGAGCAAAAATTCGCAAAATATGTAATAAATACTCTTAGGAAAAGCTATATACTCTGTGACTTCGAACTTTACGGTACGAGTCAAAATCTGTTTATTCTTTCAATCGTCAGACAATGCGGTCCTTTCGGACTTTAATAACGACGAGGAATATCAAATACGCAATTTTTTAAATAGATCACATGTTTCCGTCAACCACACATTACCGACTATGAACAGAGACACAAAACAAAGATAAAAATCCAGATAGACTCAAAAATACTCGTGGAACATTGAACACTGTCGTGGAAGCGTGGTGGAAACACAGACATACATTATTGCATGTCTCTTAGGCCATATATATTGATATGCCTGTGCCAGTAAGAAAAACTATGCGACGTAGTCCTACTCATATCCCGGCGGCCTCCTGTGAATGTTGATGTTGAATAACGACAATCATGTGACATCGTCATAAGCCAATCGCGTGACACGCAAATATTTTGTCGTGAAATCAAGCATACAGCAGGAACAGCAGTATTTATCTACACACTATGTGGTTCGGTCATCTTTGCAACGATTTTATATCGTGTTATTGATGTTGCCAACATAAAAACACGAGGCCGCCAGGAAAGAAAGTAAAATTTTACCGAATCAGATACATCCGTTGTTGTCACATGACCAGCACTTCACGCGAAACTCTTTCGTATAGAGTCTCATGATTCACACAGTCTTACAATTCATTCCAAATTCCTATTCAAGAAGATATTTGTGAAAACTGTTACAAATCAATATTCGCACTTATCCAATATCGTTTTCAGAAATGTAATTTGTCAGCCGCTTTCGGCGGTGCTGTTGCAATGTGTAACAAAATTGAGAATAACGACGCATAATATAAAATAGACAAGAAAGTTGAGACAATTCACTGGAAATGGAAAGTTCTAAACAGACGATCAGCTTACTCCATACCTTCAACGATTACCCAGAGTTACATAATCGCACATTGACACCAGCATGGCGTCTTATTTAAACAGACATCAACTGCTCTGTTGATTAAATTACCAGACTTTCATCACTCGTCGAGTTTTCGATAATAGGTAGCACTGCACACAGAATAACTACATTGTCCCCGGTGCAACACTGCAACATACTAATACTTCAGCATACACTTACTGTGAGAGAAACAGTTTAGTACTACACCATAGAACCAATACATGGCTCTGTTATTATTATTACTATTTCTCATCGCAACTATAGAAGTGTTTTCAAAAGTTTACGCCAAACAAACAATTACACACCTGAGTCTTAACTTTATGAACACTAACATTGAATTTATATCGTTCCGGGATACGGACTTAGATTAATTTCACTTTTTGCACGAAAAACTTTATGAACATACATCTTTTTCAACAATGATTACTACGTAAATTTGACATCTTGGCTAGGAGAACTGAGTTTGACAAAGCGACCTAACAAGGATTCTGTTTATGCTGACCTAGGTCTAAGAACCATGATATACACCTGTCCCTCTTTAACAACCGTTGCGAAGCACGGGCGTATAAGCTAGTATATATATATATAACTCTGCTGCTTTCTAGGAAGTTTTTTTAGATAACGCCTAAGGGCAATACGTCTCCATATATATATATATATATATATATATATATATATATATATATATATATATATATAGACACTTATCAGATATTGACGCCAATTCCACATATAAATCTTCACTGCACTCAACTCACTTTACAGAGACCAGTGGAGTAGACTCAAGCACTAGTAAGTAATTCACGTAGACCTCCATTCCATCTCCATGGGTCACCGCCTGGCAGTCAACAACACAAGCCAGCCGCCTGCGTCCGTCCACACACACGCCGAGCAGCGCACGAGGAGCGAGCCGCGACCAATAGCGACCCCTAGCTACCGCTACAGAAACTTCCAAAACAATACCCCAAAAAGAAAAGGACGACCGCCAGTTTAAATAGGGAAGCCCAAAGATAATAAACCACATGAGATCTAATCGAAAGTCGAAGACAAGCGAGGGGAAGTCGCCATGAACCGAACGGTTCAGTGACCTAAAGTAGATTCTGGGAAGTTGAACTTGCTAGCAGCGCCTTTAACAGGCTTACCATTCCTTACGCACTGTATTGCCTCTTTTAATGATTCCTTTCTCCATTTCTATCACCCTGTCTTCCTTATGAACTGCATAATTCGTCATCTTAACCGCAGTTAACATTTTGGATTCAGACTTATACAAGCACACAGCGTTACACAATAATTTCATTAAACAGTTATTAAAACATCAGTAAATTCACAAAGTTGAAGATGAGTCAACTGATATTCAGTGATACAAAAGTATTACTTGCATGAAACTTATTTAAGCCGCGGAAAAAATGTAAGAAAACCAGCATCCACTTCCTAGCCTCTGTTTTCAAATGTTCAAATGTTTGTAGAAATTACGGGACTTAACTACGGCGTCATCAGTCCCTAAGCTTACAAACTACTTATGAAACAGCTAAGACTAAGGACGGAACAAATATCCATGCCCGAGGGGGGATTCGAACCCCCGACCGCAGTGGTCGTGCAGACCGTGACTGGAGCGCCTCAGTCCCCTCGGCCACCGCGGCCGGCCCTCTGTTTTCAACAAAGCAAAATGACCGAGCAGTTTTGTTTCAAAAGACACAACTGCACAGCGCGCTAAGGAAGTGGCACCGTAGAGCACGTTAAACAGTCTGTAGATTTATCGGAGAAATTCAAAATTCGTCATCTTAGACGCTTCGTAAACTTATCTGATCTTTCCCTAACACAAATAAAACACCTGTAACTAGACAATACACTTAATTGAATATTAGTCACAATTCGCAAAGTTCTACTTCAAAATAAGGCAAGAAAAGGCATTACAAAATACGATTATTATCAAATACATCGAAGAAACTAATAAAATCTTTGTATGACGGAGGTTCGAACCTGGATCGACGGTTTGACAAATGTCCAAATGTTCAAATGTTTGTATAGCTTATGGGACTTAACTACGGGGTCATCAGTCCCTAAACTTACAAACTACTTATGAACTACCTACAACTAAGGACGGCACAAATATCTATGGCCGAGGGGGGATTCGAACCCCCGACCGTAGTGGCCGTGCAGACCGTGACTGGAGCGCCTCAGACCCCTCGGCCACCGAGGCCGGCGACGGTTTGACGGTCCCAGCCCTCGACCGGCTTTTTGCTTCCTCGGGTAGATCGATGCTTTGCGGTAGTTTGTTCGTTCGTTCTGATTTGTTCATTGATTATTTAACTCAATTTTTTATTACATATGGCAACAATCCTTCTGACCGAGTGTGCTGAGCCCCTCGCCCAGCATCAAAAAATGTTCAAATATCTGTAAATCTATCGGACCGAACTGCGTGGTCATCAGTCCGTAGCTTACAAACTACTTAAACTAAGGTAAACTAACCTAGGGACAAACACACACACCCATGCCCCAGGGAGGACTCGAACCTCCACGGCGAGCGCCCAGCATCGTTCGACCGCCGACGGCACTTGGAATTTCTATCATCTTTATGAGTACCCAAGCTCCAGCATGAAAACACGAAAACCTTAATTATTCGAACGTCATTAACTTTTGACGCCATATATATTGATAAAAAAAATGCTCATCTTTAGACGATCTTTGTACGTGTTGTTGTTATGGTCTTCAGTCCGGAGACTGGTTTGATGCAGCTCTCCACCCTACTCTATCCTGAGCAAGCCTTTTCATCTCCTGATACGCGTCTCTTGGTCTCCCTCTGCGATTTTTCCCCCACACACTTCCCTCCAATGCTAAATTTACGATTCCCCGATGTCTAAGAATGTGTCCTACCAAGCGATCCCTTCTTTTAGCCAGTGTATGCCAAAAATTCCTTTTCTCACCAATTCTGTTCAGTACTTCTTCATTGGTTATGCGATCTACCACCTAATCTTCAGCATTCTTCTGTAACACTACATTTCAAAAGCCTCTATTCTCTTCCCGTCCGCACTGCTTATCGTCCATGTTTCACTCCCGTACAAGGGAACACTCCACACAAATGCCTTCAGAAAAGACTTCCTTACACTTAAATTAATATTCGATGTTAGCAAATTTCTCGTTTTCAAAAATGCTTTTCTTCCCATTGCCATTCTGCATTTTATATCCTCTGTACTGCGACCATCACATGTTATTTTACTACCCAAGTAACAAAACTCATCTACCACCTTCATTGTTTCGTTACCTAATCTAATTCCTTCAGCATCGCCCGATTTTCTAAGACGGCATTCCATTATTTTTGTTTTGCTCTTGTTAATGTTCATTTTATAAGCTCTCTTCAACACATTGTCCATTCCATTCAACTGCCCTTCCAGGTCCTTTGCTGTCTCTGACAGAATTACAATGTCATCAGCAAAACGCAATGTTTTTATTTCTTCCCCCTGTACTTTAATACCTATTCCGAATTTTTCCTTGCTTTCCTTCATCGCCTGCTCGATGTACAAATTGAATAACATCGGAGAAAGGCTGCAACCTTGTCTTACTCTCTTCCCAACTGATGCTTCCCTTTCATGCCCTTCGAGTCTAATAACTGCGGTCTGGCTTTTGTACAAGTTATAAATAACTCTCCTTTCCCTATATTTTATCCCTGATGACTTCAGAATTTGAAAGAGTGTATTCCAGTCAACATTGTCAAATGCTTTCTCCAAATCTACAAAAGCTAAAAATGTAGGTTTACCATTCCTTAATCTAAGATAAGACGTAAAGTGAGTATTGCCTCCCGGGTTCCTACGTTCCTCCTGAATCCAAACTGATCTTCCCCGATGTCAGCTTCTACCAGCTTTTCCATTCTCTTGTAGATAATTCGTGTTAAAATTTTGCAACCACGACTTATCAAACTGATGGTTCTGTAATTTTCACACCTGTCTGCGCCTGATTTCTTTGGAATGGGGATTATTACATTTTTCTTAAAGTCTGAGGGTATTTCGCCTGTCTCATAAATCCTACACACCAGTTCAAATAGTCTTGTCATGGCTGGCTCTCCCAGAGTCTTTAGTAGCTGTGAGGGTATGTCATCTACTCCTGGGGCCTTATTCCGATCTAGGTCTTTCAAGACTCTGTCAAATTCATCTCTCAGTATAGCATCTCCTATTTCATCTTGATCTACGTCCTCTTCCCTTACTACCACGTTGTCTGTAAGTTCATTTCCTTTGTAGAGCTGCTCTATGTACTCTTTCCACCTTTCAGCTTTCCCTTCTTTGCTGAGAACCGGCTTCCCATCTGAGTTCTTGATATTCGTAGAGTTGCTTTTCTTGTCCCCAAATGTCTCTTTTATTTTCCTGTAGGCGGTATCTACTTTTCCCCTTCTTATACATTCTTCTACAGATTTGTATTTGGCTTCTAACCACTCCTGCTTAGCCATTTTGCATTTCCTGTCAATCTCATTTTTTAATCGTCTGTACTCCATTTTTCCTGTTTCATTTACTGCATTTTTATATTTTCTCCTTTCATCAATTAACTCTAGTATTTCCTGTGATATCCAAGGATTTTTTGTAGGTCTTGCCTTCCTACCTATTTTGTCCTCTGCTGCCTTCACTATTTCATCTCTCAATGCTACCCATTCCTCTTCTACTGTTTTGTTTCCCCCTGTTTCTGACAATTGTTGCCTAAATCTCCCCCTGAAATTCTCCACAACTTCACTTTCCTTCAATTTATCTAAGTCCCATCTCCTTATTTTCCTACCTTTCTGCAATTTCTTCAGTTTCAGCCTACATTTCATGACTAACACGTTATGGTCAGAGTCTATATCTGCCCCTGGGTACGTCTTGCAGTTTATAACCTGGTTCCGAAATCTATGTCTTACCATTATAAAATCTATCTGATACCTTCCGGTGTCTCCTGGTCTCTTCCATATATACAACCTTCTTTTGTGATTCTTAAAGCAGGTGTTTGTTACGATTCAATCATGTTCCGTGCAAAATTCTACCAGGCGACTTCCTCTCTCATTCCTCCTGCCCAGTCCATATTCACCTACTATTTTTCCTTCTCTTCCTCTTCCTATTACCGAATTCCAGTCTCCCATCACAATTAAGTTTTCCTCTCCCTTAACTGTCTGAATAATTTCCTTTAGCTCCTCATATATTTCTTCGATCTCCTCATCATCGGCAGAGCTAGTTGGCATATAAACCTGTACTACTGTTTTCGGTGTTGGCTTCGTATCTATCTTGACAATGATAATGCGATCACTGTGCTGCTCATAGTAGTTTACCCGCATTCCTATTTTCTTAGTCATTATCAGTCCTACTCCTGCGATACCCCCAACTGATTTTGTATTTATAATCCTGTACTCACATGACCAGAAATCCTGTTCATCCTGCCACCGAACTTCACTAATCCCCACGATATCTAACTTCAACCTATCCATTTCTCTTTTTAAATTTTCTAATTTTCCTACCCGATTAAGGGATCTAACATTCCACGCTCCGATACGTAGAATGCCAGTATTGTCTTTCTTGATGACAACATCCTCCTCAGTAGTCCCCGACCGGAGATCCGAATGGGGGACTATTTTACCTCCGGAATATTTTACCCAAGAGGATGCCATCATCATATGTTCATACAGTAGAGCTGCATATCCTCGGGAAAAGTAACGGCTGTAGTTTCCCCTTGCTTTCAGCCGTTCGCAGTAGCTGTGTAGCAAAGCCACATTAGCTGATGTTACAAGGCCAGCTCAGTCAATCATCCAGACTGTTGCCCCTGTAACTACTGAAAAGGCTGCTGCCCCTCTTCAGGAACCACACGTTTGTCTGGCCTCTCCACAGATACCCCTCAGCTGTGGTTGCACCTACGGTACGGCTATCTGCATCGTTGAGGCACGCAAGCCACCCCACCTCGGCAATGTCTGTGGTTCATGGGGGTAGTCTTTGTACGTATAGCATTGAAAATGCGATTTTCGATCATCAACTTGCACGTTGATCGTTTCAAAAACTACCGAGTGCCTAGAAAAAAGTCGAAACACATATCTCTCTATATTAAAAAATCGGTGACCCACATGTCAGTGGGATGATTCGTATCCCAACATGGAGTTGCAAGTAATGGACAGATTCTTTTTGGTATACGGTACAGCATAGCTTCAACGTGTGTAAGGAACGCAATCACGAAAAGCTGCTGCAATTATCAACTACACAGCCGGAAAAAAGAGATACACCCGGAAAGATGACGTCTATTCTGATCCTGAGATGGCAGATGACACCGGGGGAAATTGATGTACTGCTAGTGGCCTCAGAGATCGGTCAACAGATTAGCGCAGACATAGCTGCGAGAGCGCAATCTCTGTCTACCGTTCAACAAGAACTGTTTTGAGCCATAAAGTTTAGTGTGGTATAAATGGCCACGTTGGAATGGCCGAGCACAACTCCAGGCAATCCGTCATCGCGACCTGCACTTCACAATCCCCTAAACCTCCACCCTCAAATACCTGGATCTCATCCTGGATCGCTCCCTTTCCTAGAACCCTCACCTTCAAACTGTCCGTCAACATTATTGTACAGGTAAGTAATTTTACGTAGACACACCATAATATTTTGTATTAGTTTTACTGCTCATATTTAGAGATAATTTGTGCTGATTCCCTTTTTAATTTTCAGAGATCAAACTATTGCCTTCTTATTGTCATCTCAAATGTTATGTGTAGCTGGGACACTACAGTGTACAGCAGTCTTTCTCAATTGTCTCTTTACTGCCCAGAATCCACGTTACTAGTGTATGCAATCGTGTTGATCTAACAGTCTTTGCTGCCACAGGTATTGTACAAGTGTTGCTGTGGAAATTTCTCACAATATGATATCTCTAGACTTCATGCAATAAACTCCACTGACATTCTGATTTTTCTATTTTTGGTTTTTTAATTTCAATAGGCGGTTCCATTGAAAATATTGTATACTTGCACAGAAATACAGCTTCTATTTATTATTAAAATCTGTTTATTGGTTAAAAAAATACGAGCCTCTGACAACCAAGCCATCCTTTGAAAACCGTATATCAGCAGCACTATCCATTTCCGCAATTTCTGAAAGTGCAGGTTTTCAGATGATTCACGCAATAACTGTCAGTCTTGCATTCCAACAGCGAAGAGAAAAGATAACGAACTAATGGCAAATTACGAAAAGGTGAAAAGATTGTATTGCAGCTTTTACGTGCTCAAATTCTGAATTATTCTACAAGATAAGTGTAGTCTTCTTGACCAATGTGAACGTAGAAAAGAATCGTTACACTGGACACACAACATACTTTCACAATGATTACTAACGAATAGATTGTTAAACTGCTTTTTGTCCTTACATTATACTAATCCGCAGAATGCAGTTACAGAAGATGAGAGCTTAGACCATATGTACTATCACTCCGTGGAAATCTGAGAAGTCAAATGTTCAAATGTTTGTTAATATATGGGACTTAACTACTATTGTTATTAGTCACAAGGCTTACTAAGATAAACGAACCTAAGGAGTACACACACACACACACACACACACACACACACATGCCCGAGGGAGGACTCAAACCTCCGATAGTGAGCAACTGCGAGTTGCACAGCAAGGCGCCTTAGACCTCTCGGCCACTCCGCTCTTCCTTCTCTCTCTGTCACTCCTCGTAGGGAGAGTTACTCTCCGTGTGCTACGCCCGTACCTCACTTTACGGTCACAACAAAGATTCTCGCAGCAGAATTTAAGGGCATAGAGTTATAAGAAGGGTAGATGCCGTGCAACCTTGGCTATAATAGAAATTGGCTGTGGAGGAGTCTATGCTCACTAAATTCCTTTATTACGTTGCTTGTAGTGGTCATTTTTAGCAGCATCTGAATTGTATTTCGCTGTAAGGTTTTAGAAGTAAACGTTTAGTAAGGCGTTTACATCTAAAACCTTAACGTTTAGTAAGGCGTTTACTTCTAAAACCTTACAGTGAAATTCCTTTATTGAACGAGCTTTGCTGAAAACTTGGTATTGGTAATGGAAAACATGGGATTTACTAAATCGACACTTTACAGCACGAAATGTTAACTATGTGGATACTGGTTATGCTCAGGATTGCGATTAGAGATGGGCGTACTCGGGTTCCACGTCAACCCGAGTTAACCGAGTAGAAATTTCGCCTAACCCGAGTTAAGTCGAGTTGGGTAACCCGAGTAAGAGCAAAAATGTACGTTAACGGCCTATTTCATTCGCCTTTCAGTTAACCAAATCGATCTGCAGAAATAATTACACAGCATTCATAGAATTAACTAGCAATAAATAAATAAATAACAAATAAAATAAAAACTTTCGTTTGCGTTTTGCGTCATGGTTAGCAAATCGGAATCAGTACGAAGTGGATGGATATTTGGGCTATCAATGTGTTGACTCACACTGTAGTCTTTTTTTTTTATTTTTTATTTTTTGCATAATGATTATTGAAACCATACAACAGGCAAGGAATTAAGTACTTTTAATTAAACTAGGCAAAAGCATGGAGTTATTAGAACACGCGTAGTTTGACTTCAAGTAATTACGAATATCATGTTATCTGACGAATTTTTACCCTTCAAATTCATTTGTTAAAATTGCCAAGGCTAAGCGAAACACTTGTTGTTTACTTTAATAATTAAAATTTCAGGTTTTTACAAAATACATTTACTGAAGCACAAGTGTCGTTGTACCGGTAAGTCAACCAGTCCACTGTGTTCGACACCGTCATAGATTTCGGTGGAAATTCAAATGAATATTAGCACCTGTCCTGATGGAGATAGGTGACGTTAACGTTGTTTGAAACAATAATTGTCACTTGTTAATCCATGTCCTACTTTTCACAGAGCGAACATGAATTTCTGCCGAATTTGAGTTGTTATAACTCGGAAAATATTAAACTAAAGAGATGAAAATTGGCGGTCTTGTACAACGTTATGCATTAAGTAATAGTGAAACGAATGTAAGAGGCACATCATCCTGTAAATTTTAGGCAAATCGCCCGAATAAATTCGCATCCAAAATTTTGACTTCACATATCGCAGGGAGACCAGTTGGAAAAATTGTATAGAACATAGTGTGATGCAAAACCACGTCGAAAAAAAAAATTAAAAAAAAAACAAAAACAATATTCATCATTCGAATGTGGTACATTAATGAACCTTTATAATTGGATTGTGTTACTAGTTTATAACATGCCAAGTTTCCCATTCGTCCCAGGGATGTAAAATCATGTTGCCGAACTTTGAAACTTTTCCGAGTGCAGATTTTATCGGCATCTTTTGCCTAAAATTTACTGGCTGCATATAACTCGTAAATTGATTTTCATTATTATTGTTAAAAAAACATAATTTGTACAAGGTAGTCAAATATCATTTCTTTCGATTATACATGACTCCAGTTTGTCTAGTGTTTTATTATGCAATTACGGGCAAGGCCAGAAATAGGGAATGAAAGTCGTTTTGAATGTATGTATGACGCGCGAGACTGTACGGGCCTATTCGGGTTACAGCCACTGCAGCGTGCGGGGCAAGTCGAGTTGAGTTAGCTGTGCGTCCACTGCCGACGGGCAGGGCCGCACTAACTCGAGTAAGCTGCCTGACGGGGCGGGCTGAGCCAACTCGAGTAAGAGTACCTACTGCGTCCTTCCAGGGCCAACTCGGGTTAGACCAACTCGGGTTCCGCGCGCATGCGCAGTGCTGCCTACTGCGTCGCACCTGGGCCAACTCGGGTTATGCCAACTCGAGTAAGCAGTGGCTGCCTAGTGCCTCTGCTGCCTGCTATGTGTCGCTAGTGTCGTGGCGGCCACATTCTGACTCGGGTTCTTTCGGCGCGACAACTCGGGTAAACTCGGATTTTGGCGGCGTGACGGTGACAGTAGCACACGTACGCAACTAGAGTTGGTAGTAATCTTACTCGAGTTGACCCGAAATAGTCCTAACCCGAGTTAACTCGGTTTGGTTACTCGGGTTGACCCACCCCTAATTGCGATGGTGAGGGATAAATCCCCAGGGGTAGGGATTTTTCAACCGGGAAGGGATTGAGGAATTATATTGCCAAAATCGAGAGATTGGAGGGCTGTTGTTGTTATTGCTTTTTTTTTTTTTTTTTTTTTTTTTTTTTTTTTTTTTTTTTTTTTTTAATTGCTAATTCTGAAGTTTTCAGTTTACTATTTTCCTGCTTTAAAAATGCATTAGTAACAAAAATTATTCTTATAGGGCACTGTGTAGCTAGTGTGGTGTCGCACAAGTACAAAGTGCGCGCCACCTACTTTCGCCGCGCGCCGCCATGCACGCACGGCGCGGCGTTCTTACGACGTCGGCCACCAGTGCCCTCTGCTGGAACTCCGCTCGTGGCCACCTCTGAACGACATCGTTGACTTGGGACTGAGATAGGAACCAACTAACACTTCGGAATCAGATAGGCACCAGTAAAGACTTGGCTAAAGGATAGGCACTAGGCAGGCCTCTAGCTTCAACTATGTATCAGCATTCTGCAGTACGATGTAAAAGTTAAGTATTGTATATATTCTGTGCAATATATATCTCGTTCTAGTTTACTCTAGTGTTTTAGTTGCTGCTGTCCCACTGGCTGGTCACCTCCATTACGCACAAGCGTACATCCTGTATTCCTGTGTCGGTCTCTTTCCACTCGGCCACCGACACCTACGACGGAAACGAGACACAAAAGCGGCGACGAGGCTGGGACACAAAAGCTAGCACCACAACTTCATTTTTAATCCACTCCCCGGCGGCAATTCCTAATTGTTGGCTGTTAATAGGAGACCATAGCTGCAGCCGCGTTATCGTGACCATTATTGACATTATTGTTGTCCCACCATTACGCAGTTGCAGACATAGAGAGTGAACAGTAGCAGTTTAGTGTTGTGCAATATGCTTTTGTGCGTGGTCAAATATGTTCAGTGACAAGGTGGTTTTGCTGTTTAATAGGTACTGTTGGACTCCCTGGCTCCAAGACACAGTGTGGCTCTCAAAAACTGAAGATACATGTAAGGCCAGACGTTTGTGTTGCAGAAAGAACCTATATGCGGGAAAAGCGAATTAGATAGACACGATGCAACTCACAAGAAAACTGCACTGCAAATGAAAAAGTCTCCAGAATTAGCACTCTGTTTACAAAAACGTCAGTTGGGGAGCAAAATAGTATAGAAACTGATGAACTCAGGCTTGTATTTTGATACAGTGGAACATGATAGGTTTCAATTCAATGGAAAATAACGCTTTTCCGGACTCCTCTATGTCGTTGAACTTAATCATGTCGTTTTCCAGACTCATCTATAGCACGAAACGTAACACTCAAAAGAGACAAAGTTAAATGTCTTGTGACTAATGTTATAAACAAGGCTGTGGAAGAAAAATATTGCTACGCCTTAAGGCCAAAGTACTTCTCAATACTTGTAGATGACTTATACGGGAAATACATGCATTCTCACAAGAAGCCCTCTTTCTTTGGACCCTAAACTGTCCGTGTCGGTTTTTTAAACAAAATGGTGGAAATGTCCTCTTTTTTAAGTTATAGAGCTGTAATCTCTCCCCCTCTCTCCGAGTCCCAGGACCACATTCGCTTCGTCTTTTACCTATTCATATACTTAAAAAAGGAGAGAAAGAAAGAAGTTTTCTTAGTTTACTGATCTACCAAATTCGATAAATCCTTATTCTTTTATTATTATTTTCGAATTCAGGCGCAGTTTTGCGCACGAAGACAGTGTTTGTATGAACCTAGAAATATCCTCTTTTCTGAATACCGACATCTGGTAACGCTAATGATTAATAGTAAAGTAACAACTGTATCAGTTAGCTTAGAAGGCTCGTAGTCGATGCTCAGGTCATAACGTAGGGTATTTCGAAAGGTTAGAGGGATTATTTAAAGCAAGTCAGGGGGATTTTTTTCTGAAGAACATCGCAACCCTCGTTATGCCGAAAGAGAAGCGTTTACTAAGAGTTGGGCAACACGATTCTTTTCAAGGACTCGTTTCTTGCGATTCAATCCCACATTTTGAATTGATTCCTACGATTCTTTCACGACTCTTTGTAGTCTTCATTGGCACGATTCTTACAGAAAGCCAAACTACATCCTACCCATAGATGGCAATACATGTCCGTGTCATGTATGTTGGAGCCGCGCGGGAGTAGCCGAGCGGTCAGGGGCACCACGTTGCGGATCGCGCGGCCTCCCGCGTCGGACATCGAATCCTCCTTCGGACATGGATGTTTGTGTTGTCTTTAGTAAAGTTAGTTCATAAGTTAAAAAATGTTCAAATGTTTGTAGAGTCTATGGGACTTAACTACGGGGTCATCAGTCCCTAAACTTACAAACTACTTATGAACTACTTACAACTAAGGACGGCACAAATATCCATGCCCGAGGGGGGATTCGAACCCCCGACCGTAGTGGCCGTGCGGACCGTGACTGGAGCGCCTCAGTCCCCTCGGCCACCGCGGCCGGCTAGTTCATAAGTAGTTTGTAAGTTTAGGGACTGATGACCCCGCAGTTAAGTCCCTTAAGCTTTACAAACTTTTGAACGTAAATGTTGGAATGTGCCCTTGTGAATATTTTGCTGCGATTCGTTCACGATCTGCAACGGCACGCTTATTGCAGAATGTCAAAAAAGAGACAATATGGGTATCGGATTTTGTAATATTTTGTAATATATGGAGCGTAAAGTTCAGACTTAAAATAATAATCAGTCGAAGCCATTCGATTCAAGTTTCAAAATTCTTGAGAAAGTAGTCGTTGAAGTTTCGGAAGCGGACATGAATACATATTACGCCATTAATTATGCAAGCGGACATAAATACATATTACGCCACCAATTACTTTTGCAGTCGTCGTAGCGTTTAGGTTAAACTGCGAACGTAGGTCATGTAGTTCGAATCCTGTTGTAACTTACAATTTTTTTTCCGTTCTGTTCGAAAACTTCGACCATTTAAATATAAATTTCATTAACAGTATGGTAATTAACATATATCTAATCATTGTAAATTACTTACTATGTAAAATCACTTAGTTTCAGGAAACACGTGTATATAAATAAACTTTAAAAATCAATATCCGTCTCTAAATACTAAATTTCTTTCGAGATACAAGAAATTCGCGTTTTTATATTAAAATGTTTCTTTTTTTGTAAAATCGGTTTCTTTCAGGAAAGATAAACATAAAAACTAAATAGTAAAACAGATTTTCGAGATGGCGTTAAAACGCGTTTTTATATAAAATGAAACAATAATTTTGTTATTTGGGTAGCAAGATAACTTCTTATGGCCGAAGTAAAGAAGATGTAAAATGCAGAATGGCTATGGGAAGAAAAGCGTTTCTAAAGAAGCGAAACTAGTTACCATTCAATATTAATTTAAATGTCCTTTCTGAAAGCATTTGTCTGGGGTGTAGCATTGTATGGGAGTGAAACGTGGACGATAAGGAGTTCAGATAAAAAGATGATAGAAGCTTTTGAAATGTGGTGCTACAGTCGAATGATGAAAATTAGATGGGTAGATCACGTAACTAATGAGGAGGTGCTTAACCGAATCGGGGAGAAAAGGAGTTTCTGGCATATCCTGACTAAGAGAGTGGATAGATTGGTTGGACACATTCTGAGACATCAAGGAATTGTCAACTTAGCATCAGAAGGAAGCTTGTGGGGTAAAAATCGTAGAGGGAGACCGAGGGACGAATATGGTAAGCAGATTCAAAAGGATGTAGGTTGCCGAACGTATTTTCAGGTGAAGAGACTTGCACAGAACAGGGTAGCGTGGAGAGCTGCATCAAACCAGTCAGCGGACTGAAGACCACAACAACAACATATAAATTAAAGATTTTTGTAAAATTGTGTTTTTACAAAAAATATAACTATGTAGATGAACTCAGAGGATTAACATCTCTGAATACCAAATATAATTCAAATCGTTAAAGCCGTTTCCAGGATTCGAGAAATGTAAATGTGCAAGAATTGATCGTTTAAATATATTACACGTAAACTGTATCAACGACGTGTGTGTGTGTGTATGTTACACTGCATCTGCAACGCGTAAGAAGTATGTAATTTTTCATCATACTTTGATTTCTTGATGATAATCGTGTGTATTAGCAGCTGTGTATTTTGCTGCGTTTCGTTTCTGTTGGTATGTAGGCTACGATCTTCACTCTGTGCTTCCTTTATTCATACGCGTCCTCCTCTTGACTGACCATTTGTGTACTTCGTTTCCTTCCCGACTGATGTCCCCGTAGTCAAATCCCATTAGCGCAAAAAAAAAAAAAAAAAAAAAAAAACCTCATTTCATTTTGGCTTAACTAAAAGAATGTTCAAATGTTTGTAGAACTTATGGGACTTAACTACGGGGTCATCAGTCCCTAAACTTACAAACTACTTATGAACTAACTAATACTAAGGACGACTCAAATATCCATGCCCGAGGGGGGATTCGAACCCCCGACCGACTGGCGCACCGCAGCCCTCTCGGCCACCGCGGTCGGCGAGTATTTTATAAGCTGTGCATTTTTTAATATAGTGACGAAGTGCAATGTTGCACTTATTATTTTATACCAATTTTTTAACAAAATGACCAGCTTGTAATATGTATGTGACCAGATGATGGTAACACAGTGCACCGAAACCGGTCGTCATTGACTAAATTATTAATGTGCGATCTAGGCATTTCATTTTGAAAATTATACAATGAATACTTTCATAACTCACTTCATTCAACTTTTATTCTATAAATGTAAGTAGCTGAAGGTCCGAAAACGAAGATAACTTGCTTACTAGCAGTGGTTCTTATTTGTCAGGCTACATATCCAACTTTCAGTTAACACGAAAACTTTTTCATGTTCACGATCGCAAAAAACTAATTGCAATTTCTCTGATATCCCATAAATACTTGTAATGAGGAAAGAAGCAAGACATACTACCATATTTTGTGAATGTCAACTCCTCTTACGAGGAAAATATGATTTCATTAAACTAGACTTCAGAACCATTAGAGACTACTTAGTAGTACTACCTTATTTACGAGGCACTGTAATTTTAACAAATTGTAAGTAATATAATTATTACGTGTCCACGATAGAAATTAAAAACAAGAAGATTTTGGCGAGTAGTAGACTGTCAAACTGTAGGGCTGTATAAGGTGCCAACCGTCGGGTTGTTGCCGGCCGCGGTCGCCGAGGAGACTGAGGCGCTCCAGTCACGGTCTGCACGGCCACTACGGTCGGGGGTTAGAATCCCCCCTCGGGCATGGATATTTGTGCCGTCCTTAGTATAAGGTAGTTGATAAGTAGTTTGTAAGTTTAGGGACTGATGACCCCGTAGTTAAGTCCCATAAGCTTAACAAACATTTGAACATTTTTTTGAACCGTCGGGTTGAAGTTTGTGACGTCATGATATCTCCCCTTATTTTATCTCCACATCCAAAGTGTCTTGGTTGATGCTTCATCAACTCCTAACACAGCCTCTTGTAAATGAAAGTAACATAATACTCATTTTTCATGCGTGCCATATCTAATGATACAGACTTATTTTAATGCGACTCATTACTTTTAAAATAAAAATAATTGGATTAACTGTGACATGGTTCCGAAACGTCGTGGGAAAACGACGAGTGATGATCATATGACTAGATGGGGGGAAAGAATGTATTAAAAGCAAAGACGCTAGTATCAATAATGCTTACAGTCACTCTAAATGGACTTTATAAGTTAATGTCTTACAGATAAAATAATGTTGCATGTACATTTTGTATTCGTTTCTAAGCAGACTTCTAAACCTGAAAGAAACTTTTGTTCTGTTTCAGGTGCATGAGCTCCAGCCCTTGATGCGGATTTCCCGACACCGACTCTAGCGAACAGGTAACTTCTCGCTGTAAACAGGACGAAATGTGCAGAATTTGGTCTGCTGAACGTTCCTTGTTAGCTTCTAAATTACTAGTAAAAGCCCGGCAGTCGACAGAATTGACTGCTGTTCTAGATATTACGAATTGTGACTGAGAATATCTGTGCACGGTGTCTTCTAATTAAAACTGAATTACCCAGGGCAGGCGGCGAGAAAGCCCCTTTGCTTACTGCTCCACGGGGTTTTACCCTGCTACTCGCTAAATTGCTCAAAGTGGAGTGCAATGGACGAAACAACTGGCGGTATACTTGTAAAGAGCCACCGCTAGCTTCATAAATAAAGGTGATTTAAATGATGAAATGTTAATTTAGATATCAAAGATTTCTTTGTACACAACATTTCTTGTGTAAATCTTTCCATCTTTATTAAGCTTTCCTTGCAGTAGAACATCAATAATTTTTAACTTTACGCACTTTCTTTCATGGACTCTTGAAGAGGCAACATAAATTTGACCATGTCCGAATGCAGGGTAAGGTGTTAAGTCCTCTAAAACGTCGACACATCGGTGGTATGATTACAGTATAGGACTATCGGTATCTCCGTCCTGAAGATTCAACTGGATTCTCTACTGAAATTTTGATATGGTACCAAATGACAAACGAAATAGGTACGTATAAACTCGTATTCTGTATTGTACTCTATGTCTTTGTCCAGTTGTAACCTATTTCCGTCACTCACGGCAATAGCGTCAGTGTAAAAATATTTTTAAAAATTGATTCTAACACCAATGTCTATCTAACAGCAATGAATATCGATCAACTCTAACCACAGAGCATTACTCTCTCGCAGTTACTTTACGTAAATCGTTTGTAATAAGTTTCGGCGACCAACTGATAGGTGAACTGTCCACTAAAATCCTTCGTTTCACTCAGCTTTCATAATCGAACGAGACAAGTGAAACCGTAGACAAAATAATATCATAGTCCAACATAAGCGTCAGGAAACACCCGGTGATTTTTTTGCACGTTCGCGACTGCAGCGCTGCCAAGCGGCTGGGTCTTTAAAACACACCGCGAAACGGTTGAGTAATGAACGTGTGTTTGGAGTGAAGCCGAACGTTCAAAATACTTCGTAGTTAGGAGCTTTTGTGACGCTAGAAATTGTAGCAACTATCAAAAATGTAATTAAGAAATCTCTCATTTGCAAAGGATGCTCAGAAGTAAGAAAGTAATGTTACAAATAACAAGTGTTCATTTACAGTGGTTAGTTATAGTTTTAGGCATAGAAGTAAATCTTTAACAATTCATTCATGTCCAGACTTCTGCTCTTAATCAGAATAACAAATACTTCAGCACTATTTCAATATATTGCTGCTGTATAAAAATAATGGCTGAATGCTTCCAGTAGCAGTTAACTATTTCAGTAAAGGCTGCTTATTTTCGCACCTCACGTTCACAAAAATTATAAGCCTGTATATATAAACATATTTTGCCGGTTAACTACTGGTTTGAAGCTAAAGAATGTTTAATGTACTTACGAGTTAGGTTAGGAAAGTAATTTTCATAATGGTTCTTCAGATGTAAGATTTATTGTCGAAATGAAATGAGCCAAGGCATCATGTTTCCCCATAGTCGCCATCGACATGGAGAAATTTGTCGGAGCAATATATATAATATCTGTTGCATAGAAGTTTATAGTTATTGATGAAATTTTGCACACTCTACCTTAAAAACAAGAGGAATGAGACTGTCTGTATATTATTTCGTACTTAACTTACGGAATTTTACAAAATGCATAGTTTTTCTCCAATCTTTATGAATTTTTGCACACATGACCTTTAAACCAAAAGGAAGATCAATGGGTACATAAAGGTTTTTATGGGAGTGAAAGAGGTGGATGCAGAGAGAAGAGGGGGGAGGGGGGGGGAAGGGGATGTGTAGTGCTAGAGAGTAGGATAAATAAACACCCGGGCAACGCAGGATTAACAGCTAGTTGATTATTAAAAAAATCTGTACACTTGGTTAGTTCATTTTTTATGTATTTCCAGCACTGAAGATGGCCACTCAGTGACCGAAATCGACTTGCAGAATTAAAGCAACGAAGATTTCATGCGAGCAATGCTGTTCCCTGCATTCCTCATTCCATGTGTGACAATAGTCTTGACGACTTTCCTGCTTAATACTCTGTAGCCACGGTGTTCAGAGTTATCATGTATAGCAAAATTGAGTCCTCTTCCATAGAATTCAGTCGGGCGAAGGTGTCATCTACGAACTGATTTCAAGAAGCCATTAGGTAATAATGAATCAGTAATAATGATTTTATTCGTGTGGTCTCTCTGCACGTGGCTTCTGATGGAGTCTATATTATTTCTTTGCCTGTTCTTAGATGATGTGATGTTCGACCCCTCTAACATTGCGGAACTAAAAGAAGGATGGATTAAATGCACATGTCCAGTCTGTTAGGCCTATATGAAAAGTATCGAACGAGTTCGAGTACAACGTTGGTTTCATTCGAGTGTCTGGAGGGGATAGGATTGAACATCGATGGTGTGGTGTCGCACAAGTATGAAGTGCGCGCCACCTACTTTCGCCACGCGCCGCCATGCACGCACGGCGCGGCGTTCTTACGACGTCAGCCACGAGCGCCCTCTGCTACAACTCCGCTCGTGGCCACCAATGGACTGCATCGTTCATTAGGGGCTGAGATAGGAACCAGTTAACACTTGCGAATTAGATAGGCACCAGTTAAGACTTGGCTATCGGATAGGCAGTAGGAATCATCAGTAGGCAGGCCTCTATCTAATCTATGTATCAGCATTCTGCAGTCCAGAACTGTGTAAAAGTTAAGTGTTACTAAGTCTCTATGAAATATATATCTCGTTCTAATTTACTGTAGTGTTTCTAGTAAATGCTGTCCCACAGATTGGTCACCTCCGTACCTGCACACGCGTGCATCCTTTATTCCTGTGTCGGTCTCTTCCTACTCGGCCACCGACACCTACGACAACCGGCGGACGAGACACAAAAGCGGCGACGAGGCCGGGACACAAAAGATATACTTATTTTCTGCAAAAACACCTACGAAACTATACCCAATAACGTATCGATATGACCAAATTAATACAGAATTGCACCTGTGACAAAAGTCGTAACTGTTTTCTTGCTTAACCTACAACGCAATTAAGTCGTCTTTCACAGAATGCTGTCGGGCAAAGACGTGATGTAAGAACATCTGATTTCAAGAAGCCGTGTGATGGTTCAGTGCTAATGACTCTTCAATCAGCTAGAAAGCTAGCGCCCTGTGGTACATGCTGTGAGCGTAAGTCACGTATACTTTCAGCACTTGCAGTAGCAGTACCAGATATTCCTGTACCAGCGCCAGAATGTACATGAGCTAGAACTGTACTCATCCCGTTGATGGGGAAAAATACCGTAGGCATATATAAATAACTTACCTGACGGTTGCAACAGCTTAGTCGAGGTAGACATATGTTCGTTTATCATGGTCTCAAATGGAATCATTAACGGAAATTATAGAAAAAAATTGTGCTGTTACTGTTATTCGCGTAAGATTGAGAGGTATGCGTTAAGTACGTATTATTGTATTGTTTGATAGAGCGCGAGACCAGAGGAGACAATGAAGCAGGCGTCACTGCAGTCGCGGTAGCGGGCACGCCCCCTCACCGGACACAGGTGGGACAATAGACGGATGTCTGCCGCAAGACTCACGTACCGTCGCTCTGGGCATCTCCGAGTATGGAGTGGCTCACTTCCGCCGCCTACAGACTTCTGCGGAGCCACTGACTAGTTGAAAACCCGGCGTCTCCCGGGTATATACGCTAATGGCCATTAAAACTGCTACAGCACGAAGGTGACGTGCTACAGACGCGAAATTTAATAGACAGGAAGAAGGTGCTGTGATATGTAAATGATTTCCTTTTCAGAGCATTCACACAAGTTTGGCGCTGGTGGCAACAGCTACAACGTGCTGACACGATGAAAGTACCCAACCGATTTTTCATACACAAACAGCAGCTGACCGGCATTGCCTGGTGAAACGTTGTTGTGATGCCTCGTGTAAGGAGGAGAAATGTGTACCATCACGTTTCCGACTTTAATAAAGGTCTGATTGTAGCCTATCGCGATTGCGGTTAATCGTATCGCGACATTGCTGCTCGAGAACCAATGACTGTTAGCAGAAAATGGAGTCGGTGGGTTCAGGAGGGCAATACTTTAGGCCGTGCTGGATCCCAATGGCCTCGTATCACTAGCAGTCGAGATGACGGGCATCTTATCCGCATGGCTGTAATGCATCGTGCAGCCACGTCTCGATCCCTGAGTCAACAGATGGGGACGTTTGCTAGACAACAACCATCTGCAGGAACAGTTCGACGACGTTTGCAGCAGCATGGACTTTCAGCTCGGAGACCATGGCTGCAGTTACCCTTTACACTACATCACAGACAGGAGCGCCTGTCATGGTGTACGCAACGACGAACTTGGGTGCACCAATAGCGAATCATCGTTTTTTTTTTTTTTTCGGATGGATTCAGGTTTTGTTTACAACATCATGATGGTCGCATCCGTGTTTGGCGACATCGCGGTGAACGCTCATTGGAAGCGTGTATTCGTCATCGCCATACTGGCGTATCACCCGGCGTAATGGTATGTTACGCGTCTCGGTTACCTCTTGTTCGCATTGACGGCCCCTTGAACAGTGGCCGTTACATTTCAGATGTGTTAGGATCTGTGGCTCTACCATTCATACGATCCGAGGAAAACCCTACCTTTCAGAAGGATAATGCACGACCGCATGTTGCAGGTCCTGTACGGATCTTTCTGGATACGGAAAATGTTCGCCTGCTGCCCTGGCCAGCACATTCTCCAGATCTCTCACCAATTGAAAACGTCTGGTCAATGGTGGCCGAGCATCTGGCTCGTCACAATACGCCAGTCACTACTTTTGATGAACTGTGGGATCGTGTTGAAGTTGCATGGGCATTTGCACCTGTACACGCCAGCCATGCTCTGTTTAACTCAATGCAGAGGCGTATCAAGGCCGTTATTTCGGCCAGAGGTGGTTGTTCTGGGTACTGTTTTCTCAGGATCTCTTCACGCAAATTGCATGAAAATTTAATGACATGTCAATTCTAGTATAGCATATTTGTCCAATGAATACCCGTTTATCATGTGCATTTCTTCTTGGTGTAGCAATTTTAATGGCCAGTAGTGTAAAATCAAGAAAAGTAGCTTACTTTATACGTACTGTAAATCGTGTGATGTTAACAATCTCAAGCGAAATTAGACCATTGCTGACATATATAGGTCTATATTTTCATTATTACCACTCTCTGTGACCATAAATATTACTAAGACAACTTAAAAAAAAGTTTTGTGTCGTCATGTTAGACCGATAAATGCAAACGTAGGCTTCTGCGGCTGTTGTCACTATCAATAAAATTCTTCCGGCTATGGACTGGGCGAGATATATAAAACAATGTCCAGGAGTAATGAAAGCAATATAGGGGAACAGGAGGAAGCACAAAGCATCGCCCTATTACCTTACGTGCAGGGCGTCACTGAGCGTGTGGGCAAGGTTCTTCGTCGGGCAGGCATCAAGCCAGTCTTCCGCTGCACCAATAAGACTAAGGATTCCTAAGGACGCAGTTGACGAATTGGGTAATGCCGGCGTTTATGAAATAAGCTGCGAGTGTGGGCTGGTCTACATAGGAGAGACCGGAAGAGCAATCTACACGAGGCTTTCTGAATATGAAAGGTACATACGGCTTGCACAGCACACACAAAGTCAGCGGCTTCTGAGCACCGTAATCAGTGCGGAAAACAGTTACCTTTCGGTGAGGCCCGCGTGCTGGCAAAACAACCATTCTCAACGAGGAGGAAGATTAGAGAGGCTATAGAAATAGCGAAGCGTCCCGCCAATATGAACAGGGAGGATAGCTACAGGCTGCCGGCGTCTTGGCTGCCAGCAGTCGCAACGCTACGTGACGGCACCGCGCGCGGAATGACTCGCGCAGACTGCCCTGGTACGGAGACCACAGCAGCCGCGAACACGCAGAGCACCGGCCCGCCGCCGTCTGCGCCAGGCGACAAGTCAACAGCGGCACGGCACAACCGCTGTCCGTTCTCTCAGGCCCATTCCGCCAATAGCAATTTGTAATGCAAAAGCCAATCGGAAACGTCCATTTGGGCCAATAAGGGGAAAGAATGCAACCTCCAATCATATGGAAAACAAGCCATTAAAACACCAATCAGCAACGCCCCTTTCCACCAATGGCGTGCAATAGTATAACCACCAATAAAGGAAAGCCAACGTCTCCCTTCCTCTCCCTCATCCGCTGTTATATAAACCCCAAGTGATCGTACATTCAGCAGTCAGACACAGACCTGATGAAGGCCGCCTGCAACAGCGGCCGAAACGTCGGTAGAGTTTATAAAATGACGACGCGGTCTCACGCCCGGAAGAATTTTATTGATAGTTACACAGATACGAGAATGAGCGGAGAGTGCGCTGATATGAAACTTCCTGGCAGATTAAAATTGTGTGCCGGAACAGGGACTCGAACCTGGGACCTTTGCCTTTCGCGGGCAAGCGCTCTACCACTGAGCTACCCCGACACGACTCACGATGCCGCCTCACAACTTTACTTCCGCCAGTAAAGGCGGCATCGTGAGTCGGGGTAGCTCAGTGGTAGAGCGCTTGCCCGCGAAAGGCAAAGGTCCCAGGTTCGAGTCCCGGTTCCGGCACACGATTTTAATCTGCCAGGAAGTTTCAGTTACACAGATAGTTGCTCGATTTTGTCGTCCATAATTGGCGTCTGATATTTAGAAGCCACCTTTTACACCGATCTATGTTTGAAAGAAACCGATAAAACTTATAGCGACAACGTCTGCTATTATTTGACCAGTTCGGAACAGCACAACCACCCCTTTCGTAATGTGAAACAATAAAAATCACGAAATATTCGCTGATTCACTTCGCTACACCACACGCAGGACACTGTCGTGGGACTGGGGTTCATCACGGCGGCCTGCTCAGCTCGGAGCACCCATTGCCCTAGGTGCCGCCACGCTGCCCTGCTGTAGTTGTAGGACTGTTGCCGCCGTACTTTCCGGGGGTGGCGCAGAAAACAAGTGCTAACCAGATTAGCCGCTCCCGCGGCTCGTGCCCGGGATTAATCTGGCGCAGCCGCGCCCAGGGACACCAGAGAGGCACAGCCGCCTCCACAGCAGAACAGAACAGAACAGACCAGGCCAGAAAGGGGCACACTTTGCCGACGCTCTGCCGCTTCCATCTCGCGGCACATTCAGCGCCCGAAGCCACGTTTACACAAAGACGCCGCCGCGCTTTCACAACTATTTGTCCACGCACCTCTCTGTTTATTATTCCGCCTCTCCGACGTGGTCAACAATAGATCCGAGTAAACAAAACTGACAATATTATCAAAAAGGAAAACTTCCTGATGTTCTGCGAAATTATTTCTCGACATTTTTATTGAGTTGTGGTTCAACAACCGTAAAGCGATTTATACAAAATTTCTACACGGTGCGGAAATTGGCAATTGACAATAAATAAAGCCGGCCGCGGTGGCCGAGGGGACTGAGTCGCTCCAGTCACGGTCTGCTCGGCCACTATGGTCGGGGATTCGAATCCCCCCTCGGACATGGATATTTGTGCCGTCCTTAGTCTTAGCTAGTTCATAAGTAGTTTGTAAGTTTAGGAACTCATGACCCCATAGTTAAGTCCCTTAAGTTCTACAAACATTTGAACATTTTGAACACTAAATAAAGAAAAGTGTGAAGTAATACACATGCCCACTAAAAGAAATCCGCTGAACTTCAATTACGCGATAAACCAGTCAAACCTTAAGGTCGTAAATTCTACCAAATACCTAGGAGTTACAATTACGAACAACTTCGACTGGAAAGAACACATAGAAAATATTGTGGGGAAGGCGAACCAAAGGTTGCGTTTCATTGGCAGAACGCTTTTGAAGCTGCACCAGCTGTACCAGAGAGACTGCCTACATCACACTTGTGCGTCCTCTTCTGAAGTACTGTTGCCCCTGCCGGCCGCGGTGGCCGAGAGGACTGAGGCGCTTCAGTCACGGTCTGCAAGGCCACTACGGTCGGGGGTTCGAATCCCCCCTCGGGCATGGATACTTGTGCCGTCCTAGTTCGTAAGTAGTTCATAAGTAGTTTGTAAATTTAGGGACTGATGACCCCGTAGTTAAGTCCCATAAGACTTACAACCATTTGAACATTTTGAACTGTTACCCCTTGTGGGATCCTCACCAGGTGGGACTGATGCAAGACATTGAGAAGGTTCAGAGAAGGGCAGCTCGTTTTGTTTTATCACGCTATGGGGGGGGGGGGGAGCGTCACGGAAATGTTGCACGAATTGGGGTGCAAATCATTAAAGGAAAGACGTTATTCATTGCGGCGTGATCTGTTTGCGAAGTTTCAATCACCGACTTTTACTTCTGAATGTGAAAATATTTTGCTAGCACCCACCTACTTAGGGAGACATGACCATCCCAATAAAATAAGAGAAATCAGATAGAAAACGGAACGATTTAGGTGTTCTTTCTTCCTGCGCGCTATTACAGAATGGAACGGTAGAGAAAAGTTATGAAAGTGGTTAATGAACCCTCTGTCAGGCACTTAAATGTCATTTGCAGAGTATCTATGTAGATGTAGATGTAGAAGATATTTGAGGAAATGCATACTGTAAACCATCAGTTGTTTATTATTTTTGAAACTTCTACCGGTTTCGGTTATTAACCATCTTCACGGAAGAGAACTAGACAGACTGATTAAACAGGTGCAATATATGCCTCCTTATGCATACTGGCATGCATGTCACACAAGGTTGTGTTAGGTTCTCTTGTAATAGACCTTGGTTCACCATCACACAGCCTGGCATTGATTTTATGTTTTTAATTAAGACTTGACGCTTAGTGACGTCTTATTTATTTTTATTGTGTGACATGCATGCCAGTAGGCATAAGGAGGCATATAATGCACCTGTTTAATCAGTCTGTCTAGTTCTCTTCCGTGAAGATGGTTTATAACCGAAACCGGTAGAAGTTTCAAAAATAATAAACAACTGATGGTTTACAGTATGCATTTCCTCAATTATTTCTTGAGTTACTAAACGGTTTCGGATTCTTAGGCCATCATCAGACAACAACTCAATTTCGCTAACATTTCGTCACAGATGTTGGACTTACAAAGACGTAATTACATTACGGGAAGACACAAATTCACATGTTCACAGAAGAATGTAACATTTTCATGACAGTGAATGTCATTTACTAAAATATAAAATTTAAGTTTTCCATGGAAGAACGGCGATTTTCTTAACGTATTAATATTCAAAGATCGCAATTAATTAATTTATTTTTTCACGACCGATTTCGGTACACTTAAGGTACCATATACAACCGCTCTCTCAAAGAAGGATCTGTACCAAAAGAGTGGAAAGTTGCACAGGTCACACCTATATTCAAGAAAGGCAGTAGGAGTAACCCACTAAAGTAAAGGCATATTTCATTGACGTCAGTCTGCAGCAGGGTTTTGGAACATATCATGTATTTAAATATTATGAATTATCTCGAACAGAATGATCTATTGACACAATGTCAACATGGATTTAGAAAATATCGTTCATGCGATAGCTCTTTTCTCACGTGACGAGTGCTACCTACAAGGATTCTCAATTTGAATCCGTTTTTCTTGATTTCCAGAAATCTTTTGACACAGTACTTCACAAACGGCTTTTCAAATGTTTCAAATGTTTGTATAGCTTATGGGACTTAAATACGGGGGTCATCAGTCCCTAGACTTACAAACTACTTATGAACTAACTATGACTAAGGACGGCACAAATATCCATGCCCGAGGGGGGATTCGAACCCCCGACCGCAGTGGTCGCGCAGACCGAGCCTGGAGCGCCTCAGTCCCCTCGGCCACCACGGCCGGCCCTCTGTTTTCAACAAAGCAAAATGACCGAGCAGTTCTGTTTCAAGAGACACAACTGCACAGCGCGAAAAGAAAGTGGCACCGTAGAGCACGTTTAACAGTCTGTAGATTTATCGGAGAAATTCAAAATTCGCCATCTTAGACGCTTCGTAAACTTATCTGACCTTTCCCTAACACAAATAAAACACCTGTAAATATACAATACACTTAATTGAATATTAGTCACATTTCGCAATGTTATACTTCAAAATAAGGCAAGAAAAGGAATTACAAAATACGATTATTATCAAATACATCGAAAAAACTAATAAAATCTTGGTATGATGGAGGTTGGAACCTGGATCGACGGTTTGACAAATGTTCAAATGTTTGTATAGTCTATGGGACTTAAATACGGGGGTCATCAGTCCCTAAGCTTGCAAACTACTTATGAACTAGCTAAGACTAAGGACGGCACAAATATCCATGCCCGAGGGGGGATTCGAACCCCCGACCGTAGTGGCCGTGCAGACCGTGACTGGAGCGCCTCAGACCCCTCGGCCGCTGCGGCCGGCGACGGTTTGACAGTCCCAGCCCTCGACAGGCTTTTTGCTTCCTCGGGTAGATCGATGCTTTGCGGTAGTTTGTTCATGTTTGTTCTGATTTGTTCATTGATTATTTAACTCAGTTTTTTATTACAGAGGGCATCAATCCTTCTGACCGAGTGCGCTGAGTCCCTGCGCCCAGCATCAAAAAATGTTCAAATGTTTGTAAATCTATCGGACTAAATTGCGTAGTCATCAGTCCGTAGCTTACAAACTACTTAAACCTAGGTAAACTAACCTACGGACAAACACACACACCCATGCCCCAGGGAGGACTCGAACCTCCACGGCGAGCGCCCAGCATCGTTCGACCGCCGACGGCACTCGGAATTTCTATCATCTTTACGAGTACCCAAGCTCCAGCATGAAAACACGAAAACCTTAATTATTCGAACGTCATTAACTTTTGACGCCATATATATTGATAAAAAAAATGCTCATCTTTAGACGATCTTTGTACGTGTTGTTGTTATGGTCTTCAGTCCGGAGACTGGTTTGATGCAGCTCTCCACCCTACTCTATCCTGAGCAAGCCTTTTCATCTCCTGATACGCGTCTCTTGGTCTCCCTCTGCGATTTTTCCCCCACACACTTCCCTCCAATGCTAAATTTACGATTCCCCGATGTCTAAGAATGTGTCCTACCAAGCGATCCCTTCTTTTAGCCAGTGTATGCCAAAAATTCCTTTTCTCACCAATTCTGTTCAGTACTTCTTCATTGGTTATGCGATCTACCACCTAATCTTCAGCATTCTTCTGTAACACCACATTTCAAAAGCCTCTATTCTCTTCCTGTCCGCACTGCTTATCGTCCATGTTTCACTCCCGTACAAGGGAACACTCCACACAAATGCCTTCAGAAAAGACTTCCTTACACTTAAATTAATATTCGATGTTAGCAAATTTCTCTTTTTCAAAAATGCTTTTCTTCCCATTGCCATTCTGCATTTTATATCCTCTGTACTGCGACCATCACATGTTATTTTACTACCCAAGTAACAAAACTCATCTACCAACTTCATTGTTTCGTTACCTAATCTAATTCCTTCAGCATCGCCCGATTTTCTAAGACGGCATTCCATTATTTTTGTTTTGCTCTTGTTAATGTTCATTTTATAAGCTCTCTTCAACACATTGTCCATTCCATTCAACTGCCCTTCCAGGTCCTTTGCTGTCTCTGACAGAATTACAATGTCATCAGCAAAACGCAATGTTTTTATTTCTTCCCCCTGTACTTTAATACCTATTCCGAATTTTTCCTTGCTTTCCTTCATCGCCTGCTCGATGTACAAATTGAATAACATCGGAGAAAGGCTGCAACCTTGTCTTACTCTCTTCCCAACTGATGCTTCCCTTTCATGCCCTTCGAGTCTAATAACTGCGGTCTGGCTTTTGTACAAGTTATAAATAACTCTCCTTTCCCTATATTTTATCCCTGATGACTTCAGAATTTGAAAGAGTGTATTCCAGTCAACATTGTCAAATGCTTTCTCCAAATCTACAAAAGCTAAAAATGTAGGTTTACCATTCCTTAATCTAAGATAAGACGTAAAGTGAGTATTGCCTCCCGGGTTCCTACGTTCCTCCTGAATCCAAACTGATCTTCCCCGATGTCAGCTTCTACCAGCTTTTCCATTCTCTTGTAGATAATTCGTGTTAAAATTTTGCAACCACGACTTATCAAACTGATGGTTCTGTAATTTTCACACCTGTCTGCGCCTGATTTCTTTGGAATGGGGATTATTACATTTTTCTTAAAGTCTGAGGGTATTTCGCCTGTCTCATAAATCCTACACACCAGTTCAAATAGTCTTGTCATGGCTGGCTCTCCCAGAGTCTTTAGTAGCTGTGAGGGTATGTCATCTACTCCTGGGGCCTTATTCCGACCTAGGTCTTTCAAGACTCTGTCAAATTCATCTCTCAGTATAGCATCTCCTATTTCATCTTGATCTACGTCCTCTTCCCTTACTACCACATTGTCTGTAAGTTCATTTCCTTTGTAGAGCTGCTCTATGTACTCTTTCCACCTTTCAGCTTTCCCTTCTTTGCTGAGAACCGGCTTCCCATCTGAGTTCTTGATATTCGTAGAGTTGCTTTTCTTGTCCCCAAATGTCTCTTTTATTTTCCTGTAGGCGGTATCTACTTTTCCCCTTCTTATACATTCTTCTACAGATTTGCATTTGGCTTCTAACCACTCCTGCTTAGCCATTTTGCATTTCCTGTCAATCTCATTTTTTAATCGTCTGTACTCCATTTTTCCTGTTTCATTTACTGCATTTTTATATTTTCTCCTTTCATCAATTAACTCTAGTATTTCCTGTGATATCCAAGGATTTTTGTAGGTCTTGCCTTCCTACCTATTTTGTCCTCTGCTGCCTTCACTATTTCATCTCTCAATGCTACCCATTCCTCTTCTACTGTTTTGTTTCCCCCTGTTTCTGACAATTGTTGCCTAAATCTCCCTCTGAAATTCTCCACAACTTCACTTTCCTTCAATTTATCTAAGTCCCATCTCCTTATTTTCCTACCTTTCTGCAATTTCTTCAGTTTCAGCCTACATTTCATGACTAACACGTTATGGTCAGAGTCTATATCTGCCCCTGGGTACGTCTTGCAGTTTATAACCTGGTTCCGAAATCTATGTCTTACCATTATAAAATCTATCTGATACCTTCCGGTGTCTCCTGGTCTCTTCCATATATACAACCTTCTTTTGTGATTCTTAAAGCAGGTGTTTGTTACGATTCAATCATGTTCCGTGCAAAATTCTACCAGGCGACTTCCTCTTTCATTCCTCCTGCCCAGTCCATATTCACCTACTATTTTTCCTTCTCTTCCTTTTCCTATTACCGAATTCCAGTCTCACATCACAATTAAGTTTTCCTCTCCCTTAACTGTCTGAATAATTTCCTTTAGCTCCTCATATATTTCTTCGATCTCCTCATCATCGGCAGAGCTAGTTGGCATATAAACCTGTACTACTGTTTTCGGTGTTGGCTTCGTATCTATCTTGACAATGATAATGCGATCACTGTGCTGCTCATAGTAGTTTACCCGCATTCCTATTTTCTTAGTCATTATCAGTCCTACTCCTACGATACCCCCAACTGATTTTATATTTATAATCCTGTACTCACATGACCAGAAATCCTGTTCATCCTGCCACCGAACTTCACTAATCCCCATGATATCTAACTTCAACCTATCCATTTCTCTTTTTAAATTTTCTAATTTTCCTACCCGATTAAGGGATCTAACATTCCACGCTCCGATACGTAGAATGCCAGTATTGTCTTTCTTGATGACAACATCCTCCTCAGTAGTCCCCGACCGGAGATCCGAATGGGGGACTATTTTACCTCCGGAATATTTTACCCAAGAGGATGCCATCATCATATGTTCATACAGTAGAGCTGCATGTCCTCGGGAAAAAGTAACGGCTGTAGTTTCCCCTTGCTTTCAGCCGTTCGCAGTAGCTGCGTGGCAAAGCCACATTAGCTGATGTTACAAGGCCAGCTCAGTCAATCATCCAGACTGTTGCCCCTGTAACTACTGAAAAGGCTGCTGCCCCTCTTCAGGAACCACACGTTTGTCTGGCCTCTCCACAGATACCCCTCCGCTGTGGTTGCACCTACGGTACGGCTATCTGCATCGTTGAGGCACACAAGCCACCCCACCTCGGCAATGTCTGTGGTTCATGGGGGTAGTCTTTGTACGTATAGCATTGAAAATGCGATTTTCGATCATCAACTTGCACGTTGATCGTTTAAAAAACTACCGAGTGCCTAGAAAAAAGCCGAAACACATATCTCTCTATATTAAAAAATCGGTGACTCACATGTCAGTGGGATGATTCGTATCCCAACATGGAGTTGCAAGTAATGGACAGATTCTTTTTGGTATACGGTACAGCATAGCTTCACCGTGTGTAAGGAACGCAATCACGAAAAGCTGCTGCAATTGTCAACTAGACAGCCGGAAAAAAGAGGTACACCCGGAAAGATGACGTCTATTCTGATCCTGAGATGGCAGATGACACCGGGGGAAATTGATGTACTGCTAGTGGCCTCAGAGATCGGTTAACAGATTAGCGCAGACATAGCTGCGAGAGCGCAATCTCTGTCCACCGTTCAACAAGAACTGTTTTGAGCCATAAAGTTTAGTGTGGTATAAATGGCCACGTTGGAATGGCCGAGCACAACTCCAGGCAATCCGTCATCGCGACCTGCACTTCACAATCCCCTAAACCTCCACCCTCAAATACCTGGATCTCATCCTGGATCGCTCCCTTTCCTAGAACCCTCACCTTCAAACTGTCCGTCAACATTATTGTACAGGTAAGTAATTTTACGTAGACACACCATAATATTTTGTATTAGTTTTACTGCTCATATTTAGAGATAATTTGTGCTGATTCCCTTTTTAATTTTCTGAGATCAAACTATTGCCTTCTTATTGTCATCTCAAATGTTATGTGTAGCTGGGACACTACAGTGTACAGCAGTCTTTCTCAATTGTCTCTTTACTTCCCAGAATCCACGTTACTAGTGTATGCAATCGTGTTGATCTAACAGTCTTTGCTGCCACAGGTATTGTACAAGTGTTGCTGTGGAAATTTCTCACAATATGATATCTCTAGACTTGCTGTAGATTCATGCAATAAACTCCACTAACATTCTGATTTTTCTATTTTTGGTTTTTTAATTTCAATAGGCGGTTCCATTGAAAATATTGTATACTTGCACAGAAATACAGCTTCTATTTATTATTAAAATCTGTTTATTGGTTTAAAAAAATAGGAGCCTCTGACAACCAAGCCATCCTTTGAAAACCGTATATCAGCAACACTATCCATTTCCGCAATTTCTGGAAGTGCAGGTTTTCAGATGATTCACGCAATAACTGTCAGTCTTGCATTCCAGCAGCGAAGAGAAAAGATAACGAACTAATGGCAAATTACGAAAAGGTGAAAAGATTGTATTGCAGCTTTTACGTGCTCAAATTCTGAATTATTCTACAAGATAAGTGTAGTCTTCTTGACCAATGTGAACGTAGAAAAGAATCGTTACACTGGACACACAACATACTTTCACAATGATTACTAATGAATAGATTGTTAAACTGCTTTTTGTCCTTACATTATACTAATCCGCAGAATGCAGTTACAGAAGATGAGAGCTTAGACCATATGTACTATCACTCCGTGGAAATCTGAGAAGTCAAATGTTCAAATGTTTGTTAATATATGGGACTTAACTACTATTGTTATTAGTCACAAGGCTTACTAAGATAAACGAACCTAAGGAGGACACACACACACACACACACACATGCCCGAGGGAGGACTCAAACCCCCGATAGTGAGCAACTGCGAGTTGCACAGCAAGGCGCCTTAGACCTCTCGGCCACTCCACTCTTCCTTTTCCCTCTGTCACTCCTCGTAGGGAGTTACTCTCCGTGTGCTACGCCCGTACCTCACTTTACGGTCACAACAAAGATTCTCGCAGCAGAATTTAAGGGCATTGCCATTTTTAGTCCGGGGCAAGTCCCGGAGACAAATTAAATTGGTCCCATTCCCCTGGTTCCGACCAAGGTTTTCGGGAGGTTTTCCTTGGTTGTAAGGCGTATGCCGGAACTGGTAAGCCCCTCCCACTTATTCCCAATTGGGGTCCCCCTTTGCCCCACTATCAGCTTGTCTGATAATTGGCTGAATAGAACCGCGACTCTTCATGGGCCGGATCTCAAACAGCCCGCTCCACTCCTCGGAGTGGAGAATGAAAAGAATAAGTTTTTTTTTTTTTTTTTTTTTTTTTTTCGTGCAACCTTGGCTATAATGGAAATTGGCTGTGGAGGAGACTATGCTCACTAAATTCCTTTATTGAACGAGCTTTGCTGAAAACTTGGTATTGGTAATGGAATGCATGGGATTTACTAAATCGACACTTAACAGCACGAAATGTTAACTATGTGGATACTGGTTAAGCTCAGGATTGCGATGGTGAGGGATAAATCCCCAGGGGTAGGGATTTTTCAACAGGGAAGAGATTGAGGAATTATATTGCCAAAATCGAGAGATTGGAGGGCTTTTTCTTTTTTTTACTTTTTTTATTTATTTATTTATTTATTTATTTTTTTGCTAATTTTGAAGTTTTCAGTTTACTATTTTCCTGCTTTAAAAAGGCATTAGTAATAAAAATTATTCTTATAGGGCACTGTGTAGCTAGTGTGGTGTCGCACAAGTACAAAGTGCGCGCCACCTACTTTCGCCGCGCGCCGCCATGCACGAACGGCGCGGCGTTCTTACGACGTCAGCCATGAGCGCCCTCTGTTACAACTCCGCTCGTGGCCACCTCTGAACGACATCGTTGACTTGGGACTGAGATAGGAACCAACTAACACTTCGGAATCAGATAGGCACCAGTGAAGACTTAGCTAACGGATAGGCACTAGGCAGGCCTCTAGCTTCAACTATGTATCAGCATTCTGCAGTACGATGTAAAAGTTAAGTATTGTATATATTCTGTGCAATATATATCTCGTTCTAATTTACTCTAGTGTTTTAGTTGCTGCTGTCCCACTGGCTGGTCACCTCCATTACGCACAAGCGTACATCCTGTATTCCTGTGTCGGTCTCTTTCCACTCGGCCACCGACACCTACGACGGAAACGAGACACAAAAGCGGCGACGAGGCTGGGACACAAAAGCTAGCACCACAACTTCATTTTTAATCCACTCCCCGGCGGCAATTCCTAATTGTTGGCTGTTAATAGGAGACCATAGCTGCAGCCGCGTTATCGTGACCATTATTGACATTATTGTTGTCCCACCATTACGCAGTTGCAGACATAGAGAGTGAACAGTAGTAGTTTAGTGCTGTGCAATATGCTTTTGTGCGTGGTCAAATATGTTCAGTGACAAGGTAGTTTTGCTGTTTAATAGGTACTGTTGGACTCCCTGGCTCCATGATACAGTGTGGCTCTCAAAAACTGAAGATACATGTAAGGCCAGACGTTTGTGTTGCAGAAAGAACCTAAATGCGGGAAAAGCGAATTAGATAGACACGATGCAACTCACAAGAAAACTGCACTGCAAATGAAAAAGTCTCTAGAATTAGCACTCTGTTTACAAAAACGTCAGTTGGGGAGCAAAATAGTATAGAAACTGCTGAACTCAGGCTTGTATTTTGATACAGTGGAACATGATAGGTTTCAATTCAATGGAAAATAACGCTTTTCCGGACTCCTCTATGTCGTTGAACTTAATCATGTCGTTTTCCAGACTCATCTATAGCACGAAACGTAACACTCAAAAGAGACAAAGTTAAATGTCTTGTGACTAATGTTATAAACAAAGCTGTGGAAGAAAAATATTGCTACGCCTTAAGGGCAAAGTACTTATCAATACTTGTAGATGACTTATACGGGAAATACATGCATTCTCACAAGAAGCCCTCTTTCTTTGGACCCTAAAATGTCCGTGTCGGTTTTTTAAACAAAATGGTGGAAATGTCCTCTTTTTTAAGTTATAGAGCTGTAATCTCTCCCCCTCTCTCCGAGTCCCAGGACTTCGTCTTTTACCTATTCATATACTTAAAAAAGGAGAGAAAGAAAGAAGTTTTCTTATTTTACTGATCTACCAAATTCGATAAATCCTTATTCTCTTATTATTATTTTCGAAATCAGGCGCAGTTTTGCCCACGAAGACAGTGTTTGTATGAACCTAGAAATATCCTCTTTTCTGAATACCGACATCTGGTAACGCTAATGATTAATAGTAAAGTAACAACTGTATCAGTTAGCTTAGAAGGCTCGTAGTCGATGCTCAGGTCATAACGTAGGGTATTTCGAAAGGTTAGAGGGATTATTTAAAGCAAGTCAGGGGTGTTTTTTTCTGAAGAACATCGCAACCCTCGTTATGCTGAAAGAGATGCGTTTACTAAGAGTTGGACAACACGATTCTTTTCAAGGACTCGTTTCTTGCGATTCAATCCCACATTTTGAATCGATTCCTACGATTCTTTCACGACTCTTTATAGTCTTCATTGGCACGATTCTTACAGAAAACCAAACTACATCCTACCCATAGATGGCAATACATCTCTGTGTCATGTATGTTGGAGCCGCGCGGGAGTAGCCGAGCGGTCTGGGGCACCACTTTGCGGATCGCGCGGCCTCCCGCATCGGACATCGAATCCTCCCTCGGACATGGATGTTTGTGTTGTCTTTAGTAAAGTTAGTTCATAAGTAGTTGGTAAGTCTAGCGACTTATGACGCCGCAGTTAAGTCCAATAAGCTTTACAAACTTTTGAACGTTTTTGAGCATGAATGTTGGAATCTGCCCTTGCTAATCTTTTGCTGCGATTCGTTCACGATCTGCGACGGCACGCTTATTGCAGAATGTCAAAAAAGAGACAATATGGGTATCGGATTTTGTAATATTTTGTAATATATGGAGCGTAAAGTTCAGACTTAAAATAATAATCAGTCGAAGCCATTCGATTCAAGTTTCAAAATTCTTGAGAAAGTAGTCGTTGAAGTTTCGGAAGCGGACATGAATACATATTACGCCATTAATTATGCAAGCGGACATAAATATATATTACGCCACCAATTATTTTTGCAGTCGTCGTAGCGTTTAGGTTAAACTGCGAACGTAGGTCATGTAGTTCGAATCCTGTTGTAACTTACAATTTTTTTCCGTTCTGTTCGAAAACTTCGACCATTTAAATATAAATTTCATTAACTGTATGGTAATTAACATATATCTAATCATTGTAAATTACTTACTATGTAAAATCACTTAGTTTCAGGAAACACGTGTATATAAATAAACTTTAAAAATCAATATCCGTCTCTAAATACTAAATTTCTTTCGAGATACAAGAAATTCGCGTTTTTATATTAAAATGTTTCTTTTTTTGTAAAATCGGTTTCTTTCAGGAAAGATAAACATAAAAACTAAATAGTAAAACAGATTTTCGAGATGGCGTTAAAACGCGTTTTTATATAAAATGAAACAATAATTTTGTTATTTGGGTAGCAAGATAACTTCTTATGGCCGAAGTAAAGAAGATGTAAAATGCAGAATGGCTATGGGAAGAAAAGCGTTTCTAAAGAAGCGAAACTAGTTACCATTCAATATTAATTTAAATGTCCTTTCTGAAAGCATTTGTCTGGGGTGTAGCATTGTATGGGAGTGAAACGTGGACGATAAGGAGTTCAGATAAAAAGATGATAGAAGCTTTTGAAATGTGGTGCTACAGTCGAATGATGAAAATTAGATGGGTAGATCACGTAACTAATGAGGAGGTGCTTAACCGAATCGGGGAGAAAAGGAGTTTCTGGCATATCCTGACTAAGAGAGTGGATAGATTGGTTGGACACATTCTGAGATATCAAGGAATTGTCAACTTAGCATCAGAAGGAAGCTTGTGGGGTAAAAATCGTAGAGGGAGACCGAGGGACGAATATGGTAAGCAGATTCAAAAGGATGTAGGTTGCCGAACGTATTCTCAGATGAAGAGACTTGCACAGAACAGGGTAGCGTGGAGAGCTGCATCAAACCAGTCAGCGGACTGAAAACCACAACAACAACATATAAAATAAAGATTTTTGTAAAATTGTGTTTTTACAAAAAAATACAACTATGTAGATGAACTCAGAGGATTAACATCTCTGAATACCAAATATAATTCAAATCGTGAAAGCCGTTTCCAGGATTCGAGAACTGTAAATGTGCAAGAATTGATCGTTTAAATATATTACACGTAAACTGTATCAACGACGTGTGTCTGTGTGTATGTTACACTGCATCTGCAACTCGTAAGAAGTATGTAATTTTTCATCATACTTTGATTTCTTGATGATAATCGTGTGTATTAGCAGCTGTGTATTTTGCTGCGTTTCGTTTCTGTTGGTATGTAGGCTACGATCTTCGCTCTGTGCTTCCTTTATTCATACGCGTCCTCCTCTTGACTGACCATTTGTGTACTTCCTTTCCTTCCCGACTGATGTCCCCGTAGTCAAATCCCATAAGCGCAAAAAAAAACCCTCATTTCATTTTGGCTTAACTAAAAGAATGTTCAAATGTTTGTATAGCTAATGGGACTTAACTACGGGGTCATCAGTCCCTAAGCTTACAAACTATTTATGAACTAGCTAAGACTAAGGACGGCTCAAATATCCATGCCCGAGGGGGGATTCGAATCCCCGACCGAAAGTATTTTATGAGCTGTGCATTATTTTATATAGTGACGAAGTGCAATGTTGCACTTATTATTTTATACCAATTTTTTTAACAAAATGACCAGCTTGTAATATGTATGTGACCAGATGATGGTAACACAGTGCACCGAAACCGGTAGTCATTGACTAAATTATTAATGTGCGATCTTGGCATTTTATTTTGAAAATTATACAAAGAATACTTTCATAACTCACTTCATTCAACTTTTATTCTATAAATGTAAGTAGCTGAAGGTCCGAAAACGAAGATAACTTGCTTACTAGCAGTGGTTCTTATTTGTCAGGCTACATATCCAACTTCCAGTTAACACGAAAGCTTTTTAATGTTCACGATCGCAAAAAACTAATTGCTATTTCTCTGATATCCCATAAATACTTGTAATGAGGAAAGAAGCAAGACATACTACCATATTTTGTGAATGTCAACTCCTCTTACGAAGAAAATATGATTTCATTAAACTAGACTTCAGAACCATTAGAGACTACTTAGTAGTACTACCTTATTTACCAGGCACTGTAATTTTAACAAATTGTAAGTAATATAATTATTACGTGTCCACGATAGAAATTAAAAACAAGAAGATTTTGGCGAGTAGGAGACTGCCAAACTGTAGGGCTGTATAAGGTGCCAACCGTCGGGTTGTTGCCGGCTGCGGTGGCCGAGGGGACTGAGGCGCTCCAGTCACGGTCTGCACGGCCACTACGGCCGGAGGTTCGAATCCCCCCTCGGGCATGGATATTTGTGCCGTCCTTAGTATAAGGTAGTTGATAAGTAGTTTGTAAGTTTAAGGACTGATGACCCCGTAGTTAAGTCCCATAAGCTTAACAAACATTTGAACATTTTTTTGAACCGTCGGGTTGAAGTTTGTGACGTCATGATATCTCCCCTTATTTTATCTCCACATCCAAAGTGTCTTGGTTGATGCTTCATCAACTCCTAACACAGCCTCTTGTAACTGAAAGTAACATAATACTCATTTTTCATGCGTGCCATATCTAATGATACAGACTTATTTTAATGCGACTCATTACTTTTAAAATAAAAATAATTGGATTAACTGTGACATGGTTCCGAAACGTCGTGGGAAAACGACGAGTGATGATCATATGACTAGATGGGGGAAAAGAATGTATTAAAAGCAAAGACGCTTGTATCAATAATGCTTACATTCACTCTAAATGGACTTTATAAGTTAATGTCTTACAGATAAAATAATGTTGCATGTACATTTTGTATTCGTTTCTAAGCAGACTTCGAAACCTGAAAGAAACTTTTGTTCTGTTTCAGGTGCATGAGCTCCAGCCCTTGATGCGGATTTCCCGACCCCGACTCTAGCGAACAGGTAACTTCTCGCTGTAAACAGGACGAAATGTGCAGAATTTGGTCTGCTGAACGTTCCTTGTTAGCTTCTAAATTACTAGTAAAAGCCCGGCAGTCGACAGAATTGACTGCTGTTCTAGATATTACGAATTGTGACTGAGAATATCTGTGCACGGTGTCTTCTAATTAAAACTGAATTACCCAGGGCAGGCGGCGAGAAAGCCCCTTTGCTTACTGCTCCACGGGGTTTTACCCTGCTACTCGCTAAATTGCTCAAAGTGGTGTGCAATGGACGAAACAACTGGCGGTATACTTGTAAAGAGCCACCGCTAGCTTCATAAATAAAGATGATTTAAATGATGAAATGTTAATTTAGATGTCAAAGATTTCTTTGTACACAACATTTCTTGTGTAAATCTTTCCATCTTTATTAAGCTTTCCTTGCAGTAGACCATCACTAATTTTTAACTTTACGCACTTTCTTTCATGGACTCTTGAAGAGGCAACATAAAATTGACCATGTCCGAATGCAGGGTAAGGTGTTAAGTCCTCTAAAACGTCGACACATCGGTGGTATGAATACAGTATAGGACTATCGGTATCTCCGTCCTGAAGATTCAACTGGATTCTCTACTGAAATTTTGATATGGTACCAAATGACAAACGAAATAGGTACGTATAAACTCGTATTCTGTATTGTACTCTATGTATATTTTGATATGGTACCAAATGACAAACGAAATAGGTACGTTGTTGTTGTTGTGGTCTTCAGTCCAGAGACTGGTTTGATGCAGCTCTCCACCCTACTCTATCCTGGGCAAGCCTTTTCATCTCCTCATAAGAACAACAACCCACATCCACTTGAATCTGCTTACTATACGCGTCTCTTGGTCTCCCTCTACGATTTTTACCCCACACACTTCCCTCCAACGCTAAATTCACAATTC
Source organism: Locusta migratoria (assembly GCA_026315105.1). Classification (NCBI taxonomy): domain Eukaryota; kingdom Metazoa; phylum Arthropoda; class Insecta; order Orthoptera; family Acrididae; genus Locusta; species Locusta migratoria. Next base: position 15,157,611 of record CM048747.1, on the reverse strand, counting down.
CTTGATGTCTAAGAATGTGTCCTACCAATCTATCCCTTCTTTTAGTCAAGGTATGCCAGAAATTTCTTTTCTCCCCAATTCGGTTCAGTACCTCCTCATTAGTTATGCGATCCACCCACCTAATCTTCAGCATTCGTCTGTAGCACCATATTTCAAAAGCCTCAATCCTCTTCCTGTCCGCACTGTTTATCGTCCATGTCTCACTCCCATACAAGGCAACACTCCATACAAATGCCTTCAGCAAGGACTTCCTTAGGCTTAAATCAATATTCGATGTTAACAAATTTCTCTTTTTCAAAAACGCCATTCTACCCATTGCCATTCTGCATTTAATATCATCTGTACTGCGACCATCATTTGTTATTTTACTGCCCAAGTAACAAAACTCATCTACCTCCTTTATTGTTTCGTTACCTAATCTAATTCCTTCAGCATCACCTGATTTTCTTACACTGCATTCCATTACCCTAGTTTTACTCTTGTTAATGTTCATCTTATATGCACCTTTCAGCACACTGTCCATTCCGTTCAATTGCTCTTCCAGGTCCTTTGCTGTATGTCGTCGGCAAAACGCAATGTTTTTAATTCTTCACCCTGAACTTTAATTCCTTCTCCAAATTTCTCCTTGCTTTCCTTTATAACTTGCTCAATGTACAAATTGAACAACATTGGGGAAAGGCTACAACCCTGTCTTACTCCCTTTCCAACCACTGCATCCCTTTCATGCCCTTCAACTCTGACAACCGCTGTCTGGTTTTTGTACAAGTTGTAAATAACCTTACGCTCCCTATATTTTACTCCTGCTTGCTTCAGAACTTGAAAGAGTTTATTGCAGTCAACAGTGTCAAAAGCCTTCTCCAAATCTACAAAAGCTAAAAATGTAGGTTTGCCTTTTCTTAATCTATCTTCTAGGATAAGCCGTAAAGTGAGTATTGCCTCCCGTGTTCCTACATTTCTCCTGAACCCAAACTGATCTTCCCCGAGGTCGGCTTCTACCAGCTTTTCCATCCTTCTGTATATAATTCGTGTTAATATTTTGCAACCATGACTTATTAAACTGATGGTTCTGTAGTTTTCACACCTGTCTGCACCCACTTTCTTTGGAATGGGGATTATAACATTTTTCTTAAAGTCTGAGGGTACTTCACCTGTCTCATACATCTTACACACAATGTGAAACAATTTTGTCATGGCTGGTTCTCCCAGAGACTTCAGTAGCTCTGACGGGATATCATCTACTCCAGGGGCCTTGTTTCGACTTAGATCTTTCAGTGCTCTGTCAAATTCATCTCTCAGTATAGTATCTCCTATTTCATCATCATCTACATCCTCTTCCCTTCCTACAATAGTGTCTCGAAGTTCATTTCCTTTGTAGAGCCCCTCTATATACTCTTTCCACCTTTCAGCTTTCCCTTCTTTGCTGAGAATACGTATAAACTCGTATTCTGTATTGTTCTCTATGTCTTTGTCCAGTTGTAACCTATTTCCGTCACTCACGGCAATAGCGTCAGTGTAAAAATATTTTTAAAAATTGATTCTAACACCAATGTCTATCTAACAGCAATGAATATCGATCAACTCTAACCACAGAGCATTACTCTCTCGCAGTTACTTTACGTAAATCGTTTGTAATAAGTTTCGGCGACCAACTGATAGGTGAACTGTCCACTAAAATCCTTCGTTTCACTCAGCTTTCATAATCGAACGAGACAAGTGAAACCGTAGACAAAATAATATCATAGTCCAACATAAGCGTCAGGAAACACCCGGTGATTTTTTTGCACGTTCGCGACTGCAGCGCTGCCAAGCGGCTGGGTCTTTAAAACACACCGCGAAACGGTTGAGTAATGAACGTGTGTTTGGAGTGAAGCCGAACGTTCAAAATACTTCGTAGTTAGGAGCTTTTGTGACGCTAGAAATTGTAGCAACTATCAAAAATGTAATTAAGAAATCTCTCATTTGCAAAGGATGCTCAGAAGTAAGAAAGTAATGTTACAAATAACAAGTGTTCATTTACAGTTGTTAGTTATACTTTTAGGCATAGAAGTAAATCTTTAACAATTCATTCATGTCCAGACTTCTGCTCTTAATCAGAATAACAAATACTTCAGCACTATTTCAATATATTGCTGCTGTATAAAAATAATGGCTGAATGCTTCCAGCAGCAGTTAACTATTTCAGTAAAGGCTGCTTAGTTTCGCACCTCACGTTCACAAAAATTATAAGCCTGTATATATAAACATATTTTGCCGGTTAACTACTGGTTTGAAGCTAAAGAATGTTTAATGTACTTACGAGTTAGGTTAGGAAAGTAATTTTCATAATGGTTCTTGAGATGTAAGATTTATTGTCGAAATGAAATGCGCCAAGGCATCATGTTTCCCCATAGTCGCCATCGACATGGAGAGATTTGTCGGAGCAATATATATAATATCTATTGCATAGAAGTTTATAGTTATTGATGAAATTTTGCACACTCTACCTTAAAAACAAGAGGAATGAGACTGTCTGTATATTATTTCGTACTTAACTTACGGAATTTTACAAAATGCATAGTTTTTCTCCAATCTTTATGAATTTTTGCACACATGACCTTTAAACCAAAAGGAAGATCAATGGGTACATAAATGTTTTATGGGAGTGAAAGAGGTGGATGCAGAGAGAAGAGGGGGGAGGGGGGGGGGAAGGGGATGTGTAGTGCTAGAGAGTAGGATAAATAAACACCCGGGCAACGCAGGATTAACAGCTAGTTGATTATTAAAAAAATCTGTACACTTGGTTAGTTCATTTTTTGATGTATTTCCAGCACTGAAGATGGCCACTCAGTGACCGAAATCGACTTGCAGAATTAAAGCAACGAAGATTTCATGCGAGCAAAGCTGTTCCCTGCATTCCTCATTTCATGTGTGACAATAGTCTTGACGACTTTCCTGCTTAATACTCTGTAGCCACGGTGTTCAGAGTTATCATGTATAGCAAAATTGAGTCCTCTTCCATAGAATTCAGTCGGGCGAAGGTGTCATCTACGAACTGATTTCAAGAAGCCATTAGGTAATAATGAATCAGTAATAATGATTTTATTCGTGTGGTCTCTCTGCACGTGGCTTCTGATGGAGTCTATATTATTTCTTTGCCTGTTCTTAGATGATGTGATGTTCGACCCCTCTAACATTGCGGAACTAAAAGAAGGATGGATTAAATGCATATGTCCAGTCTGTTAGGCCTATATGAAAAGTATCGAACGAGTTCGAGTACAACGTTGGTTTCATTCGAGTGTCTGGAGGGGATAGGATTGAACATCGATGGTGTGGTGTCGCACAAGTATGAAGTGCGCGCCACCTACTTTCGCCACGCGCCGCCATGCACGCACGGCGCGGCGTTCTTACGACGTCAGCCACGAGCGCCCTCTGCTACAACTCCGCTCGTGGCCACCAATGGACTGCATCGTTCATTAGGGGCTGAGATAGGAACCAGTTAACACTTGCGAATTAGATAGGCACCAGTTAAGACTTGGCTATCGGATAGGCAGTAGGAATCATCAGTAGGCAAGCCTCTATCTAATCTAAGTATCAGCATTCTGCAGTCCAGAACTGTGTAAAAGTTAAGTGTTACTAAGTCTCTATGAAATATATATCTCGTTCTAATTTACTGTAGTGTTTCTAGTTTCTGCTGTCCCACAGACTGGTCACCTCCGTATCTGCACACGCGTGCATCCTTTATTCCCGTGTCGGTCTCTTTCCACTCGGCCAACGACACCTACTACAACCGGCGGACGAGACAAGAGCGGTGACGAGGCTGGGACACAAAAGATATACTTATTTTCTGCAAAAACACCTACGAAACTATACCCAATATCGTATCGATATGACCAAAATAATACAGAATTGCACCTGTGACAAATGTCGTAACTGTTTTCTTGCTTAACCTACAACGCAATTAAGTCGTCTTTCACAGAATGCTGTCGGGCAAAGACGTGATGTAAGAACATCTGATTTCAAGAAGGCGTGTGATGGTTCAGTGCTAATGACTCTTCAACCAGCTCGCGAGCTAGCGCCCTGTGGTACATGCTCTGAGCGTAAGTCACGTATACTTTCAGCACTTGCTGTAGCAGTACCAGATATTCCTGTACCAGCGTCAGAATGTACATGACCTAGAACTGTATTCATCCCGTTGCTGGGGAAAAATACGGTTGGCATATATAAATAACTTACCTGACGGTTGCAACAGCTTAGTCGAGGTAGACATATGTTCGTTTATCATGGTCTCAAATGGAATCATTAACGGAAATTATAAAAAAATTGTGCTGTTACTGTTATTCGCGTAAGATTGAGAGGTATGCGTTAAGTACGTATTATTGTATTGTTTGATAGAGCGCGAGACCAGAGGAAACAATGAAGCAGGCGTCACTGCAGTCGCGGTAGCGGGCACGCCCCCTCACCGGACACAGGTGGGACAATAGACAGGATGTCTGCCGCAAGACTCACGTACCGTCGCTCTGGGCAGCTCCGAGTATGGAGTGGCTCACTTCCGCCGCCTACAGAATTCTGCGGAGCCACTGACTAGTTGAAAACCCGGCGTCTCCCGGGTATATACGCTAATGGCCATTAAAACTGCTACAGCACGAAGGTGACGTGCTACAGACGCGAAATTTAATAGACAGGAAGAAGGTGCTGTGATATGTAAATGATTTCCTTTTCAGAGCATTCACACAAGTTTGGCGCTGGTGGCGACAGCTACAACGTGCTGACACGATGAAAGTACCCAACCGATTTCTCATACACAAACAGCAGCTGACCGGCATTGCCTGGTGAAACGTTGTCATGCCTCGTGTAAGGAGGAGAAATGTCTACCATCACGTTTCCGACTTTGATAAAGGCCGGATTGTAGTCTATCGCGATTGCGGCTTATCGTATCGCGACATTGCTGCTCGAGAACCAATGACTGTTAGCAGAAAATGGAGTCGGTGGGTTCAGGAGGGCAATACTTTAGGCCGTGCTGGATCCCAATGGCCTCGTATCACTAGCAGTCGAGATGACGGGCATCTTATCCGCATGGCTGTAATGCATCGTGCAGCCACGTCTCGATCCCTGAGTCAACAGATGGGGACGTTTGCTAGACAACAACCATCTGCAGGAACAGTTCGACGACGTTTGCAGCAGCATGGACTTTCAGCTCGGAGACCATGGCTGCAGTTACCCTTTACACTACATCACAGACAGGAGCGCCTGTCATGGTGTACGCAACGACGAACTTGGGTGCACCAATAGCGAATCATCGTTTTTTTTTTTTTTCGGATGGATTCAGGTTTTGTTTACAACATCATGATGGTCGCATCCGTGTTTGGCGACATCGCGGTGAACGCTCATTGGAAGCGTGTATTCGTCATCGCCATACTGGCGTATCACCCGGCGTAATGGTATGTTACGCGTCTCGGTTACCTCTTGTTCGCATTGACGGCCCCTTGAACAGTGGCCGTTACATTTCAGATGTGTTAGGATCTGTGGCTCTACCATTCATACGATCCGAGGAAAACCCTACCTTTCAGAAGGATAATGCACGACCGCATGTTGCAGGTCCTGTACGGATCTTTCTGGATACGGAAAATGTTCGCCTGCTGCCCTGGCCAGCACATTCTCCAGATCTCTCACCAATTGAAAACGTCTGGTCAATGGTGGCCGAGCATCTGGCTCGTCACAATACGCCAGTCACTACTTTTGATGAACTGTGGGATCGTGTTGAAGTTGCATGGGCATTTGCACCTGTACACGCCAGCCATGCTCTGTTTAACTCAATGCAGAGGCGTATCAAGGCCGTTATTTCGGCCAGAGGTGGTTGTTCTGGGTACTGTTTTCTCAGGATCTCTTCACGCAAATTGCATGAAAATTTAATGACATGTCAATTCTAGTATAGCATATTTGTCCAATGAATACCCGTTTATCATGTGCATTTCTTCTTGGTGTAGCAATTTTAATGGCCAGTAGTGTAAAATCAAGAAAAGTAGCTTACTTTATACGTACTGTAAATCGTGTGATGTTAACAATCTCAAGCGAAATTAGACCATTGCTGACATATATAGGTCTATATTTTCATTATTACCACTCTCTGTGACCATAAATATTACTAAGACAACTTAAAAAAAAGTTTTGTGTCGTCATGTTAGACCGATAAATGCAAACGTAGGCTTCTGCGGCTGTTGTCACTATCAATAAAATTCTTCCGGCTATGGACTGGGCGAGATATATAAAACAATGTCCAGGAGTAATGAAAGCAATATAGGGGAACAGGAGGAAGCACAAAGCATCGCCCTATTACCTTACGTGCAGGGCGTCACTGAGCGTGTGGGCAAGGTTCTTCGTCGGGCAGGCATCAAGCCAGTCTTCCGCAGCACCAATAAGACCAAGGATGTCCTAGGTTCAACTAAGAACGCAGTTGACGAACTGGGTAATGCCGGCGTTTATGAAATAAGCTGCGAGTGTGGGCTGGTCTACATAGGAGAGACCGGAAGAGCAATCTGCACGAGGCTTTCTGAATATGAAAGGTACATACGGCTTGCACAGCACACACAAAGTCAGCGGCTTCTGAGCACCGTAATCAGTGCGGAAAACAGTTACCTTTCGGTGAGGCCCGCGTGCTGGCAAAACAACCATTCTCAACGAGGAGGAAGATTAGAGAGGCTATAGAAATAGCGAAGCGTCCCGCCAATATGAACAGGGAGGATAGCTACAGGCTGCCGGCGTCTTGGCTGCCAGCAGTCGCAACGCTACGTGACGGCACCGCGCGCGGAATGACTCGCGCAGACTGCCCTGGTACGGAGACCACAGCAGCCGCGAACACGCAGAGCACCGGCCCGCCGCCGTCTGCGCCAGGCGACAAGTCAACAGCGGCACGGCACAACCGCTGTCCGTTCTCTCAGGCCCATTCCGCCAATAGCAATTTGTAATGCAAAAGCCAATCGGAAACGTCCATTTGGGCCAATAAGGGGAAAGAATGCAACCTCCAATCATATGGAAAACAAGCCATTAAAACACCAATCAGCAACGCCCCTTTCCACCAATGGCGTGCAATAGTATAACCACCAATAAAGGAAAGCCAACGTCTCCCTTCCTCTCCCTCATCCGCTGTTATATAAACCCCAAGTGATCGTACATTCAGCAGTCAGACACAGACCTGATGAAGGCCGCCTGCAACAGCGGCCGAAACGTCGGTAGAGTTTATAAAATGACGACGCGGTCTCACGCCCGGAAGAATTTTATTGATAGTTACACAGATACGAGAATGAGCGGAGAGTGCGCTGATATGAAACTTCCTGGCAGATTAAAATTGTGTGCCGGAACAGGGACTCGAACCTGGGACCTTTGCCTTTCGCGGGCAAGCGCTCTACCACTGAGCTACCCCGACACGACTCACGATGCCGCCTCACAACTTTACTTCCGCCAGTAAAGGCGGCATCGTGAGTCGGGGTAGCTCAGTGGTAGAGCGCTTGCCCGCGAAAGGCAAAGGTCCCAGGTTCGAGTCCCGGTTCCGGCACACGATTTTAATCTGCCAGGAAGTTTCAGTTACACAGATAGTTGCTCGATTTTGTCGTCCATAATTGGCGTCTGATATTTAGAAGCCACCTTTTACACCGATCTATGTTTGAAAGAAACCGATAAAACTTATAGCGACAACGTCTGCTATTATTTGACCAGTTCGGAACAGCACAACCACCCCTTTCGTAATGTGAAACAATAAAAATCACGAAATATTCGCTGATTCACTTCGCTACACCACACGCAGGACACTGTCGTGGGACTGGGGTTCATCACGGCGGCCTGCTCAGCTCGGAGCACCCATTGCCCTAGGTGCCGCCACGCTGCCCTGCTGTAGTTGTAGGACTGTTGCCGCCGTACTTTCCGGGGGTGGCGCAGAAAACAAGTGCTAACCAGATTAGCCGCTCCCGCGGCTCGTGCCCGGGATTAATCTGGCGCAGCCGCGCCCAGGGACACCAGAGAGGCACAGCCGCCTCCACAGCAGAACAGAACAGAACAGACCAGGCCAGAAAGGGGCACACTTTGCCGACGCTCTGCCGCTTCCATCTCGCGGCACATTCAGCGCCCGAAGCCACGTTTACACAAAGACGCCGCCGCGCTTTCACAACTATTTGTCCACGCACCTCTCTGTTTATTATTCCGCCTCTCCGACGTGGTCAACAATAGATCCGAGTAAACAAAACTGACAATATTATCAAAAAGGAAAACTTCCTGATGTTCTGCGAAATTATTTCTCGACATTTTTATTGAGTTGTGGTTCAACAACCGTAAAGCGATTTATACAAAATTTCTACACGGTGCGGAAATTGGCAATTGACAATAAATAAAGCCGGCCGCGGTGGCCGAGGGGACTGAGTCGCTCCAGTCACGGTCTGCTCGGCCACTATGGTCGGGGATTCGAATCCCCCCTCGGACATGGATATTTGTGCCGTCCTTAGTCTTAGCTAGTTCATAAGTAGTTTGTAAGTTTAGGAACTCATGACCCCATAGTTAAGTCCCTTAAGTTCTACAAACATTTGAACATTTTGAACACTAAATAAAGAAAAGTGTGAAGTAATACACATGCCCACTAAAAGAAATCCGCTGAACTTCAATTACGCGATAAACCAGTCAAACCTTAAGGTCGTAAATTCTACCAAATACCTAGGAGTTACAATTACGAACAACTTCGACTGGAAAGAACACATAGAAAATATTGTGGGGAAGGCGAACCAAAGGTAGCGTTTCATTGGCAGAACGCTTTTGAAGATGCACCAGCTCTACCAGAGAGACTGCCTACATCACACTTGTGCGTCCTCTTCTGAAGTACTGTTGCCCCTGCCGGCCGCGGTGGCCGAGAGGACTGAGGCGCTTCAGTCACGGTCTGCAAGGCCACTACGGTCGGGGGTTCGAATCCCCCCTCGGGCATGGATATTTGTGCCGTCCTAGTTCGTAAGTAGTTCATAAGTAGTTTGTAAATTTAGGGACTGATGACCCCGTAGTTAAGTCCCATAAGACTTACAACCATTTGAACATTTTGAACTATTGCCCCTTGTGGGATCCTCACCAGGTGGGACTGACGCAAGACATTGAGAAGGTTCAGAGAAGGGCAGCTCGTTTTGTTTTATCACGCTATTGGGGGGGGGGGGGGGGGGAAGCGTCACGGAAATGTTGCACGAATTGGGGTGCAAATCATTAAAGGAAAGACGTTATTCATTGCGGCGTGATCTGTTTGCGAAGTTTCAATCACCGACTTTTACTTCTGAATGTGAAAATATTTTGCTAGCACCCACCTACTTACGGAGACATGACCATCCCAATAAAATAAGAGAAATCAGATAGAAAACGGAACGATTTAGGTGTTCTTTCTTCCTGCGCGCTATTACAGAATGGAGCAGTAGAGAAAAGTTATGAAAGTGGTTAATGAACCCTCTGTCAGGCACTTAAATGTCATTTGCAGAGTATCTATGTAGATGTAGATGTAGAAGATATTTGAGGAAATGCATACTGTAAACCATCAGTTGTTTATTATTTTTGAAACTTCTACCGGTTTCGGTTGTTAACCATCTTCACGGAAGAGAAATAGACAGACTGATTAAACAGGTGCAATATATGCCTCCTTATGCATACTGGCATGCATGTCACACAAGGTTGTGTTAGGTTCTCTTGTAATAGACCTTGGTTCACCATCACACAGCCTGGCATTGATTTTATGTTTTTAATTAAGACTTGACGCTTAGTGACGTCTTATTTATTTTTATTGTGTGACATGCATGCCAGTAGGCATAAGGAGGCATATAATGCACCTGTTTAATCAGTCTGTCTAGTTCTCTTCCGTGAAGATGGTTTATAACCGAAACCGGTAGAAGTTTCAAAAATAATAAACAACTGATGGTTTACAGTATGCATTTCCTCAATTATTTCTTGAGTTACTAAACGGTTTCGGATTCTTAGACCATCATCAGACAACAACTCAATGTCGCTAACATTTCGTCACAGATGTTGGACTTACAAAGACGTAATTACATTACGGGAAGACACAAATTCACATGTTCACAGAGGAATGTAACATTTTCATGACAGTGAATGTCATTTACTAAAATATAAAATTTAAGTTTTCCATGGAAGAACGGCGATTTTCTTAACGTATTAATATTCAAAGATCGCAATTAATTAATTTATTTTTTCACGACCGATTTCGGTACACTTAAGGTACCATATACAACCGCTCTCTCAAAGAAGGATCTGTACCAAAAGAGTGGAAAGTTGCACAGGTCACACCTATATTCAAGAAAGGCAGTAGGAGTAACCCACTAACGTAAAGGCATATTTCATTGACGTCAGTCTGCAGCAGGGTTTTGGAACATATCATGTATTTAAATATTATGAATTATCTCGAACAGAATGATCTATTGACACAATGTCAACATGGATTTAGAAAATATCGTTCATGCGATAGCTCCTTTCTCACGTGACGAGTGCTACCTACAAGGATTCTCAATTTGAATCCGTTTTTCTTGATTTCCAGAAATCTTTTGACACAGTACTTCACAAACGGCTTTTCAAATGTTTCAAATGTTTGTATAGCTTATGGGACTTAAATACGGGGGTCATCAGTCCCTAGACTTACAAACTACTTATGAACTAACTATGACTAAGGACGGCACAAATATCCATGCCCGAGGGGGGATTCGAACCTCCGACCGTAGTGGCCGTGCAGACCGTGACTGGAGCGCCTCACCCTCGCCACCGTGGCCGCCAAACGGCTTTTAATCAAATTGCGTGATTATGGTTATTGCGTGGTTATCGCCCCAAATTTTCGACTGGATAGGGGATTCCCTGTCAGAGAGGACACAGTTCGTAGTAATCGATGGTAAGGCATCGACTAAAACAGATGTGATATCGGGCGTTCCACAGGGTACAGTTATTGGTCCTTTGCTGTTCGTTATTTACATAAACGAATTAGGAGAAAATCTAAGTTGCTCTCTTAGGTTGTTTGCAGATGACGCCGTCATTTACCGTTGCCAGGTTGTCCGTCCTTTTCTTTTTTTTTTTTTTTTTTTTTTTTTTTTTTTTTTTTTTTTTTTTTTCCCCTCGCGCTATTCGAAAATGGGAGATAAATAGTATAAAGGTGATTCGATGAACCCTCTGCCAGGCAATTAAATGTGATTTGCAGAGTATCCTATGTAGATGTAGATCTGGTCACTTGTGTCCTATACTTCCTATTTCGTGAAGGCGCACGACATCGTAATGGTACGTCAATCGTAAATTTTTTAACTTTTACAATTCGAATGTCAAAGATAAAAACAGTTAAAATAAGATACTTTTTGCTACCAGAGTGTGCTGTTGCGTGTCATCTTGTTTGGGGCAGTAAGAGTAAACAAAAGTCCTATAACAGCACGCCCTGGCGGCAATAAATATCTTTGCTGCAGGCGTCGTACCAGTCGTCAAAAATAAATTAATTAATTGCGATCTTGGCATTTTAATACTTAAAAATATAAAACATATCACAAATGGATTTTGTACCTAGAGGTTCAAAGCTCGAATATTCATTTCTAGGAGCATGAGGGGCGCGTGGGGGGGGGGGGGGGAGGGAGGGGAAGAAGTTGAGGTTGTTACATTGCAAATAAAGCTCGAATATTCATTTCTAGGAGCAGGAGGGGCGCGGGGGGGGGAGGGAGGGGAAGAAGTTGAGGTTGTTACATTGCAAATAGTACTGAAATGGTAACATTGGATACATTTAAAAAACTGATACCCGAAACTTATTTTAGTCGAGGGGAAAAGGGAAACTTGGTTTGATTGGTTAATACTATACTGGCATCCTCTGTTTATTCATTTCCAATAGAATAGCAGAAAGATGACACTATTGGAATTACTGGAAATCGATAAACATACGACAGAGGATTCCAGTATAGTATTAAACGATCAAACCCAGTTTCCCTTTTCCCCTCTACAAAAATAAGCTTCAGTTACCATTTTGTTAAATGTATACAGTGTTACCATGTCAGTATTATTTTACTATGAAACAATCCCCACTTCTTTCAACCAATCTCCCTGTTTCTAACAATGAATATCCAAGCCTTGAAACTCTACTTATAAACTCAGGTTTTTATATTTTAGTAAATGTAATTCACTGCCATGAAAATGTAACACTTCCTGCGAATTTCTATCTTCTGTAATTTAATAACATCTTTATAAGTCCCACATCTACATCTACATGGGATACTCTGCAAATCACATTTAAGTGCCTGGCAGAGGGTTCGTCGAACCACCTTTAGTCTGTTTATCTCCCATTGCATTCTAGAATAGCGCGCGGGAAGAAAGAACACCGGAATCTCTCCGTTCGAGCTCTGATTTCTCCAATTTTATTCTGATGATCTATTCTACATATGTAAGTGGGAGTCAACAATAAATTTTCGCATTCGTAGGGGAATGTTGGTGATTGGAGTTTCGTACGTAGCCCACGCCGCAGCGATAAGTGCCGTTGTTGTAATGATTCCAATCCCAGATCGTATATCATTTCCGTAACGCTGTCTCCCCTATATCGTGATAATACGAAACGAGCTGCCCTTCTTTGGACTCTTTCGACGTCCTCCGTCAAACCCACCTGATAAGGATCCCACACTGGGCATCAGTACTCTAAAAAAGGACGGACAAGCATAGTGTATGCAGTTTCTTTAGTAGTTCTGTTGCATCTTTTAAGGGTTCTGCCAATAAAACGCAGTCTCTGGTTGGCCTTTCCCACGACATTATCTACGTGTTCTTTCCAAATTTAAGTCTGAAATAATAGTAATTCCTAGATATTTTGTGGAGTTTACGGCCTTCACATTTGATTGATTTATCTTGTATAGAATGTTTAACGCATTTCTTTTCATACTCATTTAGAGTCTATTGCCAATTTTTACACTATAGTGATATCTTATTCAGATCGTTCTGCAGTTGGTTTTGATCTTCAGATGATTTTACTAGACGGTAAATGACGGCGTCATCTGCATACGACCTAAGAGAGCTACTTAGATTTTACCCTAAATGGTTTATGTAGATAAAAATGTTCAAATGTCTGTAAATCTATCGGACCAAACTACGTGGTCATCAGTCCGTAGCTTACAAACTACTTAAACCTAGGTGAACTAACGTAAGGACAAACACACACACCCCTGCCCCAGGGAGGACTGGAAACTTCACGGCGAGCAACCGCGCGCTCCGCAGCGAGACACTTTAGACCGCTCGGTGACTCCACTCGGTTTACGTAGATAAGGAACAGCAGAGGACCAATAACACTACCCTGTGGAACGCCAGATATCACTTGTGTATTAGTCGATGCAGATTACTACGAACTGTGTCGTCTCTGACAGGATATCTCCTATCCAGAAATCCCGTTAACCAGATACTGCAACTGATGTAATCATTGGTACTTTTACGTGTACTTTGAAAAACTTCAAAGTCGATTTTCTCGAGAATTTTTGATAGTTGTTGCGAGTGGCTTTTGCTGATTGTTATTCAAGTTCTGAACTTCACGTACTACAATTGTATAGAAATTTTAAAATCGGATACCCATGTGGTCTCCTTGTCAACCGTGTTCCCCACGCTAGGATTTTCGGCGTTCTGCAGGGAGGTTTACGGCACAGGAACCAGGAGTAGTGTCTCGCCCACCACTTGCCTGACGGCCTGCCATCGGCTCCGCAGTTGACTCTCCGGTCGGCGCACAGTGCCCCGCGAGGATTGCCGCTGACGCGTCGCTCCCCCCTCGAGAGAGCATATTCTCCGCAGAATCCAATAACGCGGCCCAATAGAGGCGTCCGGCTGTCGCGCCTGGTGTCGATCATCTGGAAGGTCGATACCCAGCCCGCCCTCCCTGGAGGACCCCCTCCCCAGCCCCTCCAGACCCACAGCCAAATTTATCCGTCTCCTCCCACCGGCTGTCCGCCTTCCTTCCTGGGGCTCTTACACCGATAGCGAATGGCGTAATTCGACGAGGAAAAAAAGTCAGAGATGCCAGGACGGAACGTAACCCATTATTTATTCCTTGCGGATTTTCGATATCGGGACGATAATTTTAACCATCAGTCCTGACATTTTTCGGTTTGACTGTCGAATTATATTGGTGGGGTTGGGGGGAGGGGCGGTCAGTAGTATCTATAGAAACGAGGAACAGATCTCTTTCCTTCCTCACTAGAACATTTCTACTAAATGACGTCCTTCCGCAGGATTTCCCTGATCGACGGAAATGAAAAGGCATCCTGGACACTGCGATGGCCCGTCATGGAGGGAAGCAATACACCATTAACAAGCATCGCGGTTCACCTTAAACATTCGTACCATTCGAAAGCTTCCTTAGAATAACTATCATAAAAACAGTGGTCTGTATTAGTTCCATGCAAAACCTGACGTTCTACCAGAAGTTACATTTTAATGAAGAAAGTAACAAGATATCTCTACCATTGGAAGAAAATTATACGCAATTTATTGATGTCAGTGTGTCGCTACAGTTTAATTCCTTAGTGTCTGAATTAAGGTTTACACCAAGGGGAAAAAATGAAAAATCGTATTTTGTGCTCAGTATTAGTATGTTATACCATTTACAATGTTAATTGTAAGAAAACGTAAAAAGGTACGTGTTAAAATTTCAAGACTGGCATTTTAGAAATAACGGTTTACACTCCTGATCGAGCGATTTTTTATTGAACTTTCTTACAAATAAAATAAAAAAATATTACATACTTTCATAGGTTTGTATTATATTTGTGTTTATATCTAAACCTAAAGCATGTGATTGAAGTTGCTTACTCATGAAATTGGTTGAAAGAATTTGAGTTCTTATTTAGCAAAGGTGAATCTTACTTTTCGTACACGTAATATTGTTTAAAAAAGTTGTAGAGTGACACCAATTTATTAGAACTTCCTCAGCACGCCACTAGCGAAGTGTTAGCAAACAAAATTGTTCAAATGTTTGTAAAAATACCGGACTCAACTGCGTGATTATTAGTCCGTAGATTACAAACTACTTAAACTAAGGTAAACTAATCTAAGGACAACACAAACACCCACACTCGAGGGGGGACTCGAACCCCCGACAGTGCAAGGATAAACAAAATCGTATTGAAATATATTGATCACATGAATCCTTTGATCATTGTTATAAATAACACTGCAAAAACGTCAGGCACAAACACAGTGTAGAAATGAAGCATGTAAGCGCCAAAGATAAATCGAAATTACTGTACTTTCTCCATTTTATTTCCTTTCTTACAAGTGTCCATAAATGTTCATAAGTGCATCATTATGCATATTTTACACAAACAATATTTATGTTCACTGAAAGTTGTGTGTACTTCATGAGATCTAAATATTATTTCTACTCTCGATAGATTTTACGAAATCAAATTCAAACTTACCTATCCATTTAGCTGTACTTCACGAAACAATGACTACAACTTCGGGTACTTGTTCACACGATAAACGAAGGTCGTCGTACCAGTACAGTCAATGCTCAGTAAACTGCAGCACATTTCACACGCAGTGTGCCCGTCCGCGCAGAATCTGTTTCAACAGGCTCTGACGCTCGTAAAACTCATTCTTCCAGATTCAAAGGTGCGAATTTGCGACAATCAACAGTGCATAAAACCGTAAGATGAAAGTAATTATAAAAGCGCAAAAAATCTCCTACACACATAATAGAGCTTCGATTAGTCCTAAAAGTACAGAAGCGGGATTTTGATGAAGTGGTTAAAACGAAGTGGAAGCATTCACACCTCACTAAAGTTGCTTTTTACATTCAAAATCATTTTCGCTTCCAAGCAGTCCAGTATCGAAAGCTACACGAATTACATTTGAAAATTGTGGTATGGGTGTGTCTACGTCACAATCGGCCTTTCGCCAAGCATATTTACCGTGACTTATAATGCAGTACAGAAAATGGATTGGGAATTTCAGAGTCAGGTTTGAAGACGAATTGTCGATCAGGTATCTATTGCACTTTGATCTTACCAAGTCATCGAAAATCCGTATCTGTACTTTGAGTAATAATATGTGCACCATCAGGTGTGTTTCAACTAATAAACAGTGCTATTAAAGATGCGGTAGATATATAAAGGCCACATGTTGTGATGTGTACGTTAGTTAACCCGTTTCGATAACAATCATAATCAGAATCCGGGCCTGAGGTTAAAATCGGTACTAAACGTATGGCATCATTTCTTCGCGGATTCTGATGATGAATGTTATCGAAAAGCGGTAATAAACGTACAGCCGAATCACCACCTGTGGGCTTTTTATTTTTACAACGCCCTGTTCAATAATTGAAACTCATGTGCGCGTACCTCACAAGTAACATCAAGTCACATCTATCAGATGTGTAGAATGTATGTGATTTGCCCTCTTACAATTATCATAATTTGAGGCTTTAAGGCACTGTTGACTGAAAATTTAATGATTTACTGACGTCACTAAATTACATATGATTTTGCCCCTTTGCTATTGATATCTAGTAACTTCGTTTCTCTCTGCTTGTGGTGGATTGCATAGTTTTGTATGGAAATGACGCAGACCACTGCATACAGTTACGAGAATTGTCTGTTGTCAGTTACTAAATGACTAAACTGTGTAACAATCTAAAATTATTTACTCTGGTCTAGCTGAAATAACCTCTAGCGTCAAAATAAAACACCATTAGTTCTTGATATGTATTAGTAGACTTTACGTTTTTAGTGGTTCCCTTATTTTTAAGGCTTTTATATTTCTCGGCATGCAATGCGACTGGTGAAATCTGACCGCATAACGATTGGTCGTCCCGTCGACAGCGTGGTATTAGAAACGGAGCACAAACGCGGACTATTTCTTAATTAATCAATTTAATGACGGAAAAAGAAAACACGTATCAGAATCATTAGGAATAAAACGGAGTACACGTGCCTAGGAGGACAAGAAGAAGAAACAGTCCATTTAAATTGAAAAGACGAAAAAAGTCGATAGGTGCAACAACTTAGGATCAACAGTGTCCAGCGATGGCAATTATGATATGGCAAAATTCCATAGAGTGCAGGTCGGATGGATGAACAGGAAAAGGACGTCAGGTGTGATACATAAGAATAAACCTGAAGACTAAAGAAATGGTGTATAAGTTAATAGTGAGATCTGCAATGATTTATGGAGCATAGTCTTGGGCACCATCTAAGGCACATTGTAAGGCAATGGATGTAGCTGAAATGAAAATGTTAAAAAGAATTTGTGGCGTCACCAGATCCAATACGATCAGAAATGAGAGAATAAGAGGCAGTTTTAAAGTGAAGATCAAAGAAGGCTCAAGAGAGAAGATTACGGTGGTATGGACATCTCATTAAAAGAGACGACACTAATGTTGGCATGAAAATGACAGCAGTGGTAGTGAAGGGTGACAGAGGAAGATAAAGATGGAGGGACTGTACACGTGAATATCTTAAGGAGAAACATCTAAGGCAAGAGGACGTATGAGACCGCCGGAAAAGAAGAAGACGTCAGGAGCGACGATCCGAGTGGGAAGGGGGAAGGAAAAGGAGAAGGAGAAAATGATGATGAAAGAGGGGAGGGGGAATCGGGCGTGCCCTTTGAATCATCCAAGCATTTGCCTGGAGCAATCCCGAGAAATGCTTCAAAATGTAATCATCGAATGAAGGAAAAGCCACACTAAGCTGGATTTAAATTTAAATTCCCCGTAACCATTACGACTTATAGTAATCGTCATTAAGACCCAACTTCTACTGCAGAAATCTTGTTAATCAGAAATAGAGGGGAAGAATTCGTAACAGTGGTAGTACGCAAATAATTCACCAAAGTCTCGGAAGCTATAGCTCTATCTAAGATCAAGTAACGAAATTCCGCGCACAAGCATGCATTAACTAGACTCGGATATTTCTATGCCTGACTCCGCAATCTTACAATTCCGGAGGTATAAAAGTTTGTGTATGATACGAAATATTACATCATGCATGTCGTCAGAACTCTAAAGGCGGTGTTTTCGTATCAGCTTATTCGTATTTTATGACGGTTTTATCCCTACACAAGAAGTTGACTGTTATCTGCTCAAACTAAGTTGGTACTCTGCGCGGTAGGTCATGGAAGCGAGCGAAATGTGATATCTCCTTTAAGGTCACCAAGCCGGGGTATCAACTTAGTTCGAGCGGACTGTACGCGCGCTTTAGGATGGCAATATGGCGGCGAGTGACACCAACATTGCTACAAACGATATTGCCAGTGATCTCTGCATAATCTGGATGTATAACGCTAGCCTCCCAGCATATAACTGCGGCGCCCGACATGTTGGAATATCTGTCAGTCTGTACGTAACAAAGAAGAAGACATACTCATGTGTAATACATTCTCAAGCAAATTGTTTCATCTAATAGAAATGTCTGGAGTGTGAGAATACAGCAATAATTGATTCATCTCATAGAAATGGGTGGAATGTGAGAATACAGCAATAAGAATGCACAGTAGTATATGGTGAAGCGTAGGATCGCACAGAATGAATAAAAAGAACTCTCGAAGTAAATAATGTTTTACTAATACAGACATAGGATGCAAGCATTCGTATCAGTAGACATGCGCGAACTCTTTTGTGGAGCATGTTCTCCCTCCCCCCTCCATGTATCTATCTCCCACTATGAAGTTAATAGAAACAGTGAAATGCAAATAATTTCAATAAGCCGAGCTCTTCTGCGGGCAAAAAGTTGGGGGAAATTAATTTCGCCGCGGCTGTACGTGAAGTTCGTAGGAGTGGCCTCTTCCAACGATTTCTCACATTTATCATAGCGCCCGTTCTGTGTCTCGAACGCTGTTTAATTAATAGCGTAAATTACTTCCGTCAGATTGTTGCTTGCGTATTTCGCACATATTGTGAACTTTGTAGCAGTGATGGGTTAGTTTATGACGGAGTTTGCCTGTTGTTCACAGGATAACAGCAGACGCTATTAATTTCCGGGCGCAATAAGGACTAAATAAGAAGGCGCATGTACAACGTATAGCGGAAGAGGAAATAACCGAAACATCGTAAAGTTCACTGTAATTGAAGTACCAAATTTTATTCACGCAGGAACGCAAATTAACAAAAAAAATTAAAAAGCAGACAAATTTAAAAACATTAGTAAGAGACAGGAATAAGAATATAATAATTCCAAAACACATGGGAAAGTAGGTACTGTTGTGATTCGTAAATATTGCCGAACGATTAATATTATTCGTATTGTTTGCAAAATGCTGATTATCGACATGAGAAGGATCCGAAGGAATGTTGGAGACGCCAGACAAAAGTTATATTACAAAACTATCCGACGTTTGTACTCTCAGAAAGCCTTGATGAGGCACAGATTATGGAGATACAAGGATATATAAGTTCAATTTGTACATTGAGCAAGCTATAAAGGAAAGCAAAGACAAATCTGGAGAAGGAATTAAAGTTCAGTGTGAAGAACTAAAAACCTTGCGTTGAGCTGATGCTATTGTAATTCTGGCAAAGGCAGCAAGGGACCTGCAAGAGCAGTTGAACAGAATGGACAGTCTGTTAAAAGGTGCGTATAAAATGAACATTACCAAGAGCAAAACAAGACTATTGGAATGTAGTCTTAGAAAATCAGGCGATGCTGAAGGAATTAGATTAGATAACGAATCAATGAAGCTCGTAGATAAATTTTGTTACTTAGACACTAAAATAAGATGTGATGGTCGTAGTATAGAGGATATAAAATGCAGAATGGCAATGGGAAGAAAAGCATTTTTGAAAAGAGAAATTTGTTAACTTCGAATATTCATTTAAGCGTAAGGAAGGCATTTGTGTGGAGTGTTGCCCTGTAAGGGAATGAAACACGTGCAGACAAGTAGAGGATTGAGGTTTTTGAAATGTGATGCTACAAAAGAATGCTGAAGATTATGTGGGTGGATCGCGTAACTAATGAAGAGGTACTGATCAGAATTGGGGAGACAAGGAATTTCTGGCATTGGTTGGACACATTCTTAGACATCGAGGAAATGTGAATTTAGCGTTGGAGGGAAGTATGTGGGGTAAAAACTGCAGAGGGATACCGAGAGATGAATATAGTAAGAAGATTAAAATGGATATAGGTTGCCGTTCTTATGAGGAGTAGAAGAGGCTTGCTCAGGATAGAGTGGAAAGTTGCATCAAACCAGTCTCTGGACTGAAGACCACAATACCAGCAGAATTTCATGTTACCTGCAGTAGCGAATATAGCATATATTTTCCAGTGGTGGGGGCAAAATTAATGAAAAGATAAATAATTTTAAGTAGACACTGTGATATTTTGTATGCTTTGCTACTCACAATCAGATTCATCGGATAATTTGAGCTGAGACTCCTTTTGTTTTACTAAGATTAAGTTTTTATTGTTGACATTAAATCACAAAAAATAGAGATATTTAAAATAACTGGCACGCACCTCACACTACCCGGGTCGTAGTTGGTTGCATCCTGAGTTCACGCTGATCGGCGCTCTCGGTCAAGACTGGCAGAAATTTCATGGGGCAAAACTAGTCTACTATAAATAATGTAGGCGACACATAGAATTGCAGTTCATTGACACTTTAATGAATCATTAGTGCCCAGTATCATTAATTACAATCAGTACAGCAGAGTACGCACATTCCATACGTCGATAATACAAATATACACAGTTCGTGTGTGGAATACTAAAGTTAGAGATGTACATTTCGATTATGAAGAATTAGCTTTTAATCATAATGGTATAAACACTTTCTACACAACTAACACGGAAGAGCTTTTACAGAGTTGTTCAAATTACAGAAGAGAGACATCCATTGTGCCTTAGATACATCACAGTACACGACTCAAAAGAATACTCCCTGCTGGCGTGTTATGTGCTTCGATCTAAGATGTAACCAGACTGCTTTATATAGCGTGAAAGCATCCTACTTATATCATCCAAACAATGACACTGAAAATTACGTATTGTTAATTATGAACATTACATTAATTATAATGGAGAAGTTAACAGTTACATTCAACTGGCTATAGAACAAGATAGCGTAAATAATACTGAATAAACTGATACAGAAATCTCGGTTAAATTAATATTGCCTCATTCGCAAAAAAAGTTAAATAGTGTTTTAAACAATTACTTCCAAAAAACGATAATTATGAGAAAGGAATTAATTACCGTTAACAGGAATACTGATTAGCATGATATTAGAACTACAACAACCCGCCTCTTGCCTTAACTAATTAATATTTGCTAATTAAACAAATAATAGAAAATAACTTCAGCTAGTCACGTTAGGAAAGAGAATAACAAAAGTTTTGGAAAAGAAGATGATAATATACTAATTGCTTTCGTATCTATTACTGTGCAACACTGGTATCGGGAGGTTGAGTAATACAAGCAGATGGGTATAAACACCAACATGCTTCGTTAACCCACAACCTAGTTCCTCCCATGCCTGAAACATGACTCCACGATCTAAGCTGTTCACTTCTTTCCTCATTTGGACATTGCTCCCATCTCACAGTGCCTGCAATCGCCCTTGCTACTTTCATATCTTCTTCATATCATATCATCTTCAACCTTTTATTCCAATAAAAATGTTTGTCGAACAACTGAAAGTTGCACTGGTAGTATACCTTCTTACTGACTTTCTTACTGCTGAAGAGGGTAGTTTAGCTGAGCATTAGCTGAGCTGCATTACCTTTGCTACACCTTGATTCCAGTTCTTTCATTATGTTGCTATCCTGAGAGAACTAAATACTCGAAACTATCTAGTGTTATAACTTTGTTCCTCTTTTTTGATATTCAACCTCTTTAAATATCTTTCTCACTGATATTACTTTTGTTTTGGAAATTCTGACCTTCGTACCATAACCCATGTTCTATGGTATCTGACATCACAGCTAAGTTTTCCATGCATGTGAGACTGCTTATTTTGTTTTCACCTGTTTTAATTTCACCCTGTCATTTTAACGTTTTCACCATATTTTCCATAAATAATATGAACTATACTATAAGAAATTGTGACATTCTGGCGATTGATGCTTTGATGCTGAGACCCAAAGCTGCTGTAACGACTTCAGAAATGCTGAAATCTTCATGGTGACTGTGTCGAAAACAGAAACAATGTGCAAATGGTAGTTTTGTAAGGAGTCAAATACTACTCACCTCCTTACATGTCATATTCCTGCATTCACAAGGCAAGTTTTTCTGAGCTATTTGATACCCCACGAATAATATTAATGATGGTAATTCGACACAGTAATTACTGTACTTCCATAAGTCATTTCATTTAAGTACACTGCATATAAGAGGGTTCGAACTTAAATAGTGCCGACCATTTATTCACAAATGTGCAAATGTTTGTAATCCTATGGGACCAAACTACGTTGGTCATCAGTCCCTAGCCTTACAAACTACTTAAACGGAGTTAAACTAACCTAAGGACAACACACACATCCATGCCCGAGGGAGGATTCGAACCTCCGACGCGGGAGGCCGCGCGATCCGTAACGTAGCGCTCTAGACCGCTCGGCTACTCCCGCGCGGACCATTTATTCACAACCGAAAAAAAGCGTTAGATGTTTGCACCTGTTATTGTCCTTCAAAGTAGTCACCAGTGTTGTGTAGAATCCGTTGCCAGAAATGTCGTAGGCATACTAAACCGTTAGCAGGGCCTGTTCTGTTGATGGTGGGAATGGGGCGGTCTACTGCCTGTCGAGTGTCTGAAACAGTTCCGAAGCGAATGCACCTTCATCTTCGAAATCAAATCGAAGTTACAAGTACTTAAGTTCGGGGAGTATGGTGGATGGTACAGAACTTCCCAGTCCAATCGACCCAACAGAGCAGCCACAACTTGCGCTTTATTCGCACGCGCATTGTCGCGTAAAGTGATGGGTGCGTTGGTAGAAAGTGTTGATACTTCTTTTGCAAAGCTGGTGGAAGGTGATGCTCCAGAAACGAACAGTAGAACAACTTCGTTTTTCTTGTTTCGAAAACATAGTGACACTGTTACGTTAGACCACTCGCGCGAGTTAAAAAAACAAATGTTCAAATGTTTGTAAATTTATCGGACGGAACTGCGTGGTTATTAGTCCGTAGCATACAACTTAAAATTAATGTAAACTAACCTAAGGACAACACACACACATACCCACACACACACACACACACACACACACACACAGAGAGAGAGAGAGAGAGAGAGAGAGAGAGAGAGAGAGAGAGAGAGAGAGAGAGAGAGAGAGAGAGAGAGAGATGTCCGATGGGGGACTCGAACCCCCGACGGCTAACGACCGCGCTCACCGCAGCACGGCGCCCCAGTGCTCACGGCTAATCCTCCGCGGCGGTGGGCGAGTCCATTTTCTCGGAGGTAGATCCGTCAACAACGTGTGCTATAAGCGACAATAGTAGATTCCATTGTATTGTGTCACCACAGCAGTGTTGTCAATATTGAAGTTTCAACCGTCGTATTTCCTTTATTCTTGGACGTAGCAAGGCACCGTACCTGTCGATTTACCCTTCTCCGTCCACACACAAGAAGTTGTCCGGCTATCGTAATAAGAGCTGCCCATGCAATGCCTGGTTAATATTAAAATGGCTACTTCAATTTTCGTGTTTTCTGATAGTGAATAAAGCATAAAAATTGTTGACATATTCATTAAAATCGAGAGGAACGTAATGTTTTCCGTTGTTTTCGTCAAATTGGTATCTTGTGGTTTTTTCGTCTAGTTTTGTTTCCTTCGGCTACTATGGGTTCTGAGAACCCATCGAGAGCTTTGTTATTTTCTAAAAGTTGTATTTCGCTACGACTTTCGACCGTAGCGGTCGGCAATGACTACGGGCGTCTACTACGCCTGCTCTCCGGCATAACAATGGACCATACGTCGCTACAACCGCTCGGAAGTCGACTGTAGTGACGTCATCTCGACTGTCGCGTCTCGGCCTGTCTGATGCAGTCGATCGCGAAAAACAGTTGGTGCAGTATGTGAGCAGATATGACCGTATGCATACATATTTCAGAAATGTGGCGGCGACAAAGGGATAAGAGGGGAAGAAGATGTAAAGAAGCAATCTTACAATATTGAAATTAGTATATTTACTTTACTTGCACTTTATTTGTTCTCCGGGTTGTCGGTTCAAAGGAATGATGATCAGGAGCCCGAACATACTATAGAGATGGATATTCATGAGAAGATTGCAGAATCCGCCAGGAAACAGCCACGTCACCTCATTGATAAAGCATCATTTCACATTACAAGCTATGTTACGAGACTTGAAATTTTGGATCTTCTCTCGTGTTACTAACTGCCACCAAGAATATTTAGAGTCCTTCTTCCGTTCAGTCTCCTCTCTATCGAACTTAATAACCACAAGATGTTTCATCGGTTGGCGACAAAGGCAAGTTACACTGTTACTACTTTTGGAAGTAATTAGTAGTAATAATATTAACGCAATGTAAAAATTACGACAAACTGTACAGGAATTGAGTCTTTCCATTTGTATCAATTATCTTTTATCTTAATACTTAGAAATGCAAAATTACCTGTATTAAGCCGATGTTGATGAGTAAGTAATTTTTTATGTAGCTAATTAACGTAAAGTCAATGCCGTTTCTTCATCCTCTTGGATTAGAGTTTGCACTGTACCGATAGCTGTTGGTGCTACTATATTGTCTTTCAACAGACCTAAAACAAAATCTAACTGAGATTGATTAATCCTCCGATCCTGGCCTTTTATCAATTTAGCATAAATGCTAGGGTGACTTCATTTTCAGATACAAAAAAGCAGAATCTACCCGTTATGCAACATAATACCAAATGTACATTGCTTGCCTTATTTACTTTTAATAACTGATTAAGGGAACATACATACAGTATAATAGTCATTCACTGAACATATTCACTCTAAATATAATGAAGCAAAAACAAATGCCCAAATACACTAACGGTGAATACTGTAATCTGAGTATATGGTGAAACATAA
Organism: Locusta migratoria; assembly: GCA_026315105.1. Classification (NCBI taxonomy): domain Eukaryota; kingdom Metazoa; phylum Arthropoda; class Insecta; order Orthoptera; family Acrididae; genus Locusta; species Locusta migratoria. Next base: position 15,132,631 of record CM048747.1, on the reverse strand, counting down.
TTAAATAAATTTTCAGTTGAATGAATTGGTTTCGAAAGGCCGGCCGCGGTGGTCGAGGGGACTGAGGCGCTCCAGTCACGGTCTGCACGGCCACTACGGTCGGGGGTTCGAATCCCCCCTCGGGCATGGATATTTGTGCCGTCCTTAGTGTTAGCTAGTTCATATGTAGTTTGTAAGTTTAGGGACTGATGACCACGTAGTTAAGTCCCGTTAGCTATACAAGCATTTTTTGTTTCGAAAGTATAAAATTTCTCAGAATTTTATTTTAGAACTCTACACAGTTTTGATTAAAATTACATTTTGTAATAATCAAATGTTTCTCGCTTAATTATGGATTTTTCGTGGATACATATATCGTTCATTACAAAAAGTACTGTACTGTTGGGGCATTTATAACTCGAAGGCAAAGAATTAACTGAACACTGTTACAAACAGTACAATCATCAATATTTAACTTATCAAATTTTACAAATATTTCACCCATCTCAAATGAATTGGTTTGTGACTTGCATTCCATTCCATTACTTAAGCACCTGAAATTTCATCAAAAACTTTTTGTCAGTTTCCCTCTCAATCTATTTAAGTACAAAATCCAAAGATCTTGCAACAACAAACCAATTAAACACTTAATTGAGATTATCCCGACACTTCTAGTTAAGAAAAATCCGATTTCTCTTTAAGACCTGCAATAAATTGATACGAATTTCGGCAATTCGGCATCATTACAATTCAATCATCATTTGATATCTCGCGCACTAACGATTTTCATCAACTTTCAAACTACAGAAAAAGCTAGAAAATCGGTGTCATAATATGTTACTTTCGGGTTTGCCAACAGCTGTTCGTAATATTACTGTTGTCGGGTATTTTACATATTTAATCGGCGAGAGAGATCATTGCAGACGCCGCACTCTGAACGGAAATTCCATTCCTCCACAAAAAGAGTTTTGCCTATATCATATAGGCTATATGCGTCCCCTTTTTCATTAGCCGAATAATTACTCATTTCGGTAAAATTTTACGACGCTTCTCGCCGAGCTCCAGTGCTTATGTTGGCAACAGATGAACAATGCAGTGTAGATTTGCGTTAATACGAGGGACGTTCACAAAGTAAGTTCCGTTTCTATCCGCAGAAATGCTACGCTGGCAGTTCCGAGCATGCGCGTCAGTCAAGGAGAAGACATGAACACCATTTTCAGACGCTGCTACCGATGTGTGCTTTCTTTACAATATCAGCCGTGAATTGAATATGCCGCCGCGTGTGAAATCAGATCTGTAATTCGTTTTCTAAGTACAGAGAAAGATAAACCAAAGGAAATTCAGCGGCAAATCTGTGAGACTTACGGACAAAATAGTATGAGTGATTCAGTGGTTAGAAGATGGGTCAGACTGGTGAATGAAGGACGTGATCAAGTGCACGATGAAGAACGAAGTGAACGCCCGTCTGCTATTACTGATGAACTGGTTCAGACAATTGAAGAAAAGATTAATCACAACCGTAAGTTTACACTTAGTGCCCTTACTATGGAAGTCTCGCAGATCTCACGACCACGAGCTGAAAAATCATGTTACCACATGGTTGAATACACAGGTGGCAACCTTCACATTTTTCTGCATCTGTACACTTTTTTTTTTTTTTTTTTTTTTTATATATATATATATATATACGTATATAACCAAAAGGAACTTACGTTGTGGACATACATCGTACTTTTCACGAGGTACAGACTAAATGTTATTGCTGCTCGTTTCACTCGCAGAATTAATACTGTACCTGCTCTATGGATGACAGGTTCTTGTATATGCCTTGTCCGTTCAGAAAACAATAATTTTCGTTTTAATTGAAGTTTTCACGAAAAAACATTTATTGGTCATCTGAGTTGCCGTCATTACCATTGGTGCCAACATAACCACTGCAGCCCAGCGAGAAGCGTCGTACAATTTAACTCTCACTTCTCGTGTTCAAGACGATAATTGAGCGTCAAGGAATGGTTCGCAGGATAACATTGAAATGAAGGATATTGTCAAGATTTTATAATCTTGTGTCGGGCCGCAGGATAAGGCTATATAAAAAAAGGAGTCCTTAGAAATGCAGGGCCTCTGGTAATAAATACCTCCATATTTCCGTGTTTGGGAAATGCCGTGAGGCCAAGATGTAACCAGTATCATTATTTACTCTTTCTCTTTTTCCTCCTCCACCAGAAAATCTAAAGTGATATTACTACACGCGTGTTCTTTCTTAGAGAATGGTGTGGCCGCTGAGGCGAGAAATCGCGGCGAAATACACTTTCAGTGTCTGTCGGCAGCTCCACGGCTGGAAGCTACCGCCGGCCAAACAGCTCCGTAAAAGGGGCGTGCGGCCTAGGCGGCCTTCTTTGATCTGCTCCGCCATTGTCCGCGCCGCATTGTCTCCAGACAGTACAGAACAGAACAGAACAGAACACTACAGTCTTCTTATTGATTGCCGGCGCGCTGCACACGGCTTTCTACGCGGCCGTCTCCAGATCGAGTCCCGGCGCCGCCACGCTAATGACGTACCCGTAACAAAAGACGACAACAAAGCCGCCAGCTTTTAATAGTCCGCTACTGTACTGACCGTGTTTTGCAGGCAGATACTGGAAATCTGGGTCGCGTACAAAAGATCGACGAACACCTTTCTTAAACCTCAGAAGCGGCCACAGTAACGCTGCTGTTTGAATAGGAGCAACAGTTCACGGACCAACAGTACCAAACTAATTTATCTTCGTTCCAAATAGTAACAACTAAAGAAGAGGTCTTCAATACAGCATTTAATAACACAAGAAAGATTACGTTTGTCAGTTGCTAATTAAAGTTCATTTCTGAAAGATATTGTAATTTTCTGCAGGGCTAAATAAATATCATTCACTAATTTTGGAAAGTACTTCAGCGTTTAACAGCGATATTGTTGTAATTATTTTAAAAAATATACGCTCCAGATCGCAGATTTTTAATTTTATTTCGTAACCGGTTCTGATCACTGCCGACCATACTCAGTCGGAGATGGCAGGCGGTGGCAGCGGACGGAGAAGACTGCTCAGACGTGAGCTGCTGACCGAAAACTATTACAATAGGAATAAATAAATATATATATTACAGTTATAAACCTGTGTCCTGGACTGTATTAATTTTAATTATAATTTCATTTTCATTTCAAAAACCTATTCTGGATCAACAGACTGCAATCACTTACTGCAGTGAGAACAGTCTCACAATGGCTGTGGATGAGAGGGGAGGACACTTGTCAACACAATTACTGGATCACTTGGGAGATCTAGGTTCTGAAGCTATTGTTATCGGCAGAATGAACTAAAATGTTTTGACCTAGCGGTTTTAAGGAGTGCAGACAACAACATTATGACAACTGAGATAGTGGTAATAGCAGAAAGTAGCTGTAGAGGATATTGGTGTTGACTTGTGTTTACCAAACGAATTACACAAGCAGTTCAGTTCAGATAGTGCAGTGAGCAGATAGTGCATGGGGAGCCATAGGAAGGTTGGAAGCGGGACAGACAGGGAGGAAGGAGTCTGCAGTTACTCGAGTGTCGAAAACTGTACTTTCCAGGACCTGGACGCGATTTCAGACAACAGAAACCGTTAAATGAAGGCAATGCCAAGGTAGTTCACGGGTGACATCAGGAAGAGATGACCGTCATCTCCGGTTAACAGCCCGTCGAGACAGGAGGTTGGATGCACCTCAGCTGCAACGCACCCTTGAAGCAGCAACAGGACCCTCAATTTGAAAACAAACAGTCCGAAATAGCCTGCGGAAACGTGGCCACTACCACGTAGACCTACTATGTCTGTCACATATAAACCACGACACCGTTTAGTAGACAGAAACTGGGCGGAGGAACATCTGGACTGGAGTCGCAGATGAGAAGACTTTTTGTGTTCGTTACCTCATCTGGAAAGAACGTGAAACTCTGAATAACCCTGCTTACGTTCAGGAAACATCACCATATCATGGTGCTGGACGAATGGTATGGGCAGGAGTCATTATTGTTCTTCAAAACGCCGATTTGAGTCCTCAGAGGTATACAGACGAGAGAGGTCCTTCGACCCTTTATTGTGCCCTACGCTGGTGCCATAAGATATGCGTTCCTTCAGGTGGACGAAAACATACGTCCCCAAAGAGCTGCACTGGTGGAAAACATGCTTGAAGTTGGGGGAAGTGTGCGAATGCAGCTGCCAGTTTGTTCACCGGACTTACACCCGACTGAGCAGGTCGGTGGGATGCATTTGCCAGACGTGTTGCACCTCCTACAACGGTCCCAGAGTTGGATATTGCACTCATGGATGGGTGGCCAAACATCCCTCAACAGCTGATTGATAGCCTCATACTGTCCATGCTACGCAGGTGTGCAACTGAACTGCTGGTCCGAGGTGATCATACACCTTTTTAGAAAGCAAACAGAATGACCTTTTCACCGTTATGGTAGCCCCAAAGTGCCTCGCTCTACGTAAACACCATGAAAACCACAAGTAAAGGGTTGAGACACGAAAACTACGTACTGTATCACACACAAATTAAAATTGTAACCAATATTTGAATAAAATACGTTACCATATGTATACTGTGTATGATATCTCACCTGAACTGCTAATTGTTTATAGCACTGTATAAAGGTTTTACACACATTTATTTTACTCAACATGAACTGCAAAAAAGCATATATTGGCTAAGATCGCTACAAAAATCTTCAATGTCCGGTTTTTCAGATGTAGGCAGCTATTATCACATATTATGTAATAGTAATAGTTTAATAATAGACAAGATCTGATTATTGCTGCCTAGACTTACTGAAACCGGTCAGTAAAGATTTTTGTAGCGATCTTAGGCAACCTGTACTTTTTCAGTTAATGGAACAATTTTATCGCTTCAAGTACTTACAAAATGTCAGAAATATATGTAGTTTACTCATACTTCCTGGAAAACATTTATCCACATTGCTGAACACGTGATATTTCAGTTATAAATATAGACAATTGTAAACGGTCAATATCAATGGATGTTTCATTACAACACCATAAATAGGTTCAACACGCACTGTGTGTAAAATAACTCCTTTTAATTCTCGACAAACAGCTAACAAAGCAAACGCCCCAGATTGGCCAAAATACAGTTCATATCCGTTAGCAACAAAGTATTCGTCACGCAAAAAAACACTTATCAAAACGAGACATAACAGTATCTTTGGGAGTGCTGGAGTCGCAAGTGCTGGACCCTGTTGAAACCACTCTCTAATTTTCATATAGTTATTCACTCTAATTAATTATTTAAATGATAATATTTTCTGTATAAGTTGTTAGTGGATTTGCATTCATCTCAGACGTTTTAGATTCTGTTGGTGTGCTTCCCGTGAGTTTCCTAATTTGAAATAATTAAGCATGTCGATCGTTCAAGGACACTGAAATAAAACCAAGGCAAAGTTCAAAAGGAATTCCTGAAAAAATCAAAAATAAGCAAATTTATGTTGCTGGTTTACTGATGCTTAGGCCTGTCGTATGCATAGGATTTCACTTTATCACTTACTACTTCTATGTTACCATCGGGTGTACTGACTCGTTTCTTGATCATGGATACTTGCTTCTCAATTCGATTCTTCGGAACGTGGGAACTAATAATTAAATGACATGTGGTCAGTAGAAAATAAGATCTATCACATAATCTCTATAACCTTAACTTCAGTATTGATAGAATCAAAAGAAATCAGAAACAATCTTCAATAGGTGAGCTATTCATCACGCAAAAACAATATTATAACAATTAAATGAGAAAGTAAATGGCTAATAAACACGCTCTTTATCAAGCAATAGAAATATATTTTCCAACAGTATGAAAACAATACAATGAAACTTAGTATGACCGCCGAGTATGAGGCACCACTTTTCATGACGAAACGTCTGTTCCGTTGAAATAGTTCAAGGTGACATCACATGTAACGAATGCAAGTAAACGTATTAAATAGAGAAGCCAAAATGTAATGATAGTCACTATAATGCCTATACTGTACCGTACAGAAGGACATCACTAATGGAGTCCCAAACACCACACAAGGGGGAAAAAAAAAAACAAAAAAAAAACAAAAAACAAAGAAATATCATGATGCTGGTATAGGTTAGGTTACCGACTTTTGCAACTGCAAATTAGTCTACTTTAGATCAGATGAGTTTATCTTTATTTTAAAGCATGGGCAGAGGTCAAGTATATTTTGCTTTACATTTGTGTGTGGTTTTTTTTACTAAAGTCGATCATAAACAATTATCATGCTATGGGTTTATTTTATTCTGCATAAAATGAACTGTCAATATTACTCACGTGTTTCTTGTAACACATTGCCAGTTGGTGTCACTAGCCGGCCGCAGTGGCCGAGCGGTCTGCGGCGCGCCAGTCACGTTCTGCACGGCCACTACGGCTAGTTAAGTCCCATAAGCTCTACAAACATGTAAACATTTTGCTGTCACTATTTACTGTTGCACTATTTACAATTCCACTGTTTTTATCAATTGTAAATAATGACAGCAAGGAGTAATGTGCTACAAGAAGCACTTGAAGAGGGCAACATAAAAAAGAGGGATGACCTTGATAATTCATTTTATACAGAATAAAATAAAGCCATAGCATGAGAACTATTCATGATCGAATTTAGCAAAAACCACACAAAATATTTTCTGGAGATGCTTTAAAATAAAGCGAAACGCTTCTGGTCTAAAGTAGATTAATTTACAGTAGCATAAGTCTGCAACCTAACCTATACAAACCGTATAACTGCAACTGCGGAGTAGGAGGCAAAACGAGAGAGAGAGAAATATGCAATATAATAATACGAGTACTTTAGATCTATCGAGGTGATAATTAGATTCGCCTTAAAAGCTTTTACCACTGTAGTATACGTGGTTTATAGGTGCGAATAGCTTCATCTCGATGTTCATATGGGGCATTAGTGTGTTCCATACAGGACGCCGATTTTCAACTGCGGCACAACGGGCAAGAAGTCTCACCAATCCATGCTAGGCAACGGTTAACCGCCATGTGAGGCACATAACCAAACATACATGTGCCACGGCACTGAAACTTTTAGGACTAGCCACTACAGTACAGTAGCAAAGCACCTAGTGTTAAAATCCGCCGTCCCCATAAAAAAATTATATTTATATAAATTGCAAATTCCACCTTAATATTAATACATGAACACGAAAATTGAAGTTGCAATTTTCAATATTAATTATAGAAGGAAGCCAATGAAACTTGCATAATTCTAAAGGTACTATGTCTTAGATGTACACGGAATCAAAATCATCGTGTAGGGTGTCGTTAAGAGTGCTAAAAGGAAGTAGATGATTTCATATCTGTAACTGTGATGCTTTACCTATCACCAATTGAAGCCTGTAACAATAACACGGGAACATAGAAGAGTTATCAAGTTATGACCTGCGTACCGATTAGGTGCAGTTGTAGGAATGATTCACGAAAGTAGTACCTATATTAGAAATCGCATTCTAAGGACATTTATGATTAAACGGACCATTTCGCAATGCATATTTGTGTTGCAAGACCCATCTCTTGAGCAGCTGTAAGACATTTTAATAGCCACTATATACTATAAAACTATTACGACGTCGATCAAACGAATCATCAGATTCCTACCAACTTCATCCATACTGAACTCACCTAATTACTCAACTGTTAATGCAGCCGTCTCGTGACTTACTACCACGCTAAATTTCTTATGGTAATCCGACGCAGCGCTGCTCTCTCGGTAATTGGCAGTAAAACTGCGCATTTATATCCCCTAAACATTCTTTACGCAGGGTTTATAGCTAATGAGGCAATGTCTGATAAGAAAATACCGCAAAGCTGAGGCTCCTCTCTCTCTCTCTCTCTTCCTGAAAAGAAAATAAGAAACCAACCTTTTAGGCGTAAAATGCTGCTACAACCGATAGCATTGTTATTACATACACTCTATTTACTTTTAACATGACAGCCAAATGTTTGTAATGCATATACTTTCTTACATAATTAAGCTAATAGCTTTAAGGGGACCTGGACGTCAAAATGACTGAAAAATTCGAAAACAATTTTTTCCCCCCAGCTAAAAGGCAAATTTCTCCCGTTTTCAGAAATGTATGTTTTATCTACTTTTAAACAGATATTATAGTCTTGAAACACTATTTGAACAAATGTCTGCACACTGGCCACGCTAATGCTTCAGGCAAGGAATACCACCATAAACATTCCATGCCTGCCACAGTCATGGAAACAATAAAGCAAATCTGTAGGGACCTTACAGATAAAAATGTTACTTCGCAAATGTCTGCAAGGCCGAACCTAAAATTCTAACAATTCAACATCCGTGTGTGGCAACGAGTACCGGAAACAGTGTTTGCTGGATGGACAGTACTCAAAATAGGTGTGATGGATGCTGTTATGTTTCAATGATGGTGTAAGTAGCAGGACAAAAGTAACGTACAAATCAGGCATACAACCAGGAAATGATAGCTGCTCTGCCATAGATCGTCAGTGACTAGTTGAAGCTGAAAGGGCTGCGGAAGCCACCACGAAAGAGTCAAGAGTAAGGAAAAGACCCCTGAAAAAGTCTGCAGTGGATAAAGGAGCAGCTGTTCTGAAAGAGGCATACGGTGAGTCAAAAACACTGTGAATATTCTCTTTTCATTTTCTCGGAACCAAATTTTCAGAACATCAGTTACTTACAGCTTCATAATGGTTTTAGCTGTGTTCATCAAATTTCTCCAACTTGAAGAATGGCACAATATCTATGTATTATGACTAATACATTGCAGAAATGATCTATGTACATCTACAACTTCAAATTACGATATCTTTTCTTCCCATGACATGATTCTGATGAAACGCAGGCAATAAGTTGTCTCAAGCTACTCTCAATTTACCTGTGAAACGCCGTGAAATTTCATATAGTACTTCTGGAAATTAGCCTGCACAAATAGAAAAAAAATAATGTTTAAATTTTTTATTAATGATGGAAATTCGCCTCAGAGATGATAAATTATTTATCAAAAGAGATAGATAGGTTGGCCAGTACTTACCTTTGTGCTGTACCGCCGATAGTGACACAAATGGAGAACAAAGAAAAAGGACGAAAAAGGATAAACTTTCCGAACACAGTTCCTTATTCAGGTGTGAGAGAAGGGAAGAAAAAATGGGATGGGAACGGAAGGAGAAAGTAATTCACGACCTAGGTTATGAGGATGGTGTTTAAGGCGTGTGGAATTTAGTATTGAGCCAATCCAGAGAGGGTATATAACCAAAGAGGAAAGATCAAGCAGTAAAGAGAAGAAAAGATGAGTGAACCGAATGATGCTGAGCGGTGGAGAGGGGTTGTCTAAACGTTTTTGATTAACAGGGAAAGATGGAAATATATAGAGGAAAACACACACACACACACACACACACACACACACACACACACACACACAGACACACACATGTTTGGTGACAGATGCACGGGGGCATCTGTCAACGAGCCTTTGCCCTGGGCAAGCCAAACGATCTCTATCTTTCCTACCAGGAAAGTTTCCCTCTATGTGTGTGTGTGTGTGTGTGTGTGTGTGTGTGTGTGTGTGTGTGTGTGTGTGTGTTTTCCTCTATATCTTTCCATCTTTCCCTGTTAATCAAAATGTTCAAATGTTTGTAAAGCTTATGGGACTTAACTACGGAGTCATCAGTCCCTGAACTTACAAACTACTTATGAACTAGGCACAAATATCCATACCCAAGGGGGGATTCGAACCCCCGACCGTAGTGGCCGTGCAGACCGTGACTGAAGCGCCTCAGTCTCCTCGGCCACCGCGGCCGGCGTTAATCAAAACCGTTTAGACAAACCCCTCCCCCCCTCCACCGCACAGCATCATTCGGTTCACTTATCTTTTCTTTTCTTCTCTTTACTTCTTGATCTTTCCTCTTTGGTTATATATCCTCTCTGGCTTTGCTCAGTACTAATATACAGTACCTTTGACTTCCACACTCGTTAAACACTATCCTTATGACCTAGGTCGCGAACTACCTTCCCCATCCTATTTTTTCTTCCCTTCTTTCCCACCTGAAGAAGTATCTGTGTTCGGAAAGTTTGTCCGTTTTCGTCCTTTTCCTTTTTTCTTCATTTGTGTCACTATCGGCGGTACAGCACAAAGGTAATTACTGGCCAACCTATCTATCTCTTTTGAAAAATGTTTAAATTTTTGTTTTTACGGTCTTAAGTCCGGAGACTTGTTTGATGCAGCTCTCCACCAAATTGTAACCTGAAAAATCCTCCTCATCTCCGCCTAAGAACAGCATCTCACATCCGTTTGATTCTGGATACTGTATTCGTCTCATGGTCTCCTGCGATTTTTACCATACACTTCCCTCCAATGCTATATTGACGACTCATCGATGTCTAAAATGTATTATACCAAACTATCCTTTCTTTTAGTCAAGGTATGTTAGAAATTCTTCTTCTCCCTATTCTATCCAGTACCTCTCCATTAGTTATGCGATCCACCCATCTAATTTTCAGCATTCGTCTGTAGCGCCACATTTTAAACGCCTCTATCCTCTTAGATGTCTCACTCTCGTATAAGGCAATAGTCCAAATGTCTTCAGAGAATACTTCATTACAATTAAAGTAGTATTTGCTGTTAAAAAATTACTGTTTCTCAGAAATGCTTTTTCTCCCATTGCCATTCTGCACTTACTGCATCCACGGCAGCCCTGGAGCAGTCAGCACCAGCTAGATAGGCTCCATATAATTACGTTACTGATGATGATGTACAGAGACGCCGAATTTTGAAAATCAGTGTGGGTGCTCTATATCACGTTACACAAATGTTCGAAACCAACCCTCCTGAAAATCATGTTCATGCATTTTTGAATGAAGAATACTTGATAAAAGTAAATAGTCAGTTGTCTGGCTTTTTAAAGATAGAAGGAAGAAGAAGGAGGAAGAACATGGCTGATTAGGACACTACAATAAAGTTATCTAATTGGCCAAAGTGGATATTTCGATATTAGTAACACCTCAAAACTTCTACACGACCAATGAAATAATTTTTCTCTGTACACTAATGTAACACCTTTTGTGCAAAGCTATTCTTTCTGACAAAAGCGTTTGGTAGAACACCATCACCAAAGTTTATAGAAATATTTGAAATATTTTGAGAGTTTGAAGTCCGACATCAAACTTTTCTTAGTCAGTTCCAAGCAAGAGCTGTATACTTGATGGAAACTTTCATCACTTAGAGATAACTTCATGTCATCTCTGACAGTATTAACATAGTCCAAGGTTTTTTAATCCTGAGAGAACAGCATTACAAATTTCAAGAGAATCTATAATTTTAATAACAAGGGGAGTGACAAAGATACATGAAAGCATCAGCATCAGATTCTTCAAGCTAAATTCCTGAAGGAAGACAATTGAATGTTCATAGATACGTACACCTGAAAGGTCAAAAGGGCAGACGTGTTTCAGGATGAATAAAGCTAGCATAGTGGGTAAAACATGGACACTCATTAATACTCGCTCGGGGACCCGTGTACAAAACTGATCATTTCTTTCACGTATGAAATATCGTCTCTCGCTACGGTCACGTTTTGCATTGCCTCTTGAGTCATAAGGTAGGTTTTGATTTTTCCCGATTTTTTTTTTTTTAATTTATAGAATTTCATTTTTTACCTCAATTTTATGTGGGTGCTCAGCACTCCAAAAAAATTCTTGACATCTCTGACAGTATTAATATAGTCCAAGGTTTTTTCAAGCCTGAGAGAAAAGAATTTCAAATTTCAACAGAATCTATAATTTTAATAACAAGGGGAGTGACTGCTTCTTTAGCAGCAGCATCAGATTCTTCAAGCTAAATGCCTGAAGGAAGACAACTGAATGTTCATAAATACGTACACCTGAAAGGTCAAAAGGACAGACGCGCTTCAGGATCTATAAAGGTAGCATAGTGGGTAAAACACGGACACTCATTACCACTCGTTTGGGGACCCGCATAAAAGACTGATCATTTCTTTCATGTGTAAAATATCGTCTCTCGCTATGGTCACGTTTTGCATTGCCTCTTGAGTCATAAGGTAGGTTTTGATTTTTCCCATTTTTTTTTTTTTTTTTTTTTTTTTAAATTGATACAATTTCATTTTCCACCTCAATTTTATGGGGGCGGGGGGGGGGGGGTGCACGAGCCCCAGAATACCAACGGAGTCGGCGCCCCTGATGACGTAAGAAAAGGTCGCAACCAGCTAAATAAAATACCCTTCTGCGATTATTTTTCAGCATGAATGTTCACTGTACTCTGGTTTCTATTACCGCGGTCTCAGAACGTTTGGGACTGGCAGTCGCAGCTACAGGACGCGCCGCCGCGGCCACACACTTGCTATGCAGAGCGGGGCTCCACCCGGCTGACCCCGGTGTCTCTGGGCTGGCGTCGCGCCGCATGCAGAATCAGCTGTAGTAGCAGCGGCACTGGCCGCAGTAGTAGCAGCATCAGCAGTAGGAGTAGCAGGCGACGACTGCCGCCCAGCCTCCCACCAGCCGGCAGCCGCCGTGTGAAGACGAGCGTGGGGCCGTCACACACACACACGGGACTCCCGGGGTCGCGCCTTTTTTCTCTCTGGACACCGAAGGCGGCCTGACTGCCACGCCGTCATCACCACAGCCTGCACTGCCTCCAGAAACTGGAGTCTCCGTCACTCTAGCTCTGAGGGCAATTTCAACTACATCTACATGGGATACTCTGCAAATCACATTCAAGTGCCTGGCAGAGGGTTCATTGATCCACCATTATACTATTTATCTCCCATTCCATTCTTGAATAGTGCGCGGGAAAAACAACTGCATCTCTCCATTCGAGCTCTGATTTCTCGTATTTTATTCTGGTGCTCATTTCCACCTATATAAGTGGGAGTCAACAATACATTTTCGCTTTCGGAGGAGAATGTTGGCGATTGGAGTTTCGTAAATAGCCCACGCCGCAGCGATAAGCGCCGTTGTTGTAATGATTCCCATCCCAGATCCTGTATCATTCCCGTAACACTGCCTGCCCTGTATCGTGACAGTACAAAACGAGCTGCCCTTCTTTGGACTCTTTCGATGTCCTCCGTCAAATCCACCTGATAAGGATCCCACGATGGGCTGCAATACTCCAAAAATGGACGAACAAGGAACGAATGGAACGAATGTATGCAGTTTCTTTTGTAGTTCTGTTGCATCTTTTAAGGGTTCTGACAATAAAGCGCAGTCTCTGGTTCCCCTTTCCCAGGACATTATGTACGTGTTCTTTCCAGTTTAACTCTGAAGTAATACTAATTCCTAGGTATTTAATGGAGTTTACGGCCTTCACTTTTGATTGATTTATCTTGTAAACAAAGTTTAACGGATTTCTTTTCGTAGCCATTTGGACGACTTTCATACTTCTCATTATTTAGAGTCAATTGCCAATTTTTACACCATACTGATATATTATTCAGATCGTTCTGCAGTTGGTTTTGATCGTGACCTTCGTCCATAGATACTGGTAGACTGGGCATGACATCATTTTCATGGCACCAACATCTCTGCAGCTAAACCATTGCTTTGCCAACAGTCACGTAGTAGTGTACAGCTGTGGTACAGCTTTGCCTAGGATTATACAGAGATTTTTGTATAGGGAAGAAACATTAAATTTCAAGTGAAAGTATAATTGCTTTAAAATGATGGCATTTCTTGAAACAGTGGATTTGTTTGTTATATCCGGCTAATGTTTGACAACTCTCACGTGGTCATATGTTCATAGCCGCTCTTCTGTTTGTCCAGTCTGTTAGTATCTATGGTCGAATATCATGACACGATTTTACGACGTCATCTGCTAACAACTTAGATTTTCCCCTAAATCGTTTATGTAAATAAGGAACAGCAGAGGACCAATACCAGTACCTTGTGGAACGCCCGATATCACCTCTGTTTTAGTCGATGCCTTATCTTCGATTACTACAAACTGTGTCCTGTCTGACAGGATATCCCCTATCGAGTCTCAAATTTGGGGCGATATACCACAACCACGCAATTTGATTAAATGCTGTTTGTGATGTACGGTGTCAAAAGCCTTCTGGAAATCAAGAAATACATAATCTATTTGCGAAACCTTGTCTATAGCACTCATCAGTTCGTGTGAGTAATGATCTAGTTGTGTTTCGCATGAACTATATTTTCTAAATCCGTGTTGACCTTGGGTCAGTAGATTATTCTATTCGAGATAATCCATAATATTTGAATACAGGATATGTTCTAAAACCCTACTGCTAATTGACGTCAATGAAACAGGCCTCTAGTTTAGTGGGTTACTCGTACTTCCTTTCTTGAATATAGGTGTGACCTGTGCAACTTTCCAATCTTTTGGTACAGATCTTTGTTTGGGAGAGCGGTTGTATATGGCTGTTAAGTAAGGGGCTATCGCTTCAGCGTAATCAGATAGAAATCTAATGGGTATACAGTCTGGACCAGAAGACTTCTTCTTGTTAAGTGATTTTAGCTGCTGCACTAGTTGCGATGATATCTACTTCTACGTCACTCATTAAGGCCTCTGTTCGTAATTCGAAATCTGGAATATTGGTTTCGTCTTCTTTGCTGAACGAGTTTCTAAAAGCTATGTTTAGTAACTCTGCTTTAGTATTGCGGTCATCGACAGTAGTGAGGGTATTGTGTTTTGCCCTTGGCATATTTAACATACGACCAAAATCTCTTTGGGTTTTCAGTCAAATTTCGAGAAAGTATTGTAGGAATCTCGCATATAAAACCTCGCTAAATTTCGAGCTTCTGTGTAGGATCGGCAATCCTGGGGATTTTGTGTTCGTTTAAATTTAGCATTCCTTTACCTTTGCTTTTGCATCAGTGTCCTAACCTGTTTTGTGAACGAAGGGAGGTCACCACCTTCTTTTATTAATTTATTTGGTACAATCACACGCGAGTTGGTTCGACAAAACAAAAGTTCGTACCGTTTCCGAACGATAAACAGAACGCCAATGGCATATAAAACATCGAGATCGGCGGTCGCTGAGCACAGCCTCACGAACAAACATAAAATTTTCTTCTACAAAACAAAAATTTTGTCCCAGGCCTGCACATGCTGGAACTCTGTACTCAAAAGAGGCCATAGAAATAAGAATGTGAGGACAACTTCAACCGTGATAGCGGGTATAATCTTAGCCGTGCATGGAAACGAGCGCTCGATACAGAAATGCAACAGAGATATCCAGGATACTACGTCTTAACTGCTGCGTTTACAACACCCTAGGCTTACAAATTACTTGACTTAATTTATCGACAATAACTAACATCGCAGGATTGAGACGATCTCCGTAGAGAAATTATCTTCAAAAGCAAAACGCAATTGTAATATTAATTAATTAATTGACTGACGACCGGTTTCGATGGACTATTCCATCATCTTCTGGTCGTATAAATACTACAATGTGCTCATGTTGTTTCAAAATAGAGGGTAAACCGAAAGCGCAAAATTGCCCTTAGTCTCTTACAAGCAGTTCATAATATAACTTTGTATTTTGACTAAGTGCAATGTTGTCCTTTCTGTTTAACCTCCACTTTTAAACAGCATGACCACATTGTAGGATTAATACGACCAGATGATAACGGCACAGCCAATTGAAACCACTCGTCAGTCAATTAATTGGTCATATTGAGATCTTGGCGTGTTTTCCTCTTGAAGATAATTAAATTATGCTAAGCGAAACACACGTACACACACACAAGCGCGCGCGAGGAAGGACTCGGACCTCCAACGTCGAGCTACCGCGCGCTTAGCTGCAAGGTGCCTTGGAGCGCTCGGCCAATCCACCGCGGCAAACAATGTATACAATATTATTTATATATTTTTGTATATTTAATTTTTCGTTAGTTTGTTGAATATTATAGATATATGATCATGTTATTAATAAAACTCCTTTGCCCCTCTGCGAGTGCTGCCCGGAACATACACTCCTGTTGCCCCCCGCCCTAGATGCGAGGCCATAGTTTTTTGTTGTCATTTTGTGTTACTATGCTATAAATCAGTGGTGTCAAATACAAAAATACAAATGTTTGTACAGCTTATGGGACTTAACTACGGGGTCATCAGTCCCTAAACTTACAAACTACTTATGAACTACCTTATACTAAGGACAGCACAAATATCCATGCCCGAGGGGGATTCGAACCCCCGACCGTAGTGGCCGTGCAGACCGTGACTGGAGCGCCTCAGTCCCCTCGGCCACCGCGGCCGGCTCAGTGGTGTCGATGAGTTCTTCTTCTTCTGGGGAGAGGATCGGTAGGAGAGCTGGATACCGTCCCGACCTAAGATTATCTGTCACATTTTCCCAACGCTTACAAATCGCACACAAGACGTACTGTAAACGACCAGAGAAAATATCTCTATGAAAAAAAATAAATAAATAAATAAAAAAATAAAAATAAAGAAATGAATGTTTGTCTGTATGTCCTCTATAAACTCGAAAACGGCTGGAGCGGATTTTGATGACATCATTATACAATATTCAGTAAGTCCAGATAGTGTACCTGTGAAGTTTGGTAGCGATCGGATCAATATTTTGATTGATTTGAAGATATTTGCTGCTTAGAGGCCTAATGCGACAGCGTCTGCAACAAACGGATCGTGCGGGTTGCATATCCTCCAGGCGACAAGTCTCCGGCGCCTTAATATGCTAATGTTCATAACGAAATACTCGCTTTCCGAGGATAATTATTTTACAGACCGGACAGGTATACACGCAAGAAGCTGTACCCAACCAAACACTTTTTTTTTTCTTTGCATGGCCTTGTAAAGCACGTCAAAGCAGATTGTCCGTTTGTTTGTATGTAGGTATTGCACACAAATCTACAATTTTATGAAATTTTGTACACTTAAACATCAATCCATGAGGACGTTCACCGTAAGTGTAAGAATCACCTACAACAAAGAGTTCACGAGATATGACGTCATAAACAATGAGATGCGCAAAAAATTGCTGCATTTAGAGACAATGCTGCTCGTTTTCTCCTAAACCACTGGACCGATTTCAACCAAATTTACCGTGAGGTAAGAATTCCTGCAGGGTTAAGAATCACATACTTCACATGGTTCAGAAGAGGTCATAAACAATATAGTTGCAAGAAACTGCCACATAATGCGGCGAGATTTTATAAATACGCTATATGAGAATGACAGTACTTAGCGACTTGCGACTAACTTTAAACATAATTATTTATTAAAATAATGAAAGGAAAAAAGTTTCTCACTTACTATTTTTCCGCTGTTCATGGAACAAATCTACGGCATTCTGTATCACGTTACAATTTATAATTTCTACACTATAAATTGTAGCCGCAGTAACTTTTACAGACAGTATACAAACATACAGCTGAACGTACCTTCGAAATTGTATCACAGTACGACACGTGGTTCATGAGATATGAGCACATAGACACTAACGTTCATGGAAACCTCCCCATCACTCACCAAATTGTAACACTCCCCTCACTAACAGGTTGATTAATCCTATGACATATTAACGTTGCCGCGGTGGAATAGCCGAGCGGTCTAAAGCGTCTCGCTGCGGAGCGCGCGGTTGCTCGCAGTGGAGGTTCGAGTCCTCCCTGGGGCATGGGTGTGTGTGTTGTCCTTAGGCTAGTTTACCTAGGTTTAGTAGTTTGTAAGCTACGGACTGATGACCACGCAGTTTGGTCCGATAGATTTACAAACATTTTCTTTAGATTAACGTTAAATTGACCCATGTGTTGCCTACAATAAAAGTTGGACAAGACTATCTTTACCGAAAAAATATTGTCCTAACGAAAACCAACAAGTGAGGGAATGTTGCCACAACGAACTACCACACCAGATAGCCCGTTCAATAAATAATAAGTTACATAAATTCACATAAACAAACTAAACAATACTACATTATACATCAGTTATGATAATTAGCTTCAACAGAACCTACATACATTTAAAATTTAATACTTACTTCAAACACACGTCTGAATGCTAACGTCACAAAGTTTCAATCTATTACTTCTTTAATACTAATTGTATTCCCAAGAGATTTTACAGATGTACAGCACATATATAGAAATGAATATATACCTGAAAAATTATACTAGTGTATAAAATATTGTTGTGGTCTTCAGTATGCAGACTGGTTTGATGCAGCTCTCCACGCTACCCTGTCCTGTGCAAGTCTCTTCATCAGAGAATGCGTTCGGCAACCTACATCCTTTTGTATATGCTTACTGGCTTCGTCCCTCGGTCTCCCTCTACGATTTTTACCCCACACGCTTCCTTCTAATGCTAAGTTGACAATTCCTTGATGTCTCAGAATGTGTCCAACCAATCCATCCCTTCTCTTAGTCAGGATATGCCAGAAACTCCTTTTCTCCCCGATTCGGTTAAGCACCTCCTCATTAGTCACGTGATCTAACCATCTAATTTTCATCATTCGTCTGTAGCACCACGTTTCCAAAGCTTCTATCATTTTTTTATCTGAAATCTTTATCGTCCACGTTTCACTCCCATACAATGCTACAATAACATTTAAGACAATAAATATGAGATTGTACGAAGTTTATATATAAATTGTATTTCGATTACTATCTTTCTTTGTTTCGATTCTGCACTTACAATTTTGTACATCATGCAAAACAGCCTTATTTCTTAAAATATTCTTCCACGGATATAACAAGCTTTTAGAGGAAAAAAGAGATTGCAGAGAGAGACACAGAAAGGATAGGAGAAGTAGTAACTCAAGGCTGAAGTAAATAAATAAATACCCAGTGCGAGCGTGAAGGTCGGGGTGAGAGTTTAAAATAGAGAAAGTTTAATTTTTAAAACTCACAACCATCAACTGCGAACCAACTTCCTAAACATGCAAAAACACTGGAACTGTGATTGCTACTATTTGACTCGTTTTCTAGGGGATGATATCACACGTTCGCAGCTTTCCTTCCCTGCATATGATTAACAAAACAAATTCATAATAAAATCAAGTTCATTATTTTTGAAAACACGTGAAAGTTCACTTGAAGTTGTTTATTTCACAATCTCAGAACCCTGTGGCTGATACGTCTGTATGTCGACACATTTACCAAATAAAGTTATAGCTCGTGAACCCCCAGACAAAATGAATATTTGTTGCGAATTGTTTTCACACCACGTGGCTGTCACAAACACCGTTTATGTTCATGCCTATGCGACGACACGTGTTACATTAACAAATCACAGTCACTTTAATTCAATGCGATGCACACCTTGTTCCACCGGCTAAATATTCACCAACACACAGTAGCACTCGATTTAACTTGGTGCAGTCTACGACGAGCAACCACACGTGGCGATTGCCACCGACAAATCTCAAGTCACCACCTCGAGATCCACATGCCGACTGATGCAGAGCGACGCCGCCCGGCCAGCCACACCACGTGGTCCCGAGTCCTCACTTCCTGCCCAGGCGCGCGCACGCGCCAAAAGCTCAACTGCCGGGGTTTTTTCCCCTACGTCATCAACTTCCCCATGTGAACTGTTCTAACCGATTTGCCAACGTACAGCGCTCAGCCAATACATTTCTAAAACTTTACTTAAAATCAAATAATTACACTACACATTAAACAAATATTTTCTTACGTTTTTATATTAGTATAAACATCCTTTGTACTGTTTATCATAATCGTGCAATTTCTTATACCACAGATAAGTGATTTAACTGAATACTTCAAGATAAAATACAAAAGATTAATTGAAAATAAAATGAGAAATAGTTAATATATTATTTTTATAAACAAACATTGCCATGCTAGTTGTGTAACTGTCTTGTCTTTGTTGGTAATTTATTACTTTTCATTGTCAATTAAACATATTACGTTAGATGTGACTATATCAGTTAATGTATTGTTTATTTATCAACAGGCTATTTTGTAATGAGGGCCTTAAAGGTTCCTAACTGCATCGTATTACTTCAAATGCCAGTAGTATTACAATATTTGTGCATTGCACTGTGCCTGGCACTCGCCATTGTCCCTCTCTCCCCTCACCGGAAACGAACTGGAAAATCCTAAGTTGGAACAAGCCACCAACGTCGGCCTGCTCGCTGGCCTCCCGTCAGCTACAAGCACCCAGCAAATCTCAACGTGGAGAATTTCTACCTATGGTCTAACTATAAATGTTGTCACCCAACTGTGTACATACATTGCTACCATAATTAATAAGATTAAAATTGTGTAACATTTAGTGCATTGGCATGGTCAATGTTTGCAGTGAACTTCATACTATTTAATTATAAAATGCTATTGATTACCGGTATTTCTATTAGGCGGTAATCTCACACCGGATAACGCCGGGTTTTCAGCTAGTAGGAAATAAAAATAAAAGTCCCTTCACTGATATGACAGCTGTTGGGTGGAGACCCTCTTCCCGTGCTACAGATCAATATAAACGATATTATTCTCATTCCTCCGATGCCGTACATGTTGCTGGCCACTTGCAGCTGTAACAACGCCGTGGCTTACAAAAACGAGGCGGAGTGTAGCGGCTGTTGCTTCAGACAGGGACCACAGTCTTCACGACAGCTGTGCGCCAGTCGTATTACTACACTATTTAGAGCAGCTGGTTCTCCAATCTGCCGAAACCCACCGCTGGCTTCGAGTAATTAACCTTGTGTGGCTTCTCTCTCCGGGGCTGTAATTGCCCCTTTATCGGGAACGGAGTAAAGGAGAAATACCGGGAAACTTAGTGATCCAATGTCAAGCGACCTCGCCATTTCAGTGCTTACAAAACTAGTCCTTAGCTGACTGTATAATTTCACCTCAGACCGGTTTAGAGATTGTTTTACGACTTCAAAGTTTCTTGTCCTACATTTCATTCCATTCCATGATGGTGGTGGTGGCGGCTGGTGCAGAAACAGTGTTGAATAATTAAAAATTTTCAGTCTCTGTTGCAATATTTTATTATTCAATGACGCGTTTCGCGCTGTTAGCGCATTGTCAGACTGGAAAAATACAAATGTTTTGTTACAGTCCGTGTACCTGGCGGGCAGCGAATCTTATGTGGCTAAGGTGAGAAAATTTGAAAATTCAGACTTACTTGGGCGGAGATGGAGCCACAGAGCTACAAATTTTGTCATACTTCGGAAATGATAGGTATGCGCTTGTCTTATTTTCGCAAGTTATCTTTGCTGATCATTATGTAAGCCTGGATTGCCGTAACTCCACGTTCTGCAAGGCACACATGCAGGAAAAATGTTAGCTAATACCTACATTTCTAGCTTTTACAGATTTGGGTAAAGCCTTTGACAACGTTCATTGGAATACACGCTTTCAAATTCTGAAGTCAGCATGGGTAAAATATAGGGAAAGGAAGATTATTTACAACTTGTACATTAATCAAACAGCTGTCTACATCTACATCCACATCTACATAGATACTCTGCAAATCACATTTAAGTGCCTGGCATAGGGTTCATTAACCACTTTCATAATCTTTCTCTATCGTACCATTAACAGCGCGCGGCAAGAAGGAACACCTTCATTTTCGATCTGATTTCTCTTATTTTATTGCAATGGTTATGTCTCCCTAAGCAGGTGGGTGCTAGCAAAATATTTTCACATTCATAACTAAAAGTCGGTGATTGAAACTTCGCAAACAGATCACGCCGCAATTAATAACGTCTTTCTTTTAATGATTTCCACCCCAACATTTCCGTGACGCTTTCCCCCTCGTAACGTGATAAAACAAAACGAGCTGCCCTTCTCTGAACCTTCTTAATGTCTTTCTTCAGTCCCACCTGGTGAAGGTCCCACACTGGGCAACAGTACTCCAGGAGAGGACGCAAAAGTGTGATGTAGGAACTGTTTGGTGGAGCTGGTGCATCTTCGAAGCGTTCTGCCAATGAAACGTAATCTTTGGTTCGTCTTCCCCACAATATTTTCTATGTGTTCTCTCCAGTCAAAGTTGTTCGTAATTGTAACTCCTAGGTATTTGGTAGAATCTACGACCTTAAGATTTGACTGATTTATCGCATAATTCAAGTTCAGCGGATTTCTTTTAGTGGTCATGTGTATCACTTCACACTTTTCTTTATTTAGTGTCAATTGCCAATTTTCGCACCATGCAGAAATTTTGTCTAAATCGCTTTGCAGTTGCTTTTGATCCTCTGTTGACTTCACTAACCGATAAACGACAGCATCATCCGCGAACAGTCTAAGGGACCTAATCAGATTGTCTCCTAAATCGTTTATAAACACGAGGAAGACTAGGGGACCTATAACGCTTCCCTGTGGAACGCCAGATATCACTTCTGTTTTACTCGATGACTTACCGTCAATTACAACGAACTGTGTCCTTTCTGATCGTGAATCCAATCGCACAATTGGGGAGATATTCCATAAGCACGCAATTTCATAAGAAGCCGCTTGTGGGGTACAGTGTCAAAAGCCTTCCGGACATCCAGAAATATGGAATCGGTCTGAGATCCCTTGCCGACGGCACTTATCACTTCATGTGAATAAAGGGCAAGCTGTGTTTCGCAAGAGCGACACTTTTGAATCGGTGTTGACTATTGGTTAGTAGGTCGTTCCCTTCGAGGTAGTTCGTAATGTTCGAACGAAGTATATGTTCTGAAATCCTACTGCAAATCGACGTCAATGAGATAGGCCTGTAATTTTGGGGATCACTCCTATTGCCTTTCTTGAATGTTGGAGTAATTTGGGCAACTTTCCAGTCTTTGGGTACGGATCTTTCGCTGAGTGATCGGTTGTAAATTATAGCCAAGTACGGAGCTACTGCATCAGCCTACTCTCAGAGGAATCTTTGTTTTTTTTAGTGACTTAAGTTGTTTTACTACTCGAGGAACATCTACTCCCAAGTTTCGCATGCTGGCAGCTGTTCTTGGATTGAATTCTGGAGTGTTCACTTCGTCTTCTTTGGTGAACGAATTTCGGAAAGCTGTGTTTAGCAATTCTGCCTTAGCAGTACCGTCATCGGTAGTATTTAGAGTTGAAGAGCTCGAAAGGGAGGCAGTGGTTAGGAAGGGAGTAAAACAAGGTTGTAGCCTTTCTCCAATGATTTTCAATGTGTACACTGAGGAAGCTGTGAAGGAAAGCAAAGAGAAATTTGGAGGAATTAGAGTTCAGGGTGAAGAAATAAAACCATTGCGTTTTTCTGATGACACTGTAATTCTGAGAGAGACAGCAAAGGATCTGGGAGAGCAATTCAACGGAATGGACTTTGTTGAAAGGAGCGTATAAGATGAATATTAACAAGATCAAAACAAGGGTAATGAAATGCAGTCTTAGAATATCAGGCGATGCTGAAGGAATTAGATTAGATAACGAAACAATAAAGGAGGTACATGAGTTCGTTACTTGGTCAGTAAAATAACATATGATGCTACGGAGGATATAAAATGCAGAATGGCAATGGGAAGAGAAGCGTTATTGAAAAAGAAATTTCGTAATATCGAATTTTAGGCATTTTAGGCATCCGGTAGAACACCAAGGATGTTATTGTCCTGCCGTGGGGCAGGCATTACGCGAAGCAATAGAAATAGACGTTCAGATGTATACGAAGGCTTCCGATCATTTGACAAAATGTCATTTTATTTATTTATCGTATGGTTTTACAAGTATACAAACAATTAAATGGAAATGTCCAAATGTGACAATCAGTCCAGCGCACTTTCTGTCACTTGATGTGAACTCTCCAAGTCACCATTAAATGCTCGCAGTGGACACTGCTTGACGATGTGCCCTACGGTTTGCTCCTCCGCCCCGCAGTCACAGTCAGAAGATGGAAGGAAACCCCACTTCTTCATGTTGTAAGCACACCTCCCTTGACCAGTCCTGATGCGGTTCAGTCTCGACCAGGTTTGGCGTGGTAGATGGAATCCCTCAACCTTCTTTGATGGATCTTGCACGAGGTGGCCGTTGTGCGGTGGATTTTCGTTACAGCGTTCTTGCCACTTGGACGTCACGTCGAAGGAAGTGGTGCTTTCTGTGTCACACCAGGGAGGTTTTCGTGATTTCAAACGACATGCTAGGGGATCCTGTAGAGCATCATTCAAGGGAGAGTTCTTGTGAGCCTTGACATTCGTTATCAATTTTACCTTAGTTGCGTTCGTCCTCAGATCTTGTGGAGCAATGTTAGCCAGGACAGGTAACCACTGAATGGGCGTAGATCTGACAGTGCCAGTGATAATGCTCACGGCTTCATTAAGTTGGACGTCAATCTTTGTTGTGTTAAATTGATTACTTTCATAAATGGAGACTTCAACCAAACCCGAATAAAACTGAGGTGACTGCATTCCACCTGAATAATAAAGAATCCCAAAGGAAGCTACATGTGACTTTTGATGCAACTGAAGTGCCACATAACTACAATCCGGTATACCTAAGTATCACTCTAGATCGTCCCTTGACCTTCAGAGAACAGTGCTCAAAGCTTTCAAAGAAACTTGCCTCAAGAGTGAACTTGCTTCGTAAGATTGCTGGCAGCAATTGGGGTGCGGACGCCAATACCCTACGCTCTGCTACGCTCGCTCTTGTGTATTCTAAAAGTGTTCAAATGTTTGTAAATCTATCGGACCAAACTTCGTGGTCATCAGTCCGTAGCTTACAAACTACTTAAACCTAGGTAAACTAACCTAAGGACAAACACACACACCCATGCCCCAGGAAGGACTCGAACCTCCACGGCGAGCAACCGCGCGCTCCGCAGCGAGGCGCTTTAGACCGCTCGGTTACTCCACCGCGGCCTTGTGTAATCTGCTGGGGAATACTGCGCGCCAATGTGGGAAAACAGCGGTCACACAAAATGTCATAAATAATGTGGACGATGACATTGAAAGTGTGTAGCTCTGAGTACCTCTGTCAACACTTATCAGAGGAGAGTAATATTTTTATCGGGCCCTGGTACTTGGTTGCTTCAAGTGGTCTGCAGTACTGTCTCGGCTGCAGCCGGCAGACAGCAACAGCACCCAGCAAAAAGCCGTCCCAGCCGCGTCTGTTTATCTTGTCGGCGTAAACAAGCGCCTGCTGTTTACCGCCAAACGCGGCCACATCTGCATCTCACGGCGCACACTCCACCAGCTCCCAGCGCCACTTGTGATACTTTCCGGGGACGCAGCTACCAGGCCTGTTGATATTTTTAAAAATACCGGAAATGTGATATATCGACGCTAAGAGCAGAGCCCGGTGTTATTTAATCCAATCTTCTGTTAGCCCATTTCCTTCTCCTTCCTCTCTCTCTCTCTCTCTCTCTCTCTCTCTCTCTCTTTCTCTCTGTCCCTTTCCGTCCAGACCTGCCCCATCCACGCAACTAGTCCGCCTGTGGTTGCATAGACTTTCCCGGCGTAATAACTGATGATATTCTTCTCGGGTCTGCATCCTCAACTAGGCACAATATTTCGGTGAGTGTAATTACTACGCCGCGGTGAAGTGGCCGACCGTTCCAAGGCGCCTAGCTGCTGAGCGCGCCGTTGCTCGCCGTCGGAGGTTCGAGTCCTCCCTCGCATGGCTGTATTTGTCGTCTTTATCCTAAGTCATTTTAAGTAGTTTGTAAGCCTAGGGACTCATAACCAGAGTAGTCAAGTTCCATAGATTTACAAACATATGAACCTATTTTTTGCAAATACTCCGGCAATAATTGCAACTAGCGTACTCACCTGAAGAGGGCAGCCAATTTGTCTGCCGAAATATTGCGTCTGGTTGATGAAGCTATCTGGCTGCTGACCCAATAAGAGTATTATTAACTAGTCTTCCTCTCTCTGTCTACCTGCTTCTACAACTTTACATGAAAAATAACATACCTGTGTCAATAAATTGGCATCGTTGAAACGGTTCGATGACTGTTGTAAGGGATCCTCTGTCATGCACTATACGAAGTGTAATGTAGGCCTACACAGTCTTGTTCTGAAGACCAAGTGGCCGAAATTTCCTCAAGACTTGAATAAAACTGCAGTCGAGTCAAATCCAACTACGGAACCCGCAGACGACGGTGTGCAAATTGCAAACGTTACGCGTGTGTGATAGAGTGAATGCATGTGTGTGTGTGTGTGTGTGTGTGTGTGTGTGTGTGTGTGTGTTGTCTTGTAGTCTTGTGTATGATTGTCTTTTGTATGCCCCTATTTGCATATCCGTGATCGTCTTTACGGCAAGGAACAACCAATTCCCGTGATATTATAGACATTTCAATCTGAACTTTCCATGTACGAATATTTTTATGAGCGTATCTGGTCTGTGCTAAGGAGTGATTGACGAAAACGTACAGAGAGAGATTAAAAACTTACCTTACACGTCCTTATTATTGTCTCTACATCTACATCTCTGCATGTTACATTGAAGTCCATGGCAGAAGGTTCATCGAATCACTTTTATATTTCTCTTTAGTTCCATTCTCTAATAGCTCGCGGGGAAAAAAACACCTAATCTTTCTGATTCCGATCTGATTTCTCTTATTTTGATAACCATGTCTTCCTGCGTAGGTGGTGCTAAAAATATATGTTCGCTTTCTGAAGACAAAGAAATTTCGCAAATAGATTTCGCCCCAACGAATAACGCCTTTCTTTTAATGATTTCCATCCAAACTGTTGCATCTTTTCCGTGATACTCTATCGCGATAATAGAAAACGAGCTGTCCTTCTCTGAACTTCCTCTAAATCATCCCTGATTTCCAACTGGTGTTGATCGCACAATGCGCAGCAGTACTCCAAAATAGGATACAGAAGTGTAGTGAAGGCAGTTTCTTTAGTAGAACTGATGCATCTTCTAAATGTTCTTCAAATGAAAGTCTATGGTTCGCCTTCCCTACAATATTTTCTGTGTGTTCTTCCCGATTAAAGTTGTTCGTAATTGTTACTCCTAGGTATTTAGAAGAATTAACGACCTATTGGTGTGACTGATTTATGTTATAACTGAGGTTTATCGGATTTCTTTTAGTGGTCTTGTGGGTGACCTCACACTTATTATTATTAACGGTCAATTGCCAATGTTTGCACCCTGCAGATATGTTACATAAATAATTCTGCAGTTGATTTTGATCTTATGGTGAATTTACTAAGCGATAAATGACAGCATCATCCGTGAACAATCTAAGAGAGCTACTCAGATTGTCGGCTAAATTTTTATAAAAATAAGGAACAGTGGGAACCCTGTAACACTTTCCTGTGGACCCCAGATATCACTTCTTTTCTACTCGATGACTTACCGTCAATTACAACGTAATGAGTCCCTTCTGACAGGAAATCACGTAATCATTCGCACAACTGTGGCGGTATTCATGAAGCACGCAATCTCATTAGAAGACGCTTGAGAGATGCAGTGTCAAAAGCCTTCCGGAAATCTAGAAATACGGAATCTATTTGAGATCCGTTGTCAATAACATTCCTCGCATCATGTGAGTAAAGTTTCACAAAAAACATACTTTCTAAATCTGTGTTGACTATGATGAAACCTCGCAATAGTCTTATTATGTCGGACTAAGGAAATAATTACAGGCACATATGGATGTACCGTAACGTTCGTATTTCACAGAGCTTATGTCTTTTCCTGAGAGTGCTTATTAATACCTATTTAGCAGGTTTTTGCTCCTTACCCTCATCCACTGCCACACACCGCGACCAAACCACCATAACGCACAATGCATCATGCTGCTCCCATTCATACGAAACATGGTCATTAAAGCTACTAATATCCGAGTACTAATTTATTTATTTATTTTTCGTGTCCAGAACACCATTCATTACACTCTAGTTTGAGTCCATGTAATAAATTTTAAAATTTAGATATTTCTTGCCCAGTAATCAGCTACACAGATGACCTTGTCATCAGCTAGCTGTAAATCCAGGGGTGTACTGCGCGTGCTGAGGTTTGGGCACGTCAGTCAGTGGTCGTCCGTCTGGACATTCCCACAGTCGCACAGTGGTTCCCCGTCGAGGTAGTCCTTCTGGAAATATGAGAACTTGCAGTATGAGACCCCAGTCCTAAGCCTGTTGAGAGCCTTCCAGGTTGTAAAGGATTTGTCACCTCCAGTTGCGAGTTGTTCTTTCAGGGCCAAGATGGGGTTAAGTGTTGCCTCCTTCCATAGCTGAAGCCTTCTCTCTTCGGCAATGACGTCAATTGGCTCTGATGTCCAAAGGAAGCTCCTTCTTGAGCGAAGCCGCCTAGCCTCTTGTTGGTGCCCATGTAGAGGGTGTCTGTTAGTTGCTTCTTCCTCTCCACCTCGGCAGCTACTGGCCACCGTATGCTAGGGGGAGCTATGCCTGTGAGAGGGTAGATCTTCTCTGTTGGCGTGGGTCTCAAACACCCCGATATGATGCGGTCTGAACTTACGGCCACGTCGATATGTTTCACCTGGGCCGAATTCTTCCACACAGGAGCGGAATATTCAGCTACCGACTGTCTAAGCCCCTTGGCCGTTGTTCAAAGCACTTGTAGGTCAGCACCCCAGTTTGTATTCGTCAATTTATGAATGATGCTGTTCCTAGTGCTGACCTGTTTAGACACTGTGTTGTTTGAATGACAGACTTCCCTCCAACTTCACCCGTAGGTACTTGGGAGCGTAGCAGTGCTCAAGCACTTGGTCTTTCCAGTTTGCATGGTGTTTTGCCTTAGCTTCCCTATTCCTCAGATGAAAACTGCAGACTTGCGTCTTAGCTGGGTTGGGTTTCAAATAGTACTGGTGATCATTATTAGCAAGTAGGTGCTTCCTTGGGCGGCCATAGCCGTGTCGTCGGTATATATGAACTGTCTGACATCGGGGTGCGTTGGCTGGTCATTTGTGTATATGTTGAACAACACCGGAGGCAATACATTGCCATGAACAATACCATTTTTTTAATTCTCCATCTGCTGCTTTTTACTTGCGATGTACTAATGAATCCAACGGATTTACCCATTCATTTTGGCTTGATTCTCAATCAAGGTTCCGTTTGAAATAACAATAAATAAAATCAGTTAGATAGGGTGCATGGTACGGATGTAAAGAAAGTGAAGAAGGATAGGAGGTAGGAAGAGTTGATAGAGTATGGGATAAGAGATGTACAGGGAGTAATGTGAAGGTGATGGGTAGGAATAGGAGGCAGGAGGAAAAATAGACAAAGGGTGGGGCTGGAAAAGATGGACAAATAGATGACAGGGAAGGAGAAGGATATTAGGGTGGATATTCGATTCCCATACATATTAACAAATTGCGAAGCATTGCCTGGTTCGCTAAAATAAAATAAAAAAGGTGATTTTGACAGCCGTTTTGCCTCTTTGAGTAGCCACGGCGGCTACATGTGTCACGAATCGATTTTCTAATATGAGTCGGAGATTTCGTGCTAACACTGGAGCCGCATTAGCATCCACGAGCACCCTCGGCGTAAAATTTCGGATATCGCTCTCGGTGGAGAGGCTGCGTTGGAGGGCGTCGTTATACACGCGGTATCCACGTCAGTCAAGGAGTTTGCTCATGGTCGCTCACCGCTCAGAGACGCCCAGGGGCTTAAAAAGAAAAAAAGACACTGGCCAGGCAGCAAGTGACGCTAGGCGCCGATGTCGACCACGCGTAGAGCGATCTTTTATGTCCGTCGCGTATTTCCAAACACTAGAAGCCTCCAGGAACTTGCAGTGTACTTATGAATATTGGAATCTTATTTATTTAAAACTAACTGAAAACGCGTCGTTGTCCGGGTATTTATTTATTTATTTATTACTGCCAATTTCAGGTTTATATTCATTTATATAAGTGCTGTATGTCTGTAAAATCTCTCGGGAATACAATTTGTCGTAAAGAAGTAATAGATTAAAACTTGATGCGTAATGGGGCGGTTTTCCATGAGCGCTACCGTTTATGTGCTCATATCTCATGAACTACGTGTCAAAAAATGTTCAAATGTTTGTATAGCTTATGGGACTTAACTACGGAGTTATCAGTCCCTAAACTTACAAACTACTTATGAACTAGCTAACACTAAGGACGGCACAAATATCCATGCCCAAGGGGGGATTCGAACCCCCGATCGTAGTGGCCGTGCAGACCGTGGCTGACGCGCCTCAGTCCCCTCGGCCACCGCGGCCGGCGAACTACGTGTCGTATGGGCATACAATTTAGGAGGTACACTCAACTATATGCGGATATATTGTTTGTGAAATTTCCTGCGGCTACGATTTGTAGTGTAGAAATTATATATTGTAACGTCATACCGAAAGCCGTAGTTTTAGCCCATGAACAGCGGAACGTTACTGTTTATGTGCTCATATCTCATGAACTACTTGTCGGAATGTGATACAATTTAAAAGCTACATTCAACTATATATGTGTATACTGTCTGTAAAATTTCCTGTCGCTACAAATTGTAGTGTTCAAATTATAAATTGCAACGTCATACCGAGAGCCGTAATTTTCAAAATGTTCAAATGTTTGTAGAACTTATGGGACTTAACTACGGGGTCATCAGTCCCTAAGCTTACAAACTACTTATGAACTAGCTAACTCTAAGGACGGCACAAATATCCATGCCCGAGGAGGGATTCGAACCCCCGACCGTAGTGGCCGTGCAGACCGTGGCTGGAGCGCCTCAGCCGTAATTTTACTCTATAAACAGCGGAGAAGTAGTAAGCGAGAAACGTTTTTCCTTTCATCATTTTGCTATGGTTGCCAGCGAGAAAAAGTTTAATAAAGGTTTGAAATTATGTTTAAAGTTTGTTGCAAGTAGCTAAGTACTGTAATTCACATACATTGTATTTCGAAAGTCTCGCCGCATTATATGGCCTTTTTTTTTGCGATTTCTATTGGTTATGACGTAGTATCTTTTGAACCATGTGCCGTATGTGATTCTTAACCATGCAGCAATTGTTACCTCACGGTAAGGAATGTGTGTACCAAATTTGGTTGAAATCGGTCCAATGGTTAGGAGAAAATGAGCAGCATTGTCGCAAAATGCAGCAGTTTTTCGCGCATCTCATTGCTTATGACGTCATATTACACTTACGGCGACCGTCCTCATGGATGTCCGAAAGAACAGACGCCACTTTTGAACCTGCAGTTATTATCTATTCAAATTCAGAGAATGTATGTCCGAAAGGACAGACACTAGATATATGTATAAATTATACAATTTGCCGACGACGGGCAATGATCCTTTCTTCATTGCGGAGGCACTCATAGCCCCTTAGTCTTACGGAAATCGGTACTACGAGTTTTAGTTGGAGTGGGCAGGTTAAAGCTGGATATTTGTATCTGGCGGGAGGCGTGCTTGAGAAACTCCGTGCCACGGGTCCTATCTGAAATATAACGGAGACTGTTCAAACTGCCGTCGATGGGAACAAGAGGTGACTGAGACGTGTAACCAATGGCACCCCATTCCATCACGCCGGTTGATACACCAGTATGGCGATGACGAATACACGCTTCAAATGTGCGTTCACCACGATGTCGCCAAACACGGATTCGACCATCGTGATGCTGTAAACAGAACCTGGATTCATCCGAAAAAATGACGGTTTGCCATTCGTGCACCCAGGCTCGTCGTTGCATACACCATCGTAGGCGCTCCTGTCTGTGAGTCAAGGGTAACTGTAGCCATGGTCTCCGAGTTGATAGTCCATGCTGCTGCAAACGTCGTCGAACTGTTGGTGCAGATGGTTGTTGTCTTTCAAACGTTCCCATTTGTCGACTCAGTGATCGAGACGTGGCTGCACGATCCGTTAAAGCCATGCGGATAAGATGCATGTCATGTCGACTGCTAGTGATACGTGGCCGTTGGGATCCAGCACGGCGTTTCGTATTGCCCTCCTGAAGCCACCGATTGCATATTCTGCTAACAGTCATTCGATCGCGACCAACGCGAGTAGCAATGTCGCGATATGATAAACCGCAATCGCGATAGGCTACAATCCAACCTTTATCAAAGTCGGAAACGTGATGGTACGCATTTCTCCTCCTTACACGAGGCACCACAACAACGTTTCACCAGGCAACGCCGGGGAACTGCTGTTTGTCGGTTGAAAACTTTCTTCGTGTCAGCACGTTGTAGGTACCGGCAACGTGCCAACCTTGTGTGAATGCTCTGAAAAGCTAATCATTTGCATATCAAAGCATTTTCTTTCTGTCGGTTAAATATCGCGTCTGTAGCACGTCATCTTCGTGGTGTTGCAAAATTTAATGACCAGGAGTGTACTTCTTCACTATGGTCTCCTTTCAGAGTTGAGACCTACGATGTGTTGCGAACTTTGAACGTGAATTATTTTATCGCTCGGTGTTAATTTTATTTTGTCCACTCACCGTAGAAAGAGATTCCTCCTATCTACGGTCGTCCCACGTTGCTCTAGGACGTACGGAAATAAATCACACTCCAGTGGTGGGAACTCACGTGTGTGTTTAAAGTTTGCTTTCGAGGGAATTACGAGGGAGATTAGAGTCCTAGGCTGCCACTTCCTACCGCAGGCTCTCAGATAAAAGGGCGCGACGGACGACCTTCGGGGTTGTGGCCAGCGATTTGCATACCGGCCGGTTCGCCGCCAGTGAGGAATTATCAGGGTCGCTCCTCTAAAATTAGCCACGGAGCGCCGGAAGCTCTCTCGTTAGCTCCATTTGTGTTCGCCAAGTTGCGCTCCGCGCTCGCAACGAGAAGTGATTTGCCGACCGCTGGTTATTATACCCGGCTGGATTCAGTACCAGGTCGTTTATTTCCCATAGTGCACTTACCGCTGGCGAAACACGTACAGGGAAACCCGTTCGCCAAAATTTAGCACCCCAGTAAGCACGAATTCCCGAGAGCATTCCCCGCTATGTCTGTAAAAGACTATTGCTGTCCCTCTATACTTGCTTCTCCATTCGGCGGGTGCTATTGTTTCATTTTCAGTAATTAAGGCCAGATGTTACATCTCCTAACGGCTATGAGAAAGAAATGTTCTCCCCTAACATTCATGTTGAAAGTATCGCAACAATTTGTTAACTTTCTGAAAAATCATTGCAAGAAACAAAAATCTAATCCACGAATTCATGGCACAGACTTTCCTAGATGTCAACAATCCTAATATTGGTTTGAACGCCACAGTGCTTTACTAGGCATGGTCCAGATTTATACCAACGCATTTAAGCAAAGGCAGCCTCACTGCTAATTTTTGCACAACAATTCAACAACCTGACGGAATTTTTTCGTTCACTGTTATTTACCCTCGAGCTCCAACATATGTCTGATTTTTCTACGTAGCCTGTGACGTGTCGTAGGAAATATTAAAGATCCTGAGTTAAAAATAAAAAAAAAAACTCTCCATAAAACAGTCTCTACAAAGATTTATTTATTTATTGCAACAAGAATATTGTAAGTTTTATGAACCTATCAGTTTGTCTAACTATTATATCAGTTTCGAACTATTTAAGAAAAACTATAATTGTCATCTATTAAGTTTTGGTAAGCCATACACCTTTATGAGTAAATTGTCGTTACCTTAAAATGTTTGTAAAATCTTGAATTTGAAGATCAATCATAAGACGTCAGGTGCGGACTCGTTTGTTTACATGAACGGACAGCTCAAAGGTTATTGTATCACCTAGCGGCCGTGTAGCAAATTACGCACCACTTACCTTTAAATAATTAATTTATTGCATGAATTGTAACCTTTTTTACCAACTTTTGTAACCAGTTATATTATTTGTTAACCACTAAATCGAACTGTATAAATTTCTTTAAAATTTGTAGTCAATTTATTTGAAACAGAATTTGTAAACGTGACGTCATGTCACGTGACGTGACGCATTCACGACTTTGGCGCCAATATTTATGTATTTCAACATGCCGCTACTGACGGCAAGCGGCAGTTGAGGGCAGTTGATGGCAGTTGTAAGCTTTAGAACAGATGTATACGATGCTGTAGTGTGATGGAAGAATCAATAACAATCCGTTTTCATCTAACAACGACTTTATTTTGGTAGAAGAGCTTTGAAGAATGTGCTGCTTGGCAAGTTTGATTCGTAGTGTGGTTTGGACTGCTTTAGTAACAAGCAACCCTAGCGACCTAAGGCCCATACAAACAGGCCACGCAACGTCTCAATCCACTGAAATTAAATATCCTCTCACCTCCTAGTGCATATCTTCTTTCAGCAGTCCATAACAGCCCTGCCAGAAAATGCATAATGTTCTTCGGCTAGAGAATAGCTGTACAGAAATCTAGCCCCACTACACAATTCGACATCCGCGTTTTGTATGGATTTTGATGCGAGCTACGAAATAATGTAACAGTTTTTCGATGAAAACGTTATTGCCACAATATTGAAACACAAACCACTCTCAAGACCTTTGACTCTTGCGCCAAGTTTATAAGAAACTGTACCTTTCACTGAAATTTACACTCGAATTGTCTGTTCACTCGCGCCAATTCTGTGTAAATCACTTCAAAATTTTCAGTGCTTGGTAAAGAATTACACAACATTCCCCGACGATTTAAGATCTTCAATACTGTGAACTCAAACAATAAAAAAATTTAGGAAATTTCGATATTCGTACTCTATAATCACCATATAACAATTACTAACTTCCTGCGATCTTCAAATTTGCACAGTATTGTTCAGAGCTTGTTTGTATATTTGCGACCTTTCATGATGATAGCTCAGCCTCCGCCCTGATTTTAGAATAGACAAAGTCTTTTCCTTTCTAAAACATTTGAGCGAATTCTTCTTCTGATAGACTGAAAACTGTCAAAGCCAATCTTTTTAACCGACTTCAAAACAGGAGGTTCTCAATTCGACTGTAACTTTTTGTTTGTTACCTCAAAACCTTCGACTGTTTGGTTAGGTTCTCATTAAGGGATCTATGACAAACTAACGGAACTCTTCAATTCTTAGGAGGAAATTAACGATACTCGGCCGAAACTTTTATAGGCCATCCGGATATTTGAGTCACCTACCGTAAAGTCGTTAAGATCAAGTAATTCCGTGTTCAGAACTTTTTCAAGTAAAGCCGCATTTTTGAAAGAAGGTGTTTGCGCTCTTCGCAAGTCTCTTTTGAAATTGTCCTCGATGTAGATTTCCTCTGTTGAGACAGGCATTACCCCCTGACTTCGTTTTGTTACATTTAAAAGACAGTGTCTCATAAGAGTAGCACGTTTAGTAGATCTAACCATATGCAAAAAAGTTAGTTAGTGTACTTCAATTTAAAAAAAGAATTAAAAAAAATAAAAAAAATAAACAACAATTTTAACAAAGAAAAAGACTTCAAAAATTTATATTCCAAAACAAATTAAGTAAAAAAATGTGTATTCTTCTAGAACTTAATAATCAACTTAAGTTCTCTACTCATCAATTTGTACGTACGAGCTATGTGTTTACCACGCAAGAAGATAGGTAGGTATCTACCCACTTTAACTCAACACATACCTATGATTAAATAACAATATTTTAGACTTTTCCTAAGTAAAATGTGTGGTGTCGCACAAGTACAAAGTGCGCGCCACCTACTTTCGCCGCGCGCCGCCATGCACGCACGGCGCGGCGTTCTTACGACACGAGCGCCCTCTGCTGCAACCCCGCTCGTGGCCACCACGGAAAGACATCGTTCACTTGGGACTGAGATAGCAACCAGTTAGGACCTTCGGAATCAGATAGGCACCAGTGAAGACTTGGCTATTGTACAGGCACTAGGCAGGCCTCTAACAACTATGTATCAACATTCTGCAGTACTATGTAAAAGTTAAGTATTGTATACATTCTGTGCAATATATATCTCTTCTAATTTACCCTAGTGTTTATAGTTTCTGGATGCTCCCCTCCGTACCTGCACCAGCGTGCTATCTTTATTCCTGTGTCGGTCTCATTCCACTCGGCCACCGACACCTACGACGAGGCTGGGACACAAAAGCGGCGACGAGGCTGGGACACAAAAAATGAAATAAAACATATTAGACTACTTAAAAGTCATTACGTTATTACGATAATATTGTTACAATTATTGTTATTTTTTGAGTCAATGTCAGCCACGACATTACTACAATACACCTAGCAAAATTAATACGAGAATATTGAGACCGAAGTCAGATCGGAAGTTTCCTTGGCTTACACCGACTCTGAAAATAACAATAATTGTAGCTAGATTATATTATTTTAATAACTTCATTGACTTTTAAATAGTCCAATATTTTTCATAAGTCTAAGAAATGTTTTGAACATTGTGTCTTATTCATAGGTATGTATTTAAAGTCGTTTTTTTTTATTAAAATTGTGGTTTATGTTTAGTGACATCATAATAAATCGACATTTCCTGAACAATTACTGAATAAATGAAATTTAGAACAATTATTAGACACGAAAACTCTCACGTTAGCCAACTGAAATATTTTCGGGCAAGCAGAGTTTCCCCAGTGTCATAAACTGGCGAAGTCTAATTAGTCTTCTTTCAGACATTTACCTTATGAAGAAATGTAACAATTTTCTTCCATAATCATTCACACCGTACATAACATTCAAAGAAAAGAGTCTAGATACTCGATTCTGTCGCCTTATTTAATAAAACTCTTACAAAAACCTTATTTCATTATGAATTACTACTTACAACGTAGCTGACCTATACTGATAGAACAGACTACATCAGCTATGTAAAAGATGTACAATGTGTTTCGGCCGTAAAAAGCTGTATTGAAAAACTGATCGCAGTGCACACATTCCACAGGTTGCGTTGAAATGTAAGATTCTTGTATCAGCTCTGCAAGGATATACGCACTAATGAAGAATTTTTCATAAGGAATGAGTTATTGTAGACGTTCGTGACCAGACCAAAAAAAATGACTGCCAAGTTCGTACTAAAGAAAAACACTGTTCTGAACACAGATTCTCACACTCAGTCATGCAACCTGATAATAATAAATAGTCTCCGAAAAAACAAACAGCGTGTATTCGTCACGCGGCGTGATGGTATGGATTGTCATTGGTTACACGTATGGATCACCTCTTGTTCGCATTGACGGCGCTTTGAACAGTGGACGTTATATTTCAGATGTTACGATCCATGGCTCTACCCTACATTCAATCTGTGCGAAAACCTACATTTCAGCAGGATAATGCACGTCCGTATGTTGCAGGTCCTGTTCGGGCCTTTCTGGATACGGAAAATGTTCGACTGCTGCGCTGGCCAGCACATTCTCCAGATCTCTGACCAATTGAAAACGTCTGTTCAATGGTGGCCGAGCAACTGGCTCCTCACAATACGCCAATCACTACTCTTGATGAACTGTGGTGTCGTGTTTAAGTTGCATGGACATTTGTACCTGTACACGCTATCCAAGCTCTGTTTCACTCAATGCCCAGGCGTATGAAGGCCGTTATTACGTCCAGAGGTGGTTGTTGTGGGTACTGATTTCTCAGGATCTGTTGTTGTTATGGTCTTCAGTCCGGAGACTGGTTTGATGCAGCTCTCCACCCTACTCTATCCTGAGCAAGCCTTTTCATCTCCTCATAAGAACAGCAACCCACATCCACTTGAATCTGCTTACTATACGCGTCTCTTGGTCTCCCTCTGCGATTTTTACCCCACACATTTCCCTCCAATGCTAAATTTACGATTCCTCGATGTCTAAGAATGTGTCCTACCAAGCGATCCCTTCTTTTAGTCAGGGTATGCCAAAAATTCTTTTTCTCACCAATTCTGTTCAGTACCTCTTCATTAGTTATGCGATCTACCCACCTAATCTTCAGCATTCTTCTGTAGCACCACATTTCAAAAGCCTCTATTCTCTTCCTGTCCGCACTGCTTATCGTCCATGTTTCACTCCTGTATAAGGCAACACTCCACACAAATCCCTTCAGAAAAGACTTCCTTACACTTAAATTAATATTCGATGTTAGCAAATTTCTCTTTTTCAAAAATGCTTTTCTTCCCATTGCCATTCTGCATTTTATATCCTTTGTACTGCGACCATCGCATGTTATTTTACTACCCAAGTAACAAAACTCATCTACCACCTTCATCGTTTCGTTACCTAATCTAATTCCTTCAGCATCGCCTGATTTTCTAAGACCGCATTCCATTATTTTTGTTTTCCTCTTGTTAATGTTCATTTTATACGCTCTCTTCAACACACTGTCCATTCCGTTCAACTGCTCTTCCAAGTCCTTTGCTGTCTCTGACAGAATTACAATGTCATCGGCAAAACGCAATGTTTTTATTTCTTCCCCCTGAACTTTAATCCCTATTCCAAATTTTTCCTTGCTTTCCTTCACCGCCTGCTCGATGT
Source organism: Locusta migratoria (assembly GCA_026315105.1). Lineage (NCBI taxonomy): Eukaryota > Metazoa > Arthropoda > Insecta > Orthoptera > Acrididae > Locusta > Locusta migratoria. The sequence continues at coordinate 15,094,376 of CM048747.1, read as the reverse complement.
ACAAATTGAACAACATCGAAGAAAGGCTACAACCCTGTCTTACTCCCTTCCCAACTGATGCTTCCCTTTCATGCCCCTCGAGTCTAATAACTGCGGTCTGGCTTTTGTACAAGTTGTAAATAACTCTCCTTTCCCTGTATTTTACCCCTGCTGACTTCAGAATTTGAAAGAGTGTATTCCAGTCAACATTGTCAAATGCTTTCTCCAAATCCACAAAAGCTGTATTTTACCCCTGCTGACTTCAGAATTTGAAAGAGTGTATTCCAGTCAACATTGTCAAATGCTTTCTCCAAATCCACAAAAGCTAAAAATGTTGGTTTGCCTTTCCTTAATCTAACTTCTAAGATAAGATGTAAAGTGAGTATTGCCTCCCGGGTTCCTATGTTCCTCCTGAATCCAAACTGATCTTCTCCGAGGTAAGCTTCTACCAGCTTTTCCATTCTCCTGTAGATAATTCGTATTAAAATTTTGCAACCATGACTTATCAAACTGATGGTTCTGTAATTTTCACACCTGTCTGCGCCTGATTTCTTTGGAATGGGGATTATTACATTTTTCTTAAAGTCTGAGGGCATTTTCCCTGTCTCATACATCCTACACACCAGTTCAAATAGTCTTGTCATGGCTGGCTCTCCCAGAGTCTTTAGTAGCTCTGAGGGTATGTCATCTACTCCTGGGGCCTTGTTCTGACCTAGGTCTTTCAGGGCTCTGTCAAATTCATCTCTCAGTATAATATCTCCTATTTCATCTTGATCTACTTCCTCTTCCCTTTCTACAACATCGTCTCTAAGTTCATTTCCTTTGTAGAGCTGCTCTATATACTCTTTCCACCTTTCAGCTTTCCCTTCTTTGCTGAGAACTGGTTTCCCATCTGAGTTCTTGATATTCGTAGAGTTGCTTTTCTTGTCCCCAAATGTCTCTTTTATTTTCCTGTAGGCGGTATCTACTTTTCCCCTTGTTATACATTCTTCTACAGATTTGCATTTGGCTTCTAGCCACTCCTGCTTAGCCATTTTGCACTTCCTGTCAATCTCATTTTTTAATCGTCTGTACTCCATTTTGCCTGTTTCATTTACTGCATTTTTATATTTTCTCCTTTCATAAATTAAATTTAGTATTTCCTGTGATACCCAAGGATTTTTTGTAGGTCTTGCCTTTCTACCTATTTTGTCCTCTGCTGCCTTCACTATTTCATCTCTCAATGCTACCCACTCCTCTTCTACTGTTTTATTTCCGCCTGTTTCTGTCAATTGTTGCCTAAATCTCCCTCTGAAATTCTCCACAACTTCGCTTTCCTTCAATTTATCTAAGTCCCATCTCCTTATTTTCCTACCTTTCTGCAGTTCAGCTTCAACCTACAGTTCATGACTAACAAGTTATGGTCAGAGTCTATATCTGCCACTGGGTATGTCTTGCAGTTTATAACCTGGTTCCGGAATCTATGTTTTACCATTATAAAATCTATCTGATACCTTCCGTTGTCTCCTAGTCTCTTCCATGTATACAACCTTGTTTTGTGATTCTTAAACCACGTGTTTGTTACGATTCAATCATGTTCCGTGCAAAATTCTACCAGGCGACTTCCTCTTTCATTCCTCCTGCCCAGTCCATATTCACCTATTACTTTTCCTTCTCTTCCTTTTCCTACTACCGAATTCCAGTCTCCCATCACAATTAAGTTTTCCTCTCCCTTAAATGTCTGAATAATTTCATTTAGCTCCTCATATATTTCTTCGATCTCTTCATCATCGGCAGAGCTAGTTGGCACATAAACCTGTATTACTGTTGTCGGTGTTGGCTTCGTATCTATTTTGACAATGATAATGCGATCACTGTGCTGCTTATAGTAGTTTACCCGCATTCCTATTTTCTTATTATCAGTCCTACTCCTGTGATACCCCCAACTGATTTTGTATTTATAATCCTGTACTCACCTGACCAGAAATCCTGTTCATCCTGCCACCGAACTTCACTAATCCCCACTATATCTAACTTCAACCTATCCATTTCCGAATGGGGGACTATTTTACCTCCGGAATATTTTACCCGAGAGGATGCCATCATCGTACAGTACAGTAGAGCTGCATGTCCTCGGGAAAGGTAACGGCTGTAGTTTCCCCTTGCTTTCAGCCGTTCGCAGTAGCTGTGTGGCAAAGCCACATTAGCTGATGTTACAAGGCCAGCTCAGTCAATCATCCAGACTGTTGCCCCTGTAACTACTGAAAAGGCTGCTGCCCCTCTTCAGGAACCACACGTTTGTCTGGCCTCTCCACAGATACCCCTCCGCTGTGGTTGCACCTACGGTACGACTATCTGTATCGTTGAGGCACGCAAGCCACCCCACCTCGGCAATGTCTGTGGTTCATGGGAGTGGTCTCAGGATCTATGCACCCAAACTACGTGAAAGTGTAATCACATGTCAGTTCTAGTATAATATATTTGTCCAATGAATACCCGTTTATCATCTGCATTTCTTTTTTAGTGTAGCAATTTTAAGGCCAGTAATTTATTCACAACCCATACAAAAGCGTTACATGGTTGCACCTGTTACTGTCCTTCAAAGTAGACACCAGCGTTGTATAGAGCATATTGTCAGCGATGTGGAAGGCGTAGTATACCGTTAGCAGAGCCTGTTCTGCTGATGGTGTGAATGGAGCCGTCTACTGCCTGTCGAATCTCTGGAACAGTTCTGAAGCGAATACCACGGAGTGGTTCCTTCATCTTCGGAATCAAATAAAAGTCAAGTCCGTGGCGAATGATGGATGGTGCAGTACCTCCCAGTTCCATCTATCGAACATAGCAGCCACAGCTTGCGCTATATGCCCGCGCATTGTCGTGCAAAATGATGGTTCCGTTGCGCAGCTTCTTTCGCAAAGCTATTCGCAGGTGATGCTCCAAAAAAAATGAACAGTTTCACTGTACACTGACTGTCTGATGTGGAGGAACGTAATGGGTTTGGATAACACCATCACAGTCGTACACAAGAATCACGATACTGGGGCTCTGAAGCAGTTTCGACTTCCGCGGCGAGCCACAATGGTGACATTCCTTAGTTTGGCGTTTCAGTTTTGCCTCGTATGGTGTGCCCCATGTCTCATCCAGTGATACGATACGGAGTAAGAAAGCCTCTCCTTTGCGTTCATAGATCACCAAGTGCGTCTGAGCAGCGTCTAACACATTCATTTTGGCATTTCCGTCAGTTCATGCGGAATCCTTCGTGATGCAATTTTCTGCGTGCTCAGGCGCTCTTTCAGGAAGCGAAGCACAGTCGAATGCGGTAATCCGGTTTCGTGGGCGAGCTCACGAATCGTCTGGCGTCGATCGCTGTCCACTAATTAGGCAACAGTGTGCAGTTCTTCTTCAGAGACGCTAGGACGACCTGCCCGATGCATGTCTGTCACAGTTTGCCGACCTTCGTTGAAGGCTTTCACCCAACGTGCCACTGTTCTGCAATCCTGATTCCGCGCAAACCTCTTGAAGACCTTCATGATGTTCGAGCTCTGGCACATTCAATCTTGATCCAACTCCGTTGTTCCTGTTTCGAAAACACATTGACACCTATACGTCATACCGCTCGCTCACAAGGGACCGTGTTGCCCTTGATTATGCGGACGCCTGTACCGTGGGACGGGCGAGTTCACTTGCTCGGAGGTGAGGTAGGTATGTCAACAACGTGTGCTATCAGTGACAATAGTAGAATCCATTGTATAGTGTCTCCACAGCAGTGATGACACTATGTAATTTCCAACCCTTGAATATTCTCAAGTATGTTGTTGTTGTGGTCTTCAGTCCGGAGACTGGTTTGATGCAGCTCTCCACAATACCCTATCCTGAGCCAGCCTCTTCATCTCCACATAAGAGCGGCAACCTACATCTGTCTGAATCTGCTTACTGTATCCATCTCTTGGTCTTCCTCTGCGGTTTTTACCCCACACACTTCCCTCCAACGCTAAATTCACAATTCCTTGATGTCTAAGAATGTGTCCTACCAATCTATCCCTTCTTTTAGTCAACGTATGCCAGAGTTTTCTTTTCTCCCCCATTCTGTTCAGTACATCCTCATTAGTTACGCGATCAACCCACCTAATCTTCAGAATTCTTCTGTAGCACCATATTTCAAAAGCCTCAATCCTCTTCCTGTCCGCATTGTTTATCGTCCATGTCTCACTCCCATACAAGGCAACACTCCACACAAATGCCTTCAGAAAGGACTTCCTTAGGCTTAAATCAATATTCGATGTTAACAAATTTCTCTTTTTCAAGAATGCTTTTCTACCCATTGCCATTCTGAATTTTATATCCCCTGTACTGCGACCATCATTTGTAAAATTCTCAAGTATATATATATATATATATATATATATATATATATATATGAACGCTAGCCAGACAATTCATTTTGATAACGTTCATGAAGGACAGAACGTGTATGTGTGCCAAATTCATGAAACTTCATTTTAATCAGGCCTATATACATTTAAACTGTTACGCAGCCATCATCCGTACGATCGATACATTCAAGTAGATGAGGCTACCTTTACTCGGAATGGTAACTTTAAGGGGGGGGGGCGGACGTGCACAAAAAACCGGTACAAATATAACCTGTAACAAAAGCCATGATTTTTTAGTTACATAAATGAAATTATGTACAATGATGATGGCAGTTCAAAGCATCTACTGAAATTGTTTTGTAATTTTAATTTTAATTTTTAAAGTTTTTAAGTTTATGAACTCATGATTCACAAAGATACCATTTCTACGACATTGCCTTGACTTTTTGGCAGTATAATCTCAAACTCATATAAAGAAACCCACAGAATCATTTCAATTTATTGGTATTTAAGGAAGTTTTAGGTTAAATAATTTTTAACTGAAAAACTATACATATAAATTCTACTTTCTTTATTCTCTATCTTGACATACATGATTGATATAAATATTAAGTCTTTAGACAAGTTTCTTATATATATATATATATATATATATATATATATCAAACAATAACAACCAAATATTTTCCTGTTTTGGAGAAAAATGTACCTGAATAATGAAATAATGAAAACGGTAGTTCTGAGTAAATGCATTTTAATGTTAAACATGCTTTTTCGTTCCCATTTCCACCTTCACTACCCTCCAGATCTGAAATGAATGTTCTCATTTCCTTCAAGACTTCTCTTCTGGCTTCTGTTCTGTCTTGTTTGCTCTGCAAGGTCTTCAATGGCTTTATTGGCTGCAAGTATACGTTGAGTGTCAATCCGCATAAAGATGTCGCGAGTGAAAACTCCTGGATTGAAGCCCATTCTAACAAGACTCTTTACCCTCTCTGACCTGGCGCCATTAAAGACAATAACTGTATCATTTACTGCAATATTAACTACCTGCGTTTTGCCACGAACACATTTCTTGGGGAAGCTGTTATTTTACAGTCTTCCTGATGCAGTACACAGACATTCCTTGCATTATTATTTTTTTTTTTTCATTTAGTATCGGAATTGGCCCGTAATATTTAATAATTAAATTTTCAATACCATGCAGTAAATGAAGAGTCATTAAAATTTTCACTATTGCGGTCATTTTCGCGTACGTCCCCCTTAACTCAAATGGATGGTGACAGCGAATCATCAGCATCGTTGCAACTGGGATGTGTGGGTCAGGATAATTAGCCGGAAATATAGACGTTTCTTGCTGTTGACCTTGCCCCCTTCCCTCCCTGTCGGAGAAAGTGCCATTTATGGTTTGATGGGTTATGCGGCTGCTACAACAGACAACTTCGCCGTTAGCGTTCGGACGCATCTGAGTCGTGTGTTTTTCCTGATCGATGGATCGTGGCATACTCGATCTCCAGATTTCAAACCATGACATTTCTGGTTATGGGGCCATCTCAAACGTATCACGTATGCAGAGCCCATTCCAGAGATGGAGACACTGAGGCAGTGTATTCATGCTGTCACTGTTGGGTAGGGGCCTGAATGTATGATACAGCACGTGGTACGGTGTACAATGGGATGCGTAGACGAACACGGAAACAAATTTTAACGACTGCTGTAACTGTCGCTGTATGAGACAGTGCATATTAGTCCATAGTCGTCGTAACAAAGTATGAAGGAATAAATGGTCTCTATCATGCAAACCATGCATTTTTTCCGGACATAGGTTTATTAGACCTTTATGTTGGGTGTCCTCTCCTCGATCAACCCACACAGTTTGTAGACAGTGAGAAAAGTCACCCTCTATAGCTGCACGTCGATTCTCTTTACACCTCTGGCCTCCTAGTTTACAACTTCCTCGGGGATATAAAACGTAAAAAGTTCTCGTTGCGGTAATTTTTTATATTTCCGGCAAAGTTCCATTTTTCCGGTGAAACTCTTCCAACGAGGCGGTGGTTGAGAAGTGCCACGTGCCACGTGCAGGATGATGTATGGTCTCGTGACGCACGGAGCCCTCCCGGCGGACGCACCCTGCAGTGGCCGTGACGGCCAGGCTCCCCAATCTCTCCCCTTGACACTTCCCCCTCCCTCCCCTCTCCCTACCCCCTCTGGGCGCCCCGCTGTCGCCTCCCGTTCTACTCCCGCTCCGAATCCTCTCCGTCCAACTTCTTTATCCGTCCTGGGTCCCAGAGAAGAATTCAACTCCTCCCTTCGGGTTCACCTTATACATTATTTGTCGCTTCCCATCAGGGAGATCTGTTCGCCTTCGTTCCTCTCCCTCTTAACCCCTCCCCCTTACCACTTGTCTCTCTCACTAACTCCTCTCCCTTTCTCCACACCCCCTCCCCACCCCTCTCACACACACACTTTTCTCTTTCCCACACTTTCACTACGACCCCCAAACCCGGCAATACTCTCTCTCTCTCTCTCTCTCTCTCTCTCACACACACACACACACACACACACACATAAATACAGGTTTTTTTTCCGTAGAATCGTACATAAATTTGGAAGGATATTGAAAATTCTTCAGCTTATTTACAGCTAACATACGCAGAACTATGCACGTACCGCGATGTTTATTTTCGTGTACATTCTTTATTTACCACAAGGAAACAAGCACGACGTGCCTGATTACTATGAAATTTTTATGCAGGTTTTGTTTACTTTGATACTTCTGAATCATTTTGTAAGATCTTTATTGCCATAGATCGCTTATCGCTTTTATATGAGTAGTTTCGACTTGTTAAAGAGTCATTATCAAATCTTACTTGTCCAGGCATGTTTAGAAATATACTTGAGATGAACCAACATCATAGTGGCAAGATATAAATGGTATGCACATCACCACTTGAATATGCCCTTTGGGTCATGTTGTTGAAGACACGGTGTTATACTGTGTTACATGTCTATACTGTGTTATACTGTGTTACATGTCTAGGTAATGTGTTATCCACATCTACAATTTCAGATGAACAAACATCATAGTGGCAAGATATAAATGGTATGCACATCATCACTTGAATATACCCTTCCGGTCATGTTGTAGAAGATCCTGTGTTATACTGAGCCACAGGGTCTTCAACAACAAGACTCAAAGGGCATATTGTTCAAAATGTTCAAATGTTTGTTAAGCTTATGGGACTTAACTATGGGGTCATCAGTCCCTATACTTACAAACTACTTATCAACTACCTTATACTAAGGACGGCACAAATATCCATGCCCGATGGGGGATTCGAACCCCCGACCGTAGTGGCCGTGCAGACCGTGACTGGAGCGCCTCAGTCTCCTCGGCCACCGCGGCCGGCAAAGGGCATATTCATGTGATGATGTGCATACCATTTATAACTAGCCACTATGATGTTTGTTCATCTGGAACTGTACATGTGGATGACACACTACCTAGACATGTAACACAGTATAACAAAGGGTCTTCAACAACATTCAAGTGATGATGTGCATACCAATTATAATCTTCCACTATGATGTTGGTTCATCTGAAGTATATTTCTTAACATGCCTGGACAAGTAAGATTTGATAATGACTCTTTAACGAGTCGAAAATATAAAAGCAATAAGCGACCTATGCCAATAAAGGTCTTACAAAAGGATTCAGAACTATTACATTAAAAGATGGCCTCCTAAAAAATACTGAATAAGATGTCAGGTAATTATAGTTTGTTTACTTTACTTGCCCTTCAGATGGGTTTGTAGCATCGGTGTGATATTGTCCCATGTCAGAACTTCCTGTGTATCAACAACAGACCCAATCACTACTCACAAGGGAAACTCCCCGTCGCACTTAGACCGGGCAGAAGACAAGAAGAAGTTGTATGGAACTTTGAAATAAAAAAGGAAAATAGAAACAATTAATGGTCGAAGTTCTAGATGTGCAACATCGAGCATAATGCTAGAACCGTGGTTTCTAGGTCGTGTAGTGGTGGTGGTGGAATGCAGTGTTGGAGGCCCGTGTGCAGACCTCCGTCAGTCTATGTATTTTTAATTTTTGGTCTTCACAAAACTGTGAACTCTCCGTTCGGTTATTCACAGCTCCGTTCTCTTAATGTAGTAATTTAATCTTAGAGAGCGATCTTATTGTATAAATGAAAGTATATTTACCAAGATTGCCGTTTTTATTTTATTTATTTGAGGCGACTCGTTTCTACACTATAGTGTCATCATCTGGTCTAATTGACATTAAACTGCTTATAATAGAGCTCCGTATTTGGGAGAAATGATTCAGGAAAATGGCTTAGAAAAAATTGCTGTAGAAGAAAGAGTACATAAAATGGAGAGAGCATATGGTATAACCAGGAACATTTACAACAAAAGGTCTTTTTTGTCTAAAAATCAGAAAATACAGCACTACAACACAGTAGTAAAGCCAGAATGTCTTTATGCAAGTGAATGTTTAGTACTGAATTACAGATTACATAAACTTTAAGTCATAGAAAGAAAAATCATTCAAAAAATAGTTGATCCACTAAGAAATACAGAGGTATGGACACTAAGAAGTAATGCAGAAGTTTATCGCAACATAGAAAACATGACCGAAACACTACGGAAGAAGCGACTGCTATTTTTTGGGCATTTATACCGAATGAACAGCAACAGGTTAACCAAACAGGTTTTTAAATATCTCTGGGACAAGAAGTCAACAATAGCATGGATTCAAGAAGTTAGAAAAGATTTGGAAAGTAACAATATAAGTGAAAAAGATGCAACTGAAAGAGAAACGTTTAAGCAGAAAGTGTTACAAATGGAAGGATTCCAAGGCAGGATGGAGAAGAAGACAGGAGTAAAGTGGTCTGAGGAGAGAAAAAGGATGGATAGGGAAAAGATGAAAGAATACTGGAGGAAAAAGAAAGAAGAACAAAGGAGGAAACATTGAAATTGGTGCGTGGTCCTTAGATGGTCGAAACGAAGGAAGAAGAGCTCCATATAAAATGTGGTAGGTGTACTGGCTGAAATTATATATAAAATCATGCGCTGGTGGATAGTCAGAAATAAAACAGATGGTTGGCAAAATTAACATAGTAAGTTAAACATAATATAATAACCACCATAGCGCACATTTCTGGTTGAGCATTAGATATCAGATCGCACCCTCGGCTTGAATGATGTAAACCGCATACAATGAAGTACACAAAATAAAGTGGACAGTGTATACGACCTTACAACAAACTCCTGCGGATCAACGGGTTTCTAAATTACGCTAAATTATTCGAAAAATAAACGGCCCGACCTATATTGTGACCAAATGTAAACCAATTGTATTTAAATATCACTCACATTCTATGAATTCTCCATTGAAAAAACACAAACGATGTTCTCAGTAGTAGGTGGCTTATTAAAATAGTCAAAGCCAGAAAATAATAAATAAACAGCTTAAGTGCAAGTAATCAAATGCGTTTTTTCTTGAGAAAAAATAATAAATTTGCACATTAGGAGGTGAATCTGCAGCACCTACCATGTTGTTCTGTAGTTGGCGAATCCATTCCTTGCGCTATCCAGTAAGATAGGAATGTGGGCTTCAACCTATGTTTTACTTTCTGCTGAATATTCCGACTGTAGATATATTGTTAATTGATATATAGTTACAACAAATCACAAATCTTGACTGCACCATTGCCTTGAAACGCCAAATTTTCAGAATTCGATAATTCTTTGAACACAAATAAGCTGTTTCAAGTAATTTTATTACAGTAACTAGAACCAAGAACTATTGGTTTACGAGATATCCTCAGTTTTCTCAGTTACTTTGACTCGCTTTGAAAATAATTGATTCTACTGACACGGTATATGCCATCTTCAGCTCTGCACTCAAAAGAACTGGGGGCTCCCGACACATGTTGGGTGAGATAAGTGGCAATCTTCTATCTCATTGGTGAACGTTCAGCCGGACGTTGAGAATTTATGGCATGCTTCATATTGTCCTATACGTTCGGAAAGCGTCCGCAACGTGCAGTTTGCACGTTGTGACGTCATAAAATCGGGACGCTGAGATGCACTTTCCATGTACCGACGGCTTAACCTTAATTTCTAGTTTGATAGTTGCACGATTTTCAGCGAGAATTAGTACAAACGGACATTTTTGTTTCTTTTTTTTCAATTGATATTTTACTCGAATATTGTATTGCTTTAATGTAGCGACACATTGCGCTCATATCGCTTAAAACAGGTGTGACGCGTACGTTTTCTCCCAGGGTAGAATAATATAGAGTTTCATTTACAGCGGGAAATTCTGCAGCAAACGGTACCGTAATACGAGTTCCGTATAATAACACGGTAGTCAGGCAATGTGGCAGAATATTTTCAGCAACGGAGCTCGCTGATCGCCGAGAATTACGTTAGTTATTCCATTATTACTTGATGTGTTAATCCATTTTTCCATTAGGGCTATAACGTTTTACGGAAACAAACAGCGCCAGGGCTTGCGAATTCATTTCTGCCAATACTGGCGCCAACTACGATGCTAATTAATTGGGTCCAGTGCACGACCCGGAAAGCGGAAACTCACATATTGCAGCTGCGAAGGAATAATTTGTGGGATGGCGACTGAACAACAGGGGAACAACGCGATAAATCAGTCAAACCTTAAGGTCGTAAATTCTACCAAATACCTAGGAGTTACAATTACGAACAACTTTGACTGGAGAGAACACATAGAAAATATTGTGGGGAAGGCGAACCAAAGGTTACGTTTCATTGGCAGAACGCTTAGACGATGCACCAGCTCCACCAAAGAGACTGCCTACATCACACTTGTGCGTCCTCTCTTGGAGTACTGTTGCCCCTTGTGGGACCCTCACCAGGTGGGACTGACGGAAGATATTGAGAAGGTTCAGAGAAGGGCAGCTCGTTTTGTTTTATCACGTTACGGGGAGGGGGGGGGGGAAGCGTCACGGAAATGTTGCACGAATTGGGGTGGAAATCATTAAAAGAAAGACGTTATTCATTGCGGCGTGATCTGTTTGCGAAGTTTCAATCACCGACTTTTAGTTCTGAATCTGAAAATATTTTGCTAGCACCCACCTACTTAGGGAGACATGACCATCCCAATAAAATAAGAGAAATCAGATCGAAAACGGAACGATTTAGGTGTTCTTTCTTCCCGCGCGCTATTAGAGAATGGAACGGTAGAGAAAAGTTATGAAGGTGGTTAATGAACCCTCTGCCAGGCACTTAAATGTGATTTGCAGAGTATCGATGTAGATGTAGATGTAGAGGGAGCAGTAAGTTGTGCGCCAGTGTAATCGTTTCGTTGATGCAACAAAGTGATGAGCGACCTTTCTCACTACGTGTGTTTTATGCGTGATGAATGTGTTTCAACTTCGTGACTGTTCCTAATACAGGGTAAAAGTAGGTCACTGTACGAAATTAAAGGTTAATTCTGGTAGGAGGTACCCAGACAAGAGTTTACTGTTGTAAAAAATAAATAAATAAATAATAAAAATTTAAAAAATAAAATAAAATAAGTAAAAATTAAAAAAACTTAATTTTAGCAGTAAAATTAGCAAAAGATCCGTGTGAACTCCGGGCTACTCCCTGCTGAAAAACCTTATTCCCTGGCCCAAATTAAGAACTGACTTGGTTCAAATTACTCTAATAACAGGAAGTTAACGATACAGTGGCCAATATTCGTAGCAGCTCACTTGAAATTACACACAGGCATTAATAAACGAGCCATCAAAATTAAAGTTATTTCATAAAGGTGGCCACAGAAAAACATTTATGGCGCAACAGAACTTAAACATTAAAAATTGAATCTGAGCTTGTTCTCAGCACTGGCAAATAACAATATTAAATAAAAAGGGGGAAGGTTCTCGAAAACTATAATTTATAGGCAAGTCAAAATTATACTGAACTAAACTTGATCGAACGCAAGCAAAATGGGGAATCAATTTTGTTAATACAATAAAAATTCATCTCCTTACATGAGCTAATACTAACGATGCCCAGTATTGTATTTAACATAAATTACACAGAACGTAACGCTACTGGGGAAGGATTTACAATCACTCGCTCACACACACGCAATGTAACAGCGAAACTCACCAAAATCAGCGTGCTGAATAGAGGAAGAAGCAGGCGCCGCTATCGTAGGCAAAATTCAGCAAACCCGGAGGTACCATACAACACAATATACAATAAAACTGCGAAGATGGCTCTGGTCTGTCGTGCCTGATTTGAGATGGTGCGTGAGTATAGCAAAGTTAAGTTGCATTTAGATTAGACAGCGGGCACACACGCTAACGACGGCACACGGCTATGTTACATGATCGCACTCCATTGATTGCGAAGTGGTTGAAAATCAGATTCATTACACAAAATCACGGCGGACTCTTAAGTTGAAATCTGAGAGTAAACTATCTAGGCATTGGTTTTATGGGAAGTGGCGTGAATTCAGGTGACTAACTGCAAACCCCTGAGGTTGGAGTTCGGACCCACATGGTTCCGAAAACCGTTAAAAATGTACAAATTCAATTTCCCAAAAATAAAGAAAATTAACTACGGCATGCAACACTAGAACTGCGTAGAATTTCATAAGGAAGCTAGTGAGATGCAGCAACATGCGATTGGGAGCGTTGACAGAGACGGAAGAAGTCCGGTCTCAAAACCCGAAAAAGTGAAATAATTACAAAGACGGAAAAGTAAAAAATAAAAACTACGGCACGCAACCCTTAGAAATACATAGAATTTCATAAGCAAGCTAACGAAGGAGGTTGTACAAGGCTCGGAGAGAATTACTGACAAAGACTGAGTGCATACTACAAGTTCGGAGAAGAAACAGCAAAATTAAAATAGACATACAGAGAAGATCGCGAAATGTTAGTGGAAATCAGAAGGATACACGCATAGCTACTTACCTGATGTGCATGGAACAAACAATAGTGGAAGCTGAAGGCTTTGTTCCAAGAACCAACCACGTGGAACACACATCACTCACAGAAGGAAACGGTAAAAAGGATTTTACATGCACTGTACAAAAATGAACACGTCATCCATTAGAAATTGGGTCCCAGAAAGCTAGAAAGAATTTACACAGAGTTCGTACACCGTCACGTAATCACAAGAGGTTTGAATACACCAGGCCGTTATCAAACTGCAACTAATAACACATACACCACATTTATCTGTTGGAAATCACTGGACTGATAAATTACGACACATTTCTGTGCACGATCAAAAACCAAAATATTATGAAAAATTAATCTAAGTTCAAGAGTCTTAGTTAAACATGCTAGATAACGAATCACTACCATCTGTGTGGTCACAAGAGCAGAACCAACCTTACCTCACCGTAGTCCGAGCACAAAGTGACCACCGAGTAGCCAGGAGATGGGTAAGCTACCGGAAACTGGGCAACCCAAGGAAACAGCAGTGGTGGGGAGAGAAGATCACGAGACTCGCCCTGGGGAAGGCTCGTCAACTGGCTTGTAGCCAAAGGGTGTAGAAACCTCTTTGGTCGCATCAGCAGCAGAGGTTGGTAACGGCTAACTATCGACTCTGAGCCAGAGAGAACCATGCGAAACGAGTTATTATACTCACATTCAGGCAGCCATTAGATTCTCGCACATCCACTTAAAAGTAAAACAATTACACATTCTCACAGGGACAGTAGCGTAGTGGAGAAGCCGTACTTATTGTCACATACATAACCACAATAATAAATTATTAAAATAACAAAATCCTAACATTTCAGACACAAATATTTTAAAACATGAAATGAAAATTGCTATTCCTCATGCATCGAAATTAGTGTGGTTGTAGTTTTAACAAAATGGTAATCTAGCGACATCAAATAAATTACAATTCTATAAAAATATACATGGAAGACGACAGACGGTCGTCTTTCAAGGGTTTAGAAAAAAAACACTCCCAGTCACATTAAAGATCGTATTGTTCATTTATGACACGACCGGTTTCGGGCTTGTGCCCATCTTCAGGTGCTTAAAACATACAGAATTTAACTGTGTAGCATGTTGGTATTGTTCAGTTTAATACTGTATCCAAATAGCGATTGTACATGTGACGCACGTTTCAGACACTTTAGAAAACATCCTTTTCTTTGATAACCACCTTACCTTTTTTATTATTATTATGCTTTCCATTTTTGGGTAGAATTTATCACCATCACTACACAGAAATGTGAACTCACACCATACACTTTGTTTACATTTGGATAATAAAAGTAAGGTTATCAGAGAAAGGTATGTTATCAAAAGTATGTAAAACGTGTGTCACATGGAAAATCGTGTTTTGGATGCAATATTAATTTGAACTCCACCAACATTCTAAACATGTAATATTCTGAATGTTTTAAGTACCTGAAGATGGACACAAGCCCGAAACCGGTTGTGTGATTATTAAATAACACGATATTAAATCTGACAGCTAGCGTTTTTTATTCTCAATCCTTACTCACTACATTGCTGACATCGTCGTAACTCATCGTTCAAAATATCAGCAGCGGTTTTCAATATATGTGCCAGTTTTCAAGCTAATAGAGTCGTCATTTCACGTCATCCTTGATCCCTAATGTATTACATCGATGGGATGAGTACATTTTTTTCTTTATTTTCAGCCCTCCACGTTATTTTCTTATCTCACTTTTTCACATCTCATCAATATTTAGGCTTTTAAGGCATGACACGTGGGTCACCGATTTCGATCTAATTTTGTAACGACGATCTACATTGAATATAATGAGATTTTTCAGCTTTTTGCTAGACATTCATTAGTTTCTGAAAAAACTCAGGGTCAAAAATGATGGAAAATCTCGTTTTAAATGCTATAATCAAAAGATCGTCTAAAGATGAGCATTTTTGCTACTATATATGAGGACAAAAGTTATCAACGTTCGAATAATTAACGTCCTTATATTTTCATGCTGTCGTTTGGGTACTGGTAAACATAAGGGACTGACCTCCATCATGTAAATTTGTTGTTAGATTTTTTTTTTATTCAGTTATCGTTAGAATTCTATCAACAAGTGTTATAAATTTCGACAAGTAAATGACGAAGCTTCTTACGTTTTCATGGGAATTTTTGCCTATCGTGATCTGTGTACTCCACCATTGATGAAATCGCTTTAAGTATTCGGAACTCCTTTTTCGTCATGGCACTGGAAATGTTGTTGATTTAAAAAATAAATAAATAAATAAAATTAAAAAACGGGTTGCAGCGCTGTTTGGAATCCACGTTAAACTTTAGTATCCCCTTATTACTGCCTGGGTTAGTCATTCTAAACGTCGGCGCAGGAAACGGCATACCACCTCCAACATGAGCATGCATAGTAAAGCAATGTGTTGTTCAAACCAATCTTCTGACTGAAGACAGCCGTAGCTTATCGCGAGCTAAAGGCCAAATCATCGTTCAGACATGCTTCCGATGAGCCCTTGCAGGTAGCAGTGCTCTGGTGCTACGTCTTAAAAGAAATAAATAGATAAATAAATATAAACGAAGTAAAAAATTAAAAAATTCAGCATATTCTCTCAACTGGGTAACAAACTGGCAAGCTAGCGATCTCTCTGCAGCCTAGAGACCCCTACCGGCGACCAGATTAACCGGCTACTTAATACTGGCGCCAATACAAAGTTTTATTTACAAGCATAAGTCGAAACGTTTCCCTATGTCTCTACATTAAGGTACAACTTACGGTCTTACAGTTTTTAGATAAGCACTGCGTTTCCGTTGGACCTTAGTCTACTGGTTGCGTTAATTAAAACGGTAACATTTACCAGTTTACAACAACAAAATTTGATATTTTGATATTGACCATTTTGTATGACGAGAACGATGTCGTTCTTAAATAATATCTATTATCAACAAAAATAAATAAAATAAAAATAAAAAATAAAATAAATAAATAAAATTCCCATGAATACACCCCTACCTGGTGTCGAAACGTGGTAAATTAATCGTTTTAAGCAATGGAACCAGTGGGCCGAGATCCATACATTAAAATTTATGTACGTTTTCTACCCACACAGTCATGTTTAACAATGGAAAACACGATGCTTAAGACTGACAACAAAATTAAGTATTGCGTGCAATTGTGAATACGACGGTCTATATAATACGATCAAGTATCATATGATAATGTCAGTTTGTAAAGCTGCTACACACTCTCAAAAATTTTGTAACATATGGCTGAAGAGCAGAATATTGTCTTTCTGACAGTCCCTGAAAGGGGTATTATCCTAACGAAGGCGAGATTTCAGTGTCAGCAAACACCAGCACCTTCGTCACCGAACAGCATGCAATAACATTAGTTGTGCTTCAGTATCACTGTCGATTCCATTTTAATAACACATGCAGTTTAAAATAAGTGATGTGATAACAAATGAAACGAAAGAAACGACAGAGAAACAGGCGAAAAGTGCCGTACACAACCGAAAAGCAGACGTCAGGAACCAACTTCTCTTGCTGCGGTGTATATTTACTTAGATTCGCGTTCAACTAGTCAGTTCAGTGTATTCATCCGCAGTGTAAATCCGCCACTCACTGCTTCTGTTTTGTTTTGATCGTACTCGCGGTTGGTAGTCCTACACTTCAGTTGCTCAGTGACCGGCGGCCAGTGCACACGTGACCAGCAGCAGCTCTACATTGTAAGGTAACCGGCGTCTTAATAGAAGCGACTTATTTACATTTCGTGTGTGCGCTTTCTCTTGCAGCTCTTTATACTTTAGTGTGCTCGCGTGTTTGTTTATTAAGAATCGCGTTTATTTGTCAGCTCAGTTACTGAATTTTTTTTATTTATTAGCTCGCGTATATATTTTTCAGATTCGCCGTTAATAAACAGTTCAGCGTTAGGTTTATACCTTGCAAAGCTCGTTGTTTATCAAACTACTGAGTCCTCTGACTTACTTGGAAGAAACAAAGGTTTTTAGAATGGCTAGGAACTGTGACTGCTGCGAACGGATGGAGGCAGAGTTGGTGACTCTTCGCTCGCAGCTTCAGGCGGCGTTGGCTACGCTGGCAACGCTTGAGACTGCGGTGGGTGGGCGCCGCTGTTGTGGGCCGCTCGCGGGGTTGCAGCAGACGCCCTGTGCGTCTGTTGTGCCCTCCGATCGGCCTGCGGCTGTGGCCAGCCCGCTCACTGCCCGCGAGGAGGTAGCCCCCCAATCCGTGGTGGATTGGGAGGTCCCCTCAGCGCGTGTCAGGCGGCGTAAGACTTCCCGGGGGACCGAAGTGGACGCCTCCCCGGTTAGTCTTGCCAACAGATTCGAGGCGCTGTCTGTGGCAGGGGATGTTCCTGATGCGGATGGTGTCGCTTGTCCTCTACTCGCCCCTCTGCCTTCAAGATCCGGGCACTCACAGAGGGTGGGTTTGTTGGTAGTTGGGAGCTCCAACGTTAGGCGGGTAATGGAGCCCCTTAGGAAAATGGCTACTAGGGAGGGGAAGAATTCCAATGTGCACTCCGTGTGCATACCGGGGGGAGTCATTCCGGATGTGAAACGGCTCCTTCCGGATGCCATGAAGAGCACAGGGTGCAGCCAACTGCAGGTGGTGGCTCATGTCGGGACCAATGATGTGTGTCGCTTTGGATCGGAAGAGATCCTCTCTGGTTTTGAGCGGCTATCAGAAGTGGTTAAGACTGCCAGTCTTGCTTGCAAGATGAAAGCGGAGCTCACCATATGCAGCATTGTCGACAGGACTGACTGCGGACCTTTGGTTCAGAGCCGAGTGGAGGGTCTGAATCAGAGGCTCAGACGGTTCTTCGACCGTGTCGGCTGCAGATTCGTCGACTTGCGCCAAAGGGTGGTGGGTTTTCGGGTTCCGCTAAATAGGTCAGGAGTCCACTACACTCAGGAAGCGGCTACACGGGTAGCGGGGGCTGTGGGGCGTGGACTGGGCGGTTTTTTAGGTTAGATGGCCTCGGGAATACACAAAATGGGTTTCAGTCTCAAAGGGGGCAGGTCAGACACGGGAAGAAAGTAGACATAAAAACTATTGGTGTAACAGTTGTAAATTGTCGTAGCTGTGTTGGGAAAATTCCAGAGCTCCAAGCGCTGATAGAAAGTACTGAGGCACAAATCGTTATAGGTTCTGAAAGCTGGCTGACGCCTGAGATAAATTCGGCCGAAATTTTTTCAAAGGGCCAAATGGTCTTCAGAAAGGATAGAATAAATAAAACAGGGGGTGGCGTGTTTATTGCTGTTACAAACGGTTTATCCTGCAACGAAATTGAGGCAGATACTTCCTGTGAATTGGTCTGGGTAGAGGTTATACCTGACCACCGAAATAAATTAATAATTGGATCTTTTTATCGGCCCCCTGACTCAGACGATGCGGTTGCAGAAATGTTCAAATAAAGCTTGAATCACACTTCAAATAGGTATCCGAAGCATACTGTTATAATCGGTGGCGACTTTAATTTACCCTCGATATGTTGGCATAATTACGTATTCAAAACCGGGGGCAAATATAAAACATCGTCCGAACTAGTTCTGAATGCTTTTTCTGAGAACTACTTCGAACAGTTAGTTCATGAACCCACTAGAATAGTACGTGGTTGCGAAAATACTCTTGATCTCCTAGCAACAAATAATCCCGAGATAGTAAAGAGCATCAAAACAGATACAGGGATTAGCGAACATCGAGTTGTAGTAGCGAGACTGAATATCGAAATTCCCAAATGCACCAAAAATAAACGAAAAATATATCTATTCAATAAAGCAGATAAAAATTCGCTTCACGCTTTCCTGAGTGATAGTCTCCAGTCCTTCAAAACTAAAAATGCGAGTGTAGATCAGTTGTGGCTTACTTTCAAAGACATAATATCAGCAGCAATCGAGAGATTTATACCAAATAAATTAATAAAAGAGGGGACTGACCCCCCGTGGTACACAAAACAGGTCAGATCACTGTTGTAGAAACAAAGAAAAACGCATGCAAAATTTAAAAAGACACAGAATCCGCAAGACTGGCAATCTTTTATTGAAACTCGCAACCTAGCGCGGACTTCAATGCGAGAATCTTATAGTTGTTTCCACAACGAAATCCTGTCTCGTAATCTTGCAGAAAATCCAAAGAAATTCTGGTCATATGTGAAGTACACTAGCGGCAAAACACAAACAATACCTTCACTACGCGATAGCAATGGTAATACTACCGACGACAGTACTGCTAAGACAGAATTACTAAGCACAGCTTTCCGAAATTCTTTCACCAAAGAAGACGAAGTGAACACTCCAGTATTCAATCCAAGAACAGCTGCCAGCATGCGAAACTTAGAAGTAGATGTTCCTGGAGTAGTAAAACAACTTAAGTCACTAAACAAAAATAAATCTTCCGGGCCAGATTGTATACCAACTAGATTCCTCTCAGAGTATGCTGATGCAATAGCTCCGTACTTAGCTATAATTTACAACCGATCACTCAGCGAAAGATCCGTACCCAAAGACTGGAATGTTGCCCAAATTACTCCAATATTCAAGAAAGGCAATAGGAGTGATCCCCAAAATTACAGGCCTATCTCATTGACGTCGATTTGCAGTAGGATTTTGGAACATATACTTTGTTCGAATATTATGTACTACCTTGAAGAGAACGACCTATTAACCAATAGTCAGCACGGATTCAGAAAGTATCGCTCTTGCGAAACACAGCTTGCCCTTTATTCACATGAAGTGTTAAGTGCCATCGACAAGGGATCTCAAATCGATTCCATATTTCTGGATTTCCGGAAGGCTTTTGATACTGTACCCCACAAGCGGCTTCTAATGAAATTGCGTGCTTATGGAATATCTCCCCAATTGTGCGATTGGATTCACGATTTCCTATCAGAAAGGACACAGTTCGTTGTAATTGACGGTAAGTCATCGAGTAAAACAGAAGTGATATCTGGCGTTCCACAGGGAAACGTTATAGGTCCCCTAGTCTTCCTCGTGTTTATAAACGATTTAGGAGATAATCTGAATAGCTCCCTTAGACTGTTCGCGAATGAAGCTGTCGTTTATCGGTTAGTGAAGTCAACAGAGGATCAAAAGCAACTGCAAAGCGATTTAGACAAAATTTCTACTTGGTGAAAAAATTGGCAATTGACACTAAATAAAGAAAAGTGTGAAGTAATACACATGCCCACTAAAAGAAATCCGCTGAACTTCAATTACGCGATAAATCAGTCAAACCTTAAGGTCGTAAATTCTACCAAATACCTAGGAGTTACAATTACGAACAACTTTGACTGGAGAGAACACATAGAAAATATTGTGGGGAAGGCGAACCAAAGGTTACGTTTCATTGGCAGAACGCTTAGACGATGCATCAGCTCCACCAAAGAGACTGCCTACATCACACTTGTGCGTCCTCTCTTGAAGTACTGTTGCCCCTTGTGGGACCCTCACCAGGTGGGACTGACGGAAGATATTGAGAAGGTTCAGAGAAGGGCAGCTCGTTTTGTTTTATCACGTTACGGGGGGGGGGGGGAAGCGTCACGGAAATGTTGAACGAATTGGGGTGGAAATCATTAAAAGAAAGACGTTATTCATTGCGGCGTGATCTGTTTGCGAAGTTTCAATCACCGACTTTTAGTTCTGAATGTGAAAATATTTTGCTAGCACCCACCTACTTAGGGAGACATGACCATCCCAATAAAATAAGAGAAATCAGATCGAAAACGGAACGATTTAGGTGTTCTTTCTTCCCGCGCGCTATTAGAGAATGGAACGGTAGAGAAAAGTTATGAACCCTCTGACAGGCACTTAAATGTGATTTGCAGAGTATCTATGTAGATGTAGATGAACCAACTCCAGCCAACAAGACGGAGACACAGCAGGGAGATGTAAAGAGGAGACAGCAACACCGTGAGTAGACGGAATATCATATAAAAACACATAGGCCTAACGTGCACAAAGTTCTTTAAAAACTGGATTTAGTCTGTGTATACAAAACAAATTTTACAAACCTTTGTATCATTTACAGACCACAGAAGATGCTTTTGAAATAGAAAGCTAAATGCGTCAGGTGTAAAGTAAATTCTCAACTGCAGTCAACACAAGACGGAATAACTCTTATAGTCAACTAGCTTAATTCTCGCTGCTTCGCATGCGTAGACTGGATGGTCTGCATTGGTTGTTTCTTCTAAATATAAATTTTCATAGATTTAGCTTTAAAAACGCTAAGTCGGTAACTTTCAACTGTCATATCTTCCACCCCCTTATCGTTAACAACCCTCTCCCACGATAGTGCACATCGGGTGACTGATACCTACTACCACATATAAACGCTATTCGTTTACGATGTGTAGTTTTGGCTGCAGAGTGAAATATAGGCACAAACACCTCAATTTTTATATATAATAGAAGAGTACTAACCCAGCGGAATAGTATTAATCTGTTGCGATACTGTCCGCTAAACCAAAGTAACTTATGATTTACGAACTTTCCGTCACAGACATACATTAAACGTATGTCTAGATTCTGTGTATTGCAGTGAGCTCAAAGATAATATGGAGATGGTACTGTGTATTATGAAACCGTGACGCTCGATGTATATTTGTCTCTCTAATCCAGTTGTCAGTATTTTGATCCTAAGCACTACAGTTGTCTTTCCAATGTTTACGTTGAGATCATTGGTATATTACCAGTGTAGTTAATGCTCAGTTAATGTACATCTGGGTTTCCTAGTGTTTTATCTTTGAGTTTTTTGTCTTTGAGCATCTGTTGATCGTCGTATTGCTCCACATTTCACGTATTTTTGTTCGCTCACACTCACCTACCGCCACACCCCGCGACCATAGTGCACACCGAGAACCTAAAGGCTTCTCTCATGCATAACCGCCATTGGTCTGCAGTGATTAGTTTTGGCTACCAAGTGAAATATACAGACACACGTCCCACGTTCCATTATTATACATGTATATTTATTTTTAACAGCTGCTGCGGAAGATGTCCACACAACCAAACAGAGTAATATCTAGTGCTTTTGGAGGGTGGCTGGTTGTATGTGAGGTATTGTCTATTTACCCTAATCTTTCCGGACTGTCCATTCGCAGAATTAGAATAAAAAAATCTGTGACCCTCCCCTGAATTTATATAACGTATTATTCTGCCATCTCCTGCTCGATCGTCGGGAAACTGAAGCTGAAATACAATTGAAATGAGAGGGAATCTCAGGTCTGGGCTGCTGTCCTTTGCTCGATGAGCGGACGACGCAGAGCGCGGGGCCATTAAAATGCTAATGTCGTCTGAATCCCGGCTCATCCTGATTAAAGATCCTATCTCTGGCGCGCTGCCCTTCCGCAGCTCATTGAATCTAAATGAGAAGTGACATCGAGAGGAAGTGCTCAGACCTATAAAAATTTTTTATACCAGCCATTATATCAGATATTACGAATGAAAAAGCCACCCGTCAATTGGTTTACACCACTTCAGATTACTTGTATTAGGCTATTGTGAATGGCTTCCTGTTATGCAGGGTTGTACAGAAGATATTTTCTCTTGACAGGCGTCTGCTCATCAAACATTGTGTGTCGTTTTGGATTCTACGGTGGCTCTTTTATATTATGCCTGCGCAGTCCCATCTGTTGCACTGGGAGATCCGAATATTGCCAACTTTGAGGGCACCATATTGCCGAAGTAAGTCTGGCAGCAGATTCATGTCGCTGTATAAGCTAGCGGCCGGGTTTCATTGCTACTGGTTGCAGTTATGTTGCGAGATGGAATTCAACAATATTACAGTTACAACAATGGTATTAATTAGTTATATTTATTACAAGAAAATATGCTGGACTCACTATTATCGCAGTAGGTGCTGGAAATGATTTCCTCTTTCTAGAAGGAATAGTTCAACACGTTTACATTTATTTTCGAATACCTTTACCAGTGTTTCACGTGTAATCGAACGCAGATAATAGTTGTCGCTGTTTTAACATCATGTGTTGTCTTTTCGTTATTTTGATAAAAAGAAGTTTTAGCCGCACTACAAAGAAAATGGGAGCGATGGGGCCAGAGGACTTTTGTAATCATAGTCTCCAAAGATTTGATCTAAAAGTCGTAGGGATTGGTGTGCTGTATGAGCAGTAGCGATCTCCTGCCGCAAAAATGAATGATTCATCTCATCTTCATTCGGCAGCGCGGTAAATGGAAAAATTATCTGGGAACAATAGATTTCGAAGGTGCCGGTAATTTCGAAAAATATCGGCGCTAGAATTCCCGCTCGTGTTATGGCAACCCACACTCCGATTTTTTCTGCGTGCTATGGCGTTTCTCTTAAGGCGTGTGCATTTTCGAATGACCAAATATTTAAATTTTTAAAATTAAATTTTTAAAATTAACGTAGCCAGGTAGTTGAAATCATTCTTCATCAGAGAAAATGTTCGATCTAAAACACCAACTCTATGACTGTTAATAAATAGCTGAAACCATTCACAATATGCTGTTCTTTTCGTATGGTCCACACAATGTAACTGTTGCACTACAGTAGTTTTATACGGATACAGCCCCAGTTTTTTTTTATTAAGGCTCTATGTGCTGTCGTACGAGAGACTTTAACCTCTTGTAGGCCTAATAATTTCCTTACTGATTCTGTCCGCAACATGATGTCCGAAATGTCCTCGAGCTTCCGTTCTGTCAAAACCGTGAGTCTACCAGTTCGTGGTGCATCAAGAACGGACCTGTTGCCCGGAATTTGCGAATTAAATCACGTAAAGTGTCTCGATGTGGAGATCTGGACATAGGAAACCACAATCCAAATTGTCGTCTCACATGTTCCGTGAAGTTTCCTCCTGCCCAGAAAACCTCTCCCACTAAAGGGGCTCTCTCTGCAATAGTAAGAATTCTCATTATAAGCGGCGTATACAAGAATAAGACAATAACACGAGTAACAGCTGTAGCACACACGCAACCATACGCCCACCCTACCACCACTGCAGCTCCACGGAACACGTGCAGGTGCGCTTTGTCAGTGCTGCCAACCTTGTACGCCCCACAAAGCGAGACACGCAGAGATCGCCACTGTGGGGAGACTTTGCCAGCACACTTTACTTGCTGTTGTGCAACGACAATGCAATGTTATCTTGAAGTGAAGTTAGTCAAAATAGTTGATGCAAGGCACCAAAACGATGATATAGACATCGCTGTCATTAATTAATCTCATACGAGGAAAATTCAAAATGTACTTTCCCTAGGTTTTCATCCTTTTCCAACAAAGCTAACGTTGTTATACGAAATATAGACTGGTCAGATTGTTGGATCAGCTTTTGTATTCTTGTGTCGTAGAAGTGTGCTATGTGTGAATGGAACCACCATGTAAGTCGATTCGGTTTTTTGTACTTGTCAAAACCCTATAGGCTGAATGATCAGATAGCTCTGTGTCTGTTATCAATAAACTTTTTATGTAACAGTGTTGTCCTTTTTTTAATAATAAAAAAAGCAACTACATTCCATTACCTCATCCGACCTTCTTGATTTTATTCAATGAATTGTACGAGTATTCCTGTGCCTGTGTTTCTTGTGGAATGGGTTCGCCATGTACCAAACACATGTAATTGTATTCCTTTGAATGAAATGTTCGCCAGATTTGTTCGCAGTGAAATCTTAGTATCTGCATAGATATCGAAAGTAAATCACTCTCTCTGGTTTAATGAACATCTAACAAAGAAGAGAATAAGATAGCATCTCTTTTTTTGGTTAAGCAGGTAGCATGAAATCACACAATATTAAATTAGAAAGCCTGTATTTTACAGCAGTAATTGAAAATATAAGCCATTGTACAATTCCCTTTGCATTAAATTATATGGGGTCAGATCAACCGCCGGCTGCAGTGGCCGAGCGATCTGCGGCGCGCCAGTCACAGTCTGCACGGCCGCTACGATTGGGGGTTCGAATCCCCCCTCGGGCAGATTGGGGGTTCGAATCCCCCCCTCGGGCATGGATGTTTGTGTCGTGTTTAGTATAAGTAGTTTGTAAGTTTAGGGACTGATGACCCCGCAGTTAAGTCCCTTAAGCTTAAGAAAGATTTGAACATTTGATTTGATCAGATCAACCACTTATTGATCTGGCGCTTTTATTTGAATTCGGACGGAAGTATCCTCTAAAATTAACAGTTTCTATCAAGGTATATGTAAAGCTGAACAGGTCTATGTCCATCAGAAATAAGTAAAAGGTACTGCGTTTACATAGATACAATGATCCTTTATTATATAACTTCGCAATAACAGGACAAACACTGAACCAAACATAAAATATCTGGGAGTAGACATAAGGGAAATAGGACGACCATCTAAAGGCAATCGCGGGTAAGACAGAGTTTCCTTGGAAGAACCCTAGGAAGTGTAGACCTTCAACAAATGAAGTAGGTTGCAAAATTCTCCTTCAGTCAGTGCTTGAGTGTTACTCATCCGTCTGGGATCCGTATCTGGTAGGGTCAATAGAAGACATACAGAAGACCCACCAGACATCAGCACTGTTCATTACAGGCTCATTCAGTTAGTGCGAAAGCGTCACAGGTTAGGAGACTCCAGTAGTAGATGCCAGATTCATTGGGAGAATTCTAAGGAGATGCAGTCCGAAAACAAAGGAAGTAGGTTACAGTACACTTGTTCGCCCACAGCTTGAATACTGCTTGCCAGGTGGGATTGATAGAGGAAGTGGAGAAGATCCGATGGAGAGCAGCGCGCTTCGTTACAGGATCATTTGGTAATCGTGAAAGCGTTACGGAGATGATCACTAAACTCCTGTGGAAGACTCTGCTGGAGATACGCTCTGTCGCTCGGTACGGACATTTGTCAAAGTTTCGAGAACTTACCTTTACTGAGGACTCTGGCAGTATATTGCTCCCTCCTACGTAAATCTCTCGAACAGATCGTGAGGATAAAATCAGAGAGATTAGAGCCCAGACAGAGGCATACCGTCAATCCTTCTTTCCGCGAACAGTACGTGACTGGAATAGGAGGGAAAATCGATAGTGGTACTCAAGGTACCCTCCGCCACACACCGTCGGCTTGCGGAGTATGGTTGTAGATGTAGATGTAGACGTTGGAAGAGAGACTTCTGTACCGCTGTACTGGCTTCTGTCAAACTTCCGAGAGCATACGTTTCATGTAGAGTCAACCAGTATATTACTTCCTCCTATGTATATCTCGCGAAGCGAAAACAAGGATGAGATCAGAAAGATTAGACCCACACGCATACAGGCAATCGTTTTTCACGTGAACCATACTCGACTGATGGGAGGAAGTGAGAATGGTAAACGATGTATGAGGGTTGGAACTTAAATAGTGGCAACTATTTATTCACAGACGATATAAAAGCGTTACAAGTTTGCACATGTTACTGTTCTTCAAAGTAGTCACAACCGTTGTGTAGAACCACCATCACCGGCGCTCTCGTGCGACGTCACGCAGCGTAGGTCACGATCGCGTAGCTCACTGGCTGTGCACTAGGCCCCAACCCACCAGGCTCTAGCGGCCAGACACTCATCTACTAGCAGCGGCCTACTAGGCGTGACGTCACACGAGAGCCTTTAGGTGGTGTTGGTAGAACCCGTTGCCAGCGATGTGGAACTCGTATACTGTTAGCAGACCCTGATGTGTTGATGGTCCAAACGGAGTCTGTTGAATCTCTGCAACAGTTCTGAAGCAAATAGCACGAAGTGCTTGCTTCATCTTCGCAATCAAATCAAAGTCACAAGGACTTACGTGAGGGGAGTATGGTGGATGGTACAGTACTTCCCAGTGCCATCGATTGAACAATGCAGCAACAGCTTGCGCTGTATGCGCCCGTGTATTGTTGTGGAAAATTATGGTGGGGTTGTGCAGAGAGTGTTACCGCTTCTTTTGCAAGGCTAGTCGCAGCTGATGCTCCAAAAACTAACAGTAATACTGATCATAGACGGTCTGCCGTGGGTAACGTAATGCTTTAGTATAATGTCATCACAGTCGTACACAAAATCTCAATAACGTTCACCATACGGGGCTCTGACGCACTTTCGGCTTTCACGGCAACTCATAATGACGCCATTCGTACAACATGGCCCATGTCTCATCCAGTGTTACGATACGCCGTAAGAGAGCCTCTCCTTCGCGCTCATAGCGCTCCAAGTGCGTCGTAACGCATCCTTTTCTGCATTTCCATCAATTCATGCGGAACCCATCGTGATGCTGTTTTTCACATGCTCAGGCGGTCCTTCAGGAAGGACTAATCCGGTTTAGTGGGCGAGCTCACGAATCGTCTGGCATCGATCACTGTCCACTAACGCGGCAACAGTATGCACTTCTTCTTTAGAGAAGCTAGGACTACCTGCCCGTTGCATGTGTGCCACAGTTTGCTGACCTTCGTTGAAGGCTTTCAGCCAATGTGCCACTATTCTGCACGGCAATTCGGACTCCCCACACGCCTCTTGAAGACCTTGATGAATCTGCAGTGCTGTACGACCTCTGGCACATTCAGTCTTGATCCAACGCCGTTGTTCCCGCTTCGAAAACCCTAGACCGTACGCTTACAAGTGACTCTTATTCCTGGTTTCTACATGTACGTAGATACTCTGCAAATCGCATTTAAGTGCCTAACAGAGTGATAATTAACCACTTTCATAACCTCTCTCTACCGTTCCATTCTCTAAAAGCGCGCGGGAAGAAAGAACACCTAAATCGTTTCGTTCTCGATCTGATTTCTCTTATTTTATTGGGATGATAATGTCTTCCTATGTAGGTGGGTGCTACCAAAATATTTTCACATTCAGAAGTCGCTGATTGAAAATTCGCAAACAGATCTCGCCGCAACGAATAACCTTCTTCTTTTAATGCCGGCCGTGGTGGCCGAGGGGACTGAGGCGCTTCAGTCATGGTCTGCACGGTCACTACGGTCGGGGATTCGAATCCCCCCTCGGGCATGGATGTTTGTGCCGTCCTTAGTTGTAGGTAGTTCATAAGTAGTTTGTAAGTTTAGGGACTGATGACCCCGTAGTTAAGTCCCTTAAGCTTAACAAACATTTGAACATTTCTTCTTTTAATGATTTGCACCTCAAATCGTGCAACATTTCCGTGACGTTTTCCCCCTATAACGTGATAAAACAAAACGAGCAGCCCTTCTCTGAACCTTCTCAATGTCTTCCGTCAGTCCCACCTGGTGAGGCTCCCACAAGGGGCAACAGTACTCCAGGATAGGACGCACAAGTGTGATGTAGGTAGTCTCTTTGGTGGTGCTGTTGCATCTTCGAAGCTTTCTACCAACGAAAAGTAACATTTTCTTCGCCTTCCCCACAATATTTTTTATATGTTCTCTCCACTCTAAGTTGTTCGTAATTGTAACTCCAAGGTATTTGGTAGAATTGTAACGCCTAGGTATTTCGTAGACTTTACGACCTTAAGCTTTGACTGGTTTATCGTGTAATTGAAATTGAGCGGATTTCTTCTGTTGACTTCACTAACCGATAAACGAAGCACCATCCGCGAACATGTTGTCTCCTAAATCGTTTATAAGCACAACGAATAGTAGGGGACCTGGGAAACGGCAGATATCGCTTCTGTTTTACTCGATGACTTACCGTCAATTATTACGAACTGTGTCCTTTCTGATAGGAATCGCGAATCCAGTCGCCCAGTTGGGGCGATATTCCATAAGCACGCAATTTCATTAGAAGCCGCTTGAGAGTTACAGTGTCAAAAGCCTTTCGGAAATCCAGAAATATGGAATCGATTTGAGATCCCTTGTCGGTGGCACTTATCACTTCATATGAGTAAAGGGCAAGCTGTGTTTCACAAGAGCGATACTTTCTGAATCCGCGTTGGCTATTGGTTAATAGGTCGTGCTCTTCGAGGTAGTTCATAAGGCTCGAACAAAGTGTATGTTACAAAATGCTACTGCAAAATGACGTCAATGAGATAGGCCTGTAATTTTGGGGATCACTCCTACTGCCTTTCTTGAATATTGGAGTAACTTGGGCAACTTTCCAGTCTTTGGGTATGGATCTTTCTCTGAGTGATCGGTTGTAAATGTAGCGGAGCTATTGCATCAGCATACTCTGAGAGGAATATATTTGCTATATAATCTGGCCCGGATGATTTGTTTTTGTTTAGTGACTTTAGTTGTTTCACAGCTCCAGAGAAATCTAAATTTCGCATGCTGGCAGCTGTTCGTGGTTCGAATTGTGCGTTCGTCGGTGACGTGGGACGGGCCTGTCCATTTGCTCGGAAGTGAGGTAGGTATGTCAACAACGTGTGCTATCAGATTCCATTGCATAGTGTCACCACAGCAGTGTTGCCAGTAAGTTCCAACCCTGGTAAATTGGTCATTTTGGTTTTCTCTTCCCCGATATCCTCCAGTTACTTCAGCAGTCTGAATAAGGCGGGCTTCCCGGAATGAATCGACTGTCCTCTATCCCCTCCGTGTTGGACATTGCAGGCTGACCTATGGATTTCTTTTACGCGATGACAATCCATCGCATGGTGGTTGTGGAGCCGTACAATCCGTGGCTCATATTCTGGTTTAATGTCCTCTCCATTTGACACTTCGTGGCGACTATGTCCTACCGCCTTCGTCGCCTCTAGTTTTGTCGGATGACCCATGGATGATTGATCGTGCCCTTGCCTTCCTCCGTAAAGGTAGATTTTATTGTCAGCTCTAGGACTCGCTTGGTCATGGTGAGTGGGTTTGCGACTCTTTGCTGTTTGCAGGATTTAGAGCCTTCTCCCCCCCCCCCCCCGCCTCCAGTCGCCCACTATTTCTTTTACTTTTTAACGTCGTTTTATTTCTCCCTACTGTGATCTGTTGACCACTGTACCGTTTGTAACTTGTGGTTTAGAAGGTTGTGGTCGCTTCTGGAGCTATGGTTGTGGACACTCTAGCTTTCGCTGCCCTAAGTTGGTTTTAGTCTTAATTCCTTCCGGTTTTTTTTTTTTTTTTTTTTTTTTTTTCCTGTTGGAATGGTCTTTTAGCTTTCCCACATTTTTCGTTGGGTTCTTACAATTCGGAGTTACAGGGTCTGATGACCTAGTTGTTTGGTCCCTCATTTCCATCAACACACACACACACACACACACACACCCTAGTCGGCGTTTGCAGGCCGGCTGCAAACCCAGCCGCTGTCGGCGAAGTTCGGTCCACTCGGGGGCGGTCGGTGCGTAACAGCCCGGGCGTTTCGGAAGAGATAAATAGAATTTCTAACAGTATACAGAAGGTTGGATGGAAAAGCTGGTAGAAGCTGACCTCGGGGAAGATCAGTTTGGGTTCAGGAGAAATGTAGGGACAGGGGAGGCAATATTCACTTTACGGCTTATCCTAGAAGATAGATTAAGGAAAGGCAAACTTACATTTCTAGCTTTTGTAGGTTTGGAGAAGGCTTTGGACAATGTTGATTGGAATAAACTCTTTACAGTTCTGAAGCAAGCAGGAGTAAAATATAGGGACCGTAAGGTTATTTACAACTTGTACAAAACCAGACAGCGGTTGTCAGAGTTGAAGGGCATGAAAGGGATGCAGTGGTTGGAAAGGGAATAAGACAGGGTTGTAGTCTTTCTCCATTGTTATTCAATTTGTACATTGAGCAATCTGTAAAGGAAAGCAAGGAGAAATTTGGAGTAGGAATTAAAGTTCAGTGTGAAGAATTAAAAACATTGCGTTTTGCCGACGACATAGTAATTCTGTCAGATACAGCAAAGGACCTGGAATAGCAATTGAACGGAATGGACAGTGTGCTGAAAGGTGCGTATAAGATGAACATTAACAAGAGCAAAACTAGGGTAATGGAGTGCAGTGTAAGAAAATCAGGTGATGCTGAAGGAATTAGATTAGGTAACGAAACAATGAAGGTGGTAGATGAGTTTTGTTACTTGGGCAGTAAAATAACTAATGATGGTCGAAGTACAGAGGATATAAAATGAAGAATAGCAATGGGTAGAAAGGCGTTCTTGAAAAAGAGAAATTTGTTAACCTCGAATATTGATTTAAGCCTAAGGAAGTCCTTTCTGAAGGCATTTGTGTAGAGTGTTGCCTTGTATGGGAGTGAGACATGGACGATAAAGAGTGTGGACAGGAAGAGGATAGAGGCTTTTGAAATATGGTGCTACAGAAGAATGCTGAAGATTATGTGGGTGGATCGCGTAACTAATGAGGAGGTACTGAACAGAATTGGGGAGAAAAGAAATTTCTGGCATACCTTGACTAAAAGAAGGGATAGATTGGTAGGACACGTCCTTAGACATCAAGGAATTGTGAATTTAGCGTTGGAGGGAAGTGTGTGGGGAAAAAATCGCAGGGGAAGACCAAGAGATGGATACAGTAAGCAGATTCAGACACATGTAGGTTGCCGTTCTTATGTGGAAATGAAGAGGCTTGCTCAGGATAGGGTATTGTGGAGAGCTGCATCAAACCAGTCTCCGAACTAAAGACCACAACAACAACAGTAAATGGAGTTTAAAAATATTGTCATTCCTGGGGGGTAGCGCAAACCTGCAAACGTATGCAGGAGCCGCCCCTGTTATAATTGCGTCTTCTTCCGTGAAAGTAGACAAACAGCCCGGCTCTTCTAGGGGACGCGCACCTGCCAGTAATCTGTCGCCACCCTGCCGCCGGCACGCCATTACTGGCGGTTTCGCAGCTGCGCTGTTTCCCCTTGGTTCTGCGTGAATAGCGGAGACCCGGTAAGCCACGTCTCCCCGGGCATTGTCTCCGGCGCTCACCTGGGTGCTCCCAGACTGTCGCGGCGACTGCTCGCTCCCCCATTGTCTCCCCCTCACCCCCCTCCACCCTCTCTACAACCACTTCCCCCTCCCCTACTCCCTACTGTGCAAACAGTCGCCCTGCTCCACCACAGAGCGCGCAACCCATTTATCGCTATTGTGCCGCCACAGGGACAGATATCTCCTCAATGGGACGGGCAAAGCTCTGTAACGTGGCGGCCATTTTAGACTCATTAGTGCACAGTGTACAGCGTCGATGATCAGCTGTTGCATCCAACGAAACTGAGCACTCACACACCTACAATAAAGAAGTACATACGTCTATGTCCGCAGGAAGCTTTATCGAACTTCGTTAACCCTTCATTTCATTTATATATTTTATGGCCTTCATTGGACCACTTTAGTCAATATTACAAAGGTTATTACAATTTGTTGTTATGCATTAACACAGTTTAGTTCAAAACTAAACATGACAATTTAATAATACAGTGGTTAATTTATTTATTACTTTTTTTATTTATTTCTTTTATGGTCAACATACATATAATGAATTAGGTTCTTCTGTTATTTTTTATTTTTATTTTTATTTTTTTTTTGTTGGCCCAATACTTTTTCATTCTTTCAGATCGTGCCCTTCTCTCCTCATCCGAAATCACCCTTCCCAGTCTCTGTTTGTTAATTTTTTTTGGTAGTGTGACGTGTTTGTCCTGAAGTATCTTGAGTGTGTCTGTCTTGTTTTTTAAATCTTCCATCGTTATCTGTAGTTTCATCATGTCTTCCTTGATTTCTGTGATCCATCTTATGTTGCTTTTGCTGTTCCATAACTTTTCAATTATCTTCCTGCTGATTCTATTTTCTGGTGTTCTCATCAAATGTCCTAGGGAAGAGATCCGTTTCTTTTTCATTGTGCTTGTCACTGGTTCTACTTATTTATAGTTTCATTTGAATCTATTCTCCAAATCCCGTCTTTTTGGTATTTTTTTTTATTTATGCAAGTTCTGACTATCCTCCTTTCTATTTTGAGTAGCCTGTCTATTGCTACAGTGTTGGTTTTTTTAAATATAGTTTCGCTAGCATATGTTATTTGTGGCTGTGTGACTGTTTTGTAGTGTTTCAGTTTTGTGGCTATTGAGAGGCATTTTTTATTAATTGTGTTCTTGGTAACAAGGTGTATTTTAATAAGTTTATTTATTCTACTCTGCCATGATGTTTTCTCGTTCAAGTTATGGGTTATTATTTCTCCCAAGTATTTAAACTTTTCAACAATTTTTTTGTTATGTACTCCAGTTCTAATTTTGTTTGCCAGTGGCAGTTCTGTTACCATTATTTCAGTTTTTTCAAAAGATATTTTAAGGCCAATACACTGGGCTATTTCCTGTAATGATCGTATTTGTTGTTTGGTTTCTTGAATGTTGTTTGCAAGAAGGGGGAGGTCGTCAGCAAAGCTTAAACAGTTCAACTTGATGTTATCTTTTTGTGTTCCAACTTTAATATTCTTTGGATTGGCCTTATACCGTTCCCTCATTATGTATTCAAGGGCACAATTAAAAAGAAGGGGTGACAGAAAATCTCCCTGCCTTAGACCAGTTTTTATCATGAATGATCTTGAAAGTTCCCCTCTGAACTCAATTTTTGAATTTGTGTTTGTCAAGGTAAGTTCTATCAGTCTGATTAATTTTTTGTGGAGTCCGAAATGTCTCAAAATTTTTAACAATGAGGGTCTATGGATAGAATCATAGGCTTTCTTAAAATCTATAAATGTAATTGAGAGAGGCTTGTTTCTTTTGCAGTAATAAGCCATGATTAATTTAAAGTAATTATTTGCTCAGCATAGCTCCTCCAAGGTCTGAAGCCTCCTTAATATTCCCCCAGTTCCCTAACCAGTTGTTCTCTGATCCTGTTGTGTAAAATCTTGGAAAAAATCTTGTAGGTGCAATCTAAGAGCGAGATTCCTCTATAGGTATCTGGATCACTTTTGTCTCCTTTCTTATGAAGTGGGGTAATTATAGCTGTGGTCCATTCTTCTGGGAATTTTTTTGTTGTCCAAATTTTTTGTAAAATAGTATGTAGAGACCTCCGAGTTGTTGTGCCAGCATACTTCCACATTTTCGCAAACACTTGATTTTCACCACATGCTTTGTAGTTTCTCATTTCTTTAAGTGCAGTTTCTATTTCTTGTACTGTAGGTGGGCTTATATTTTCTGGTTTGGTTGTTACAGGGGTGCTTGCGTCTATTGTTAAAAGTTTTCCAGGTTCATCACAGTTCAAGAGCTTGCTGAATGCTTCTGCCATGATTTCTGCATTTTCCTTGTTAACCTTTAATGCATAGATTAGCTGAATACCTTTATTTTTTTGATTATCTCTCAAACTGATCAACATTTTGTGGATTTTATCCATTATGGATGTTGAAGAACTCCGTGACTGTTCCTTATAGTTTGTGGAAATAAAAACCCCTACCAGTCACAATTATTGGTGGTTTATTAAAACACTACCGGTTTCGGTCTTGTGCCCATCTTCAGGTTTTTACATTCAGTGTTGTTGACTGTTTAAAGAAAACGTAAATTACATTGTGCTTAACATACAGGTATACATATACAATTATCATATAGATGTACATATACATAAAACAAGTATGGTATGTGGTGGAGTGATTTGGGTTATATCTTGAGCTAAGTTCTTTGACCATAACATATGCCTGAATGAAAACATTGCGAGTTGTGAGTGACTGCTATCAACAGTTATAAAGTGTACTGTGTATTGTGAGTGACTACTGATCAACAGTTATAAAGTGTATTGTGCAAAACCCTTGACATGGAAGTGCAAATTAGCATTATGTTGCTGTTACTGCATTATTCTCAACCGATATCCATGAGAAATGTACGAACAAGAACTGGATACCCTACTTATATGTGAGTACACTTATAACCTTAACACAAATCACTCTAACACATACCATACTTGTTTTATGTATATTTATATCTATAAGATAATTGTATATGTATATCTATATGTTAAACAGTCAACAACACTAAATGTAAACACCTGAAGATGGGCACAAGCCCGAAACTGGTAGTGTTTTAATAAACCACCAATAATTGTGACTATAGCGGATTTTATTTCCACAACCTGATCAACATTTTACCACAAATTCATTTGTAGCTGCTTCTATAGATAGTGTTACACATACAAGTAGCTTGTCCTAGCAATTATAAATTCAAGAGTGCTACTGAATCAGTTATACAGCTGCAATGAATTATTCCTAACATGTGCGTTTGTTTAATTTAGTATTTATCCTTTGCCATTTAAAAGTAGTCAATCTCATACTACTGTTGGATTATGAGTTACTTTCTGGAAAGATTAAAGGCATAATAGTGACATTTACTGCATCGGGTACATCATGGAAGCACTATCTATCTGACCAGCTATGAACTTTTTGTTACTACAAGTACATATAATTTTAAGGAATTTCTTCAGAAACGTTTCAAATATTCGTAGAGCTTAAGGGACTTAACTACGGGGTCATCAGTACCTAGCCGCGGTGGAGTGGACAAGTGGTCTAAAGAGCCATGCTGCGGAGCGCGCGGTTGCTGGCCGTAGGAGGTTCTAGTCCTCCCTCGGACATGGGTGTTTCTGTCCTCTTTACGTTTAAGATATTTTGAGTAGTTTGTAAGCCTAGGGACTGATAGCCACAGACGTTGTGTCCCGTAAGATTTACAAACATTTGAACCTTTCATCAGGCCCTAAACTTACAAACTACTTATGAAGTAGCTTATACTAAAG
Source organism: Locusta migratoria (assembly GCA_026315105.1). NCBI lineage: Eukaryota > Metazoa > Arthropoda > Insecta > Orthoptera > Acrididae > Locusta > Locusta migratoria. The sequence continues at coordinate 15,058,538 of CM048747.1, read as the reverse complement.
ACGGCACAAACATCCATGCCCAACATTCGAACCTCCGACGGGGAACGGCCTCGCGCATCGTAGCATAGCGCCTCAATGCGCTCCGCCGCGGCAGGAATTTCATTTTCATTATTTTTCTCGGTGTATATACGCACATTAATGCTGATACTTTTTATGGCTTCAAATAAAAAGTCATTCATTAGAGGGTTAAATCCTAAATCAGGCTCATTTGGGAAATAATATCCATGGACAATGTCGATCAGGAAAACGCAATCACCATGCAACACAATCTACAGATTTTTCTCCAGGACAATAATGACCATCATTATTTAGACTGCTTATGCCTTTCAGGTTTTGAGCTAGACGGAAGGTGACTCTAACATTTTTATCTCGTCTGTCGTTAAGCGTGTTACTTCAAAATTATTTTTGACCGAATCCAAATAATGTCTCCTTGGTCTACTTAGCGACTTCCTACCCTCTACTGCCGAATCCATGAGGTAACCATTTTCCTCCCATGCGTATAGCACGACCCCACCACTCGCTCTAACTGCTTCATGTACGGTATACAATTCTATTTTTTGTTTGGTTAGCTTATTATGGATAGGCCCCTGTCATTGGTCCAACTATTAGTACATCCAGTCAAACCTATCATGTCTGCAACATCAACGTTGTTAATAAGGTAACCTGTATCCTCCAAGCTTTCGCTCCCATACAACAAAGTTGGTCGAAAGACTCAACAGTGCACTACTAAGTTGGTCTTGGTACAGGCTTCCTTCTTGCAGAAGAGAGTAGCTCGTGGCTGACCGCCCACTGCATTTTAACTATACTTTTAATCATGTTCTTTCGCTATGTTGCCGTCGTAAGTTTTGTGTCCCGACTTCGTCGCCGCTTTTGTGTCCCAGCCTCGTCGTAGGTGTCGGTGGCCGAGTGGAATGAGACCGACACGCTGGTGCAGGTACGGAGGGGAGCAGCCAGAAACTATAAACACTCGAGTAAATTAGAAAGAGATATATTGCACAGAATGTAACAATACTTAACTTTTACATAGTGCTGCAGAATGTTGATACATAGTTGTTAGAGGCCTGCCTAGTGCCTGTACAATAGCAAAGTCTTCACTGGTGCCTATCTGATTACGAAAGTTCTAACTCGTTGCTATCTCAGTCCGAAGTGCGAAGTGCGAAGTGCGAAGTGCGAAGTGCGAAGTGCGAAGTGCGAAGTGCCCGATGTCATTCAGTGGTGGCCACGAGCGGCGTTGTACCAGAGGGCGCTCGTGGCTGTCGTCAGAAGAACGCCGCGCCGTGCATGCATGGCGGCGCGCGGCGAAAGTAGGCGGCGCGCACTTTGTACTTGTGCGACACCACACCCCTCCCCCCCCAAACCGCCGCGCCGTCGTGGCGTAGGGCTGAGGGCCACGTCGACGGCACTGGGAGGAGGGCCTGAGCGGGGGCGTTACTGGTGGGACGGGCGTCGTAGCTGAGGCCGGGATCGAGACGCCGTCCGCGCCCCGGCATCCGCCTTGCGATCCTCCAGGGAACCCGCCGAAACCTGGGGAAGGGCGCCCGCCCCCCGCCCAGAGGGAGCAGGTCATCTTCTTCTGAGGTGCGTGGCCCAAGCTGGGGGGGCCCGCACGGTCCCGGAGTCCCTCTCGGTGACGCTGTCATCTGCGGCGGCGACAGCGGCGGCGACGACTGCGTCGGATGTACGTCGACGTCCATAGGGATCTCGTAGTCCGGGGACGAACGATGTGGTTGTGCTCCCTGGCGCAGAACTGGGTCTGGAATCAAGAAACCGGAGACAGGATCGCGCGGTCTGTGCAGGCGCAATTGGTTTGCGTGGCGCCGCAGCTCCGACCCTGTGGAAGAACGTACAATAAACATATTGCGACCAAGCACGCGCTGAATGGTGCCCGGCAACCATGTCTTCTTGTTTCCAGCAAACACCCTGTACAGCACCGGCGTGGAAACCTGAAAACGCGTAGCGCCATACGAACCGACTCGGTGCGTGGGAGGCTGCAGCAGGTGAAGGAGAGTGCGGTGACGGCGGCCGTGTAGCAGCTCGGCAGGAGACGGGCCGTCACGTGGCATGCACCGATACGTAGACAGGAAAATTTAAAGAGCTTGCTGCCTGGAGTGCTGACCTTTCATCTTTTCCATGTGTGACTTGAATGTTCGAACGAAACGTTCTGCTTCACCATTGGACTGAGGGTGAAAAGGTGCGGTGGTGATATGCTGAATGCCATTCACACGACAAAACTGTTGAAATTCCGCACTAACAAACTGAGGTCCATTGTCACTGACGATAGTTTCAGGCAAGCCTTCGATGCAAAACACTGATGTTAAGGCACTGATTGTACTAGAAGCTGTCGTTGAGTTCATGGCAATCACAAAAGGAAACTTGCTGAAAGCGTCTACAACAATTAACCAGCGCGTATTCCAGAAAGGTCCGGCAAAGTCAATATGTAAACGTTGCCATGGTCCCTTGGGGCGTGGCCAATCTGAGAAACGTTGCGGAGGAGCCGCCTGATGCTCCGCACAAACAGTACACTGTGACGTCATGTTCTCTATCTGACAACATGCCATTTCTGAAGAATCAAATGATACATCCTGGCCAACCGGAAGTCGGGAAAGTGTGTCGGCGTTGGCGTGTTTAGTGGTAGGTCGGTACAAAATCTCATACTGATAATTAGACAATATCAAGGACCATCTCTGAACCTTTCGTGCCGTTCGTGGCGGAATTGGCTTTGTGGGTGAGAACAACGACGTGAGAGGCTTGTGATCTGTCAACCAATAGAATTTTCTGCCATAGAGATAATGATGAAACTTTGTGACGCCGTAAATGATTGCTAAGGCCTCCTTTTCAATCTGACTGTAAGGGATGGATTCCTTGCGCATTAATCACATGGCCTAGGTACTCTATTTCAGTTTGAAAAAACGAACACTTTGCTTTATTACAACGTAGACCTGCTGCAGTCAAAACTTTGAAAAGGCACTCCAGGTTTGCTAAATGTTCTTCAACTGTACGTCCGGATACCACAATGTCATCTAAATAGTTCGAGCAACACGGTACAGAAACTGTCAGCTGTTCCAAAAAGCGCTGAAAAATAGCGGGGGCGGAAGAACTGCCAAAGGGTAGGCGTTGAAATTGAAAAAGGCCCATGTGAGTATTAATGACGAAAAACTTTTTTGACTCGTCATCAAGCGGAATTTGTAAGTATGCCTCTGCTAAATCAATCTTAGAAAAGAAACGAGACGAGACTGTCCTAATTTGTCCAACAGTTCCTCAGGTCTGGGCAGGGGATAAGTGTCTACAATTGTTTGACTGTTCACTGTTGATTTGAAGTCCGCACAGAGACGAAGTTTTCCTGACGGCTTGGGTATAATTACTATAGGCGAGGCCCACTGACTCGCAGAAACAGGAGAAATCACCCCACTATCTTGCCAACGTTTAAGTTCTTCGGCAACTGTATCACGCAATGCGATAGGCACTGGTCTAGCTTTACGAAATTTTGGAACTGCAGATTCTTTTAAAGTTACATGTGCCACGAAGTCTTTTGCACAACCTAGTTCCGGCGAAAACAAGTCACTATATTTGTCACACAATGCATTGATTTTATCCTGAGGCACTATTGACGAAATTTGAAGCACATCTCTTTGAATTGATAAACCAAACAAGTCGAATGCATCGAGTCCAAAAATGTTCTGCGTAGATTTGGCCTGTAGAACTACAAAAGCAACAGTTTTCGTTACACCTTGAAAAGAGGCAGGCAGGCTACACGTTCCTAGCACGGGAATAGTTTGTCCTGTATATGCTGTTAACACTTGCTGTGACGGCGACAATTTTGGCGAACCCAGAAGTTCATAAGTATCTTTATTAATTAAGGTAACAGCGGAACCAGTGTCGAGCTGAAATTGCACAGTCTTATTGTCAATGGAAAGATTCACAAAAAGTTTTTGCTTGCGGCGCTCGACAGGTGCGCGAATGTGGGCAACGTCTAATACATATTGTTTTCTGCGCTTGCGCGGGTTGCGTGCGGTAGGAAGCGGCGCATACTCGGCACACAGCGGATTAACCACACTGTCACTAGATGACACTACCGCCGGATCGGCGTCCGCGCAATGCGAGGCTACTGCACTAAAATTACTATGAGTAGCTACACCAATTCTACTGTCACTAGCTACACAGTACTGGGCACTATTACAAGGAGCAGTTGCAGAAGGCACTATTTTCACTACAGGAATGCACTGTTCATAGTCATTTTGCTTGTCCCGAACCCTTTTCCGTTGCACTGTTTTACGCGCTCGTTGGCGCTTGCTACATGGTGCACTATATAGTTTTGCCATAGGCGCAGAACTACTTTCTTGCAATTGAGATCCAAGGAAAGCAGTGTTCAATTCCACAGCCCGTATAACATTTACAGAATGAACTGTTCTCGCACTTTGCGAAGCACCGTTTCTAACGTTACTGTTCTTTGAGTTTTTAAGTTGCATACACACAGACTGCACATGTCCCGATTTGCCACCTTGATAACAGGTTGCGTTGCGACTTGGGCACTGTGCACGTTTGTGGCGAGATACACACTGGGGGCAAGACTTACGTACATTTTTCTGTAATGAGCGTTGGCGCCCGTTATTCAAATTACTTTGTCTAACACGACGGGGCGACCTTTGTGTCGCACTTTTACACTGGCTACTGTTCACTGTCTGTTCAGCACGGCCGGTAGAAAAATAAGAATCACTAGTGCTATACTGAGAACTACGGCTAAGAAAGCGTCCGTTGCGGCGCACTGAATTTACACTATGGCTTTGCATTTCTACATCAGCTAAGTCAAAAGTATCATGCGCTTCTATAAGCTGCAGTACACTGTCTAATGAGGGGTCAGACTGTTTCAGAATTGCTGCTCTAATTCTGGGGTCCTGAATGTTCTGCGTAATCGCATCTCTTAACATAACGTCACTATAAGAAAGTCCACAAGAGCAAGTAAATTTACATTTGCGGGTTAAGCCCTTCAACTCGGTGATCCACTCTTGGTGTGACTGTTCAGGTAATTTTTTCAGTCTGAAAAATCGGTATCGTGCAGCGGCTACAAGAACTTTTCTCTCATAATGAGCATTCAGTGCATCTACAATTTGTTCAAAGTCTACATCACGAGGAGATGCGTGAGGGAATAGTTTTTGCAATAATACGAATGTCTGGGGGCCCACTACAGATAATAACAGATGCTTCACTTTCTGACCTGTAATTTGATGAGCCGCGACGAGTTCTTGAAACTGCGCCAGATAATCACTCCATTCTTCCTCACGTTCGTTGTATTGGCGGAACGTCGGAAGCGGTGCGGCGGCATGTGTGGGCTGCTGATGTGACGACTGTTGTTGTTGGTGAGCAGCCTGTGTCGTCAACTGCGACACGGCCTGGAGAAGTTGGGTGATTTGCGCCGTCTGTAACTGAATAATTTCCATTAAGTTTGGGTTCGGGGTAGTGGCCATGCTGACCGATTAGGCGCCGCGCATACAAGTAACTTATAACAAAACAAATGCAATATGAAAGGAGGGCTCGCTCTGAAACAAAAAGTCCACAAAATACGTAACAAAATATCTTTCCACAAAATCTTATAATAAGGGTGGGTGGGCGGGAGCAATTTTTGCGTGCTCCGGTTGCTGCTGTCTGGCTGCTGCTAGCGGGCTGGTCCAAGGTTCTATCACTCCTCGTCGCCACTTTTGTGTCCCGACTTCGTCGCCGCTTTTGTGTCCCAGCCTCGTCGTAGGTGTCGGTGGCCGAGTGGAATGAGACCGACACGCTGGTGCAGGTACGGAGGGGAGCAGCCAGAAACTATAAACACTCGAGTAAATTAGAAAGAGATATATTGCACAGAATGTAACAATACTTAACTTTTACATAGTGCTGCAGAATGTTGATACATAGTTGTTAGAGGCCTGCCTAGTGCCTGTACAATAGCAAAGTCTTCACTGGTGCCTATCTGATTACGAAAGTTCTAACTCGTTGCTATCTCAGTCCGAAGTGCGAAGTGCGAAGTGCGAAGTGCCCGATGTCATTCAGTGGTGGCCACGAGCGGCGTTGTACCAGAGGGCGCTCGTGGCTGTCGTCAGAAGAACGCCGCGCCGTGCATGCATGGCGGCGCGCGGCGAAAGTAGGCGGCGCGCACTTTGTACTTGTGCGACACCACAGTAAGTACTTAAAGTGTCAAACTATTCTATGTGTCCCCTATTTAGAACTCGACGTGTTTAATTTTCTTTCCCACAAACTTCGCGTTCGTTTTGTAATTCTAATCTTCATGCCATAGCATTTACGTCTTTGATTATAGCTCTGAAATATTAGACTACGCCCTATGAATCGAATCTGCCATCAGCACTAAATCGTTCGCATATTCAAGTCTCCTAATTTTGATCTTATCTTAATCTTACCCGCCAGTCTAATGATGACACCATATGATCGATAAATACTCTGGGGACAGCCTTGTCTTACTCCTGAAACACACTGAACCCTGAACTCACTTTACTGCCTTACTATCTATAGAAAGACGTTTTATTCCTCCAGAATAGAAATTTCATCAAATAAAATTATACATTAACTTTCAGCCTTCATTTTTATACATTATAAAAATGGATCAACCGTATGTATGCCTGTGTGTGTGTGTGTGTGTGTGTGTGTGTGTGTACATCTGCAAATGTTTTATATCTTTTCCTGAACTTCTGGACCGATTTCAACCAGACGTGGTATACATATGCCTTATGATCAGACAACAACCAATGTAGGGATAAAAATCACTACGACACACAGTTATGAAAATATGATATCGGAAACAGAGTTGTCAAAAAACTGTCCCATTCCTGAGTACTTACGTACACTGCACAAAAAGTATAGCTAAAATACATAAAGGCCTATCAATTGTGGGCTGGGCTACAACTCATGTAGCGAACACGTGAGAAGCCTTTATGTATTTTAACTGAAAAAAAAATCGATGTACTTGAGTTCTCAAGATTAGAAACTGCACTGAAGAGGTTAATTCGATGAACGAAATCTATATGCAATATTTTTAAATAAATAATTTATATCATACCACTAAGTGTAATTTTTTTAATTGTATTTATGTCGGGTCCGGTGCTCTTGGGATAAAGTGGTCGGGGATTCGAAACCAGGTCGGAGACTGCGTTTTAACTGATCCTTCAACTCTCAACGATGTGAAGAGTCGTCAAAAGAAACGACACGTGGTTCGGATTCCACGTTAAGCTGTAGGTCCCCTTTTCCAGGTTGGATAACTGGGGTAGGCTACGGACATACAAGTCGTGGAAGTGGCGTCCAACTGAAAGACTTGCACCAGACCAATGAGCCACACGAAATTATTATTTTATTGATATTTATTATTTCTAGACTAAAACGTGATGTATCTTCGAAATTATATCTTTGAAGGCCTACGGCGCATAGTTTCAGATATAGCGCATGAGGTTTCAATTTATTATGCAATTATTACCAACTCCCTTCGCATCACATTTCGCATACTATTATTCCACTTTGGGAAACTTTAAAATTGCTGTAAGACACACATTGTAGGAGATATGTCATAAGTATTGAGCTGCATTAAAAAGAAACTGAATTGATCCAGAGTTGTGAAGAAAGCGAGGGACGGAGAGAGAGGAGGAGATAAACTGACGTAAGAAGGGAGTAAATGTACACCCGGACAACGCCGGGAACTGGCGCGAGTCAAACGACATTCTTATTTTATTATAATTATTTTAGTGTTCTGGCACTTGACTTACCGTCATACGTCTTCTTGCTTTCCAATGCAGTTCTACTGAATCTGAATATAATACTCTGTTTTGAACGCTCTTTTAAATGTTCATTTTTCTATTCAAGCAAAAATTCTGACAGAATATATTCTTATGCATGCAGGTTGCGTGTCATGTCAAGTAGCCAAGCGCAATATAAGTGTGGCTGCTAGCTTCTTCTATTTCTCGGCTGATATTAATGCGTCTATATTAATATGACAACTGTCTATAAAACAGAGAATTAATAAATGATCTGGAAAAACTTATAGGAACGTTTAAACCTAAAATACTCGTTGCTAAAATGGAAATGTATGATACCTCTTAACAATCAAACCGGTTGAAATTTATGCCGCTTTGGGATAACGAAGTGCAACATCTGCGGACGGAGCACGGAAAAACCATTAACAGTGAAGTGTAATGCAAGACACTCAGTAGCCTATGCAAGTCCATCAAGAGCAAACGGCCAGGGCAGCACACGTAGGCACTGGTTCTCTTCATGACTTCATGATAACGCGCGTCCACGACTCCAGCGTCACACAAAGTGTGCTGGACAAGTTGAAGCTTGAGCATCTGCCCCACAACCTAGACATGACGCTCTGTGACTTCTATCTGTTTGGTCCAAATAAATAAATAAAATAAAAATATACTCAAAGGGAAGCCCTTCAACAAGGACGAACCGAACTGATCACACGTTCTTGTCACAGCCACAGGAATTTTGGGAAGAGGGAATCCTTCGGGTCGTTAAAGAGTAGGATAGTTGTACTGAGGCCTATGGCGCTTACTTTTGAATAAAGACTTCAATTGTACCCACAGTGTCGTTTCGCACCTTCCCATTTTAGCACCCCTCGTATAAGTAAGTACTGATGAAACATATTTCTACTTCTAGAACATACAGTTTATAGTATTATATATTCCTTGTCTAGATCTTCTATAGGATCGCTCATAATGAGCATGTGTTCCATATCGGTCTGACAAAACAGCCTTGTCTATACATAAATAATAGTGTCGTTTATAAAAAAAATACACATAATATGGCGCTCTGTTTACGCAGACATGCTAACAGGGGACAAGGGAACACCTTTGATCTCGAACGCTAGGAAACGTACAAAACCATGTTTAGAATAAAAACAATTATATATATTATTTCTCATCGGTGTTTTTTGAGGGTAAGCCGTATCTTTCGTATTACTTATCCAAAAATAATAAATGAGATATCATTTTCGTTCTTCAATAATGACGAAAAATACACAGATGGTTTAAAGTTATTATTTTTACAAAATATTATTTTGAAAACATTTTTGCTGTTCGTACAATCTAAGTCGAACCCGGCGAACGATCGTAAATGGGACATGTACGATATTTACGGTTTCTCCCATCAGCCACCTCGTCGAGTAGCCGGCCGCGGTGGCCGAGGGGACTGAGGCGCTCCAGTCACGGTCTGCACGGCCACTACGGTCGGGGGTTCGAATCCCCCCTCGGGCATGGATATTTGTGCCGTCCTTAGGCACAAATATCCATGCCCGAGGGGGGATTCGAACCCCCGACCGTAGTGGCCGTGCAGTCCCCTCGGCCACCGCGGCCGGCACCTAGGTTTAAGTAGTTTGTAAGCTACGGACTGATGACCACGCAGTTTGGTCCGATAGATTTACAGACACTTGATCTGCAGCGAAGTGTGCGCTGATATGAAACTTCCTGGCAGATTAAAATTATGAAATTTGGAAAGTAGGAGGCGATTTACTGGTAGAAGTAAAGTTGTGAGGACGGATTGTGAGTCATTTCGCGATAGCTCAGTCGGTAGAATGCTTACCCGAGAAGGAAGGTCCAAGGTTCGAGTCCCGGTTCTGGCACACAATTTTAATCTGCCAGGAAGTTTCAGTTCTTCAAGTAGTTAAGATTCATCATGCAAGCCAAAGACCTTCTTGCATGCAAGCATAGTTTATCACATGATTTAGATAATACACACCGATGTAACGACTAAAAACACAATAATAATTTAATTGACGAAAGAGATTTACATTTAACATGACTTTCTTAAGTGACTTAAGATCAATGTGAGGATGATTTCCATGGGCGCAAAGAATTGCGCTCCATTCTTTTCTCATGTATTCCATCTCTAATCATGGCAATGTTGGCGAATATTTATTTTCTTATTACCTTCCACCATACGTAATCTGGAAGACATTGAACGGAATGCGAGTCGGGGTGTCAAGATGCAAAGCCAACGTCAGGAGGTGGGGCTTCAGCAACGAGGATGAAACTTTGTCAGTGTGGCAACGTACAGGACCAACAACATCAGCTAGTCTGCAGGAACCTACCGATTCATGCAACATTGTTGACTTTCCTGCAGTCAAGGAAACTGCTGTGAAACCCGCCGAATACTGGGCACGACCAAAAATGTAATCACCTTGGTGTTTGTTTGCTTATATATCTTATTGTACATGTTTAATCTTACAGATTCATTTATGTGACTATATATTAGTTTTTGTAACTATTTCATGTCCTGGACACGAAAAATAAATAAATGGATCTTCCAGTCGTTTTGTTGCTTGTTTCTCTCTCGTAACACTATTATCCATCGACATGTGCTACCACAATTACCCGTTATTTTAATGCAGCGGCTTCCTCGAACTACTGAAAAGCTCATTGTAACAATTCGTTTAGAATTACAGTGTCACATAATCCAAAAGTATGTGATGAATACATTTTCTTAGCGTCCTTGACAGCAAACAGCAGGATGATGCATTACGTGCTGTCTTTGTTTCAAAAGAACTGCCAGGCTTCGAAATTAAGTATCTTATTTATTGAAACTATGCCAAAAATAAAGCGGAAGTGAACAGCGTTCGAGTTATTCCAATATGTTGCTTATTGTACTAGAATCTTCAGCGCTGAATTTTTTCCCCGTAATATTATTTCCCGAAAAACCTGTTCCTGTACTTTACAATGTATCTGTGTTTAGTGAAATGCATTGCATCGTTCGACAAGAGTAATATCATTTACAATTACAGTGGATGTGAAGAGAGAATGGATGGTTTTAATTTTATCAGCCGAACTCAGTTCAGCTTAAACGAATTCTGCGCCAATACACGTAATGACTTTAGCCTACATTAGTTTTCGTTGTTTTTAGAACAGATGTTTCGAACTCGCTGGATTAAAACAAATAACTTATCAAGGCAACTACGAATAATGGTCGATACGAGCCCTTTCGTCGAAATTCTCCTCGTTCCTCTGTGTACAACATCTGAACAACCTAGTTATAGCGCCCGTAACGCTTTATTGATATATACGTAATAGATACTACTCCCGGCCATATGCGATATTTGAAAATAACAAATTTTATCGAATGAGACAATAACGAAATTTTAACAGTCCATTCTATGGTCGTGGATTAGGAATGAATGCTAAAAATGTAGAAACAAATCAGTAATCCTTTACTTTTACAGTGTTCTTAGTGTTAGCTGAATGTTAATCATTTATTCAGAGATGCGCAGGTATCAATTATCAACGCGAACATTAAGAAAAGGGATGTAGTAAAGCGAATGCCTACACTACGCTTGTCGGTCCTGTTTTGGAGTATTAGTGCGCTATGAGGAATACTCATCACGTGGAATTGTCGAAGAGCGTCGAAAAAATACAAGGAAGTTCGGCACGATACACGATACACGAAGAGAGAGAGAGAGAGAGACAACAATGTCTTTCTTTGCGGCGAGATCTACTTGACATTTCAATAACCAACTTCCCCTCAAAAACTATAATGCAGAATCACATATACATACCATGGGAATCATAAAATAACGCACGGAGAAGAAATTCAGGTGTTCTTTCTTACAGCGCGCTAGTTGATAAAGGAATCGTAGATAAAGAGTATGAAAGTGGTCTATGAACCGCCTGTCAGGCAATTCAGCGTGATTTACACAGTACCTATGCAGAAGGATGTATACATTTGATATTTGACACGTTTCTGGAAGTAGCTTGAGTAACAAAATTGCAGTACTGTCGTCCAAAGCAAACATAATATTGATCATATGTAGTACACGCAAAGGATTTGTTGGATACAGTCTTTATTGATCGAGATAATCTGGTAAGTACCATCTGATTACACAAACATATCTAAAAGCCTCAGGTTATGTCATTCTACTGTCTAAGAGTTATAGCGAAGTTACTGGGATTTCCTACCTCTCTGACGACAGTTTCATTTTTCTCTTCTTTATGAAAGACCCTAAAAATTAATGAAAGGTGTTTTAGAAATCTATTGAATTTCCATCTCATAATTATTTGCAAAGTTGTCACTGGTTTTGTTCAGTTAAAAATTAACAAAACGTGTTCGAGTCAGCAAGCAGGCAGTTTCAACTGCTTCAGAAGACGTCCATAACTTACCCAAGGATACCTTGAATAATACTTAAAACTATTTACTACGAAATGTGACTAGACAGAATTTATTTTTCCAGTAATTGTAACTGTGCATAGTCACTAATCAGATACATGTGAATGTACAGAATATGGAGTGAGAGTAAAGAATTAAGGAAATGTAAAGGTGTAGCTCATGTAAGGTTAGCGATAAACTTAATAAGGGTCGTGTGGTAGATATAGTGAAAGAATTCTAAGGAATTGGGCACGATGGCCTATCAAACTATAGTCTTTTTAATAGAGGACGTACGCGATTCACCTAAATCCCATTATTTTAAAACACTTTAATAATGAAAAATGCTTTTCTCGCAGTTCAAGATTTGTTAACAATTTTATACACGCGATCACCTGCTTTAACGCCCTCGTTTTAAATGTTTTCCTCTCGACTAATGCTGCCTTCGCAGTTTTAAAAATCCAATCTGAAGATGTGCCACGAACGTGAAATACATTATTGCTAAATATATCTTATTAATGGCAACAGATGCGTATTTTTCCGCCGCGGCGGAGTGGCCAAGCACATTGAGGCGCTATGCTCCGATGCGCGAGGCCGCTCCCCGTCGGGAGTTCGAATCCTCCGTCGGACATGGATGTTTGCGCTGTCTTTAGTATAAGTTAGTTCATAAGTAGTTTGTAAGTTTAGGGACTGATGACCCCTCACTTATATCCCATAAACTTAACAAACATTTGACGTTTGAGTTTTCCTTGCACTGAAAGTACTGTAGATGTACCAGACCATGGATTGAAGGAATGCGTAGAAGCATTAAAGATATGTTGCTTTAGAAGGATGTTGAAAACCAGGTGAGTAGATTAGAGTTGAGGAGGCTCTGCTTAGAATCGATGAGGTTACCAACTTGGAAAGAAAGAATGACAATAAGCAGTCTGTCACGGACATGTGGCAACACATTACTGCGTAACTCCGATTTGAGGGACCTTTTAACGATCTTTCTGTTTTATCAGGCTTGATTCCATATTGGACTGGGTGCTCCACGACTGTATTTTATTTGTGGTAATTATTCAGCAATCAGTCGTCATAAATATAAATTCTTTATTTGTTGGCAAATCCGGATTTCGACCACTGTGTGATCATTATCAATGCTTAAAATAAATTAAAAACTTAAAATATCTCGACCTCCATGTAGGAGGTTGCGTTTGTACTGACGCAGCTGTTACAATCCTGTAACAGCTGCGTCAGTACAAACGCAACCTCCTACATGGAGGTCGAGATATTTTAAGTTTTTAATTTATTTTAAGCATTGATAATGATCACACAGTGGTCGAAATCCGGATTTGCCAACAAATAAAGAATTTATATTTATGACGACTGATTGCTGAATAATTACCACATCTTTCTGTTTGTCTGGGATCATCATAAATTATTATTATACTCATTTCTTTCGAATTCCGGGTGGTGTCGCTGTAGAAATGCGACACATACTAATTTCATCTTCATGAGATTTTTTAGTAACAAATATACAACTGAAAATAGCAGACAAGACTGATTTCGGACTTCATACCCACTAAGTAATTGACGAGCCTTGTAATTGACGAGCTCTGTAATTGACTGACTCCTTGGCGCGCAGCGCCTACTATAATTAAGTTTGCTAACTATGTAAATGTAATTACTCACTGTTTGTTATACGCAAATAATTAAAATCATTAAATTAGCACAGATGCGATTTATATGATACATTCATCGATTACAGAAACGTTAGACGCATATATCAAAGTTATTATCAGGAATTAAATCGGCTGAATACGTCCGAAATAACACTACAAAGGTTGTTATTCGTTGCGACCATAGTTAGTCATTTAACTAATACTTTGAGTTCTGAATATCGTTAATGATACTGTTAGGTTTCCATAGCATTTCATATTTCTACTAATTTAATTAATTCGTGACATTGGATGAACTTTCTTTGATTTTGATTTACCCAATAATCGGAATAATTATTTTTGATATAATGGATTCTCGAATATTCTGTCGTTGAAAATAATAGATGTACAGATCTGTTCAACATAATCATTAATTATGAGGGAAAATAAGTTTCCGCTGTTGATTGTGGGCACAGTTATGTGTGAAAGGAAAGAAAAGATAGAATGAGGCATTGAAGACATAGTTTTATTTTTCTATATAATTTCCAAATACATTGACACATTTGTCATACCGCTTTATAAGCTTCAAAAAGCCGTCAAGGGAAAAATCAGGGTACTGCATACGGAAGAAGCGTTGAACGGCTAAGAACGAAAGACGATACACCAAGTGAACGCGCTCGTACCTGGGCGTCCCAGAAAACGGTGAGTAGCACTTTACCTGTAGACGGAGTGCTTTTGAACTTCTTTCGGCAGGTGATGACGGATGTTTCCATTCCATGGATGTTGCCTTCCATTCGGGCGTGTAATGGTAGACCCACGTTTCATCCCCCGTCATAATGCGAAACAGAAAGTCATTGCAATATTCATGGTCGACCTCTACCCAGTGGTGTATCGGTACCTTGCACGTGCGCGTTCACCTGCTGTGTCGTCTTTCACCCATGGCCGTACAACGCTTCTTCTGTATGCAATGACACGATTTTTTCTGTACGGCTTTTTGAAGCTTATACAGTGCTTTGACTAATGTGTCAATGTACTTGGAAATTATGTAGAATAATAAAGATAAGTCTTATCTTTTATGTCCCATTCTATTTTTTTTCTTTCATTAATAACTGTTCCCACAGTCTACAGGGGAAAGTTATTTTCCAACTCCGTATATTCTTTTCAACTTCACAGATGCCAAATAATTGCCCCCAAAATTACAGATGGAGAATTATGGATGGAAAAGTACAAGAAGTGTTTCAGGTCACGCTAAAAGTATTGTGTCGATAGAAAGGTAGATATCAAAATAATCAGGGTATCGGGTGATGGAATAGAAATTGGTAGCCGGCCGCGGTGGCCGAGGTGACTGAGGCGCTCCAGTCACGGTCAGCACGGCCACTACGGTCGGGGGTTCGAATCCTCCCTCGGGCATGGATATTTGTGCCGTCCTTAGTATTAGCTAGTTCATAAGTAGTTTGTAAGTTTAGGGACTGATGACCCCGTAGTTAAGTCCCGACTGATGACCCCGTAGTTAAGTCCCATAAGCTTAACAAACATTTGAACATTTTTAGAAATTGGTATCAAGTAGTTGCATGGAGGCATACGAAGTGTTACAAGCTGCAGAGGGTGAAACGGTAGGGAAGGGAGAGTTTGTACCAAACAAACAAATAATTGAGGGTGTACGATGTAGGCATTACTTCGAGGTGTAGGAAGAAGGAGAGCAAGTTATAAAAACAGCAGCATCAAACTGATCAAAAACTGTGCAAAATCTGAGCTCTTCAAAGCAAAAATAAGTACGTAATGAAAAACCAGGAGCACTGCAGTGACTCCTGAAGTTTTCCTGGCGTATTTCTTCTTCCACAAACTTTCGGGTGTGCAGCCGTCATTCTGACACGATATTTCAGCCTGGAAACGTCCAGCCATCTTCAGGTTAGTAGCGAGTCCTGAAGAGCCCAGGTGCAGTCGCGGTATTTATAGCGCTTCTTGCGCATGCCAAAAGTGCTGGTATGGTTTTGCGCATGCGTTAGCTGGTGCCAAGTTAGTATGCTTATAATCTTCGCACGAGTGTAACCAATTAGTTGTCACAGTTTTACCGCGCTCGGATTACAGTATGGCCTTGCATAAAAGACAAACAAATACTAATTTTTATATATTATTTTATATATATATATATTATATATAATTTTTATATATTAGATTTGGCATGCCCCATTACATAAAAATATTACAAGTTTCAAGGTTGAATTCAGGCAGTTACAACAGGTACTTTGGGAAATACAAAAACAATGCGTAAGACTGAAGGATTTGCAAAAGAACACCTTCTGGCTACACAAGATTTATCGCTTTACATAACGAAACCAAACGAGTTTTACACAGAAGGATATCTTATTTAATTACACAAGATCTACAGGGTATCTTATTGAATTACAAAAGATGTACAAATCTGTAGTGAATTTTTGAATCAAATCAAATTTACCTTTGTCAGTTCTTAGTTTATTTTTGTTTTATAATTTTCTTCCTCAGATGGTGTCCCTCTTTCAGTAAGTCACAGCAGTGGAGAAGCAGATGGTCAACAATCGGATATTTGTATTACATGCGCACGTTCAGTTTTCAGCTACTCTGAACCGTTGTTTCCCATGACTTATTGACATTGTTGCAAAATTGGAGATATTTGGAGTTTAATCAGTAAACGTTGCCGGGTCGTACGAAAATACGGCTCAGTGCTTTTTCCCGTTTTAGATCTTTGCCACTCAATCTCCCGTTTGTTCCAAACTCTTCTTGACGTTTTTGTTCCTGTAGTGTTTTGCTGTGTTGTTGTTGTGGTCTTCAGTCCAGAGACTGGTTTGATGCAGCTCTCCAACCTACTCTATCCTGAGCAAGCCTTTTCATCTCCTCATAAGAACGACAACCCACATCCACTTGAATCTGCTTACTATACGCGTCTCTTGGTCTCCCTCTGCGATTTTTACCCCACACACTTCCCTCCAACGCTAAATTCACAATTCCTTGATGTCTAAGAATGTGTCCTACCAATCTATCCCTTCTTTTAGTCAAGGTATGCCAGAAATTTCTTTTCTCCCCAATTCGGTTCAGTACCTCCTCATTAGTTACGCGATCCACCCACCTAATCTTCAGCATTCTTCTGTAGCACCATATTTCAAAAGCCTCTATCCTCTTTCTGTCCACACTGCTTATTGTCCATGTTTCACTCCCATACAAGGCAACACTCCATACAAATGCATTCAGAAAGGACTTCCTTAGGCTTAAATCAATATTCGATGTTAACAGATTTCTCTTTTTCAAAAACGCCTTTCTACCCATTGCCATTCTGCATTTTATATCATCTGTATTGCGACCATCATTTGTTATTTTACTGCCCAAGTAACAAAACTCATCTACCTCCTTTATTGCTTCGTTTCCCAATCTAATTCCTTCAGCATCACCTGATTTTCTTACACTGCACTCCATTACCCTAGTTTTGCTCTTGTTAATGTTCATCTTATATGCGCCTTTCAGCACACTGTCCATTCCGTTCAATTGCTCTTCCAGGTCATTTGCTGTATCTGACAGAATTACTATGTCGTCGGCAAAACGCAATGTTTTTAATTCTTCACCCTGAACTTTAATTCCTTCTCCAAATTTCTCCTTGATTTCCTTTATAGCTTGCTCAATGTACGAATTGAACAACATTGGGGAAAGGCTACTACCCTGTCTTACTCCAACCACTGCATCCCTTTCATGCCCTTCAACTCTGACAACCGCTGTCTGGTTTTTATACAAGTTGTAAATAACCTTACGCTCCCTATATTTTACTCCTGCTTGCTTCAGAACTTGAAAGAGTTTATTCCAATCAACATTGTTTTGCTGTAGCTTATCGAGTTTCTTTAAGCGAGACCGTCAGCTAGCCGGTGTTCTGGCGTCCGTCTTCGGGGTTTTGTAAATTTCCCTACGGTCGTACTCTTGCAGTTGACCTAGAAGTGGCGCTGTTGAAGATCCGGCGTGGTCGCCTCGATTTACTCATGCCAGCCCCCGTCCTCCAGGAGGAACTTTTCAACTGGAGGAGCAGTTCCACAGTTCCAGCGGGGCAGAGATAGCAGAGCTGCCACGGCTAAGCTAACATTTGTCTTCCGAGTGCCCAGACCGTCTGCTCCAGCGTCACGCCACTGTGACGAACTGTCCTGCCTCTCTGCAGCGAACTGGTCCCTGGAACGCCAAATGCAGCCGTAAAAGGGAGGAAGGAAGATTAGGTTTTAGCGTCTCGTCAACAGCGTGGTCATTAGAGAACGAGCTCACGCTCGGGTTTGCGTAGCGATGGGGAAAGAAATCGGCCGTGCTCTTTAAAAGCAACCGTCCCAGCATTTGACTAGAGTGAATTGCGGAAATCACGAAAAACCTAAATCTGGATGGTCAGAGGCTGTTTTGCAGCACCGCGAACCCAACAGCACATTCAGTGTTCTAAGCACTGTGCCACTGCACTCTGTTAGCGGTGTGAGGAAATGTCTTCGGTAGTAATACTCGTACGTCCCTCAAAGTGTAGTGAACTGCGACACGACAACCATTCCTGGAAACCTTCGTCTTTGTTGCAGTATTAAAAAATTTGTTGATTGCATTAGCTAACCGTGTTAGTCTGCTTCTGTGCGACTTGAAGTAAGTGCCCTTTGGTCGTATTTTAGTTATTTATGAACTGTCTATGTGTACTTCAAATGTAACAACTGAAAGAAACTAGCTATAAGAAGGTAATGTACATATTTTGTAACTTTTCCAAAACTGTTCAGAGAAGAGAACATAGTTGCACGTCTCTAACGACAATGATCTCAGATAGTTTGCCTGTTCTCATCATCTTCATAATTTACTAGGTATACTAAGTGTGAAAACTGCTTACAATTTCTTGGGATTATTTATTTTTCTTTCACTACTTACCGTTATAAGTCTTATAACGATGGTCTGTTATGAAAAGCCGCGGTGGAGTAGCCGAGCGGTCTAAAGCGCCTCGCTGCGGAGCGCGTGGTTGCTCGCTGTCGGAGGTTTGAGTCCTCCCTGGGGCATGGGTGTGTGTGTGTGTGTGTGTGTGTGTGTGTGTGTGTGTGTGTGTGTGTGTGTGTGTGTGCTGTCCTTAGGTTAGTTTAGTTTAAGTAATGTGTAAGCTACGGGCTGATGACCACGCAGTTTGGTCCGATAGATTTACAAACATTTGAACATTTGTTATGAAAACCTCGTAACCCATTTCCTTACGTTTTCTAAACGAGCGACGAGTACTTTCTTTCTTGCCATTTTTGACGGGCATCACGGTGCTACAGTCCTGTATACACTGATCGTTCCTAACAGGGGAATTCCCTCGGCTGTTCCATAGTGTTCCACGAGCGTATTCGTCTTCCCAAAGGATGTACTATTTTTTCAGCATAGCTTCATGACCAAGACATGTACTCCCTCCAACAGCGGGGTAATTCTGCTGGATGTCTGGACATTTGGGGAAATGAAGGAGCTGATAGATCCGTTAACTAGGCCTGCAGGGAGTATTGTGTGACACGGTGTCCTGTTCCCTAGCAGCATGCTACCTCTGCAGTTGACGAAGGAGACACAGTTGACAGTGACAGAAATGGTGAAAGCAGCTACCAGAACGTGGGTATCCTCCTGGGCTTCTCAAGCGAAATGAAGTGTCAATGAAACGACTACGGATCGGCCACTGCCTCTGTACACGTGGGTTTTCTTAAAGGCAGGAGAATCCTTTCTTCTGTGATGACTGTAGCGTGAACACAACTGTACTCAGAATTTTAACTGAATGAATTTTATATCTCATGGAGATGGCGCAAGTGAACCTTGGTGGGGACTTGCCCTCCTTTTACAGCTGATAACGTGGCATACGTTACAAAAATTTTCTGATTTGGCTGGACTCTGTCCTAAACATTTAGGCAGGAATTTTTGTGTCTTGCAGAATACCTGGCTAATACTTTTTATTGCTGTGATCAGCCAGCCACATCCATATGCTAAGTAAACACCTTCAACCTGTTTCTCTACTTGGCCAATCTTGACAAGATACGAGTACAACATTTTCATGATTCACATTAGGTTCGCACAGACTTAGCTTATATCTTATTTCCGTTTTGTTTCCCCTTCCTTTTGGTAAGAAGGTCACTTTTACAAAAACAACCGAGAGCGAGTCGTGTTTGCGCATCTTGTCACGTGACGTCCGTTCACGGTCGCCAGTCAATCACTACACAGCCATTACGTTTCACGTCATTTCCAGTATTGTTTGTATGCTTTTATACTGCTTCGTTTGACGGCAACTCAGACAGTAAGCCCTCCGATTGCAAACAAACCGAAAATTTACTTCCAGCAGATAACCGGCTTGAAGGTCACTCTCGCCTTGATAGGTCCTACTTCACGTTACCCTTCCTCCTAAAATGATTTTCTTTCCTCCTTGAAAGGCATTTAATTACTTGACACAACCAGGCTCTGAATATATTCTTTCTTGCTGCAAAATAAAGCACCTATTTTCTTCTGGTGTGGTTAATTACCGTGCGGAGACTACATACAAAGGAACCTAGTCAGCTCAAATCTGTGCTAGGGTTTATTTGAAATGAAAAATATTTTTCAAAATGAAAATACCGATTTAGCAATTTTCGCTTCTACTGTGGTCTACAAAAGCTTCGTAGACACTTTCATGAAGTTAGCCTCACTATTGATTGGTTTGCAGCTTAATTCGCGGCACTTTGCGCAAGAAATAGTGCAAAAGCGCTTTAAGTCACCAACTCTCCTCATAATCCCCTTTTGCGGAAAGTAAAGGCCTTGGAGGGATGCGGTTAGTATGCTGGACACCGATATGAACTCGGATCTGTTCCGAACGAGGCAGTCAGTTTATTTGATGACCTTGAAAAGTCTTCTCAGTGTAAAAATTCGTACGAAAGGATTTGTTTCACAATTACAGCTCACATTTATCTTTTACAGTAATCGTCAGTTGAAATCGATGTCTGACAAAATATTGAAACGAGGTTTATAAATCGAAAAATACAGAATACAAAATCCATTAGCTAATGGCAAAGAGGCGATGAAAGAATTCACAGTTGTCGGTAAAAACACTTTCATCGAATAATAAATTGGAGGGAAATAGCAATTCGCGTGCACATTCACACCCACGCACGCACGCACGCAAACACACACACACACACACACACACACACACTTTTTCTCTCTCTCTCTCACACACTCCTTCCACTGAGTACATATAATCTGTCACAGTCTGACGCTCACTGCTGCGCCCTCCTTCTCTTTCTCCCACGATCACTTCGCCCATCCGTCTTCCCATTCCGCCAACTCTTCTCCGTCCTTCCCCCACATTTTCCTTCCTCCGCACCTGCCTTGCTCACCGTCAAGTGAACAAACCTAATACTTATTTTGCTTATTTCATAGCTCACATTCTAGGAACGAGGTAGACTTCCAGTTGAACGTATATCAACTTCTTACGCTTGTGAGTGTAGTGCACAATACAGCGTGTAAATGACATACGCAAGAGCCGAAACTACGAACGTAACAAGAAAATTTCGACACCGTGATGCGGCAGTTCTCTTTCTTTTGTCACTGTCCTGTACCGGTCGATATATATTCCATGAATTTGTTTGCGATCGTAAATAGCGACCTTAGGACATTGGATGTAGTTCCACGTTGTAATAGATTCGGGACTTCGGCTGGTCCAGTTTTAATTCCAAATTATTAACGTACCCATCAACAACATAAACTTTGAAGTTGGTCAGCACTATGGTTTGTGATCACAGACGTTCTACACTCCTGGATCACCTGAAATTGCGAATATATCGCAGCTTCAGATACTTTCATATATATGTATATATAGTGTGTCCGCAAAGTTATAGTGCAGTTTTAACTGCTCGCAGAAAGGTACGAAACGAGATAGAAATATGCACCTTCAAGACATGAAATAAAAACTATCCAAGATTCCACACATGTTAAGTGAAGTTCTACTTGCCTCCCACACTTCGTTCTACACCCATCTAAACATTCTATTTCATTCCACATAACATTGAAGGACTTCAGGTCAAACGGAGTGACAGCGTCTCTGAGGCGCCGCGGCGGAGCGCATTGAGGCGTTTTGCTACGATGCTCGAGGTCGTTCCCCGTCGGGGTTCGAATCCCCCCCCCCCACCTCTTCCTCGGGCATGGATGTATCTGTCGTCTTTAGTATAAGCTAGTTGATAAGTAGTTTGTAAGTTTAGGGACTGATGACCCCGCAGTTAAGTCCCACAAGCTCTACAAACATTTGAACATTTTTTGTCTCTGAGGCTCTACTTTACGTGGTTAGTGTCGTTCATATGAACGCTGTATACGCGATGCTTAACAAAACACCACAATGAGAGGTCTAGAGGCGTCAAACCTGCGGATGGTGGTAGCCATGCCGTAAATCCATTTCTATTCCGCCAATGGGAAAGTGTTGCATCCAGAAACTCCGGAATAATTCTGGATAATGTGGAGGATCGCCGTCTTGTTGTAAAGTGACATTAATGGACATTAATAAATGGTTCCGATCCAAGTCATTGACATTAAACTTTGAAAAGACTCACTACATGCATTTCGATCGTATAAGAGTATTCCATCCAGCACATGCATAAAGTATAAAGAAGTGCAAAAAAATGTTTCAAATGTTTGTATAGTCTATGGGACTTAACTACGGGGTCATCAGTCCCTAAACTTACAAACTAGGACGCCACAAATATCCATGCCCGAGGGGGGATTCGAACCCCCGACCGTAGTGGCCGTGCAGACCGTGACTGGAGCGCCTCAGTCCCCTCGGCCACCGCGGCCGGCAAAGAAGTGCAGATAGAGTGGTTGACAGCATTAAAATCCTGGTGTTACAGCTTGATAATAAATTCAGTTGGGATGAACATCCGACAGAACTGCAGACACCCCTTAACAAATCTGTATTTGAGTTCGATTATTATCAGACATAGACGACATAAAATAAAAAAGCAGCCATATTTTCCTTACTTTCATTCCACAATGTCATGTGGTATAATATTTTGGAGTAACCCAACGCCGATATTAAACGTTTGTTTGAGAAAGGGAATGAATAGATGTCATCAAAAGATGTCATCAATCTATAGACCGATTGCACTTTTTCCAGCATTATCTAAAATTAATGAACAAGCAGCTTCTCAACCACCTGACCACAAATAACATATTGTTCAGAACACAGTTTGGATTTCCGAAAGGTTCCAATATCAAGAAGACACCTATAGTGCGAATAAATTAGAAGCAGCAGATATTTTCTGTGATTTGTCGAAAGCAATTGACTGTGTGATCACAACATCGTCTTAAGTAAGAATTCTATGGTGTCACGGAAAATGCTGTAAAATGGTTCCATTTATACGTCAGTAACAGGAAACATATGGTGTCAGTGCAAGGGACTAGTGAATTAAGCCATCAGTCATCATCAGAGCTGGTAAAAATTACATGTTGTGTCCCACAAGGATCCATCTTAGGGCCCTTGTTTTTTCTTGTGTACATTAATGACCTCGCATCAATTACGCTGCCAGAGGAGAGTTAGTTTTGTTTGCAGATGCTACAAGTATTGCAAGCATATTTCTAGAAAGGTCAGCTACTGATATTTTCATGAACATTGTAAAATGGTTGAAAGCCAATTCATTGACTTTACACTTTGAGAAGACCCACTAGATGCAGTTCAGAACATGTAAGAGGTTTCCATCTAGTATATGCTGAACTACGAAGAATAGCAGATAGAAGAGGATGACGGAATTAAGTTTCTTGTATTAAAACTTGATAATAAATTCAGTTGGGGAGGACATCGTAGAACTGTAAAAACGACTTAAGAAATCTGTATTCGCAATTCGTGCATTACCAGTTGAAGGCTACATAAAATGTCCTGCTTGCAGCAGCTACGTAATTCGATTCATTTAATTGTTTCATTATCTGCACGCACAAAATAATGATAATAGAAATTTGTAAAGGTATTCTTTCATTTGGTGAGGGTTTCATATTTCTGTTTCTTTGTCTTTCTGTGTCCGGTTAAAGCTGCCCATAATGAAACCATATTGTATAATTAAGTCATTACTGTCCTCACTTGGTTGAAAGCATGTTTCCACTATTTTATGGCCATTGCCAAGTATATTTTATGTTAAACTATTTGGTCTGCTTCAGAGCCGTGATTGACAAATTGCATTGCCTTCTATGGGTGTGAAAACATTTTAACGATAGAATGTCACTCATGTTTTTATTTCATAGTATTGTTTTATTAGTGTGACTATAATTTAGTTTGTCTAACACGTTTCATCACATGAAAATTACTAGTTAAACAGCCCAAATTCTTTATCAAAGTAATTTGCGGTCTTAACATTAAACATCTCATCCCTAAAAATACTACGACAAACTGTGTGTCTAATTTTTGACAGTGTTAACAATCATAGCAGAAATATGTAGAATATTAGTATAAGAGAATAAAAGTTGCCCTTTTTATTTTTGCCAACCGGTGAAGACTGACGCTATGAAATTATCGAAATAAATTACGTAAATCGTGCCGTTTTCTTCTTAACACGTAACTGTTGGGATAAATACCTTATCTGAGATTTTAATGAAACGGAGAGTAAAATATGAGGCAGCAGAAAGTGTCCTGCGATCAAAGATGGCGCATATTCCACCGCTATACCGGTGGTCCAGAGCGATGGACTGCGCGTTTTGGTCACCTGGCAGCAGATACGGCCTCTATCATCACTTGATACTAAGTAGCAGCGTTGTTTACTACATTTTGGCATGGCCGGTAAGCACGCCTTCGTTAATAAGTATACTTCGAAATTTACTGCAGTGAAGCATAAACTATATCTAGAAGAGAAGAAGAGCTTGAAATCTACTTCCCTCTCAGCTCAGTAGCTGAGTGACAAAATCGTGTGTAAGAAACTTCCAAGGCGAATGTGTTTTAATGCAGTATCTAAGAACAATGTTTCTCTACAAAATTTTCGCAATCAACGATTTTTTTTATTGATAGTGCATGAGACGTTATATGCCTGAAAAGACTGTATTTTGTAACTAACTAATTACGTATCTCTTTTCGTTTGAGAAAAATCCACCATTTGTGTGTGGGTGTTCATTTACTACACATTCATGACTTCTGGGGTTAGCCATTTTGAAGCGCTCAATCAGTTTTTAAAACGTTATAATTCATAGTCATTGTCAGAACACTAGCAATTTTGTTTTTTCTTTATAGTGTAGGAAACCAGACTTACCACGCATTGACGATACGTCTTAGGCATATAGGACATTAAGAAAAATGAATCTACACTACAATATAATGAATCCGGAAATAATCAGGATTACGCATTAAATTAACTGACAGTCAAATGGTGGATATTTCTTTGAAAAATTTTATATTGAATATGATCTGCCACATAGGGCAAGTCATTTTAATTTGTACTTTATTTCTAATGCATAGACCCTATTTATACATTACCAAACCCATTGTCTATCATAATCAGCCCATTTTTCCTTTTTAAAACTTTAACATTTCTGTGAATTCCTTTACATTTACCATTATTTAACAGTTACATGATATTTCTTTCAAAAATTTCCCATAGTTACCTACTGGTATAATGATAATATACGACTTCATGGCTTTCAGAAGAGTAATATTTTCACCTCGCCGGCCGCGGTGGCCGAGGGGACTAAGGCGCTCCAGTCACGGTCTGCACGGCCACTACGGTCGGGGGTTCGAATCCCCCCCCGGGCATGGATATTTGTGCCGTCCTAGTTCGTAAGTCGTTCATAAGTAGTTTGTAAGTTTAGGGACTGATGACCCCGTAGTTAAGTCCCATAAGATTTACAAACATTTGAACATTTTCACCTCTTGATCGCTTAATTTTACTTAATAAGCAATGCGCCATCATGCACTTATGAATACGCTATCATTGAACTTTCACTGAGAAGTTAATTACGAATAGGTAAATAGATACAGAAGAAAAATTTTGCATAGATAAAAAAAAGTCACAACATGAAAAGGATAACTGTGTACTTGAGATCGAGGCGTCTGTTGCAGTTAAGCATGCGTTTCTCGATATAGTTCGAATGTAGCAGTTAAAAATAATAGAAATTACAGAAACCAGTACACATATGTTGGAAGTATTGCCCTGCACACGGCGGTGAATGGCTTTCCCGTGAAATTCCTGGGCCTGTGATGTGAACCAATTCGGTACGAACCTCTTAAGTGAATTGTTTGACCAACCAAACCAAAAATGGCGTAATAACAGAGGTGTGGACTGTATGGGGGGTGACCGGGAACCTCCCATTTGAATTCTGTAGGAGTGCCGAATGAGGCTTTGCATTGTAGTGGAGCAGATTGACCCTATGGGCGAGATTGCCTGATCGTTTGGCGAAGGGTCGTCCCTGCCACCATATGGACTCTTCTCCCTGTGCTTACGTAATTTTTACTCCCCTTAGAAAGGCTCTGAGGGGCAAACGATTTCTCTCGGATGACGACGTTCAGCTGTACGTGCGGAAGTGGTTCACATTGCAGCCCCGGGAATTTTACGAGACAGCCATTCACCGCCTTGTGTCACAGTGGAACAAGTGCTCAACAGCCAGGGCCAATACTTCTAACAAACAGGTACTGGTTTATACAGGTTTCCAGCCAAGATCGCGTTTTTTTTTATTTTTTTATTTATTTATTTATGGATGGCCGGTTTCGACGTTACTCAGACATCATCTTCTAGTCTCCTATATTTCACAATGTCATATCTATATGGTTGTAGCTATATCCACTCATCACACTTTTCATGGTATAGTTGTATTCAGTACTACAAATGTGGAATACGAACATTGATGGTAAAGTTGAACATATCACTGGATTTACACTATACATGCCCACGCTGGTCACTAAGTCTTAGTGGCTCTTGTGGAACCGTTGTAGACATGTATAGTGTAGATCCAATAATATGTTCAATTTGTAATGTGTATGCCCTATGAAATTCCGTTTATTTGGATTAATGTATTGTTCGATACCTATTATAACTAAACATTTCATCAAGCATAATCACAAAATCATTCATAAAAGATTGTAATAGGATACAAGTGTTCAATTGTATCAATAGGAAGGTATTATATTGGATTTTGATAAAATCTTTGTTTATAAAAATCGTAATATCAAAATTACGCAACTTTGTAATTTTAATATTAATTTCGTCACAAACATTGACCTTAATGTAACACTTTTCTGACTGTAAAATTGCTTAATTACTTTAATTTAACCATTTTAAACAACACAAACAAACCTTCGTACCACTGTAATCATAAAATACTTATTTTTACAATATTGATTTTCCCGTGTCATGAAAATGCTTTTAATATAATTTTAATGATTTTATATTTAACAATTTCATATAATATTGTTTTGTACTAGATTTACACATTTCATAAAACTGTATTTAACTAGTTCCTGGTTCTAGAATGTTCTAGAACCAACAAAATGTATAAATACGCGCGAATTGGCTCATACGCAGTCAGTAATAAGCCAGTCATTGTTGAGTCTTTATACAGTGCCAGTAATTTGTGCTTCAATACTTTAATAAATATCTTGGTTCATAACCATGGTCACATCATTTTTTTCGTCACACAGCTTAGAACCTGTCGTCCTGATGTTTTCATAATTATTTAAAGGCAGGCGAGCTACTAAATCTACGAGATCTCTGAACGACCGAGACAACAAGGTATGTATACGTAATGTGGTGTAGTGCAAAATGCGCCACAAACTTCACCATCAATGTTTGTATTCCACATTTGTAGTACTGAATACAATTATACCATGAAAAGTGTAATGAGAGGATATAGGTAAAACCATATAAGATATGGCATTGTGAAATATAGGAGATCAGAAGATGACGTATGAGTAACGTCGAAACCGGTCATCCATAAATAAAAACACGATCTTGGCTGCAAACCCGTGTAAATTGATTTAGCTCGTCCCAAAGAACAATGAGTTACTGGTTTCTTTTAGAATGCCAAGTAGATCGACAAAATTCAGCTGAAGGTTGCACCCGTTCTCTGGTTTACGTTGAGAGACGCTGGTTCCCAGCTTATCGGTTCCCTGAGGCTCTCAAGCTATTGGGGTTTGGTAATCCGTCTGGACAGGTGTATGGCGGCTGTCCGCTGCTTATGCAGATTGGGCGTCCGCCGAGAGCCACTCAGTCACGTGACCTAGCACCGACCTCATTATGGCGGACACCGAGGATAACCGCGGCTTAATCACCTAACACGACACATTCGCCCAACGTCAATGTATACATGTGGCGTTTGTTCCGAGAGAACAGACGTCGCTTCTGATCCTGCAGTTGTTATTATTCAACATTCATACAATATATGACATCAACTGCCATTGGGAAAAGCTGAAAATGTGTACCCAGCTGGGGTTCGAACCCGGGGCTCCTACTTTCTAGGCAGTTGCGCTGACCCCTACACCACTGGGGACACAATGATCACCGCACCTGCAAGGACTACCAAAGCACTCCTCCCGTCAGATACAAATTCCCAGCTTCGCCCTGCCCCGGCTGGGTACACATTTTCAGCTTTGCCCAATCGCAGTTGATGTCATATATTCTATGAATGTTGAATAATAACAACTGCAGGATCAGAAGGGACGTCTGTTCTCTCGGAACAAACGCCACATATATAATATGCCGGTGACGGGCAATGATCCTATCGTTAGTGGGGAGGGGTGGGCAAAGTTTGAACCCCTTACTCTTACGGGAATTAATTAATAACTACGAGTTTGAGTACTGTGGGCAGGGCGAAGCTGGGAATTTGTATCTGACGGGAGGCGTGCTTTGGTAGTCCTTGCAGGTGCGGTGTCCCCAGTGGTGTAGGGGTCAGCGCAACTGCCTAGAAAGCAGGAGACCCGGGTTCGAATCCCGGCTGGGTACACATTTTCAGCTTTGCCCAATCGCAGTTGATGTCGTATATTCTATGAATGTTCAACGTCAATGTGCCTGGCCAAATAAATGAAAAAATCGTGCAGAAGAGATAATTTATACGATCATGAACTTGGATGCGATACTGGCATATACAGATTGTCAGATTTTTAATGTTCTAAAATGTACTTTAGAACAGTTTGTCAATCCCTAATAAAACGATATTTCAAAAGTGGATTTCATTGAAGTTTTACAGTTAATAAACGCAATGCACTTGAGTGTGAGTTGCAGCTTATTTATGTAGATGAAGATGTAGCTACTAGATTGAACGTAACACTGTACGAGCAGCGTTATACTGTGTTATCAAATTTAATGACGTTACGCATGTAGTAAGCTAGTTACGCCTCTCACAAGGTTCTACACCTACATCTACATGGGATACTCTGAAAATCACATTCAAGTGCCTGGCAGAGGTTTCATCGAACCACCATTATACTATTTATCTCCCATTCCATTCTCGAATAGCGCGCGGGAAGAAAGAACACCGAATCTCTCTGTTCGAGCTCTGATTTCTCGTATTTTATGCTGATGATCATTTCTACCTATGTAAGTGGGAGTCAACAAAATATTTTCGCATTCGGAGTAGAATGTTGGCGATTGGAGTTTCGTAAGTAGCCCACGCCGTAGCGATAAGCGTCGTTGTTGTAATGATTCCCAACCCTGATCCTGTATCATTTCCGTAACACAGTCTCCCCTGTATCGCGACAATACAAAACGAGCTGCCCTTCTTTGGACTCTTTTGATGTCCTCCGTCAAACCCACCTGATAAGGATCCCACACTGGGCAGCAATACTCCAAAAAAAGAACGGACAAGCGTAATGTATGCAGTTTCTTTAGGAGTTCTGTTGCATCTTTTAAGTGTTCTGCCAATAAAACGTAGTCTTTGGTTCACCTTTCCCACGACATTATCTACGTGTTCTTTTCAGTTTAGGTCTGAAGTAATAATAATTACTAGATATTTTGTGGAGTTTACGACCTTCACGTTTGATTGATTTATCCTGTAAACAAAGTTTAACAAATTTCTTTTCGTACTCATGTGGACGACTTCACACTTCGCATTATTTAGCGTCGATTGCCAATTTTTATACCACAGTGATATCTTACTTAGATCGTTCTGCAGTTGCTTTTGATCTTCAGATGATTTTACTGGACGGTAAATGACGGCATCATCCGCAAACAACCTAAGAGAGCTACTTAGATTTTCCCCTAAATGGTTTATGTAAATAAGGAACACTAGAGGAACAATGACACTACCCTGTGGAACACCCGATATCACTTCTGTTTTAGTCGGTGTATTACCATCGATTACTGCAAACTGTGTCCTCTCTGACACTAAATCCCCTATCCAGTCGGAAATTTGAGGCGATATACCATAACCACGCAATTTGATTAAAAGTAGTTTGTGAGGTACGGTGTGAAAAGCCATGTGGAAATCAAGAAATACGGAAGCAATTTGAGAACCCTTGTCGATAGCACTTATCACTATCTGTCCCTGCTGTGCTTAAGGAAGGAGGGTAGGTTAGGGTTCAACATCCCGTCGGCATCGTAGTAGTTATAGACGGTGTACATACTTAAATGGTTTTTCTCAGGAATGGGAAGAGTAATCGGCTGTGCCCTTTGAAGGAACGATCCCGGCATTATCCTGGAGTGCCTTAGGGAAATGACGTAAAACCTAATTTTAATAATATTGTTCTCGGTGCGGTGGGACAGGGTACGGGCGATGATACAATTGTCATTCAAGTCCATACTAGTTTAGTAAAAGTTGCTAATGAACACCATTTCCGAAAAAAAAATGGTTTTAACTAAGTTTCAGTTAGTTGTTAGGTAAATGTTGACTCGAAGTTTTCTGCTACCTAGCAACACTATGTCAATTTTGGCCATGAAAATTATCAACTTCGATTCGAAGTTCCCGCATCACCAGCACGATTTAAAAATTAATTATTATTAAATAAGAGGTTCTTGTACAAGCGGGGCAGGGGAAATAATTTTTGACTGTTACTGTAAGTGATACAGAAAAATGATGAAAATTATATGGGTAGATCACGCAACTAATGAGGAGGTGCTTAACGGAAGTGGGGAGAAAAGGAGTTTCTGGCATATCATGACTAAGAGAAGGGATAGATTGGTTGGACATATTCTGAGACATCAAGGAATTGTCAACTTATCATTAGAAGGAAGAGTGTGGGGTAAATATCGTAGAGGGAGACCGATGGGCGAATACAGTAAGGAGATTGAAAAGGATGTAGGTTGCCGAACATATTCTCAGATGAAGAGACTTGCACATGACAGGGTAACACGGAGAGCTGCATCAAACAACAGACCACAACAACAAACAAATGTAAGTTAACTTTCAAGTTAAGTCATAGGTACCGTAAATTGGTATCGATCTTTTTAAACTGAACACATCCAAGTTCACTGCCTTATAAACTAAATTTTCGTATTAATAGTTAATGTACTTTACCTTGTCACATCTGAAGATAAGTCAATGTTAAAATTCAATAACCATTCAGTTGTCCTCTTAACGAAATTAAGTATTTTCAATAAATCAGGATCATCTTCCTACAATAATAATACACACACTAAATAGAATTTCATAATAAACTCAAAATGACTTCCAAAATACCACATCCATATTTCCTGCCGTCTGATATGATACATGTGAGCTGATGACCTACCACGCGTTCGCGATACCAAAGTAGAGGCCCTTAGATGGAGTAGCGCGCCGGTGGAGAAAATCGGTGAAACGATTGTTCGAAAAAAGTCTAGTCAAAAGAAACCGCAGGTCGAAATGAGGACCGTTGTTGCTTAACGTCAGATAAAATTGCGTTCCAAGTTTTACTTAAACAGAAGCCCTTGTCCCTAATAATAACATTAGCGGCCATACGAATTTGCATTGATTCCCAGTACGGGAAGCAGGAGCAATCATTTTTGTTTTGTTACATAACATCTTGTGACCCTCATTCAACGTTTAGCAACAACCGACTTTTCAGGTTGAAGTAAACGGGTATGACGGTGATGTTCCACACACCGAACCTGAACAAGTGCGGATCGTTCGGCCGATGTAAGTCTTACCACAATGGCACGGAAATCCATGAACACTGGGGTTCCTCAACTCCATATCTTAGACTGAGCCAAGGAGGACCCTAGTCTTAGCTGGTGGCATAAAAACAGTAGGGTTGTCCCTATTACGGATTTTATTTGTGCTGTTTAGCAAGCTGTGTCTCGTCTTCTAAAAGACCAGGCTGATGAAATTAGTTTGTCTACAAAATTCGTAGAGCACCTCCTCCAAGAAACAATATTCCAAGTAGTGAAAGGGCGGCCATCCGGTCTTTGAGAGAAGATAAGGATTTGGTTATTCTTCCGGAAGATAAAGGGAGCGCAACGGTTCTTCTATCACGTGGAGACTACGTGTCCAAGACGAATCTTTTACTGGACGACTTACCCTACCATAGGTTACGTAATGATCCCATGGAACGAATAAAACGGAAAACGCTTTCACTTTTAAACAAGAGTTCCTTGTCAGAGGAGTTTGTTAAGCTGCTGTCCCGTCGAGACTATATGGCGGAACTAAGGTTCACAAGCATGGAATTCCTCTTCGTCCTATTGTAAGCAATTTCGGTGCCCCTACGTATAATTTGGCCAAATATTTAGGTTCTGTTCTCGCTCCTCACGTTGGAAAGTGTGAGCATCACATCTTGAACTCGTCACATTTTATTCTACGGTTGCAGTCACTTTGTCTTGGTCCATCAGACTTGCTTTTGAGTATCGACGTTGTTTCCCTGTTTACCCGGGTTCCTCTTGAAGAGTTCTTGTTATTAATTAGTGAAAAATTGGACGATGGAACAAGTTATGTCGTCATGTTGTGACTTCGACGTACCGGGTGATCAAAAAGTCAGTATAAATTGAACAACTTAATAAATCACGGAATAATGTAGAAAGGTAAAAATTGACACACATGCGTGGAATGACAACGGGTTTTATTAGAACCAAAATAAATAATGAGAGTCGCAGCAATGACAAGCTCTCACAACTAAAATCCTTCTAGGTCATAGGTTTTATCCTCGATTAATCTGGTGTTGAATGTTTCGGTAACAATGTATGCACCGGTGCTGTAATACAGTTGTTTAAACAAGACTGGCATTCAAGTGAATCTTCCGATCGGAACTGATAGTGCCTCTCCATAACTCCGGACATGCTTTACAGTGCTATTGCTTTTCTGGTAAGATGAAGCTCCATCTGTCGGACATTGCTTCTAATAAAACCTCATGTCATTCCAAGCATGTGTGACAATTTTTACATCTACATTACTCCGTGATTTATTAAGTTTTCAAATTTATACTGACTTTTTGATTACCCGGTATTTCCTTTTTAATAATGTCTTTTTTGAACAAAGTGACGGAATGACTGTGGGGAGTCCTCTTTCTCTCATAGTCGCCAACCTTTTTATGCAAGACTTTGAAGACATGGCTCTAAGGAGACCGTGAGTTTCGCTTGAGTCTCGAACACGCACTAGCAGCGCGTCTCGGGTATTTCAAGCGTCAACTTCGCTTCGTGGTTTCTCCGAATGTAATTGACGCATCGCGATGCAACCGACGCTATTCTTTTTGTGATTTTTCATTCTATCGATTGCTTAAGAAATAATATGGGGTATCCATTTAAAAAAACATAATTTTGTGTTGAAAATAATATTTCTTCACGTTTTGGAGTGTCTCATAGTATCTACTGTCATAAGCCCCTGCCGTATGTTCATGACCGTAAAAGTCGCTTTTCAGTATCTCTTGTAGTTTCAGAGATATCTGAGGTGAAACAGTTGAGTGGGACACCCTATATATATATATATATATATATATATATATATATATATATATATATATATATATATATATTGTCAAAGCAAATGCTCAGTATCAGCGAGTGCTGTACAACTGTTTGTTACGTGCTGCAAAGATCTCTCACTCAAGGATATGCCTCACTTCACACAGATAGCATTATTGGTATTGATTCTATATAAAAGATTCGGCTGTAAATGAATATTTTAAATACTAAGTTATCGTTAAACTACATGCAAAAGGAGAGGTTAAGTATATGCATGGAAGTGCATCTATTTATATAATTATGCGGATATTAAATTAGCTGTATTTATTCTAGTGTTCAATAAATATATATATTTGTGAGTGAAATGTGTAAGTTCAGTGGCCAGTTTATTACTGAAGTGGAGCTGCCTGGTGGTTAACAAACATACAGCCGGCCCTGCCATCGCAGTAAGCACAGACAAACAATTTTCGTTACAAATCGTCATATAAACAACACTAATGGCGACACATTAAGCTTCATTTGTATGTTTTGTCACAGAGCCAGTTCCCAGAATGCTGCTAACCACATGGACATGTAATTCTGTTTGTGCCCCACCATCTGATGATGAACCGTAAGCCGCGTTGGAGTAGCCGAGCGGTCTAAGGCGCCTCGCTGCGGAGCGCGCGGTTGCTGGCCGTCGGAGGTTCGATTCCTCCCTGGCACATGGGTGTGTGTGTGTGTGTTGTCCTCAAGTTAGTTTATCATAGTTTAAGTAATATGTAACCTGCGGACTGATGACCACGCAGTTTGGTCCGATAGATTTACAAACGTGTGAACAACATTTGATGGGCCGTAACAGGTTCGAAAACTAGTTTATGGAATAAAAAGTTTTAAAACAGTGACTGGTTGCCGATTTGGCACGTCTGTAGTTTAACATAAATTTATCCATGTTATTTCGATGTTTTTGAGGTCTGCGACTGTATTATAAGTTTTTTTGGAATGATTAATGCTGCATCAGTCACTGTTTATAAATATTTTTATTGGCACGACGCGTTTCGGCAGCATGCTGCCATCATCGGGTGCATGTTTACAGTTACTGGTTACATTCTTGATGTATTGTGTTTTGTGTTGTGGATGCCAGTGAGGTTATGTTTGTACAGTTTTAACCTGTTAGGAAGATATAGCTATTTTTACAATTATGTTTCATCATTATAGTTTTTGGATTATTGTAGTGTTTTGTTTACTTACAGTTTTGCTACTCTTGATAAACTTGTTGTCTGGCACACACAACACAAGCACATAGTACAAATACACTTATAACACATGTGGACATTTTGTATTTGAAGGTTACTATGCAAAGATCCTTAAAAGCTAAGATAAACTACTTACATCAGTATATGGTGAATATGCATGAGTTTAAACAGAAGTTGCTACATTTCGAAGAATTGATCAGTGTTACATTTTAATTTTATATTTTACTTTTATTAATTTTATATTTTAATGAAAAATGCATTCTCCAGTATTGAATGCATTTTTCATTAAAATATAAAATTAATAAAAGTAAAATATAAAATTAAAATGTAACACTGATCAATTCTTCGAAATGTAGCAACTTCTGTTTAAACTCATGCATATTCACCATATACTGATGTAAGTAGTTTATCTTAGCTTTTAAGGATCTTTGCATAGTAACCTTCAAATACAAAATGTCCACATGTGTTATAAGTGTATTTGTACTATGTGCTTGTGTTGTGTGTGCCAGACAACAAGTTTATCAAGAGTAGCAAAACTGTAAGTAAACAAAACACTACAATAATCCAAAAACTATAATGATGAAACATAATTGTAAAAATAGCTATATCTTCCTAACAGGTTAAAACTGTACAAACATAACCTCACTGGCATCCACAACACAAAACACAATACATCAAGAATGTAACCAGTAACTGTAAAAATGCACCCGATGATGGCAGCATGCTGCCGAAACGCGTCGTGCCAATAAAAATATTTATAAATAGTGACTGATGCAGCATTAATCATTCCAAAAAAACTCTGTAGTTTGTACTTGTCTGTGATTGTCATCAGTTTCCCTCCTACGGTACTGACGTCTTGATACTTGTCTTCTCTCTATTAAAATGTCACTTGCCATAGAATGCACCGTTTTGTACGGAAATGACACAGCCCAGTGTTTCTTTTCACGGCCGACTGTTATTTCAAGCTCGGCTGCGTTCTAGCAGAGAGGCGCCTCCTGTGAATGACCCGCGCTTCCTCAGGTCTGAGACGGCTGCCATTGTATGGCTGGGTTGCGGCTAGTGGGAGCGCCTTTGAGGAGCCACCGCCGCGGCCCTCATTAAGGCTCGCCCCCTGACCGCTTACACTGCGCGGCCCGCCAGGCGCTGCCGGCAGACGTGGGGCAGGTCACTTCTCTAGCACCAGCCAGCCAGCACCAGCTCTGTAGCCGAGCGCTGGCTCTTCCTTCTCTCTCCCACCTGAGTCTCGCAGTATAGCATTACAAGCGGATTCAGGTTTCGCGTCAAAGAACCCTCGCTAATGAGCTCGTCGTCGACGAGACGTCAAAGGCTAAACTTTGCTTCTTCTAGCCTTCTGAATGTCTCTGTCTCACACAAAAAGCATCTAAACGCTGAAACGTCAGAGGCTCAAATGTTACCGGTACACTCTCAAGTGATTGGTAGCACAAAAATTCACCAATCTAAATAAAACACATTTCCGCCAAGATCGCTAGTTTATTGGCTGATTTTTTTTTTTTTTTTTTTTTTTTTTTTTTTTTTTTTTTTTTTTTTTTTTTACCGGTTTCGATGTATTATGTCATCATCATCATCAGAATTGTTTTTTACAAAGTTCTCCTATGTTCACTGCAAAAAGTTAGCAAGATTATTAAAATCTGTAAATGTTTGCAGCGAACATAGGAGAAATTTTGTAAAAAATAAAAAAAATTGTGATGTTGATGACATTGTTAATCGAAACCGGTAAAAAAAAAAAAAAACTGCAAATAAACTAGCGATCTTGGCGGAAGTAAGTGTGTTTTATATAAATTTTTGATCGCTCTCCATGGGCGTAATATGCCACTGAAGTATATCACCAATTTAAGTTTTTACTTTAATACGGTAGGCCTATACCGACAACGTTAATTTAAGCAAATTCATGACCCATTTTCTCAGAAACTACTGAACACATTTGTCTGAAATTTTCACTGGAAATTAAATGATATTTCTGCAAATCACTGAAGTGAAATCGTTGTGATATTGTAATTTACAATATACTTTTTAATTTAATTGTCGTGCATTAGAAAAATTGTGAAAAAAAGTCATAAATATTTTTATTACAGCACAATTACTGGTGCAATCAACATGACTGCGGATACACAGCTTTAATGCAGCGTTTTTTACAATCAGTTGAATTTTCAATAAGGTTCTCTGATAGTTTCTGAGAAAACGGGGCAAATGTTTCAGAATTTATAGTCTTGAGAAAATGAGACAAAGTTTTACAACATACTTATTCTAGGAAAAACTTACAGATCTCTCCCAAAGAAGTGGTTAGAAGCAGCCTGCGTCATAATCAGGGTCTTCATTATCTTAGGTTTCATTTGCTTGTTTCTTTTTCCTGCTTTTTGACTCTTTAGACATGGGTAGATCACGTAACTAATGAGGAGGTTCTTAACCAAATCTGGGAGAAAAGGAGTTTCTGGCATGTCCTGACAAAGAGAAGGAACAGATTGGTTGGACACATTCTGAGACATCAAGGAATTGTCAACTTAGCATCATAAGGAAGCCTGTGGGGTAAAAATCGTAGAGGGAGACCGAGGGACGAATACAGTAAGAAGATTCAAAATGATGTAGGTTGCCGAGCATACTCTCAGATGAAGAGACTTGCACAGGACAGGGTAGCGTGGAGAGCTGCACCAGACCAGTCTGCGGACTGGACAAGAACAGACATTAGAGAAGCTGCAAAGTCTGACTTGGCAACACGCAAACTGTCAAGTTCTCTTAGATTAGTAGCAGCATTCTGTCCGGGTGATATGCCTATTCTAAAACTTTTAGTCTGGCAATGTTGCCATTGTTCCACTATTTCACAGCATCTGACACTCCTAGTTGTAATGTTCTGTAACCAACAAACACATTTTTGGGGTGCGGGTCCACACGATGTTGTTGAAGGCCTCATTTACGTTTAGAGTTTTTCCATGCAAGCACTTCCTCAGTAGATCACGGTGGGTAAGGTCTCTGTCGATTGGTTTGATTTGATCCACAGCTTCCACAATTTTCATCTATTTCTGTATATTTATCAACGTTTATCGTCTTTCTCGAAACAATGGAGTTTCAGGTACCAGAGGCATGCTGCTGTTACACTGATTTTGATCCTCACTTTCTACAGTTTGCTTGTTTTGATTTCCAATTTTGAAACCTGTTGGTTTGGTCAATATGGATACACGGATTACTTAATACCGCACTAAAACTTTCAAGAAACTTCGTACTCACAAACAATAGCAACCAACGAGACACGTTTTTCCAACAGTACTTTTCTTTACAAGTATGCCTGGAGACATTTTACTATCCAAATACGTTCTAGTAGATTAACGTATATATGAACCGTTCATTTCTGTACAAAACATAGAAAACCTAACTCTCTAACTGTAAAAGTGCCAGAGATTGGTGGACAGGAGTAAAAAATACATATAAATTTCACTAAAGATGACGGTTTGAAGCAATTGTAATTTCAGGATGAGCCGAGACAGGATTGTGGTTCATAGTATTTTATCAGTTAATTCAAAATTCCTGTAACTAAGGGACGAAATGGCTAGGGTAATCATTACTAGATACAAAAATTTCTTTTTGACTTTATCCATTTATTTACCTGCTTAGAGACTTTGAACAGAGTCGTTCAAGTTTAAAGGGTGGAACAAACACACATTGTACCCGAGAGTGCGTTACTGTTCATTCATTTAACATGACAGATTTCGGTGATCAGTGTTACCATTATGTGATCTCTTTTACATTCTCGTTGGTTTCAGCCACCGGTAATTTCAAATAGTTGGCCAATCCAGCGATTGCGGCTACGGATTTTTTTTCCCTCTGAAATTAAAGATCGCCCCTCAATCAAGTATGAGGATATTACGTTATAGGGCAGAAGACAGGCACATGATAAAACTCCAAGGAAATAGTATTTTGCACTTCAAATCGACATACGATCTGAACGTTGCATATAAAAATGGTTCCGTTAGCTGAGCAGTTGTTGTTGTTGTGGTCTTCAGTCCGGAGACTGGTTTGATGCAGCTCTCCACAATACGCTATCCTGAGCAAGCCTCTTCATCTCCACATAAGAACGGCAACCTACATCTGTCTGAATCTGCTTACTGTACCCATCTCTTGGTCTTCCTCTGCGATTTTTACCCCACACACTTCCCTCCAGTGCTAAATTCACAATTCCTTCATGTCTAAGAATGTGTCCTACCAATCTATCCCTTCTTTTAGTCAAGGTATGCCAGAAATTTCTTTTCTCCCCAATTCTGTTCAGTACCTCCTCATTTGTTACGCGATCCACCCACCTAATCTTCAGCATTCTTCTGTAGCACCATATTTCAAAAGCCTCAATCCTCTTCCTGTCCGCACTGTTTATCGTCCATGTCTCACTCCCATACAAGGCAACACTCCATACAAATGCCTTCAAAAAGGACTTCCTTAGGCTTAAATCAATATTCGATGTTAACAAATTTCTCTTTTTCAAGAACGCTTTTCTACCCATTGCCATTCTGCATTTTATATCCTCTGTACTGCGACCATCATTTGTTATTTTACTGCCCAAGTAACAAAACTCATCTACCTCCTTTATTGCTTCGTTTCCCAATCTAATTCCTTGAGCATCACCTGATTTTCTTACACTGCACTCCATTACCCTAGTTTTGCTCTTGTTAATGTCCATCTTATATGCTCCTTTCAGCACGCTCTCCGTTCCATTCAATTGCTCTTCCAGGTCCTTTGCTGTCTCTGACAGAAATACTATGTCGTCGGCAAAACGCAATGTTTTTAATTCTTCCCCCTGAACTTTAATTCCTTCACCATATTTCTCCTTGCTTTCCTTTATGGCTTGCTCAATGTACAAATTGAATAACAATGGAGAAAGACTACAACCCTGTCTTACTCCCTTTCCAACCACTGCATCCCTTTCATGCCCTTCAACTCTGACAACCACTGTCTGGTTTTTGTACAAGTTGTAAATAACCTTACGCTCCCTATATTTTACTCCTGCTTGCTTCAGAACTGTAAAGAGTTTATTCCAATCAACATTGTCCAAAGCCTTCTCCAAACCTACAAAAGCTAGAAATGTAAGTTTGCCTTTCCTTAATCTATCTCCTAGGATAAGCCGTAAAGTGAGTATTGCCTCCCGTGTTCCTACATTTCTCCTGAACCCAAACTGATCTTCCCCGAGGTCGGCTTCTACCAGCTTTTCCATCCTTCTGTATATAATTCGTGTAAATATTTTGCAACCATGACTTATTAAACTGATGGTTCTGTAGTTTTCACACCTGTCTGCACCTGCTTTCTTTGGAATGGGGATAATAACATTTTTCTTAAAGTCTGAGGGTACTTCGCCTGTCTCATACATCTTACACACCAGGTGAAACAGGTTTGTCATGGCTGGTTCTCCCAGAGACTTCAGTAGCTCTGAGGGAATATCATCTACTCCAGGGGCCTTGTTTCGACTTAGGTCTTTCAGGGCTCTGTCAAAATCTTCTCTCAGTACAGTATCACCTTTTTCATCTTCATCTACATCTTCTTTCCTTCCTAAAATATTGTCTCGAAGTTCATTTCCTTTGTAGAGCCCCTGTATATACTCTTTCCACCTTTCAGCTTTCCCTTCTTTGCTGAGAACTGGTTTTCCATCAGTGTCCTTGATATTCATAGAGCTGTTTTTCTTATCTCTAAATGTTTCTTTTATTTTCCTGTAGGCTGTATCTATTTTTCCCCTATTTATACATTCTTCTACATCCTTGCATTTGCCTTCTAGCCACTCCTGCTTAGCCATTTTGCACTTCCTGTCAAACTCATTTCTTAGTCGTCTGTACTCCATTTTGCCTGTTTCATTTACTGCATTTTTATATTTTCTCCTTTCATCGATTAAATTTAGTATCTCCTGTGATATCCAAGGATTTTTGCAGGTCTTACCTTCCTACCTATTTTGTCCTCTGCTACCTTCACTATTTCATCTCTCAATTCTACCCATTCCTCCTCTACTGTTTTATTTTCCCCTGTTTCTGTCAATTGTTGCCTAAAGCTCCCTCTGAAATTTTTAAGAACTTCAGGTTCCTTCAATTTATCCAAATCCCATCTCCTTATTTTCCTGCCTTTTTGTAGTTTCTTCAGTTTCAGCCTACAGTTCATAACCAACAAGTTATGGTCAGAGTCTATATCTGCCCCTGGGTTCGTCTTACACTGTAAAACCTGGTTCCGAAATCTATGTCTTACCATTATAAAATCTATCTGGTACCTCCCGGTGTCTCCTGGTCTCTTCCACGTACACAACCTTCTTTTGTGATTCTTGAACCAGGTGTTTGTTATAACTAAATTATGTTCCGTGCAAAATTCTACCAGGCGGCATCCTCTTTCATTCCTTTTACCCAGACCATATTCACCTACTATCTTTCCTTCTCTTCCTTGTCCTACTACCGAATTCCATAACAATTAAGTTTTCCTCTCCCTTAATTGTCTGAATAATTTCCTTTAGCTCCTCATATATTTCTCCGATTTCCTCATCATCGGCAGAGCTAGTTGGCATATAAACCTGTACTACTGTTGTTGGTGTTGGCTTCGTATCTATCTTGACAATGATAATGCGATCACTGTGCTGGTCATAGTAGTTTACCCGCATTCCTATTTTCTTATTCATTATCAATCCTACTCCTGTGATACCCCCAATTGATTTTGTATTTATAATCCTGTACTCACCTGACCAGAAATCCTGTTCATCCTGCCACCGAACTTCACTAATCCCTACTATAACTAAATTCAACCTATCCATTTCCCTTTTTAAATTTTCTAATTTTCCTACTCGAATAAGGGATCTAACATTCCACGCTCCGACCCGTAGAATGCCAGTATTGTCTTTCCTGATGATCACATCCTCCTGAGTAGTCCCCGCCCGGAGATCCGAATGGGGGACTATTTTACCTCCGGAATATTTTACCCGAGAGGATGCCATCATCATATTTCCATACAGTAGAGCTGCATGTCCTCGGGAAAAGTAACGGCTGTAGTTTCCCCTTGCTTTCAGCTGTTCGCAGTAGCTGTGTGGCAAAGCCACATTAGCTGATGTTACAAGGCCAGCTCAGTCAATCATCCAGACTGTTGCCCCTGTAACTACTGAAAAGGCTGCTGCCCCTCTTCAGGAACCACACGTTTTTCTGGCCTCTCCACAGATACCCCTCCGCTGTGGTTGCACCTACGGTACGGCTATCTGTATCGTTGAGGCACGCAAGCCACCCCACCTCGGCAATGTCTGTGGCTCATGGGAGTGGCTGAGCAGTAACTACACCGTAATTGACTCCTGTTGCTAAAGGAATTAATTGATTAGCATTGTTGACTACACGCCAGCTCCGGTTGTAGTTCAGACTTATTCCGTAATATAGCCACTAGGCGCATGCAGTAAGAAAGTTTCCCTGTCGTTTTTAAGAAACAGGACGAAGTTACATGAAAGGCTTTCTGGCAACAATTTCAGAAAAGTTGAACTATTTTTCGAGATAGTCAGTAAAAGAATCATGACACTTATCATATATTTCTGTATCGTAGAAGTCCGTCGCCTGAGAATCACCGTGTGACAGTCGTCTTTAGCTCTTCGTAGTTGTCAAAATTGGCCGGAGGGCAAGAATGTGCAATAACACATGGAAATCGCTGTGATGAAGACTACATGCTGTGTGATGAAACAGCTTCAAACAGCAGCTGAATACGACTGCCACAAGCTGGCTCCATTCACAGGCCGGAAACACAAAAGCTCTTTGCAAGACATGTCAACAGTTTGATTACCATTTTCTTTTTTTTTATTTATTTTTTTTATTTTCTTTTTTTTTATTTTTTTTATTTCTTTGTCAGTGTGCAAAATAGCTAAAGCAATGTTGCACGCGTTGTGAATCAAGTATTTCATGTTACTATGTTGCTGTTAATTTAATTGGAGAATTTATTTTCTGGATGCACCTCGTAAAAGCCATACAAATGGGCTCTCCATCTAAACCGAAAGCATTTCTCTTGATATCAGTAGCTCACATACGAACAAGACACACAAAAATCGTGATACTGTAATTTGTCCTTCCAAATATATTTATAACAGCGCTACTTCATATATAAGAGACAGTCCAATAAAAACGGGACAAATAGATTTTACCGTTGTGTTCTATCGTCGACAATGATGAACGACATAAGCTGCACATTAACAAGAGCCTAGGGCTGTTTATTTTGAGAATAATTCTCGTTTAATTTCATTGTGCTATTACTTTTGATAAGGTTTAGCTGTGGTAATTGTTGTATGCTTCGCACATCGATCTTTTTATAGACGCACGAATCTCTACTAACTTTTACCTGTCTTCATTCGCGTGTTCTTTTTTGAACAGAGAATGCAACAGCATTTGCTTTCTTAGTATCTTTCTAACTGTATTATTATACTAAGGTGGATATTTTCCATCCTTAATCGACTTTACAGGCACATATTTCTCTAACCCTCTATTTACAATGCATTTAAGTTTACTCCACAATTACTCTACATCCATGTCATTCATTTGCTAAGTGCGATCCTAACAATTGATTATGGGCTCTTCCTAACAGAAACACGCTCCTAGCGTTCTTGACTGGTTTATGAACTTGGTCACCATCGACGCTATGACAATATCATGATCACTAATTCCTGTCTCTAGACAGACATCGTTAATAAGGTCAGGCCTGTTCGTGGCTATAAGGTCTAAAATATTTCCATTGCGCTTGGGTTGCCAGTTTAACTGCTCAAGACAGTTTTCGGAGAATGTGTCCAAAAGTAGCTCGCAAGACTGCTTGTCTGTACCGCCTGAAATGAAACTAGAGAGGTTCCAATCTATACTGTTAAGGTTAAATTATCCCCCGACTAATACTGCATGGCTCGGATACCTACGCACTACCTGGTGTAGACTTTCTTCGAATGATTCTACCGCGGTGGCCGAGGGGACTGAGGTGCTCCAGTCACGGTCTGCACGGCCACTACGGTCGGGGGTTCGAATCCCCCCTCGGGCATGGATATTAGTGCCGGCCTTAGGATTAGCTAGTTCATATGTAGTTTGTTTGACCCCGTAGTTAAGTAGTCCCATAAAAAAAAAAAAATAAAAAAAAAAAATTATAAAACTGCTACAGCAGCACTGGTGGGAGGGTGGTAAAAACACCCAATTAACTTTACTTCTCTTAGACCTGTTATAAGTGTGCAGTTACTTTCAACCTCGAGCTCAGTAGAAGAATACCTTTGTCCATGCCGATGAACATTACCCCTCCATTTGTCAATTGTGTCTAATCTGTCTTTACGATGTACATTGCAGTCCTCGCTAAATATTTCTGAGCTTTTTACATCATGATTTAGCCAGTTTTCGGTGTCTAAAACTATCTGGGCACAATAATTTCCATGCAGTGCGGCAAATTCGAGAACTTTGATTTTAATGCTTTGAAAGTTCACGGCTAGGATTTGATAGTGGAATTTTTGTGCTGAATTCGGCCTGAATTCGCTGTCTGAATGTTGACAGGCGAGTGCTTATCAGATTTAGCGCCTAAAAAAAACAATGTGCTCTCCACAAGTACTGTGAGGGTTAGCGCCTAACCTAAAAAAGAAAAAAATTAAATAAAATAAAAAAAGTG
Source organism: Locusta migratoria (assembly GCA_026315105.1). Lineage (NCBI taxonomy): Eukaryota > Metazoa > Arthropoda > Insecta > Orthoptera > Acrididae > Locusta > Locusta migratoria. Next base: position 15,014,165 of record CM048747.1, on the reverse strand, counting down.
CACTCTACAATTACTGTGCTACCCGAGTAGCCGCTTCCTTAGTGTAGTGCACCCCTGATCTATCTAGGGGTGTCCTACAATCCCCATCCGATAACGCAGATCCAGAAATCTGCAGCCATGACTGTCACAGAGTCGGCGAGGCCTCTGGTTCAGACCCTCCACTCGGCTGTAAACCAAAGGACCCCGATCAACCCTGGGAACAATGCTGCAAATCGACAGCTCTGCTTGCACCCCGCGTGCGAGTGCAGCAGCCTTCACCAATTCCGCCAGCCGCCCGTAGGACCTGAGGATGTCCTCATAGCCCAAGCGACAAGCGTCATTGGTGCCGATGTGAGCCACGACTTGCAGTCGACTGCACCCCGCACCCTCGATAGCCGCCGGCAAGGCCGCCTCCACATCTCGGATGAGGTCCCCCGGCAAACACACAGAGTGCACGTTGGACTTCTTTCCGGATCTCGACGCTATCTGCCTAAGGGGCTCCATCACGCGCCTAACATTGGAGCTCCCAATAACTAATAATCCCCTCCCCCCGTGCTCCTGCTCGGACCCCGCTGAAGGAGTGGCCACACGTTCACTCAGAGGACGAATGGGCGTGGCCGGACAACCAATGTGATCTTCCGTCTCGAGCGACGTGAACGGCGTTCAACAGGCCACTCCCTTGCTCGACCAAGTCCGGTACACCTGAAGGTGCCTCGGTAGCAGGGACGGTGTTCCACTCGACTTTTTTGTATTTAGCTCTGTCAGCTGCTTCTTTATACCGGAAATGCCTATTACTATGTCCTCCATTAGTGCGTTGATCAAATGATGTACATTTGTGCGGTTCTCTCTTAAAGATTAAATTTAGAACTTCATCTTTCTGTTTGCTTTTATTACTGCCCCGAATGACCAACGAGTGACTGGATAATGGGCTTAGACCCGCTTACCTATTTTACATAGGACCAGAAGTTTTTCGGATTCTACATCTACATAGATACTCTGCAAATCACATTTAAGTGCCTGGCAGAGGATTCATTAACCACTTTCATAACTTTTCTCTACCGTTCCATTCTCTAATAGCGCGTGGGAAGAAAGAACACCTAAATTGTTCCGTTTTCGATCTGATTTCTCTTATTTGATTGGGATGGTCATGTCTCCCTACGTAGGTGGGTGCTAGCAAAATATCTGCACATTCAGAAGTAAAAGTTTGGTGATTGAAACTTCGCAAACATCACGCCGCAATGAATAACGTCTTTCTTTTAATGATTTCCACACCAATTCGAGCAACATTTCCCTTCCTCCCCCCCCCCCCCCGTAACGTGATAAAACAAAACGAGCTGTCCTTCTCTGAACCTTCTCAATATTTTCCGTCAGCCCCACCTGGTGAGGGTCCCACAAGGGGCAACAGTATTCCAGGAGAGGACGCACAAGTGTGATGTAGGCAGTCTCTTTGGTGGAGCTGGCGCATCTTCGAAGCGTTCTGCCAATGAAACGTAACCTTTGATTCGCCTTCCCCACAATATTTTCTATGTGTTCTCTCCAGTCAAAGTTGTTCGTAATTGTAACTCCTAGGTATTTGGTAGAATTTACGACCTTAAGATTTGACTGATTTATCGCGTAATTGAAGTTCAGCGGATTTTGTTTTAGTGGTCATGTGTCATTTAGTGTTAATTGCCAATTTTGTCTAAATCGCTTGGCAGTTGCTTTTGATCCTCTGTTGACTTCACTCTAATCGATAAACGACAGCATCATCCGCGAACAGTCTAAGGGAGCTATTCAGATTATCTCCCAAATCGTTTATAAACACAAGGAAGTGTAGGGGACCTATAACGCTCATCTGGGGAACGCCAGATATCACTTCTGCTTTACTGGATGACTTGCCCTCAATTACAACGAACTGTGTCCTTTCTGATAGGAAATCGTGAATCCAATAGCACAATTGGGGAGATATTCCATAAGCACGCAATTGCATAAGAAGCCGCTTGTGGGGTACAGTGTCAAAAGCCTTCCGGAAATCCAGAAATATGGAATCGATTTGAGATCTCTTGTCGATGGCACTTAACACTTCATGTGAATAAAGGGCAAGCTGTGTTTCGCGAGAGCGATACTTTCTGAATCCGTTTTGAGTATTTCTTAATAGGTGTGGGACCCTCACCAGGTGGGACTGACGGAAGACATTGAGAAGGTTCAGAGAAGGGCAGCTCGTTTTGTTTCATCACATTACGGGGGGGAAAGCGTCACGGAAATGTTGCAAGAATTGGGGTGGAGATCATTAACAGAAAGACGTTATTCACTGCGGCGTGATCTGTTTGCGAAGTTTCAATCACCGACTTTTAGTTCTGAATATGATAATATTTTGCTGGAACCAACCTACTTAGGGAGACATGACCATCCCAATAAAATAAGAGAAATCAGATCGAAAACGGAACGATTTAGGTGTTCTTTCTTCCCGCGCGCTATTAGAGAATGGAACGGTAGAGATAAGTTATGAAAGTGGTTAATGAACCCTCTGCCAGGCACTTGAATGTGATTTGCAGAGTATCTATGTAGATGTAGATGTAGAAGGTTTGACTGATTTATCCCGTAATTGAAGTTCAGCGGATTTCTTTTAGTGGTCATGTGTATTACTTCACACTTTTCTTTGTTTAGTGTCAATTGCCAATTTTGGCAGCATGTAGAAATTTTGTCTAAATCGCTTTGCAGTTGCTTTTGATTCTCTGTTGACTTCGCTAACCGATAAACGACAACATCATCCGCGAACAGGCTAAGGAAGCTATTCAGATTGTCTCCTAAATCGTTTATAAACACGAGGAAGAGTAAGGGACCTATAACGCTTCCCTGTGGAACGCCAGATATCACTTCTGTTTTACTCGATCACTTATTGTCAATTACAACGAACATTGTCGTTTCTGATAGGAAATCGTGAGTCCAATCGCACAATTGGGGAGATATTCTATAAGCACGCAATTTCATTAGAAGCCGCTTGTGGGGTACAGTATCAAAAGCCTTCCGGAAATCCAGAAATATGGAATCGATTTGAGATCCCTTGTTGATGGCTCTTATCACTTCAAGTGAATAAAGGGCAAGCTGTGTTCCGCAAGAGTGATACTTTCTGAATCCGTTTTGACTATTGGTTAATAGGTCGTTCTCTTCTGGGAGAGATCTTTCGCTAAGTTATGGCTGTGGTAATCGCAAGTTAGTTAGGGGGATGGGGAAATAAGGACAAAGGCCTGCACACGTTACCTGCCTGTGTTTGAAGGGATTAGGCCGGGGCGAGCGCCGGCGCTGTGGAGAAAGTGCTTTGAAGTGCGGCCGCAGGCGCCACCTGGGGCTTGTGGGAGGCGGGGGCGAGAAGCGCCCCGCCTTGTGAAGCAAGTTGGCCGGTCCACCGCCTCAGCTATTAAGCCACCACCTGGCGTCTGGCGCCTGGCGCTTCCTGCAGCTAAGCTCGCTGCTAGGGCGTGGCTGCCATGCGCCACAAACACTACACCATTTGACAGAAAATTATATAAAATACTCACTTCAATTCCGCACTGCACACTTAAAAACTCTTCAAACACTGATTATATTTTAATGTAATATTTCAATTAGCAAATTATTTTTGTAACGCATTATTAACCCTTCTATGCATGACCTATATTTTTTGCACATTTACATACCCTGGGCCCATTGGACCCATTAGGGGAGACCGGGGCACATTTTCCATAGGGGCAAGTTTTCCAAATCCGTTTATTTTCGAAACAAACCGCTAGATGTTACCACCGGCGAAGTAGCAACAAAGCACGCTTCATTTACGAAAGTTTCAGTGTTGTACCAGCAGTCACAACGTCGGCAGGGCTGTTTTCGTCATTTTTGCAAATGTGAGTAAACTTTCGCGTTTTTATTGAAACTTAAAATAAACATTCCAGCGTTAAACGTATTATTTTGACATTGCACACACTAAAAGTGGGTTTCTTTCTTCACGTAACTGTGCATTTGTTTTGAAAATAGCTTACGTGTTACTTATGGACGTAGTATTATAGTTCCGAATATGGCGACGGGGCACGTTTTTGTATGGGGCACATATTCCTTATTGCTTTGAGTCTTACGCCAAGTCTATAACGAATGAAAAGTGTGTACAGTGCACGAAATGGGCGCATGGAGACTGTACGAAAGGGAATGTTCCATTTTTGGTTTGCTTACATTGTGATTCAGACAATCAGTATAAGTATTGTTAAAAATGTCTGTATTTGTAAAATATTTAAGTCATATATTTTGTAAAACCATTAAATAGCATTTGTTTTTATTTAATGTGGCTATTTTTACTATCCTCTTTTGTAATGTATTGTAAATTCATGATAAAAATACGTATTCAGTGAAATCAAGACAATTATCTCTGTTTTAACATTGAAAGTATAATTGGAATATTTGCCCCCGTACATTTTAAGTAAGCTGGAAAACGGGGCAAATTTTCCAACGCAACATGGTCAGACAAAACCATTTGCTACCAACAATGATATTTATTATTTTCAAAAATATCAGTACAAGACTGTAAATAAAGGTGTAGGAAATGTAATGATCCGCTGTTTACCGCAAAATCGATAAAAATAAGAAGTACAAAAATAAAAATGTAAAATGGTGGAAAACGTGCCCCGGTCTCCCCTACGTCTAATATGAGAATTTAAATGAAAATAAGTGTTTTATGGATATTATCAAGCACGAATAATTTTATTTGAAGGTTCATGAGTATAATATAAGAAATCTGTGGCTATTTTAATGATTTTACTGGCTTTTAAAATGTATAATTATTATAAATTTAACCCTGAATAATTTTTTTAAATAGATTATATTATGAAAACAGATACAGATACTACCAATATTATTTTTCACAGATTTCAAATAGGTCATTTTGCTACTGACAAAGCATAAATCATTTCACAGAAAACATCACATCAGTTTGCTGCTACTGGTATAAATTTCACCAAATTGTGAGCAGGCCTTTTATTTTGCACTGGGGACCTTTTACTCCGTAGCATACAATTTGGAGCATACAAACGTTAGCACTTTCACTGCTTATTTGTCCTGAGATATTATCTAGATCATCATCGTCATCATCATTTTCACCACCACCACCACTACGTGGTTCTTCATCCAAAGAGTCGTATGACACTGCCTCAGAAACAGCTTCGTAGTTGTCATCCGAAGCAGAACTTATATCTGAAAGGAAATCATCTTCAGCTACCCATTGAGTAACAACTGATTCAAAATTTGGGCTTGGAAAACGTATGCTATCCTCTTTCCTGCTCCGTTTTTTAGATGCAGATCCTGACATTGTCTGAAAATAACCTCAGTACTCTCTTATCCTATGGAGTATAGAAATATAGCGGCTCTTCATGTTATATTTTAGTGTTACCAATAACCCTTACCTCTCTTCCGAATGAGTATCGAATGTCAAACAATACTGCTGTGTAGCAAACTCCTACAGTCTTCCTGTATAGCGTCACACGCTAATAACCACCCACTGCGATATTTTGCTTCTTACACAACACAGAAGTATGCTGCCTGACAGTTGAACATGCCAAGTTATAACAATACGTCTTCTGCGATCACAACAATGCATATGTGTGGCAGTAACGTATTCTCGGTACTCCAACAAAATGTAATTGATTACAACCCAATCTAATTTAACGACACTTTAACATAAGCCACAGGGTCCATCAGACCCAGGTTATGTAAATGTGTAATATAAAAAAGAAAATTAAAGTGGCAATTAAACTAATGACACACAATTCTAGTAGTATCTGTAATGTATTACTGAATATTTCCAGAGAGCATACCTGAACGGTTGGGACTCAATTTCAAGTCTTTAATACACAAATTAAAAATTAAATTTGTTTCCGGGTCCATTGGACCGAGGGTATGCGTACTAGGGTTAACACGAAACTTTCAACAGTCTTACGCAATAAGAAGGCATCATACAGACTGACGCCAATATGCTGATCTCTTCGACCCACACTGCTGCGCCAGCGTCTTATAGGCGGCATGGGTCTAAAACTAAAAGTGTTTTTATTATTTTCCTCGTAATTTTTACGTTGTTCCTCCGCATAAGAATCTTCCACAGCTGAATTGGTCTAGTCGTTCGCGAGTTAAACGCTTAGCAACTCATTTGGCGATTTATTTCTATTTATATAGACATACAACAAAACGAAACTTGTACAAAAATTTGCCCAGTTTTTGTTACGTTATAGATGCCATGTACCTCTACGAGTTAAATATATGTTCCCAAACAGCAGCTTGCTGTAATATTTAATAGTTCACAATAACTACAATAAACTGATAAACTTAAAGATAGTTCTCTAGCATTTGTTAAGATTCATAAGGTTTTTCAGCAGCTTTGGCTGTTTTGATATTGTTAAAATATTTAATATAAACTAACATAAGGACAACAGACAGACACACACACACACACACACACACACACACACACACACATGCCTCAGGGAGGACTCGAACACCGACGAAGAGCAACCGCGCGCTCCGCAGCAATGCGCCTTAGAACGCTCGGCCACTCCACCGCAGCATAAGCCCACAAAAGCAGGGAACCCCTAACAGCAGTCCCCAGTCATCTCTCACAGATCACCTGTTAGGCATAATAGTCCATACCATGAACCTCGTCATGCAGATGATACAGCAATTCAAGGAGGCTCAGATGCAAAACACGCAGATCCTCGATGCATTCCAAGCAGGAGATAAGCAGTTGCTTCCCTCCGCGACTACCTCAGTAGAATCAAAATCTCATCATGGGTGGACGGCCAAATATCCGAGCCCAGACTACGGAGACGATATTGTTAATCAAGTGATCGTATTCAGAGAACTCATAAAAGAATTTTCTATTGACATATTCATGATGGGAGAAACACATCTTAAGCAGTGAGTAAAAGGGACAGTACCTAACTACAATAGCCATAGGCAGGACACCTGCAGAAGGAGTTGTAGCCATATACGTAAAAAGAGGTATTCCCCACCGGGAGGTTACATCCCACTACCAACAAAATCGAATCAGAGGCAGTAGAAGTAACCACAGCCACAGGACTCCTGACAGTTGTTGCAATCTACTGACCCCCAGACGAGGACATTGATTATGGAGACGCAGCAGCGCTAAATATAAGGCAAATAGGAGACGATTTAAATGCCAAACACCCTCATTGGATTTGGAGAGTTAGCTCCAGAGAAGGCGTCCGGCTGTAACAACCAGCGCACGACCACCACTTTGAAACACTGGGTCCAATTGAGCACAGCCATTTTCCTGAAAATGGAGGTATGCACGACGTCATAAACATAGTGCTCACCAGGAGGATCACGGAGTTTGTGACGGAAAATCAACAGTATGTACTCCGATCACGACCTTGTCGAGAACAATGTGGGAGAATGGGTAGCACGTTACAAACTGGGAGCAATAGCAAGAAACTGTCGCCTCGTATATAGCTCGCGCTCTGCCCCCTTCAGCAGAAACAGTAGAAATAGCTCTACAATACCTAACACGAACCATCCTGCAAGCTGCAGACGACGTCATTCATCCATATAGCGTAGGCCATCCTCCGAAAATCCAACACCAGGAACACCTATTAGCAAAAATTCGGCAAAAAAATTCAGAGTGTATGATGACATCAAGCCACCAGTACGCTACCCAATCATCTGCAGAGAGAGTTGAAGGTAGCGCTCAATGAGCTCAGAAACCAGAGTGCGAGCACCAGGGGAAGTAGACGAGTGTAACACATGAAGGTTTGGCTCTGGCCGGGGAGCGAGCACAGGTGGCCACGTGCTTAAGGCGACAGCACGCGAATAGCGGGAGACCCGGGTTCGAGTCCCGGTCCGGCACAAATTTTCATGTGTAACAAAATGGTAGATGGACTAAAGAAAAGCAGCTGAAGTCGAAAATTCTCGTAAATTGCGAAGTAATATCTGTAAATTTAACATTTATAGTTGCGGACCATCAGTAAAAATCAAATGTTCAAATGTTTGTAGAGCTTAAGGGACTACGGGGTCATCAGTCCCTAAACTTACAAACTACTTACGAGCTACCTAATACTAAGGACGGCGCAAATATCCATGCCCGAGGGGGATTCGAACCCCCGACGTAGTGGCCGTGCAGACTGACGCGTCGCAGTCCCCTCGGGCACCGCGGCAGTAACTCTGTTCCTTTAAAACAGGTGAACGGTAAAACTGCCTCTCAGCCCTCAATGTAGAAGATGATATCCTCTGGCGAGCCAACAGACAATTCACCAAATGACGCGCTTTGAAGTCCTCCTTGCACTGCGAGATGGCTTGGTCTGCAGCCATGCTAAAAAAGCCAACGTCCTTTCTGACTCGTTTGAGAAGCAGTTTTAGGCAGCAGACCTCCAGGATGAGGTACACGAGGACATAGTCCGCTGAAGACATAGCAAAACTAGTCAACTCCCTCCTAAAAAAATGCGCTAGGACACGAAAAAATCGCTAACCAGTCAATTAACATCCTCCCGCCACCAGCAATCACACATCTCTCGTACTTCAACGAGATTACTCGAACCTGCGAAATTCCAACAAGCTGTGAGCACACAGACGAGGTCGTGATACCAGGACCCGGGAAAAGATCTTTATTCCCGCAGCACTACTAGCCGATTAGCCTCCTGGCAATACTCATCAAGTGCTACGAGTGCCTTCTATTGATCCGCATACAACATCAGGTTACTGGTGAGCGAATACTGCAGGACTTTCAATTCGGATTCCGCCAGAAAGACTCAGCCCAACAACAGATCTTGCGATTAGATGAAGAAGCTACGGAGGACTTCAACTGCAGAGGCTACTCGATTTTGCCTGCTTTGGCTCAATATGGCACTATACACACTATACACACAGGATTTCCCCGGAAGTATAGTTAAATCAATGGAAAAATATAACGGGAATTCCTCTGTTATATTCGAAACAGCCGCCTCAATCAAACAGATTATTTTGTGATAAAAATAACAGTCTAGTTCGCAAAATTTTTACAATTTATTAATATAGGTGACTGGTTTCGATCTAGGTTTAGATCATCTTCAGACCTCTCGCTATAGATGTTCAGACGGTGAGCGTGCGGCGACTGTGAAGTTTGGAAAGTAGGAGGCAAGGTACTGGTGGAAGTAAAGTTGTGATGCGGCATCGTGAGTCGTGCCGGGATAGCACAGTCGGTAGTGCGCTTTCCCGCGAAAGGCAAAGGTCCCAGGTTCGAGTCCCGGTTCCGGTACACAATTTTAATCTGCCAGGAAGTTTCATATCAGCGCACACTCCGCTGCAGAGTGAAAAGTTTCATTCATATAAAACTGTAGTGAGAGGCACAATTTCTTAATGGTCTCGCAGTAACCATGTGCATTGATTATTTGGCCTCGTAAGAAAGCAATCAGCAAAATACCTTTTCTGTCCCGAAAAAAAGTGTACATGACTTTTCTAGGTGTTAAGATTTACTCAGGCTTAACCTTCGTCGGGGATGAAGTGTGCCTCCATTCTGTTGGTTTTTCGTTTGATGGGTGGCGTACGTAAACCAAGTTTCATCCCCCGTGACTATCCGAGAAAGAAAACCGTCGCCTTCTTCATTTTAGCGAGTCAAAACTGAAGTGCACTGCCCACCCGTTGTTTTTTGTGTTGTTCAGTAAGAATTTTGGGTACCAAACGTGAGAAAAACATCTAGGACACACAGCTTATGTCACCAAATAAGAATTACAAACGTGTTCTTTTAAAAAAGTACTATGGGTACTGGTTTCAATTTAGTCAAGTTAAACTTAAGCCGTGTATCCTAGATATTTGTATTATACTGTGGTAGTACCTTCCGACCAGAGACCAGAGACAACTTGTTAACATACAGAATCTTCGTTGACCACACTTTTGACCATTGTGTAAGTCACATAATGTCATAGCTGTTGTGATAGAGGTACTTCACACCTATGCGTACATTTTAGTTTGTGATCGATGGAAAACCATTGATTGTTGTACTCTCTCCTAAAAATCTGTATTAATTGTATCACCACTGTCATCGGATTATTTTTATCGTTCTAAGTCTTTGCTTCGACAATTACTGTAATTATTTTACCAAATTTATAACCTCTTATTTTAATATTATAATCATTCTATGTAAGTAATTTAGTACCCACTTGTTATCCGAGGCTGTTGAATGAATGGAACCATACAATCTTTGTGTTACATTTTAATAGTTGTGATCCTGCATGGTATCTCTTTTAATTATTTTACTAATGTTATCACGTCAACTTTTAGCACTTTATTTAATTGCTTGATTACACAAATAATGTTAACTATGTCATTACATCTTCAACTTTGTATTCAGACTTACCAGTGTACATTTCTAATGTTAAACAGTATTGAGTAATTACTTTCGCTTTTATTAATGTGTAATTTTAACCAGAACCTTTTTTTTAAGCTTTTAAGCTCTTTTATTACTGAGCAATGTTAATTACAATCCTTTCACTGGTTAATGATTTCCAAATTCGTGATTTCATAGTTATAATTACAACATTCATCAGATTTGTTGTTAGATTTTTTACTGTGTAAATTTAGTTACACATGTGTAAACCCTACAAGAAATGAGCACATTACTGGCAATCTGTAACGTCTTTGGCGTCCCCTGTTGCCTGATTCTGTCCCATTATATCTTTGACTTGTATTCTTATGAAACAGTAATGGTTTTATTTAGGTTAAGTACATAACTACTTGCTGTGTTTTTATCAGTATGACAAAAGAGTTTTTTATGGATAAGACTACATCTTTAATTAATTCAGGAACTGTATGAAACGGAACTGTTTATGTAATTTTGTAAGTATTATCATCATGGATGAAGATCTTTATGTTGACTATTTTGTGTCACATCGATGTTCAACCACTTTTGTATTGTTATAGAAATGCCGTGATGATGGGATATTCCCGGAACTAGTTGCATAATAAATAAATGACATCTAAGTGTAAAATGCATTTCTTCAATATTATTGCTGTCGACAATCGCCACAAAAAATGTGTAAACTTATGGTTGTGCTTGATCTTCTCTTCCATTTTGTGAACCAGTTCATCAGTATCCACAGACGGGAGTCCACTTCCTTCTTCATCGTGCTCTTGATCACGTCCTTCATTGACCAGTCTGACCCATCTTCTAACCATTAAATCACTAGTAGCATTTTGTCCGTAAACGTCGCAAATTTGCCGATGAATTTCCTTTTCGTTTAATTTTCTTTGCATTTAGAAAACGAATGACAAATCTGATTTCACACCCGGCAGCGTTTTCAATTACGGCTGACTTTATAAAGAAGCACTGCAAAGCACACGGCGGCGGCAGCGACCTGAAAATGGCGTACATGTCTTCTCTTTGAGTCAGAGTAACTGCCGCGCATGCTCAGAACTACGATTGTAGCGTTGACGCGGGTAGAAATAGATACGGAACTTACTTTGCTGACGAACCTCGTATATAGCTGTTAGTATGTAACCCAAACTTACAGCAAATGCAAATAACGGCTTCAAGTGTGATATTAAAAATCTTCATCACCAACTTCAATGCACTATTGACTACTTTTGTTAACACCACTTCGTAGCTCTTAAGTGGTCTTTGAGTTACTCACATCAAAAATCCAAAGGGGTAAGGTCCGGAACCTTGGTGGCCAAGAAATGTTCTAACGTTCATAACGTTTGTAGATCTAAGGGCTTAAGTGCTTTGGTCGTCAGTCCCTAGGCTGACATACTGCTTACTTACCTTCCTTACCGTTAGGACAAAAAACACAGCCATGCCCGAGGAAGGACACGAACCTCCGACGGCGAGCAACCGCGCGCTCCGCAGCGAGGCGCCTTCGACCGCTCTGCTACTCCACCGCGGCTACTCAGGGTGTGTAAACACGTATTTAAACACTACGGTACGGTGTAATTATCCAACAAATCACAATGACACCCTCAGTGTATGTTGTTTGTAAATCTAGTGGACCAAACTGCGTGGTCATCAGTCCGTAGCTTACAAACTACTTAAACCTAGGTAAACTAACCTAAGAACAACACACACACCCATGCCCCAGGGAGGACTCGAACCTCCACGGCGAGCAGCCGTGCGCTCCGCAGCGAGACGCTTTAGACCGCTCGGCTACTCCACTGCAGCCCCTCAATGTACACCAATGAACGAAATTGAATACTAACGCTCTACTGATGACATTATGTAAATTCGCTCGTAGTACCAGTATACTAACACATGAAACAAAAATGCATTGAACTCAATTCTACGTACGTATTCAATAAATTTTTTAAACTTGTTACATGGCATTTTATTGCAATTCGTCTATATTATCACATCCTAAAACACTCACTACTGTAGAAGTGTATTTACAAATCGCATTTTCATTCATCCTCATGTGTGTAGTAGCGAGTCAGAATACCCGCAGGACAGGTATTTTCCATTAAACATAACCATGAGTAATTTGTTAGCCTCTTAGAAGATAATTATGAATAGCAGTGATTTTCCGTCTTTGCGACTACAATAAAAATGCGATTTTTTCTCACCAGACGCGTTTCGTTTTATTGAATGTAAAACATCTTCAGTGGTCTGTAATAATAGAAATCTACAGTTTGTTTTGTGTTTAGATCGAAAACAGTTCTTAAATGGACCCTGAAAAGTAGGCCTAATGTTTGGTACTTACGGAAATTTTGTCTTCTTAGAAGATATGTTTGAATAATGACTCCGTTAGGTCCATTTTTTGACAAATCAGCGATAATTAACAATCTATCATTCAATATGTTGAAATTTTAAAATGTATTTTTTAAGTTATGGAACCTAACTACAGTAGTCATCGGTCCATAAACTTACAAACTACTTTAACTTATCCTAAGAACAACACATACACACCCATGCCCGAGCGAGGACTCGAACTTCAGACGTGGAACGGCCGCGCGCACCGTAGCAAGGCGGTTTAGTGGTCACGACTATTCCACCACAGCATGATTGATTATGCTCTAATCAAATTACCGTTTTAATGAAGAAATTATGGAACGTATGTTGTTCTATATTTAAGAATAATTTATTTTCTTTCAAGGTTGCACGTCAATAAAAATATATTTTGTTTCATACAGCTCGACTGTCTTCACATTCGTAGTTCTCACAGAGTTATCTGGTAATCCTCGCTCGCTCTTGAGATCTCCTTCCAGATGTTGCTTACAGCTAGTGTCTCCTCATAAAAAAGTGTACCACATGTGGCTGTCGCAACACGAGAAGATAAAGCATCTGCAAAAGCGGACGTCATGCTAAAGTTTTTGCCACGTGTTGCAGGATACGAAGTATTTGCAAGGAGAAACAAATACTACATCGGCTTCTCATCGAAGGACAGTGCCCTGGGTAACCATTAGCTTCGTAATACCTAATGACGTGTTCTTCAGGCCACAATCTCTTCTAAAATAGTAGGAAGTAGGCACACACACACACACACACACACACACACACACACACACACACACTGTAGCACAAATATGTTCATTTACGAGGCTGACCATGCACTTGAGAATGGTTACACTGCTGAATAGACACGCAATAATGAGTAATTTATACATAATAACATTAGTACGTTGTAACATTACGGAAGTACATAATGTCCGTACAGTTACCCATTTAGTATAAGTAACTAGCTGAAAACCCGGCTTTGCCGCTTACTTATTTATTCCTGCCTTTCGTTAGTGTTTCTCCTATCACTTCTCTCTATGTCTATCTCCTTTTTCCTAATAACTGTATTTATCGGATAATAACAAATAAGGCTGTCTTGCATAATGTACAAATTATAAGTGCACTATCCAAACAAAAATACACATGACATATAAAATGTGTACGATCTCATATTTATTGAGTTATATGTTGTACAATTGTATAATTTTTCAGATATATATTCATTTGTATAAGTGCTGTTTGTCTATAAAATATGTTGAGGATACAATTAGTAGTAAACAAGTAATGGATTAAAGCTTGGTGCCTGAGGGGGCGATTATCCATAAACGTTACTATTTACGTGCTCATATCTCATGAACTACGTGTCCTACTGTGATACAGTTTCGAAGGTACATTCAGCTTTATGTGTGTATACTGACTGTAAAATTTCTGCGTCTACAAGTTGTCACGTACAAATTATAAATTGTCACGTCATCGCGAATGCCGTAGTTTTAGTCTACGAACAGGGAAAAAGTAGTAAGCAAGAACGTTTTTCCTTTCAACATTTTGATGTGATTGTCAGCGAGAAAAAGCTTAATAAAGGTTTGAAAATACGTTTAAAGTTTGTTGTAAGTCGCTACGTACTTTCATTCTCATATAGCGTATTTATAAAGTCTCGCCGTATTATGTGCTAGTTTTTTTGCGATTCCTATTGTTTATGACGTCATATCTTCTGAATCATGTGTCGTATGTGATTCTTAACCCTGCAGAAATTGTTACCGTGCGGTAAGGAATGTGTGTACCAAATTTCGTTGAAATCGGTGATGCGGTTTAGGACAAAATGAGCAGCATTGTCGTTTAATGCAGCAGTTTTTCGCGCACCTCATTGTTTATGACGTCATATCTCGCGAACTTTACCATCCTCATGGATTGAAGCTTACGTGTACAAAATTTCATAAAGATTTGAACAAAACTGTATATCTTTATGCAACACGTACATACAAACAAACACTTAAGCATACGGACACTGCTTTATACAGGGTGTTTCACTGTGTTTGCCTCTGTAACTTATAAAATAATAGGTGCGGTAGGTCAACATAAGAAATGCTACACTTTCTGCGGAGCTATGAACATAGTTTATTGTATCATTTTCCAAAGAGTTACAGCACAAAGATATAATTTTTAAAATGGAACAATAGTTTTTTCTATCGTGCATTTGATTCGTTGAAACCAGCTGCGTCCAAATCAATTTAAACTACATTCCTATCACTGTTAGTTTGGGAGCTACAACCCTTCAAAGTTTCAGGGGCTGATACCACAAACGCTGCGCATAATGCAATGCGCCTTCTAAATGTGGTGCGGCCGAGTTGTAACGTCGCCGGTGTCACGGAGCGACAAGCTTCCTCGATGCGCTGTTAGACTGCCGACTGTCGCCGCACACGGCCGTATACCCGACAGCTGGAGCCACACAAACATCTGTGGCTCAATATACCACAGTTACTGACAGCGGATGACGATGGCATACACGAACAACGAGTACGTTGACATGTTGCTGATGCTCGGCGAGTGCCGACACGATGCCACTGAAGCAGCCACGGCGTATGCCATGAGATATCCTAGGCGAAGAGCCCCGGCAGCCATTACTTTCTTACGTGCCGAACAATGACTTCGGGAAACAGGCAGCTTGGTAATGCGCCGCAGTAACAGACGAAGACCTGCAAGAAGTGAGGAGACGGAGGTGTCTGTTTTAGCTGCACTACACCACGATCCTCATGTCAGCTTACGAGCCGTTGCTGCAGTCGCTGGTGTCAGTCTCACATCTGTGTGGCGTATAGTACACGGCCACAGGTTTCACCTATACCGCCTGTCACTGACCCAGCTGCATGGGAACGATTTCCGTGCAAGAGTAACATTCTGTGAGTGGGCCATGCGTAATTTCACGCTGGAGTCTTTATGAAGTGTTATGTTCTCTGATGACTCCAAGTTCACAAATTATGGTGCAGTGAATCGCCATAACATGCACTACTGGGCCGCAGACAATACTCGGTCGGTACGACCTGTCGACCGTCAACGTAGGTGGTCTATTAACGTGTGGTGTGGAATCCTTGGGGATGAAATCATCGGTCTACACTACTTCCAAAGTCCACTAACAGGTGAGTTATATCACGCTTTTATAGCCGACAGTTTTTGTGGTCTCCTTGAACATGTGTGTCTACACACGAGAGTCCATATGTGGATGCAGCACGATGGTCACCCAGCCCATTCTGCGCGTGCTGTTGTGGAAGAACTAAACAACAGGTTTGCAGGAAGATGGTTGGGGCGCCATGGTCCTCATTCATGGCCCGCAAGGTCGCCCGATTTAACACCTAGATTTCTTTTTGTGGGGATATCTAAAGGATCGTGTTTATGTCACTGAGCCCACATCCCCAGATGATCTAAAACGGCGCATCGAGAACGCATGTCGCTCCGTCACACCGGCGATGTTACATCTCGTACGCAGATCCTTTCGACGGCCCATTGCATTATGCATTGAGGAACATGGACACACATTTGAACATCTCATGTAAATCAACTTCCCACCGCCATAACATTCATCACCCACCACACAGCCATGTATTATGTACAGCGTGTGGTATCTGCCCCTGAAACATTGTAGGGTTGTAGCTCCCAAACCAACAGTGATAGGAATGTAGTTTAAATTGATTTGGACGCAGCTGGTTTCAACGAATCCAATGCACGATAGAAAAAAACTATTGTTCCATTAAAAAATTATATCTTTGTGCTGTAACTCTTTGGAAAATGATACAACAAACTATGTTCATATCTCCGCAGAAAGTGTAACATTTCTCGTGTTGACCTACCGCATTAAAATTTCCCGTCACCTATTATTTTATAAGTTACAGAGGCAAACACCCTGTATATAAAGAGTAGCTGAAAACCCGGCGTTGCCCGGGTATTCATTTCTTTCTTCCTGCCATTTTTCGGGTATATATTCATTTTTATAGTGGATGTATGTCTAAAATCTCTTGGGAATACAGCTGGTAGTAAAGAAGTAATAGATTAAAACTTTGTGTGTTGTGGCGGTTTTTCATGAACATTACTGTTTATGTGCTCAAGTGTTTGTATATCTTATGGGACTTAAGTACGGGGTCATCAGTCCCTAAACATACAAACTACTTACGAACTAGCGTAACACTAAGGACGGCACAAATACCCATGCCAGAGGGGGGAATCGAACCCCCGACCGTAGTGGCCGTGCAGACCGTGACTGACGCGCCTCAGTCCCCTCGGCCACCGCGTCCGGCGTTTATGTGCTCATATCTCAAGAACTACATGTCGTACTATGATACAATTTAGAAAGTACACTCAACTATATACTTGTATACAGTCTGTAAAATTTCCTGCGGCTATAATTGATAGTGTAGAAATTTTGATTTGTAACGTCATACCGAATGCCGTAGTTTTACTACATAAAGAGCGGAAAAGTAGTAAACGAGAAACTTTTTTCCTTTCGTCGTTTTGCTATGGTTGTCAGCGGGAAAACGTTTAATAAAGGTTTGAAATTATTTTTAAAGCTTGTTGCAAGTCGCTAAGTACTCTCATTCTCATATAGCGTATTTATAAAATCTCGCTGCATTATAAGGAAGTTTTTGTTCAAATGTTTGTAAATCTATCGGACCAAACTACGTGGTCATCAGTCCGTAGCTTACAAACTACTTAAACCTAGATAAACTAACCTAAGGACAAACACACACACCCATGCCCCAGGGAGGACTCGAACCTCCACGGCGAGCAACCGAGCGCTCCGCAGCGAGACGCTTTAGACCGCTCGGCTACTCCACCGCGGCGGAAGTTTTTTGCGACTCCTATTGTTTATGACGTCATATCTTCTGAACCATGTGTCATGATTCATAAGCATGCAGCAATTGTTACCTCACGGTAAGGAATATGTGTACCAAATTAGGTTGAAATCGGTCCAGTGGTTTAGGAGAAAATGAGCAGCATTGTCGCTAAATGCAGCAGTTTTCCGCGCTTCTCATTGTTTATGACGTCATATCTCGTGAACTATGTATCGTACATGATTCTTGCATTTACGGTGACCGTCCTCAAGGATTGAAGCTTACGTGTACAAAATTTGAAAAAGATTGAATCAAAACTGTAAATTTGTATGCAACACGTACATACATACGGACACTCTGCTTTACATATTAAAAGAAGATGGCATTGTGAAAAGATAAAAGCCGTCTGTGGACCGCGGAACGCGGTTGGGGCAGCTCCATGAAAGGCCAGGTATCGGGTTAAACCGAGCAGCCGGCCGGGGGTTTGATCAAATAGGCGGAAATCTGGGAAAGGCTCATGCTCCGTACTCAAAACAGCGAGCACAGAACAACATAAGAGAGGCTGTACCGCCTACACCAGCGTACAGGCAGTGAAGACCGGCAGCCATCTTGGTTGGGTGTAGAAACGGAGCTGGGCCGAAAACTGCGTAGTTCTTCAAGTGGCGCTCGCCTCTGTTACATTGTCATTTGAACCCCTTAGCATAGGAAAAAAGTTACCAAATTTTTCACGTCGACAGTTGAATACTTCAGGAATGCAACGGTGTTCTAAGAAGGTACAATACTTATTGTATTTGTATAAAAATAAAAATTGAAACTATTACTTTTATATGAAATAAAAATTATGGCATGAAAAAGTTAGTCGCCTGCCACTGTTTTTTTGTTTTGGGCTCAGGAAATTTTCATCAGCGAGAAAGTTTTAGATAATGAAATTAAATTTTCTTTTTATTTAAACAAATTTTTTATAGCTCCCCTGGTTTTCTCACAAATTTGGATACAATAGAGCGGTGGAAGTTTTCAAATCCTACTCGTTACTTTCAGCGAGCTTGCCCACCAGCGAGCAAAGATTCTGTTGCCCAATCAACTTGTACTTTGTGACCAATATTGATAAACATATGTAATTTGGGATACAATTTTCGGTAGTAAATAATTATGACTTAACACTTTTTATTTATTTTATTACTAACTAGCTGAGCCGCTCCGGCTTTGCACGTGCAATCTTTAAACTAACTCGAGAACTGCAGAACGTATCGTAATGCGATTTTGCTTCAATTTCTTCGGGATAATCCTGTGTTCAACGCAGGCTATATTAAATGCCAATACGAAAATGAGAAATAATTGAAAGAAGAAGAATAACGTAGAATGGTTTACCACTTCCGTACTTCCGTGACATTTGTAGCGTGGCCTAAACTATGAGACCTGCGCCAAAGTACATGGTATAAAATTACAGAACTCACGACGATTTAAACAAATAAATAAATAAAATACCGCGAGATCATATGTCTAACTTTTACAGATCTCCCACAATCACTATATCTGTAGTCTGAAGCCATCTGGCGTCAGAGCCTTAGAAGAAAAAAATGATAAATGTTTTTTTTTTTTTTTTTTTTTTTTTTTTTTTTTTTTTTTTTTTAGATATTTGTGTGTTCTGCAACTTTATACTATATAGTGACCTAGTTCTGACTGAAGTGCAGAAGCGGTAAACGGTTCTACGTTTGATTCCTATTTTAGTTTGTTTCATATATTTGTATTGACATTAAATATAGCCTAAAATTATCTCAGGATTTTACACAAGAAATTAAAAGAAACCGCTTGACGAAACGTTCAGTACTCTTCGAGTTATAAAAGATTAAAGAGACAGACAGGGGAAAATGTGCTACTATTTTATATAATAGTATAATTTGCTATCCCTAGCTGAAATTTGTAATTATTTAGTGTAAAAATAGTCAAAAAAGGAACGCCTTACAATATATGAAAAAGGAATTAACAGACAGCGAACTCCATGAACTAGCCTGTGCTGGCAGCTGTGGCCGGCTGGCGCTCGGCCGCCATGTTGGTTGGGTGTCGCGCCCTCAGCCGGCTTCATTTCACTGTCATTGGAAGGCCTCTCTGTGTTATTCTGTGCTCGCTGACTCAAAACTAATGAGGGCTGTTAGCCGAGCGTTTCTTTTGTGTCTGGACGACGTCTGTGGGTTCCACACTCCAGTAATTCAGAATAAAATAAAATAATCTATAACACTATCATCAACATTTAGGACATCTACGATGTAGGAATAATTACGCACATCTCATCATTCTAAAAATAATTTCAATATCGCAAAAATTACAAATGTTTATTACTACTAAACCAAAATATAGAATCATCAAGCTTAAAATAACCAACTTTTGAATGCGTCATGCAATACCAATAAACTCTACTTTAGATTTGAGCTTATTGTATCGTCACACTTGAATATATTTAATGACTGATTTCAGCTAAGATAAATTTATAGCGGAAATATAAACAGATCATCGTATTTTCCGCAGTAACACTGAAATTAATTCGAGCAGCATGATTTACCTCTCGTACATTTTATTTAGTGTGTCGATTTATTACACAATTTGGTAGTAATTTACGTGAATATTGAATGGCAAGAGCGGTGAAGCTCATGGAAAGCTTGTTTATTGTCCCCACAACGCGTTCCGAGGGTTTAAAGCCTCTTCATCAAGTCGAATGACATTAAGCTGTGTACATGTAGGTTAGGTTGACCTGTTGCACTGTCTGCAGTGGTCACAGGTACCTTGCATTGTCTTAACCTCACTTACGCGTAACAAATCACAGCCACCTTCTTCGTTTACTTTACGAGCGTGTGTTTGAGAGGGACGTGAGTGAAATGTTGCGTGGAAAAGAGAAGTAAACGCAGAAGGTGGCTGTGATTTGTTTCACGTAAGTGAGGTTAAGACAATACAAGGAATCTGTGACCACCGGAGACAGTACAACAGGTCAACCTAACCTACGTGTACACAGCGTAATGTTATTCCGCCTGATGATGGCGGTTTAAACCCTCGAAACGAGTTGTGGGTGAACTAAAACAAAGTGACTGGTAACAGAAAGACCTTGTGTTTCAATCAAACAATAGTCACGGTAAAGCCTATACCAAAATGTTTTCACTTAAAGCTGGTTTGCCTATTCATTTATTTCATACTTTATGTAATACTAATTAACAATTCTCTTTTGTATTTATATAATGTTATATTAGTAAGAAAGTGCTCTCAGATAGTCAGTTTTTACTTAAAGAAATATCTAACGTTAAGCTGTATACTATTTTGGAAGGGATGGCGATGAGGCAATAAGGAATCGGCCTAGGAACAGAATTTTGGTGGGGAGTGTGTGTGTGTATGTGTTTGAGAGGGAGCTGAGTGAAGTGTTGCGTGCAAAAGAGACTCCATGTCTAGTCTTGGCAGAAGAAGGAGCCTCCTGGAAGATAGGAGTGATTCATTCGAGCAGAGTGTTAAGATTTGCGCAGTGAACGGTCGTTTCTCGAGACTCTAAATTTCACGAGAACAAGTGTACGTTACTGCATCTGATTTGTATTTATGTTTTTACACAACAACTTACGAGGGTAGAAATGGTGTACGGGAAACATAATCTAGTTTAAACTGTTGACAATTTCATGTTGAGTGTTCGCGAAATGTACAGTGTTTCTGTGTTTCATAAAGTTATGATTATGTAGTTAAAAAGTGCTAAAAATTCTTATCGCTGACAATGCAACTGTTTAACCATTTAATTCTATTTATGATTCATAATTCATCTGAATTCAACTAATCTCTGACTTTGCCTCGATCATTTGCAAACGATAGAAAAAAAACTATTTTAATTAATGAACCAGTTATTTTACGTAATATTTCTAATTTGTTTCTCAAACTACAGGCTATGTATAGAGTGTTTTTAACTGCAGGATGACAGGTAAAAGATAATATTTGCAACTAAGGTAGTTGCTGAGACATGAAAGCAAACATGTACGTTTCGACCTTAAGATAAACATCGAGCCAAACTTTTGAATCAGAATCGTTCATAGCCTAATCTGCACGTTCTTACAGCGTAAAGTCACACTTGCTTTAATCTTAGTTGTGATAAATGCGATGTTGAAAGATAAAACGTGAAGTCGTAACGTGAACACGAAAAGTGATGAACAGATTTCTATTATTAATACAAGTAGGCCATTGAAACGTATTTTGCCATACATGCGCACAAAATAAGACCCGTGTGTGTACGTAGGTGGCAAAGTGTGGTAAAAGGAAGTAAACAAGTAGACGTTTTCATATCTGTAACTATGTTACTCTTTCTATCACGCAATATAATCTCCGACTGTAGTAATAGTAATAATAATAATACGTGACTACCGGCAGTTAGCTTTTGCACTTACGTTGTGATAAGGTAATATGGTAAAAAGTACTCACGAACATAACAGCGCTCTGTGAAATCACATTGTAGGGACGTTCATGTTTAAATGGTTCATTTGCAGTAACAGGCGCATACTTGGAGCCAGAACTGCCGGTTGCACGATATCGTCAGCAGTGGAAATCAAAACATCATAGTAATGAAGTCTATAAATGACGTTGTACACTGGATCCGTTATTTCCCTTGGTATTTTGTAAGAGTAATTACGCGTTAATTTCCGCCGTTACCACCAAAATTGAAACAAGGTCCTAAATTTATATTTCTTCATTTTGAACAGTTACGTAGAGTGGAAGAGGAAACTGACCGACAGGGTGGGTGCATGCAGACGGAGGGGCGGAAAAAAGATGGACAGAGGGCAGAAAACGACTTCTTTTCCCAAAGGCAATGACTCGTCATAATTTTTTTAAGGTACCCGTCGTCGTTTTTCTTTCTTTATTATTATTATTATTATTATTGAAACTTTATTTTCGTGTCTGATCCACCATTCTACCTTGCAGGTGCACTGAAGGTGCCTGCCACAAACTATTGCAGTTCAGTATGACTCCCACATGCTTTTATGTGGAATGACGTGTCTACTCAGGCTTTGTCTAGTTGCCGCGGTGGATTAGCCGAGCGTTCTAACGCGTTTCACTGCGGAGCGCGCGGCTGCTCGCCGTGGAGGTTCGAGTCCTCCCTGGGGCATGGGTGTGTGTGTTGTCCTTAGGTTAGTTTACATAGGTTTAAGTAGTTTGTAAGCTACGGACTGATGACCACGCAATTTCGTCCGATACATTTGAACTTTGTCTAGTTTGAGTACACATTTTGGTTCCGCCACGTGCGAAGTAAGAACGCCCGACAACACCAATGAAATTAAAGAGTCATAAGATCGACCCGGGAAACGGAGAACATTAAAAAGACATCTGAACTAATTAATCGGATCCAATATATATAATCAAATGGAACTGATACATTAAAATTTATGCACCACTGCAGGCCACAGGGCTTACTAGTGCTGAATAGGGTCATATGAAAATTTAGAAGTTGCTTCGACACGCCTGTGGGGTACAATCATTATTTATTAACAAATCCTTTTAAATAAATGTTTTATCATGTCAATATAAATAAAAATAAAAAATATATGTCACTCGCAAGGATATGGGAACAAGGAGTACTACGTGAACACACCAGTGTATCACACAACATTACAATGTCCGCAGAATTGCTGAACATACGCGATCAGCGTGGCCCCAAACTAAAACCAAGTTACTGAATTTAGAAGAATTATCACCACGCTGAGTCTACTCATACTTCTACCGAATTTGGGTGTCATTATTTGAATACGTCAAGTCTGGTAACATTATTACTAACCCGTGACTCTTTCATCGTAGCACACAATGATTACAAAGCAAACCCAACAAAATTTACGAAAATTCACCAGTTAATACTAAATTGCACGTAATTAATGTAACACTTTTGCATGAGCAGAGTAAGCAATTGCAACAGACCATCCGCTACCAGACTTACTTTGTACTGGCCACTATGTGGCACAACGTACATCCTGATCTCATTGCACAAAGATAACCGTCATAATTCCGAGATTAACCTTCCACATTTAGGCATTAAACAAATCGAAGACACACGAGTAACAAATCAATTATGACCAATAAAAGACTGCCACTGCACCAAGTGGATTCATAAACTACAATATACCCGTTTCGCGCGCAAAGTCCTATTTACAAAGAAAATCACAATAAATTTGAATAAAACCCCTGAAAATGAATATGTACCAAAAAAACTGCAAAAACCCGTTCAACAAACTAATACTCCCGATGTTAATTGAATAAATAACCGACTTCAGCAACTTTGACCCACGACAAAGCACACACCATCTCGATCACCTGAAATCCCCCACAAAATGTGAAAATTGATGCGTATTGATTTCGTCTCCTAACAACCGGTAGTGAAAGCGTCACAGTGAACAACATCACTGAAGATTCTCGCCAAATATTTATCAAAATCATTGCGATACCAGCGAGCAGCTCTCCTCACGTCCACACTCCACCAGGCCAGGGACCGATCTCTCTCTCTCTCTCTCTCTCTCTCTCTCTCTCTCTCTCTCGCAGGGCGCCACCAGGGCCAACCGTCCCCTCTTCAGATTCGCGGGGGCGGAGCGCCCTGATTGGCTGAACACCGAGTGACCGTCACTCCACCACCTTCGCAAACTCCTGGCTTGAGCAGATCGATCCTCTACTTCAAAGCTCAAACAAAACATTTACTGCTATGCAGTCGTTGCTGCCACTAAGTACGTTGCCACAACTAAAGATTACAATATTGCCCATGTTACCAACATCCAAAGAAATATTATTGCTTTCCACTCGCACTCTATGGGGATGGGGAAAATAGGAGAGTGACTGATAACAAGTGGGATAAAAAAAGTGTACACCTCCAACATCTCTGTTTGTACATTTCCCTTTACAGTCTGAAACACCTCCCACAAAGTGTTGTTGACCATTCTCAAGTGAATCAATTCAAATTACATTAAGGTAAGAACGATTCTTTGTCGTTAAGTTGACATAATGAGACAGTAGATCAATGAAAACGAAATGACAGTCTCGTTTCAAGTTTACACAAACTAGTTAGCCAGGGAAGGTGCTACACATTTTCCAGAGCACGTTACGTTTCACGAGCATTTTTTGCCGAGCATTATTCTATTATTGTCAGAGGTATAGTGGCGAACCAAGGACCTCTTCCGCAGCCCAAGATGAAACGTTATGGGGAAGTCTCGCAATTAGACCACGACCTATGATCCAGAAAATTTTAAATGAAGCTAACACCGGCCGTGAAAGCTTACAAATGCCAAAAGAACGGATCTTACATTCTACACTTAACGAATGCTGGTGAGCGTCCCTCCGCAAACACCAAGACGAACGATAGTTGAAGTTTATCGCACTACTAGACATGTAAATTGCTACACCAAGAAGAAATGCTGATGATAAACGGGTATTCATTGGACAAATATATTATACTAGAACTGACATGTGATTAACTTTACAAGCAATTTGGGAGCATAGATCCTGAGAAATCAGTACCCAGAACAACCATCTATTGCCGTAATAATGGCCTTGAAACGCCTGGGAATTGAGTCAAACAGAGCTTGGATAGCCATGCAGTTTGAACACGATACCACAGTGCATCAAGAGTAGAGACTAGCGTATTGTGACGAGCCAGTTGCTCGGCCACCATTGACGAGACATTTTCAGTTGGTGAGAGATCTGGAGAATGTGCTGGCCAGGGCAGCAGTCGAACATATTCCGTATCCATAAAGGTCGATACAGAACCTGCAAAATGCGGTCGTGCATTATCCTGCTGAAATGTAGGGTTTCGCAGGGATTGAACGACGGGTAGAGCCACGCGTCGTAACACATGTGAAATGTAACGGCCACTGTTCAAAGTGCCGTCGATCCGAACAAGAGGTGACCGAGACGTGTAACCAATGGCATCTCATACTATCACGCCAGGTGACGAATACACGCTTCCAATATGAGATCACCGCGATGTCGCCAAACTCGGATGCGACCATCACGAGGCTGTAAACAGAACCTGGAATCATCCGAGAAAATGACGTTTTGCCATTCGTGCACCCATTGCAGGCGCTCCTGTCTGTGATGCAGCGTAAAGGGTAACTGCAGCCACGGTCTCAGAGCTGACAGTCCATGCTGCTACAAACGTCGTCGAACTGTCCGTGCAGATGGTTGTCGTCTTGCAAACGTCCCCATCTGTTAACTCAGGGATCGAGACGTGGCTGCACGATCCTTTCCAGCCATGTGGATAAGATGCCTGTCATCTCGCCTGCTAGTGATACGAGGCCGTTGGGATCCAGCACGGCGGTCCGTATTGCCCTCCTGAACCCACAGATTCCATATTCTGCTAACGGTCACTGGATCGCGACCAACGCGAGCAGCAATGTCGCGATACGATAAACCACAATTGCGATAGGCTACAAAGCGACCTTTATCAAATTCGGAATGGTGATGTTACGCATTTCTCCTCCTTACACGAGGCATCATAACAACGTTTCGCCAGGCAACGCCGGTCAACTGCTGTTTGTGTATGAGAAATCGGTTGGAAAACTTTTCTCATGTCAGCACGTTGTAGGTGTCGTTACGGGCTCCAAACTTGTGTGAATGCTCTGAAAAGCTGATCATTTGAATATCACAGCATGTTTTTAATGTCGGTTACATTTCGCGTCTGCAGCACGTAATCTCCGTTGTGTAGCAATTTTAATGGCCAGGAGTGTATAAGGTCGTTGCGGCGGAATGGCCGTGCTAGCTGAGGCGTCTTGTTGCGGTGTGCGCGGCCGTTCGTCGTCGGAGGTTCTAGTCGTCCTTCGGGCATGTTTGTGTGTATTGTTCTTAGGATAAGTTATTTTGAGTAGCATGTAAGTTTTGGGGCCGATGGCCACTGCAGTTAAGTCCGATAATAAAAATAAATAAAAAAATAAATAAATAAACTATATTGCCTGGCGTGGGGGCAGTGTGCACTGTACTTAGAAGTGAACCTAGAAAACTACGTTCACTAAAGTATCATTCATTCGAGTTGAAGATCTGTAATTAAGATCAGAAAAGATGTCGCGTAAAACAATTAGAAAGCATTTTGACTGATTCTTCCGTCGCTTCTTGGTAGAACATAATCAAATTAATTAAAAAACACAATTTTGTGTGTGTTCTACAAGTTTATTTTTGTTTACTTAACCGGTTTTCGGCTTATTAGGCCATCTTCAGAGTATTTACTGCTGTGTCAAAGAGGTTACAATGTTAAGACACAGTATGGGAAGATATGACAAACATCTCCACTTAGATCGACATACACAGTATAACACTTCTTTGACATTGTGTTATTACAGTTATCAACTAAAAACCTAAACAGTAATACATGAATGTACAATGTGTGAAGGATAAAGCAAGGAATAAATTTGAATATAACCTGGGAACTGAAACTACCTACTATTACAAACAAACTGGTAATGGTGATAAATAAATATATATAAGTGCCTTGTTAATAATTCTGCACTATAATTATAGATGGTGTTACATATGACAGTTGTAAGGTCAGGTTTGGAGTGGCATCAAGAACTTAGAATGAATAGTTACTGCATTAGATTAAACTAAAACAAATCTGTCTAATGAAATTAATATTCTAAAAATTCAGGTGGATGAAAAGGATTATTACGTTGTAAGCTACACTGGGGCCGAATTTTTTATTATTATTTTTTTAATCAATTAGAAAGCGTATTGCCGTAACGAAACGTTTGGGAGGGACTACTCGCAGAGGTGGAGGGGGCAGGAAGGTTCTCATTAACAGACATTCCACATCCCAGATTCCAACTGACTGCTTACCTATCATCCTGCTCACGACGAAGAAATCATAGCAGTCCCTGGTCTTACAAAGCCTGGAAGCCACTGCTCTGAAAACATGCTGGCTCCGGCACGAACAGCCCTTACGCGTCGTTAGGAACTGCCTAGTCTAGTTCTCGAGGAACCAAAGCCTGCTCTGAGCTACAGGTAGGGACGTGGGCCTCGCACGTCACGGCCAGATGCGTTTGCAACGGTCTCGCGCCCTCGCCGCTGTACTTGCCGCAGCCACACATCAAAGGCCACGGCGGGCGTTTTTGCGCTATCGCCACCCCCCGCTGCCACCCTTAGCACAGAGGCCTGTTATTACCGCCCGCTGCCTAGAACACCCCCGTCCGCTCTGTTGCCTCAGCCGCCCGCGCCCGGCTAAGCCTCTGGCAGCTCCTGTTACCCCCGGCGGTCGCGTTTCTAATTTATATCCCGCTATTACCCGACGCTCGCCGAAAACCGACCGCGCTTCAGTATTCCCGTTTCCTCTTACTTGTAAACCCGAGAGCACGCCAACAAAATGACGGCGATCATAATTTTGCAATTTCAGAGAAATCTAGCGACTGAATAAATAAATAAATAACACAGTACACTCTTGTTTATATGAAACGTAAAAGGACTGTTCCGAATATTTACAGACTAGCTGAAAACCCGGCGTTGTCCGAATATTTATCTATTTATTCCTGCCATTTCTCAGGTATATATTCATTTGTATAAGGGCTGTATGCCTGTAAAATTTCTTGGAATTACAATTAGTAGTAAAGAAGAAATAGATTAAAACTTGGTACGTTTACTGTTTATGTGCACTAAAGGTATATAATACAGTGAAACTCAAAGGTGACAATATGAATCGTTAACTAAGCACGATCACACGTCAGATATTGAATAAAATAATAAAAAGCGCTATATTTCAATTTTAAACGACGATACAATTGACTTCTTTCCCGGCAGGGACTCAAACCCGGCTAATTCGCTATTTATTATATATAAATATATGCAAAGAGATGAAATAGTTACTGTTTTCTCACCATTTGCGGGATGTGCACATGTTCCGCTACAAGTAGCGCAAACTGCGGCGGATTAGCCGTGCGCACTGGGGCGCCGTGCTGCGGTGCGCGCGATCCTTCACCGCCGGGAGTTCGAGCCCCCCTTCGGGCAGGGGTGTTTGTGTTGTCCTTAGCTTAGTTTACCTTAGTTTAAGCAGTTTGTAAGGTACGGACTAATGACCAAGCAGTTGAGTCCGATAGATTTACAAACATTTCCAAACATTTTGAAGTAGCGCAATAAATAACTTTGTGCTGCCTGGGACTCCAACCCCGCGTCTATCGTCAGCGTTGACCTCGGACGACAAGGTAACAACTCTCCCATTCTCTGTCATTACAGGAAGCAACACAACTACTAGAATCACCAGACATAATCCACCATGTTGTCATTTCACTACCATATTCGTACCAGGAAGACAATTTTTCTACAGGCCATGTCTTTCTCGAGTGGTCCAACACCTAGGAGAACATCTTTTGCACACATTATGCAATGACTGAATTACTTCTCCTACGACGTGATGTCGGGCATTGAAGTATTTACAGTGAGGGAGACGAATGGAATGTTGCACAGATACATAAGAAAAAATAAAAGTAATCCACTGAGTTACAGATGCATCGTATTGATATCGACTGTAGCAGGACGTTGGAACAAATACGTTTCCCAACGTTATGAAATATGTAGAAATATATCACGCATTAACTAACA
Source organism: Locusta migratoria (assembly GCA_026315105.1). Classification (NCBI taxonomy): domain Eukaryota; kingdom Metazoa; phylum Arthropoda; class Insecta; order Orthoptera; family Acrididae; genus Locusta; species Locusta migratoria. The sequence continues at coordinate 14,985,122 of CM048747.1, read as the reverse complement.
TCAAACCAGCATGGATTTCGAAATCTTTACTTTAGCGATATATATTTGCATAAAGTACTGAGTACTCTCAAACTAATTCAGTATTTATAGAGTGCCTAAATGGTTTTTGGTATCTTCAGTCGTAATCAACTTCGAACCATATCACTTTCCTAAGGACTATAGTCACAGTTGTGTGATTGGGATCGTGATGTCCTGTCTGCAAGGTAATAGTCTGCAGTAACTGACGAGGTGTCAACTAGGACGTGACAAGAGTAATTATTCCAGCAAAGTGAAGTAGACTTTTCCTGTTTCGAATATATATTCGAAATATTTAAAGAGCAATCAGAACATTGCTCTTATATTTGAGGCAGTTAATGCTGCCGACTAGTAAATTCCTCAGAAAAGCAAAGTAAATTGCGAAATAATTTTGAATTTGTATCTTCATGACGCAAATTGTGACAATTGACCTTAAACATCAATATGCAGTTGTCTCTGAACATGATTACCAAAAGAGTTTCGTCAGCATTCTAGACATCGACAAGCATAATAAATTTGAAGGTTATACATATAACGAAATGCCTGGGGTGCAATTGAAAGCCGGCCGCGGTGGCCGAGGGGACTGAGGCGCTCTAGTCACGGTCTGCACGGCCACTACGGTCGGGGGTTGAATCCTCCCTCGGGCATGGATATTTGTGCCGTCCTCAGTCTTAGTTAGTTCATAAGTAGTTTGTAAGTTTAGGACTGATGACCCCATAGTTAAGTCCCATAAGCTATACAAACATTTGAAACATTTTGCAATTGAAAACAACATTAACTGGGAATAACACGTATTTTGGCAAAGGTGAAACAAACGGTCTGTTATTGACCCAACCATTAGAAGATTTAAACGTCTCCTAGGGAGGCTGCCAACCCTATGATTGTTCCACATCCTCTGCAGTATTCCTGAGCAGTGTCCCATTATTACCTGATGGGATAGAGGGAGGACGTCCAAAAAGTAGTAATAATATATCAGATTGTGCAATGTAGTGAATTATGGGTATCAAGGTCTCGGTTGTTTTCCGTTTTGTTTTCTTCAAGTTGGAGGGGAGGGGGGGAGGGATGGGGGATGAGGTGCGGACGCAAAATTAAAACAAGAACATTTTCACTGCTCTCCGATTTTTCAAATGTTCAAATGTTTGTAGAGCTTATGGGACTTAACTACGGGGTCATCAGTCCCTAAACTTACTAACTACATATGAACTAGCCAGTACTAAGGACGGCACAAATATCCATCTACTCATTTAATTGCAAAATAGCTCTATCTGTGGTAGTATATACTACACATTTAGGTAAGTTTGCAGAAACTTTTGATACTTTTGAGCCTGGCTTTGCGACCGGGACCTGTATTAGCCGTGGCTTGCGAGCTACGGGTTGGCCGGTCAACCACAGCTGGTGCCGAGGCGAGGCTTGGCGGAAACCAGCCAGCTGGCGGTCGCGGCGGCCAACAGCCCCCAGCACTGCTTGAAGAAGGGCTCTGACGTAAATACAGAATGTTTACTTCCTGGCTTCATAGTAAGAGCGGTAAGGAGAAATACAAATCAGGCCATTTCACTGCGTGCAATCAACTAGAGATGGAGTCGTCTCTTTTACTGAAGAGAAGCTGGTCCAATGACGTACAGATTATATGTTGAGAGGCATTATGGAAGAAACAAATAATAAGGGACTCTGAATAAATTATTCGTCCTTTAATTTTTTTTAATCCCCCAAGTGAGAGAGTATGAAATATCTCTTGACAAGTGAAATAAAATAAAAGTCTTTTTCCTTTGAGCTGCCTTTAAATTGAAATTTTTAAATATACAGTTCCTTTATTATCCTATTTCATTATAAATATATATATATACCTAGAGACAGTTTTCCGTGTCAATATGTGAAAGACATTGAGTGGAAGGAAAAGTATTGAATTAATGTTAAGTATGGATGTCTGGGTTCGATTCCCGCCCATGGCACAAATTTTAATTCTGTGTTTCTGATTTCACTCAATATCCTATTTTTATTTCATTTACACCCATCCTCCATGCATACAGAGTAATTAGTTTAGATGGACCCTGCGGTTGCTCGCCGTCGGAGGTTCGAGTCCTCCCTGTGACATGGGTTTGTGTGTTGTCCGTATGTTAGTTTACCAAGTAGTTTCTAAGCTACGGACTGATGATCACGCATTTGGTCCAATAGATTTACAAACATTTTTTTTATGGGCGCTGATAAAGTAATTTATATTATTTCAAATACGTCTCTCTCCTTCCCTCCATCCATTAATAAAATGTTCAAATGTTTGTATAGTCTATGGGACTAAACTACGGGGTTATCAGTCCCTAAACTTACAAACTACTTATGAACTACTTACGAACTAGGACGGCACAAATATCCATGCCCGAGGGGGGATTCGAACCCCCGACCGTAGTGGCCGTGCAGACCGTGACTAGAGCGCCTTAGTCTCCTCGGCCACCGCGGCCGGTCATCCATTAATAGACCCTCCGTCCTTCACAAAATATACAAACGATTTTGCGCATTTTTTCGTTGTTAATTTCTCCTACAATCTCTCTCTCTCTGTCACCTCCCTTACATTATAACCTCAGTTGCCCTTTTGGCCTATTCCCTCAAAACGCTGTAAAAAAATTGTGGCTTCCGTTAAAACAATACTGTCTCTTTTAATGTCTGCTTTCTTTACTTTCCATCGGTCCTGTCTATGAAGCAGTGTTCTTTTATATCTCCGATAATCCATCCTTCGTTATGTAAAACATTCGTTGCTTTTCTCTCGGCCCTAAAACAAACTGGGATATATGTCTAAGTAAGGAGTACTTTGAAAGCATTTAACCGTTTTATTTTCCAGTTCTGCACTCCTATTCATTCTTATATCCCGCCCTCTGTCTTACTACCACTCCACTGATATATTTATCTGCATCTACGTGCTTCTTTTCACAATTTTGTGCTTGTCAGTTTCTATATATATATATATATATATATATATATATATATATATATATATATATATATATATATATATCGCTGTCGTTATTTCTCTGCCGTTGGCTCTCGAAAAGCACGTGGATATAATGGCCAACTGAACCTTACCGTACAAGCACAGATGTCTCTACTGAAATGGCCATCTATTCCGATAAATCCCAGTATCCAACCTTTGAAATGGCAGAGACTGAAGTTCTCCCCCATCATTCCCAGTTGGATATTATGTTTAGCGTCGCATTTTCGATGCGACGTTGTATCAGAATCCACAATTCTGTTTTTTAACCTCAATATGACTATTGAAGGCAACCACACCGTGAAGAATAATTGCTCGACACACTTGCCAGTTATCGGGTACCTTTTCATTGACCATACTAGTAAATCACAGGAACCTCCTTCATCGAAGTCTGTTTGTGTTCCTGAACGTGGTGAATAACAGATGTCAAAACGAAGTTATTTTCCCAATTTCAGAATCCTTTTCCTAATGCATAATACACGCTCCTCATAACTTTAAAAATGCGTAATATTCAAGTAATCGTGGCAACAACTACCCAATATTCTTGATTAAAATGAGCCCACAGTTGAATAAGCTTATAGCAAAATGCCATACCAAATCCTAATGTAGCATACTAAAACGTAATATAATTTCATGCAAAATCCGCGATAAGGCGCCTCAGACTTCGTGGCCTTCCCGTGCGCCCAAGAATGTATCACCTAGCCAGACCCACCTTTGAGCTCTTTGACTGGTCGCACCGTCTAATGAGTACTCCATTGTGATAAAACATTATGCTAACACATCTGTAAATCGCTGGAGGCCGCGATGAGGGTAACTTGTAAAGGCTAAGTAATGGACCAGATTCCCGCAGTGGTAACAGTTTTTAACGGCAACAAAAATACCATCTGCACCTACAGTAGCGATAAGTAAAGAAAGCAGGGCTCTACGTTGTTTCAAAAAAATGTTCAAATGTTTGTATAGTCTATGGGACTTAACTACGGGGTCATCAGCCCCTAAACTTACAAACTACTAACGAACTACTTACGAACTAGGACGTGTAAGATTAGCGCCCAATAGAAATACTGGTAATTAATAGCATTTGATAATTAAATAGTATGAAGTTCACTGAAAACATTTACTATGCCAATGCACTAAATGTTACACAATTTTAATCTTATTAATTATGGTAGCAATGTATGTACACAGTTGGGTGACAACATTTATAGTTAGGCCATAGGTAGAAATTCTCCACGTTGAGATTTGCTGTGTGCTTGTAGCTGACGGGAGGCCAGCGAGCAGGCCGACGTTGGTGGCTTGTTCCAGCTTAGGATTTTCCAGTTCGTTTCCGATGAGGGGAGAGAGGAACAATGGCGAGTGCCAGGCACAGTGCAGTGCACAGCGTGAAATAAAATATTCTAATACTACTGGCATTTGAAGTAATACGATGCAGTTAGGAACCTTTAAGGCCCTCATTACAAAATAGCCTGTTGACAAATAAACAATACTTTAGCTGATATAGTCACATCTGACATAATATGTTTAATTGACAATGAAAAGTAATAAATTACCAATGAATACAAGACAGTTACCCAACTAGCATGGCAATGTTTGTTTATAATATATTAACTATTTCTCATTTTATTTTCACTTAATCTTGTGTATTTTACCTTGAAATATTCAGTTAAATCACTTATCTGTGATATAAGAAATTGCACGATTATAATAAATAGTACAAAGGATGTTTATACTAATATAAAATCGTAAGAAAATATTTGCTTAATGTGTAGTGTAATTATTTTGATTCTAAGTAAAGATTTAGAAATGTATTGTCTGAGCACTGTACATTGGCAAATCGGTTAGAACAGCTCACATGGGGAAGTTGATGACGTAGGGAAAAAACCCGGCAGTTGGGCTTTTGGCGCGCGCGCAAGGGCAGGAAGTGACGACTTGGGAGCACGTGGGGAGCTGGCGGGGCGGCGTCGCTCGGCATCAGTCGGCATGTGTATCTCCAGGTGGAGGTTATAGATTTTTGGTGTGTGGCAATCGCCACGTGTGGTTGCTCGTGGTAGACTGCACCAAATTGAATCGAGTGCTACTGTGTGTTTGTGAATATTTAGCCGGTGGAACAAGGTGTGCATCGCATTGAATTAACGTGGCTGTGATTTGTTAATGTAACACGTGTCGTCGCATAGGCATGAACATAAACGGTGTTTGAGACAGCCACATGGTGTTAAAACAATTTGCGACAAATATTCATTTGTCTGGGGGCTCACGAGCTATAACTTTATTTGATAAATGTGTCGACGTACAGACGTATCAGCCACATGGTTCTAATATCGTGAAATAAACAACATAAAGTGAACTTTCGCGTGTTTTCAAAAATAGTAGTTAGTACACCCCTTTCTCTCATGAACTTGACTTTATTATAAATATTTTTGTTAATCATATGCAGGGAAGGAAAGCTGCGAACGTGTGATATCATCCCCTAGAAAACGAGTCAAACAGTAGCAATCAAAGATCCAATGTTTTTGCATGTTTAGGAATTTGGTTCGCAGTTGGTGGTTGTGTGTTTTAAAAACTGAACTTTCCTATTTTAAACTCTCACCCCGACCTTCACTCTCGCAGACGGCACAAATATCCATGCCCGAGGGGGGGGATTCGAACCCCCGACCGTAGTGGCCGTGCAGACCGTGACTGGAGCGTCTCAGTCCCCTCGGCCACCGCGGCCGGCGCGTTGTTTCAAATCAACATTGAACATGTGCATGCGCTACTAAGTTAAACAAAGTTTTCGCAAAATACCAAACCCCTCCATGTCTCTACAAACGGTATGATCCTAATTACTAGTGAATGACAATGAGATAGTTGATGCCTCATCGTGTCAGGTCAAGAGTGACGGTGTGTGCGGGGTTGGAATCCCCGGAAGAAACAATATCAGCAGTATTCCTCCCTATTATACAATAGCAAATAGTGCCGGGTTCGAGTTCCTGCAGGGAAAAAAATTAATTGTAATCGTCGTTTCAGGTACTAGTGTAAAGCTATTTGTGAACGTATTTAATATCTGACTTCTGATTGCGCTTAGTTAACAAATCATCAATATACTGCATTCTATTCCACAACTTCATGATGCATGACTATATTACATATCTTCGGCGGTTATCTCTCAGCAACAATATGAGCTTCATGCAATTCTTGGTGCAGTGCTAAGATTATTATTTATTTCTGAGTTCAGAAATTGGTCTAGGAAAGCGATACTAATGGAAACATCAGTGTTTACGTCTATTTATGCCTAGAAATCACGCACTTAAACGTGGCCTCTGAGCAGAGAATGTTCGGAGCTGAAGCTTGCATTCAGCTCGTAGAGTATTGGCTGTTAGAACAAGACCCGCCTCTTTCTACCAGTGCCGCCAACTTACGGTGTATAGATTATAGGTTTTAAAAGAAACAACAAGTAAGGGTTTAAATCGGCACAGATGTAACACGAAATTATCACTTTAATGTTTTAGTAATAGGTAACTGGAACGTATATCTACGAAATTTTAATATTTTAAAGGGACTTATGAATCAGGTGTAGCAACGCTTTATGCTTCATTTTACTGTCGTAACTGAATAACAATCAGAATTAACATTCTTCATGCCACTTTCAAGGACAGCCTTCTTTTTTCTAAAAGAAGTCGTCGGGGTATGTCGACGTATTTTAGAAAAAAATCAAAGTATAAACAATAATCAATACCAAGCACAAATCAACAATACATTGACGAGGCTTACTGTGTACAATACTGTTACGAGGTAAGGTTGGTAGAGAGCATAAACATTCTGTAGACACACGAACTCAGCCGACTTCCGCCGATCAGAGAGGGGCCACAAAAAAGTGCGTGACCTGTAATCGCAAACACTGTTGTTTTCTTAACAGTGCGTTGAAATTTAGATCACGAACAAAAACATATCATGTCATTAAACGTTTCTGACTTTTACTTATTGGAACGAAATTTAATGTACAAGTGATACTGTCTCATCTCTAATGACGTGTATTCTAATATTTGTTGTACGAAAGTATTGGTTTGCAACTTGCCTGAATGCCATAAGGAGAAATAGGAGACTTACTTAGTACCTATTGTGGGTAGGTAATAACTGTACTGTGGAATGATTTGACGACCTGCGACACAGCTATGCTATGGTGGTTGCATAGCGTCAGGTGCGGCCTCCACTTTGGAATTCAGGGGTGATCCACTTTTTTTGCTGTCAAGTGTACACTCAACTATATGTGTGTATACTGTCTGTAAAATTTCCTGCGGCTACAATTTGTAGTGTACAAATTATAAACTGTAATGTCGTACCGAATGCCGTAGTTTTAGTCCATGAACAGCGGAATGTGCTCATATCACATGAACTGCGAGTCTTAATGCGATACAATTTATAAGATACATTCAATTATATGTGTGTATACTGTCTGTAAATTTTTCTGCAGCTACAATTTGTAGCGTAGAAACTATAAATTGTAACGCCAAACCGAATGTCGTAATTTTAGCCCATGAACAGCGGTAAAGTAGTAAGCGAGAAACTTTTTTTCCTTTGATCATTTTTCTATGGTTGCCAGCCAGAAAAAATTTAATAAAGGTTTGAAGTTATGTTTAAAAATTTGTTGCAAGTCGCTAAGTACTATCATTCTCATACAGTGTATTTCGAAAGTCTCGCCGCATTATATGGCATTTTTTGCGATTTCTAATGGTTATGACGTAATATCTTTTGAACCATGTGCCGTATGTGATTCTTAACCATGCAGCAATCGTTACCTCACGGTAAGTAGGTTGAAATCGATCCCATGGTTTAGGAGAAAATGAGCAGCATCGTCGCAAAATGCAGCAGTTTTTCGCGCATATCATTGTTTATGACGTCATATCTCGTGAACTATATATCGTAAGTGATTCTTACACTTACGGTGGCGTGTGCCATGCCGCATTGCACTTTGACCTGTCGGTTCGCCAGTAGTGACGGTGCAGTGTGCCTCTGAAGTTGCGTTTTGTGACGTTATTTGTGTGGTGAAGTGTCGGATGGGTCGGCGATTGGTAATCAATCCTGCTAATATAGTGTGAATGGTTGAGGTGAAGTTACGAAGAAACCTTCTTCGTGTATATGGTATTGGCGTAGACGATGAATCATTGGCATGTTACCTATTATCTGTTATAGTGTTTCTAATCTATGCTCATATTTCTGCACTCTAATAGATACCAGAAAACATGTGAATGATTCTTCTTCGCCGGCCGCGGTGACCGAGGAGACTGAGGCGCTTCAGTCACGGTCTGCACGGCCACTACGGTTGGGGGTTCGAATCCCCCCTCGGGCATGGATATTTGTGCCGTCCTAGTTCGTAAGTAGTTCATAAGTAGTCTGTAAGTTTAGGGACTGATGACCCCGTAGTTAAGTCCCATAAGTTTTACAAACATTTGAACATTTTTTTGATTCTTCTTCTACACCTAGACCGTATTCACCAAGAAGGGCTCTTCGGAATTTCGTCTCAACCAATTGCAATACATTATCAGGATCGATTACCAATCTCCGACCCATCTGACGCTTCACCACACAAATAACGTCACAAAACGCAACTTCAGAGATACACTGCACCGTCACTACTGGCGTACCGGCAGGTCAAAGTGCAATGCGGCATGGCACACGCAGAGGCCTCTAATGGGCGACTGCAGAGTTTTGCAGATGCAGGAGTATCACTAGTGCAATAAGGGACCTTTACATTACACATCATAAGATTTTGGTGTATTTCTCTTTGTTCGAGCCTAATTACTTTCCTTGTAAGAGTTCTAAAGTACAAGGGATGTTAAAATGAAAAAGTACGAAACGTCTTAAGAACCAGACTAGTTGAAATTTGAGTATGCCGCTTGCGCTTGGACATAGCGTGGTCGCGAAGCATGCGTCCCCCCCCCCCCCCTCTTATGAAATTCAAGGATGTACCCTCTCCAGGCTAGGTGACTTTCACCGCCTTTTTCGACGTCCGAGGTCTGATACTCGGCAAATTCCTCGAGCACGGAAGAAACATAAACATTAACGTTATAATGTTACTGTCATAGGAGTTAAGGTTTTAGGGGAAAGGTCGGTCGCAGTGGCCAAGCGGTCTGCGGCGCGCCAGTCACGTTCTGCGTGGCCACTACGGTCGGGGGTTCGAATCCTTCCTCGGGCATGGATATTTGTGCCGTCTTTAGTATCAGATAGTTTAGAAGTAGTTTGTAAGTTTAGGGACTGATGACCCTGTAGTTAAGTACAAACATCTTAGGGGAAAGATTAACTGTTAGTACTTAATTAACTTCGTAAGTAATATGTAAAACAGAAATGGGATTTAGATGGCCGAAATTTCCTAAATACTACTTGCAGGGATTGGAATTTATAAATAAACTGACGAATTAATTTTGACTCTCTAAATATTTTGCAAGATTGTGTGGTAGATATTCGCGGCAGTTACATTATAAAAAGGGACCGTTCCTACCTTTCAAACACACATTGGCTTATTCATTAAGGTAAGATACCGTCGTGATGTGGGGCTGGACAAGTTACGTGGTTTGTCTCTGCAGCCGACCGTGCGTTAAAACTTACTTCAGTCTCCAAACGGAGTTGCCGGAAAAAAATTTTACGTGGAAAATTATCGGACCTCGCGATTGTAGGTTCTAAAAGCCGTTTAATTTTTAAGCGTAATGATATGGATGGAAAAATTAGTAAATCTTACAACAATCACTTGCACGATATCTCGTCCGCCGTAATGGCGTCCAAACCCACCACAGAAGTTCACGGGGCGGAATTAATATGCCAGGACTATTACGGAATGTGAAATAAATGAAAGTCCATCATATTAAATTTTTAAAATATTTCAAAATGTACTAAACAAATTAGAGCACTATTACTTACATTCTGCATAAATCAATCAAAGGAGCCCCTACGGATACGTCTGATCTAATCGGAGGCCGCACACAGACAGATGAATCGTAACATTGTACTTTCTCTCATTAGAAGAAAACAAAGGAATGTAGCTCAAGGTTCAGAGGGAGAAAAACGATCCGCGATTAAAATATATCTTAGGCAAATGTTTATAATTCTATCGGACCAAACTGCGTGGTCATCAGTCCGTAGCTTACAAACTACTTAAACCTAGGTAAACTAACCTAAGGACAACACACACACCCATGCTCCAGGGAGGACTCGAACCTCCACGGCGAGCAACCGCGCGCTCCGCAGCGAGACGCTTTACACCGCTCGGCTACTCTATCGCGGCACAGTTTTTCCCTCGTTATATTTGGAACATAGATGAAAATGGTGAGTACCTTCTGCCACAACCCTTCCGGTGGATTGCGGAATATGTATATAGATGTACACCTAAAGCAGAATATCTGGCCTATTTCCTCGCAACAGTTTCCGTTTGTTAGATTGTGCGGAGTATTGATGACGCGTCGTTCGTAATTCTGCATCGTCTACAAATAATTAGTTACTCCGCAAATTACACTTGAGTGCCTCACAAGTGTCCACCAAACCATTTTGAGACTATTTATCTATCTACCATTACATCCTTGAATAGTGCGCCAAACGACCATGATGCCTCTCGCTGCGTTCATTTGATCTTTGCCACTTACTTCACTGCTGAAAGTTCTCCGCTCATCAGCTGGTGCGATTATGTGACCTATAAGACTAGCAGTAATAAAAGCGACAGCCGCTGTCCAACGTACTTCCTTCTCGTTTTTCTCCCAAGGGAAGTATTTCTGTCATTAAGCTGTTCTTTAGCCTGAAAAACACTACTTCATCGTAAATCGATTGACGAATGCAAAAAATGAGAAAATTTATAAGCAACTGAAATATTTAATTAATTATATTTATGTCAAGGGATGATGGCCAGTGTAACGATACATAAGAAGGGGAAATCAGTATTTAACTCTCGATACCATATGTAAAATCCGTTATACACGTATTTTTGGTCTATCATCAAATGTTTGCAAAAATGAATACGGTTGCACCACTTATCAAAAAGATTGTCGAAATATTAGCGTATATCACGTTAGAGCAGTTTTAAAGTAAGTGTTTATGACGTTTATGGCATATTTTCTCTCATTACAGTTATTATATTAAAGAAAATTCAAAAGGTAAAATAAGTACTTACATTTCATCAAAATTCATATTTCTATATATCTTTGATATAGCTAGACAAAATATGTCTCTGGACATTGATTTGTTGTTGTTGTGGTCTTCAGTCCGGAGACTGGTTTGATGCATCTCTCCATCCTACTATCCTGAGCAAGCCTCTTCACCTTCTCATAAGGACGGCAACCTACATCCATTTGAATCTGCTTACTGTATTCATCTCTTGGTATCCCTCTGTGATTTTTACCCCACACACTTCCCTCCAAAGCTAAATTCACGATTCCTTGATGCCAGAGAATGTATCCTACCAGTCGATCCCTTCTTTTGGTCAGGGTATGCCAGAAATTTCTTTTCTCCCTAATTCTGTTCAGTACCTCTTCATTAGTCACGCGATCCAACCACCTAATCTTCAGCATTCTTCTGTAGCACCACATTTCAAAAGCCTCTGTCCTCTTCCTGTCGGCACAGTTTATTGTCCATGTTTCACTCTCATACAAGGCAACACACCACACAAATGCCTTCAGAAAGAACTTCTGAAACGGTACTGTCGTTCCGCTTCACGATTTTAAATAGTCTTAAAATCAAATTTGTTCATTTGCCATTGCAAGTGGCGCCTATTTCGGTGATCAGTCAGCCGCGGGGCCTTTACTTTAAGTCAAGGATATGAGAATGGAATTTGCTTTATTTATTTCGCCATCATATTTTCTGACTTGCATCATGGTTTCCTTATCCTTCCCGACCTTCCCTAGGACGAGAGGAGGCCATGCTGTATTGTATTGTGGGGGCGGTGGTGGTAAGTGCCAAAAAAACTGGTATTGGAGAGTTGAGAGAGGTTAGTTTGAGAACTCGAGCATCTAATGCCTCTTGTAGACGATAACTAGTTCGTTTGGTGCACCTTGGGCGCTCAGCTTTGGCAGGAAGGCCTTCAGCCAATAGGAACACTTGTCGAGAAAACCAGATTCGGTTTCGCGTGCGGACAGGGGTTCCGGTGGAGAGACGATGCTGGGACCTTGGAGGATACGGACGTGATGGAGAGTGCTGCAGATGCTGGTCCTACTATGGTGAAGTACGGAGGTTTTAATCGTAATCTGGCCCGCCAGTTCAAACTCTGTTGTCGCGGTTTAAGAAATTCAAGTTTCTGCAAATTTATCATTATTTTGGTTGACGAAATAAATTAGTTTAAGATGTTTGCTACCGAACAATGGTGTAACGGTTTTCTTTGAGACTAGTATTCGTTTATCTCCAATGAGTCTCTTCATTGCAATATCATTGGCTATTTCTACTTTCGTTAATATTTGTGTTCGCGGTTTAACACTTAGAATTTTCACTGGCGTTGTGAGTAGTTCAGGTTATCTGTCATTACAAGACTGTTTTGGCAAAATATTTTGGAAGAGTGTGTTCACTAGATATCAACCTCTTCTCAAGCTAACATATTTCTATACCAGTTCTATAGCAGAGCATACAGTAAACTTCGCGTGTGATTGGTTTCTAGGCTACAAATTATTGAAATATCCTTCCTGTCCCTTTATAGTACAGATGCAAGTCCTACTTTATGCGTAAGAGATCCCGTAGGCTTAAGATTTTGAATCTATAATTTCGCTGTTTGTAATAAAATTTAAATACAGAGCCAAATGTCAGAATCTGAAAGCCAAGACAAACTGTAAAAATTTCTTACTTTGATGTTGTTTAACGGTTGCACTGTTCCGTGTCTATCTGATAATCAATAAATATGGTATAAAGGCTACCTAACTGTTTCCATTTCAAGTTTGTTAAATTTCTATTAACTGATTGCTCCATGAAATACCCTTTGGCTTAATTTACTGCTGTTGTTTTCCGTATCATCTGATTCCCGTCTCTTGTCTTGATACTCCTTACGAATATTAACGCGTTATCCGTGTTTGATTCTGTTGACTAAAAGGGCTCAAAACCATATAAATGTGTGAAGTCATTGTAATACTGTAGGAAGCCCTACTTCGATATTAGGTGCCTGAACTATACAGGCCAGACTGCTGTAGGCACATCATCCTAATGTCTTTGCAGACTCTATCGGTAGACGAAGGAGAGGGATAAAGTTTACACACAGTCACCAAATTAAAACCTAATTCCTTACCGCTGCAGCGTGGGCTGGGTGCACTTCCTTATGTCTAAATCAATATTGTTAACAAATGTCTCTTTTTCAAAAACGCTTTGCTTCCCATTGTCACTCTACATTTTATATCCTCCGTACTGAGACCATGTCTTATTTTACTGCCCTAGTAACAAAACTCATCTACCAGATTTACTTTTTCGTTACCTAATCTAATTTTATTAGACTGCACTCCATTGCTCTTGTTAATGTTCTTTTTGTATGCACCTTTCAACGTACTGCCCATCCCGTTCAACTACTCTTCCAAGTTCTTTGCTATCTCTGAAGGAATTACAATGTCATTAGCAAAATGGAATAATTTTACTTCTTCACCCTGAACTTTAATTCCTTCTCCAAATTTCTCCTTGCTTTCCTTTATAGCTTGTTCATTTCCTTTGTAGAGCTCCTCTGTGTACTCTTTCCACCTTTCAGCTTTCCCTTCTTTGCTGAAAACTGGTTTTCCACCTGAGGTCTTTATATTCATAGGGCTGTTTTTCTTGTCTCCAAATGTCTCTTTTATTTTTATTTTTTTCTGTAGGCGGTATCTATTTTTCTCCTGGTCATACATTATTGTACAGAATTGCATTTGCTTTCTAGCCACTCCTGATTAGCTATTTTGCACTACCGGTCAATCTCTTTCTTAGACGTCTGTACGCCATTTTGCCTGTTTCATTTACTGCTCATCAATTAAATTTAATATTTCCTGTGATATCCAAGGATTTTTGTAGGTCTTGCCTTTTTACCTATTTTGTCCTCTGCTGCCTCCACTATTTCATCTCTCAATGCCACCCATTCCTCTTCTACTGTTTTATCCCCCCACCTGTTCCTTCAGTTTATCCAGGTCCCATCTCCTACCTTTATTTTCCTACCTTTTTGCCGTTTTTTTCAGTTTCAGCCTACAATTCATGATTAATAAGATATGGTCAGAGTCTATATCTGCCCCTGAGTAAGTCTATGTTCACCTACTATTTTCCCTTCCCTTCCTTTTCCTACTACCGAATTACAGTCTCCCACGACAATTAAGTCTCCCTCTGTCTGAATAATTTCTTTTATCTCCTCATCTCATCATCTCTCATCGATCTCATCATCAGCACAGCTAGTTGGCATATAAACCTGTAGTACTGTGGTCGGTGTTTCCTTCGTATCCATCTTGATAACGATAATGCGATCACTGCGCTGTTCATAGTAGATTACCCTCATTGCTATTTTCTTATTATCAGACCTACTGCTATACCCCAACTGATTTTGTATTTATAATCCTGTACTCGTCTGACCAGAAATCCTTTTCCTCTTTCCACCGAACTTCACTAATCCCCACTATCTCTTTTTAAATTTACTAACCTCCCTACACGATTAAGGGATCTAACATTCCACGCTCCGATCCATAGAATGCTATTGTTGTCTTCCCTGATGATTACATCCTCCTGAGTAGTCCCCGCCCGGAGATCCGAATGGGGGAGGATGACATCATCATATATTCATACAATAGAGCTGCATGCCCTGGGGAAAAGTAACGGCTGTAGTTTCCCCCTGCTCCGCTCGAATATACCAAATGTCCTTGAGACGAGAAAGCATCTGTCCATGCATCAGTACGGCTTCAGGAAGCATTTCTACTGTAAATCTCAGTTAGTCCTTTTGTCACGTGACATCTTGTGAGATATGAATGAAGGACTACCAGGAAGCTGCTGGAAATTACTTTATGCATGCCCACAGTAAATGCGCAACAGAGAATTATCTAACTGCTTATCCCTTAAGGGAGTTTTAACAAAAACAAAATCAGTGTTAAAAAATAAATGAATAGATAATTAAACATGGGACAGGGAGCATGAAATTATAAAGCAGAAGTTTGATACTTTGAATCATAATCTATTCAGTAAAATAATAAGCAAATAAATGTGGGGAGACCAAATTAATCACACACCTTCTACAAAATTTAATTAAATCATATAATTACTGCACATATTAAAATTGTTTCTGCCCTTAATGAATATGGAAATAATGTGGGAGGAAATTTTCAAATTCACAATGGGTAGCTGAAAGCACATTCATTCATTCACAGCCACACGCATAATGCTTGGCGGTACATTACAATGCTGGAACACATGAAAGCCGTGGCAAAATGAAGCAGCGGCGTCTTGACGAGATGGTGGGTGTCTTGATCATAAATTGAAGTATACTGTGCCCTAAACGAACTCATGTGTGGGGAGGCAGCAGCATACTATACGTAAGTACCACGTGGTTCACGGTTTAATTACACAAAATTTACAAAAGAAATTAATTCAGAATAAGCAAATAGAGCACACGCGAGAATTCGTATAGAAGAAAGTCTTGATGAGATTGCGAGTGTCTTGCTCACAATTTTTTAAATATACTGTGCACTAGCAGGAACTCACGTGTGGGGAGGCAGCGGCTCACTATTCTTAAGTACCACGTGGTGTGCGACCATGTCGAATTTCATACCATTTACAAACAGAAATTAATTTAGAATAATCGAGTAAAGCTCATGCGAGAATTTGTAAATAAGAAAACTAGTATTAACAAAAGTATGGCTGAAGGCCGAAGTAACGACCATTACGGAAGCATGTGGTGCAATCGGTCATACAGGACAGGAAAGATGGAATCAATCAGAAAATATGAGAAATATTTAGCATACTCACGAATACAGAAACGACATGAAAACGTTAGTTAAAAACATGAAGGAAATTCATACTAGTATTACACAAAGGCTGAAGGCCCCACACATGTATTCTAACTTGAGCAAATCCTGACACACAATCATCAGTGGAATGAAAATGCAAATAATAAATTTACACTGAATTTACTCAAGTTCTGTAAATTAAGAAATACTCCGCCTCACATAGTGAAAGAATTACTCAAGAAAACTATCACTGAAAAACCAAGACTGCCTGATCACAAAGAAAGCGAAGTCCTAACAGCATGCCTTGCCCTCAGCATGTTTCGGCGGAGTGTTTACCATGCTACAATTCCCTCTACAAACGCTCCCAGAGAGGTCTCCTGTCACCTCTTTCGTCCAAGATTAGGTTGGTACGACACTAAGAACATGGCCACCTCGCCATCTTGCCAAGTAACCTTGTCTCTGGCCACCCAGAAGACGCTAGCGCAGACGACAAACGAAACCATGCGTTTTTAACTACAGCAAAACGAGGCCTAAAGCGGGAGGCGACGACTGTAAGCCATTGCGCGGCAGTCATTCAATGTTAAGAGCACACATTCACGTTCACATGAACACACAAATTTAATCACACTGCTGGATAAATTTATAAATATGGGGCAAACATACATATACATGGGGCATTGATCATTGATAAAAATAACAAAATAATTAACACACAGATAGATAACATTAATGGTGTAGAAACACTTTAGGTTAAGGAATAAATTAAAATGGAACACGACTACACAATCAGTATTTCAAAGTTCTGCCACAAAATAGGCAAAACCGCTGCTGAAACGTTCGAAACGATGCACCAGGTGTACGGTAAGGACACGTTGAGTCGCAATGTTGTGCTCAGGTAACTGCGACGTTTGTGGAAGGACGCGACAGTTGGCAGAAGATGTGAATAGTTGAGTGTTCTCGCTAGAGTTTCGAGTCCTTCCTCGGGCACGAGTGTGTGTATAATCCTCGCTGTAAGTGAAAGTAGTTTGTAAGTCTAGGGAGTGATTACCACATTAGTTTGGTCCCATAGCCTTACAGGAATTTGAGTATTTGAATCTGAATCTTCATAGACGCAAATTTTAAACAGAAAGGGTGATACTTGGTAGCAAATAGGATTGATGCCTGAAATCATTTGAGATTGCAATTATGAGACGTATACGACGCCTTTATAAGAATTTACGAAACCAAAGAAATTGATTTTTTATTGAGACACGAGTTCTTGGATTTATTAAATTGTATTAGAAAATTTCATTAAAGATAACTAGGTATTAAGACTAAATTCTACTGCTGCGTTTACTAAGTTTACGTAAATAAAATATTATGATGAAACAGTTGCAACTGAGATTTTAGAAAACTGACGAGTAATTTTTACCAAGCTATCTCTTTCGATAAAAAGATTATTGATGCAAAAAACTTATGCACAAGATTTATGTGCAGGGTAATTTTGATTAAAAAAATAACAGAGTTGCTCAGTGACCGGCGGCCAGTGCACACGTGACCAGCAGCAGCTCTACATTGTACGGTAACCGGCTTCTTAATAGAAGCGACTTATTTACATTTCGTGTGTACTTTCTCTTGCAGCTCTTTATACTTTAGTGTGCTCGCGTGTTTGTTTATTAAGAATCGCGTTTATTTGTCAGCTCAGTTACTGCATTTTTTATTTATTAGCTCGCGTATATATTTTTCAGATTCGCCGTTAATAAACAGTTCAGCGTTAGGTCTATACTTTACAAAGCTCACTGTTTATCAAACTACTGAGTCCTCTGACGTACTTACTTGGAAGAATCAAAGGTTTTTAGAATGGCTAGGAACTGTGACTGCTGCGAACGGATGGAGGCAGAGTTGGTGACTCTTCGCTCGCAGCTTCAGGCGGCGTTGGCTTCGCTGGCAACGCTTGAGACTGCGGTGGGTGGGCGCCGCTGTTGTGGGCCGCTCGTGGGGGTGCAGCAGACGCCCTGTGCGTCTGTTGTGCCCTCCGATCGGCCTGCGGCTGTGGCCAGCCCGCTCACTGCCCGCGAGGAGGTAGCCCCTCAATCCGTGGTGGATTGGGAGGTCCCCTCAGCGCGTGTCAGGCGGCGTAAGACTTCCCGGGGGACCAAAGTGGAGGCCTCCCCGGTTAGTCTTGCCAACAGATTCGAGGCGCTGTCTGTGGCAGGGGATGTTCCTGATGCGGATGGTGTCGCTTGTCCTGTACTCGCCCCTCTGCCTTCAAGATCCGGGCACTCACAGAGGGTGGGTTTGTTGGTAGTTGGGAGCTCCAACGTTAGGCGGGTAATGGAGCCCCTTAGGAAAATGGCTCCTAGGGAGGGGAAGAATTCCAATGTGCACTCCGTGTGCATACCGGGGGGAGTCATTCCGGATGTGGAACGGCTCCTTCCGGATGCCATGAAGAGCACAGGGTGCAGCCAACTGCAGGTGGTGGCTCATGTTGGAACCAATGATGTGTGTCGCTTTGGATCGGAAGAGATCCTCTCTGGTTTTGAGCGGCTATCAGAATTGGTTAAGACTGCCAGTCTTGCTTGCAAGATGAAAGCGGAGCTCACCATCTGCAGCATTGTCGACAGGACTGACTGCGGACCTTTGGTTCAGAGCCGAGTGGAGGGTCTGAATCAGAGGCTCAGACGGTTTTGCGACCGTGTCGGCTGCAGATTCCTCGACTTGCGCCAAAGGGTGGTGGGTTTTCGGGTTCCGCTAAATAGGTCAGGAGTCCACTACACTCAGGAAGCGGCTACACGGGTAGCGGGGGCTGTGTGGCGTGGACTGGGCGGTTTTTTAGGTTAGATGGCCTCGGGAATACACAAAATGGGTTTCAGTCTCAAAGGGGGCAGGTCAGACACGGGAAGAAAGTAGACATAAAAACCATTGGTGTAACAGTTGTAAATTGTCGTAGCTGTGTTGGGAAAATTCCAGAGCTCCAAGCGCTGACAGGAAGTACTGAGGCACAAATCGTTATAGGTTCTGAAAGCTGGCTGACGCCTGAGATAAATTCGGCCGAAATTTTTTCAAAGGGCCAAATGGTCTTCAGAAAGGATAGAATAAATAAAACAGGGGGTGGCGTGTTTATTGCTGTTACAAATGGTTTATCCTGCAACGAAATTGAGGCAGATACTTCCTGTGAATTGGTCTGGGTAGAGGTTATACCTGACCACCGAAATAAATTAATAATTGGATCTTTTTATCGGCCCCCTGACTCAGACGATGCGGTTGCAGAAATGTTCAAAGAAAGCTTGAATCATATTTCAAATAGGTATCCGAAGCATACTGTTATAATCGGTGGCGACTTTAATTTACCCTCGATATGTTGGCATAATTACGTATTCAAAACCGGGGGCAAATATAAAACATCGTCCGAACTAGTTCTGAATGCTTTTTCTGAGAACTACTTCGAACAGTTAGTTCATGAACCCACTAGAATAGTACGTGGTTGCGAAAATACTCTTGATCTCCTAGCAACAAATAATCCCGAGATAGTAAAGAGCATCAAAACAGATACAGGGATTAGCGAACATCGAGTTGTAGTAGCGAGACTGAATATCGAAATTCCCAAATGCACCAAAAATAAACGAAAAATATGTCTATTCAATAAAGCAGATAAAAATTCGCTTCACGCTTTCCTGAGTGATAGTCTCCAGTCCTTCAAAACTAAAAATGCGAGTGTAGATCAGTTGTGGCTTACATTCAAAGACATAATATCAGTAGCAATCGAGAGATTTATACCAAATAAATTAATAAAAGAGGGGGCTGACCCCCCGTGGTACACAAAACAGGTCAGATCACTGTTGCAGAAACAAAGGAAAACGCATGCAAAATTTAAAAAGACACAGAATCCGCAAGACTGGCTATCTTTTACTGAAACTCGCAACCTAGCGCGGACTTCAATGCGAGAATCTTATAGTTGTTTCCACAACGAAATCCTGTCTCGTAATCTTGCAGAAAATCCAAAGAAATTCTGGTCATATGTGAAGTACACTAGCGGCAAAACACAAACAATACCTTCACTACGCGATAGCAATGGTAATACTACCGACGACAGTACTGCTAAGGCAGAATTACTAAACACAGCTTTCCGAAATTCTTTCACCAAAGAAGACGAAGTGAACACTCCAGTATTCAATCCAAGAACAGCTGCCAGCATGCGAAACTTAGAAGTAGATGTTCCTGGAGTAGTAAAACAACTTGTCACTAAACAAAAATAAATCTTCCGGGCCAGATTGTATACCAATTAGATTCCTCTCAGAGTATGCTGATGAAATATCTCCGTACTTAGCTATAATTTACAACCGATCACTCAGCGAAAGATCCGTACCCAAAGACTGGAAAGTTGCCCAAATTACTCCAATATTCAAGAAAGGCAATAGGAGTGATCCCCAAAATTACAGGCCTATCTCATTGACGTCGATTTGCAGTAGGATTTTGGAACATATACTTTGTTCGAATATTATGTACTACCTCGAAGAGAACGATCTATTAAGTGTGAAGTGTTAAGTGCCATCGACAAGAGATCTCAAATCGATTCCATATTTCTGGATTTCCGGAAGGCTTTTGACACTGTACCCCACAAGCGGCTTCTAATGAAATTGCGTGCTTATGGAATATGTCCCCAATTGTGCGATTGGATTCACGATTTCCTATCAGAAAGGACACAGTTCGTTGTAATTGACGGTAAGTCATCGAGTAAAACAGAAGTGATATCTGGCGTTCCACAGGGAAGCGTTATTGGTCCCCTACTCTTCCTCGTGTTTATAAACGATTTAGGAGATAATCTGAATAGCTCCCTTAGACTGTTCGCGGATGATGCTGTCGTTTATCGGTTAGTGAAGTCAACAGAGGATCAAAAGCAACTGCAAAGCGATTTAGACAAAATTTCTACTTGGTGCGAAAATTGGCAATTGACACTAAATAAAGAAAAGTGTGAAGTAATACACATGACCACTAAAAGAAATCCGCTGAACTTCAATTACGCGATAAATCAGTCAAACCTTAAGGTCGTAAATTCTACCAAATACCTAGGAGTTACAATTACGAACAACTTTGACTGGAGAGAACACACAGAAAATATTGTGGGGAAGGCGAACCAAAGGTTACGTTTCATTGGCAGAAGGCTTAGACGATGCAACAGCTTCACCAAAGAGACTACCTACATCACACTTGTGCGTCCTCTCTTGGAGTACTGTTGCCCCTTGTGGGACCCTCACCAGGTGGGACTGACGGAAGATATTGAGAAGGTTCAGAGAAGGGCAGCTCGTTTTGTTTTATCACGTTACGGGGGGGAAAGCGTCACGGAAATGTTGCACGAATTGGGGTGGAAATCATTAAAAGAAAGACGTTATTCAATGCGGCGTGATCTGTTTGCGAAGTTTCAATCACCGACTTTTAGTTCTGAATGTGAAAATATTTTGCTAGCACCCACCTACTTAGGGAGACATGACCATCCCAATAAAATAAGAGAAATCAGATCGAAAACGGAACGATTTAGGTGTTCTTTCTTCCCGCGCGCTATTAGAGAATGGAACGGTAGAGAAAAGTTATGAAGGTGGATAATGAACCCTCTGCCAGGCACTTAAATGTGATTTGCAGAGTATCGATGTAGATGTAGATGTAGATCCACGAAAAATCATTCTGCAGCCTTCAACCCCAAGCCATAACGCTACTATGTGAGAAGTCTCAAACTCAATGAATTTTTTTTTCTCCTGTGATACTACCTTCTTGTAAAAAATAATGTACAGTATTATATTTTTTAGAATAAATTTCTGTTGTATTTCTTAGAACAATAAAATTCTACATTTACATGATTTCGGACAGAGAAATACATTTTGTATAACGATTGTTTCTCATTTCAGGTAAGAGAACAACGGAATAATACTCTTTGAAGAATATCCCGCTGTGGTCCACCGGTAAGAAGTAGATGTTCGAATTTATCAAAATTTACTTATTGCAACTTCAGGCTTTTTGTTTATTTGTCGTTAACAATGTATTTATTATAAGAATGCTTTCAAAAATTATTTACTATAAAATGATGAACAACGTTCTTTTCAGTTTAGAATTAATGTTATCGTGGAATTACGTTGTTCTAACGTATATGACAAACACTTTTATTAGGCCTGTTGCAACAATTACCTACAGTGACCACGATGCCCCGTTCAATATTTTGCGAACCCCTTGGGGGTCGCTACCCACAGATTTAAAAACACAATTCTACATGAACTCATCAAAGTTCGAAGCACATATATATTATTTTACAATTGACCAAGCTCAAGATCTATGTTCCTAGTTTTCCAAAATATATGGTGTAACCCTGTCGTGTCGACGTGAGACCGTTGGAGACAATGTTGCTCCACCAGGGTATGCAACACTAGGTAATTTTAATTGTACTGTTTTCTTGTCCTAGCATTCCGGTGATTTACTTTAAATGTAAAATTTTAATGCAACACTAGGTAATTTTAATTGTACTTGTTTCTTGTCCTAGCATTCTGATGATTTACTTTAAAAGTAAAATTTTTACAATAATCATATTTTCCATAAAATCAAATAGGCAGATTAAGTTTTAGATGTCGACATCAGTGCACAATTTCATTGTAGTTTTTTAACCTCCCAACATAGCATTAGATTCATATTGTTACGACTGTCTATCGCGTTTTATAGGTTCTTTGTATTCGGCGATCCGCCCTTTATTCCGCCTATTTTAAATTTAAAGATTTTATTAAAATTAGAATAGAGAATTTGGGTCGTGTGTCTAATACCGGGGCTAAAATATTTACTAATTGTAGGTACTTTATTATGTATTACGTCTGCAATCCAATCATTATTTTATCGAAGTTCGATTGTTACACTTTTGCCCGTGTTTGTATCCAGGTGTACGCCTGATGATGTGACTATACAGCCACGAATAAGACTGAACTGTTGTTATGGTCTTCAGTCCGCAGACTGGTTTGATACAGCTCTCCACGCTACCCCGTCCTGTGTAAGCCTCTTCATCTGACAATACGTTCGGCAACCTACATCTTTTTTAATCTGCTTACTGTATTTGTCCCTCGGTCACCCTCTGCGATTTGTAGCCCACACACTTCCCTCTAATGCTAAATTGACGATTCCTTGATGTCTCAGAATGTGTCCCACCAATCTATCTCTTCTCTTAGTCAGGATATGCCAGAAACTCCTTTTGTCCCCAATTCGGTTAAGCACCTCCGCATTAGTTACATGATCTACCCATCTAATATTCATCATTCGTCTATAGCACCATATTTCAAAATCTTCAATCATCTTTTTATCTGAACTCCTTATTGTCAACGCTTCACTTGCATACAATGCTACACTCCAGACAAATGCTTTGAGAAAGGATTTCCTAACATTTAAACTAATATTGGATGTCAACAAGTTTCGCTTCTTCAGAAACGCTTTTCTTCCCATAGCCATTCTGCATTTTATATCTTCTTTACTTCGGCCATCAGAAGTTATCTTGCTACCCAAATAACAAAACTCATCTACTACTTTTATTGTCTCATTACCTAATCTCATTACCTTCAGCATCACCTGACTTTCTGACTCTACATTCAATTACCCTTGTTTTACTCTTGTTGGTTTTCATCTCATACCCTGTATTACCTTCAGCGTCACCTGACTTTCTGACTCTACATTTAATTACCTTTTTCACTATTGTTGATGTTCATCTTATACTCTATATTCAAAACACTGTCATTTTCCATTCAATTGTTCTTCCAGATCCTTTGCGGTCTCTGACAGAATTTCTAGGTCACCGGCAAACCGCAAACTTTTTATTTCTTCTCCCCGAACTTTAATGCCCTCTCCAAATTTCCTTGCATTCCTTCACTGCTTGCTCAGTGTACAGATTGAACAACATTGGGGAAAGGCTACAAACCTGTCTTACTCCCTCCCCTACTTCTGCTTCCCTTTCATCCCCTTCGACTCTGATAACCGCTGTTTTTTGTGTAAGTTGAATATAACTCTTCGCTTCCTATATTTTACCCCTGTTAACTTCAGAATTTGAAAGAGTTTATTTCAGTCGACATTTTAAAAAGTTTTCTCCAAATCTACAAATGCTAAAAACTTAGGTTTGCCTTTCCTTAGCCTATCTTCTAAGATAAGTCTTTATGTGAATATTGCCTCCCGAGTTCCCACATTTTTCCTAAATCCAGACTAATCTTCCCCAAGGTTGTATTCCACAAGTTTTTCCATGCACCTGTAAATAATTCGTATTAGTATTTTGCAACCATGACTTATTAAACTGATAGTTCTGTAATTTCCACATTTGTCTGCATTTGCTTTCTTTGGAATTGGAATTACATTATTCTTCTTGAAGTCGGAGGGTATTTCCCCTGTCTCATACATCTTGCATACCAGGTAGAACAATTTCTTCATGACTGGCTCTCCTAACGATATCAGCAGTTCAGACGGAATATCATCTATTCCAGGGGACTTGTTCCGACTCAAATCTTTCAGCAGTCAAATTATTCTCGGAGTTGATCAAAATATCCACGGGTGTACTCCCGGTCTATAGTGTCCAACGGGCACAATATTTCGGCGATCAAACATGTCGCCATCATCAGGTGAACTGACGGACTGAGCTCCGGGAAACGCGCCGGCACGGAGATCCGCACGCTACGGCTGCTCGAAGGGAACTGGGTTCTAGCCCGGTAGCGGGCCATTTAAATACCCTCGGCCCGCGGAGCGACCCCTCCGCGGTCCGCGCCCCGCGCCGCGGCCGCGCAGTGGAACCGATTGCGCCGTCGTCTGAGAAGACGTCGGTGTGAGGGCTCTGTCCGCCGTGGTCGTCACTTCGTTACGTTTGCTAGATTTACTCTTAATTAACCCAATCGCTGGTTCCCAAGCTTTGCTAAGATTATAGCCAGAGTCACGGTTTATGAGGTCGTCACTTGTGCGAATTTCAATGGCCTCTCTAACGACGCAGTCCCAGTATCTCGACGTCTGTACCAGAATCCTAGTGTGTTCATACTCCATGGCGTGATTCTCCGACAAACAATGTTCAGCGACCGCCGACTTGCTCGGATACATCAATCGTGTGTGCCTCTGGTGTTCAACGCATCGATCCTCGACGGTACGCATCGTCTGTCCAATATATGACTTTCCACACTGACACGGAATCTGGTACACGCCCGCCTTCCTCAAACCGAGATCATCTTTAGCGCTCCCCACCAGTGCACGAATTTTATTCGGCGGACAAAAAACAGTTCCAACCTGGTGTTTTCTCAAAATGCGGGCGATCTTCCCTGAGAGTGCGCCGGTATATGGAATGAACGCAGTGCCTACATCCTCCCTTGCGTTTTCATCCGTTTCCACAGGTTGTGTTGTAGTGGTTGGGCGGAGAGCCCGCTGAATCTGCCACTCTGAGTACCCATTTTTTCGAAATACAGTTCTCAGGTGTTCCAATTCCTGGGGTAGACTCTCTGCGTCGGAGATAGTGCGCGCCCTATGTACTAGAGTTTTAAGTACCCCATTCCTCTGTGAAGGGTGGTGACAGCTGTCTGCGTGTAAATACAGATCAGTGTGCGTTGTCTTCCGATATACACTATGACCCAGGGTGCCATCAGCTCTTCTCTTGACCAAGACGTCAAGGAACGGCAATTTACCCTCCGTTTCAGTCTCCATAGTGAATTTGATGTTGGGGTGTATGGAGTTCAGATGTGTAAGGAAGTCAAGGAGTTTATCCATACCATGTGGCCAGATGACGAAAGTGTCGTCCACATAACGGAAAAAGCAAGTGGGTTTCCATTCAGATGATGCCAGGGCTTCCTTCTCAAAACTCTCCATGTACAAATTTGCAACCACAGGGGAGAGTGGGCTACCCATGGCGACTCCCTCCGTTTGTTCGTAGTATTCGCCATTGAAAAGGAAATACGTGGAGGTCAAGACATGCCTAAAAGGTTCGGTGGTCTTCTCGTCAAATTTCTGACCAATCAATTCTAGTGACTCTCGAAGGGGCACTCTCGTAAACAACGAAACGACGTCAAAACTCACCATGATATCTGACTCATCCAGCCTGAAGTTGTTAAGGCGTTTCACAAAACGGAGGGTAAATTGCCGTTCCTTGACGTCTTGGTCAAGAGAAGAGCTGATGGCACCCTGGGTCATAGTGTATATCGGAAGACAACGCACACTGATCTGTATTTACACGCAGACAGCTGTCACCACCCTTCACAGAGGTATGGGGTACTTAAAACTCTAGTACATAGGGCGCGCACTATCTCCGACGCAGAGAGTCTACCCCAGGAATTGGAACACCTGAGAACTGTATTTCGAAAAAATGGGTACTCAGAGTGGCAGATTCAGCGGGCTCTCCGCCCAAC
Source organism: Locusta migratoria (assembly GCA_026315105.1). Classification (NCBI taxonomy): domain Eukaryota; kingdom Metazoa; phylum Arthropoda; class Insecta; order Orthoptera; family Acrididae; genus Locusta; species Locusta migratoria. The sequence continues at coordinate 14,958,900 of CM048747.1, read as the reverse complement.
CACTACAACACAACCTGTGGAAACGGATGAAAACGCAAGGGAGGATGTAGGCACTGCGTTCATTCCATATACCGGCGCACTCTCAGGGAAGATCGCCCGCATTTTGAGAAAACACCAGGTTGGAACTGTTTTTTGTCCGCCGAATAAAATTCGTGCACTGGTGGGGAGCGCTAAAGATGATCTCGGTTTGAGGAAGGCGGGCGTGTACCAGATTCCGTGTCAGTGTGGAAAGTCATATATTGGACAGACGATGCGTACCGTCGAGGATCGATGCGTTGAACACCAGAGGCACACACGATTGATGTATCCGAGCAAGTCGGCGGTCGCTGAACATTGTTTGTCGGAGAATCACGCCATGGAGTATGAACACACTAGGATTCTGGTACAGACGTCGAGATACTGGGACTGCGTCGTTAGAGAGGCCATTGAAATTCGCACAAGTGACGACCTCATAAACCGTGACTCTGGCTATAATCTTAGCAAAGCTTGGGAACCAGCGATTGGGTTAATTAAGAGTAAATCTAGCAAACGTAACGAAGTGACGACCACGGCGGACAGAGCCCTCACACCGACGTCTTCTCAGACGACGGCGCAATCGGTTCCACTGCGCGGCCGCGGCGCGGGGCGCGGACCGCGGAGGGGTCGCTCCGCGGGCCGAGGGTATTTAAATGGCCCGCTACCGGGCTAGAACCCAGTTCCCTTCGAGCAGCCGTAGCGTGCGGATCTCCGTACCGGCGCGTTTCCAGGAGCTCAGTCCGTCAGTTCACCTGATGATGGCGACATGTTTGATCGCCGAAATATTGTGCCCGTTGGACACTATAGACCGGCAGTACACCCGTGGATATTTTGATCATCAAATACGCCGGGAGAAACTGAAGAATCACATTCTCGGAGTATCGTATCTCCTATCGCCTCTTCCTCCACTTCGTCTTCCATTTCTAAAATACTACCTTGAATTTTATTTCCTTTGTACAGGCCCTCTATCTATTCCTTCCATATTTCAGCTTGCCCTCTTTGCTCAGTACTAGTTTTCCGTCTGAGTTCTTGATATTCATACAGCTTTTCTTGTCTCGAAATACCTCTTTTATTTTCCTGTAGACGGTATATATCTTTTCCCTGGTTATTCATTCTTCTGTGGTTCTGCATTAGTCCTCTAGCCACTCCTGCTTAGCCAGTCTGTACTTCTGTATTAAAAACTGAATTAAAAAAATAAAAAAATTATATAATAACCAACTGTACGGCTGTTTCATAAAACTAAAGCGGAATGCCCAAAATAAAAACTTTTTTGCGATTTCGTGAGCTTAATAACGAAGTTTTGCAGTTGTTTTAACAATTCTGCTAACGATATCAAGAGCTCTAATAAGTTAAAAGTAATTGCTAACCTATTACTTTCGACTAAATGGTTTGACCATTTTCGCAATTGAGAATGAGACCGCTGACCAAGTTAAAAAGTAAGTTTAATATAATAAGTCATGAAAAGTATGTCGAACTGAAAATAATGAAAAGTATGTCGAACTGAAAATAATAAAAAAATAAAAAAATGTTGATGTTACCTTCCTTTATTTTCAAATATGTGAGTAAGTTTAAAAATAATATATGCTTATCAGTATGTGGCTAGATGTGTACTAATGTCATGGTTGATCTAAATGCAGTCCTGCACATTTCACACCGTATTTGATTTGAGATGGTTACCAAGATATCCGAAACATTGGATATTCTCAAGTGTTTGTCTGTTGACTGTTATTTTACAGACTTGTTCCAGGAGCTGGTTGGAGTCTTCTGAATGTTGATTTTAAATCTTAATTTCTGATATGCACCAGCAAAGCCAATTAAAATGATTTGGAAATCTTCATCTGAATGGGACATTATAGCTAAGGTTAAACAGCTTGCTATCTGTGCGGTATGTGATTTGTATTCCTGGAGAAACCTGATCTTCAATTAGCTGTAGTATTTATACATGTGGCGTCTGTTCCGAAAGAACAGACGTCGCTTCTGATCCTGCAGTTGTTATTCCTTCATATTCCACTGCAGGATCAGAAGTGACATCTGTTCTTTTGGAACAGACGTCATATATATATATGCCGGTGACGAGCTATGATCCTTTCGTTACTGGGAACATGTGGGCAAGTTAGTGAGCTTCACTCTTACGGGAATTAGTTTGGAAACTACTAGTTTGAGTACCGTTGGCAGGGGGAGGCTGGGAATTTGTATCTGACGGGAGGCGTGCTTAGGGAGTCCTTGCAGGTGCGGTGATCACTGTGCCCCCAGTGGTGTAGGGGTCAGCGCAACTGCCTAGAAAGCGGGAGACCGGGGTTTGAATCTCGGCACGGTACGCATTTTCAGCTTCGGCCACTCGCAGTTGATTTAATATATTCTGTGAATAGCTATAATATTGTTGGAATGTATATAGCAAGACGCATTGTAAAAAAAAAAAAAAAATAAAAAATAAAAAAATAAAAAAGAAATAAAAAAACGCTGTCACACAGCTCTGTTTCATGCCTGTTCCAAGTTGAAAAAGGCGTGTTTTGCAGTGGAACAGGACAAGAAACTATTATTAGTGCTACGATGTCCTCTCCGCATTGAACCATGCAGTAGCTGCGATCTTTGTTGTAGATGTACACTCTTTGACAAAAAACCTGGCCGCCGGCCGGCCGCCGCTAAGCCTAAGTCTGAGCCGATCGCTACATGGGACAATAAAAGTGGCCGCGCTGATTCGCTCTAAGTCCAGCTATCTGCACAATCTGGCAACACTGCAGACTGCGGGAGTTCATACAGCACTTATTGTGTGCAGTTAGAAGAAAACTGGTTCGGCTCTCTCCATGGTCTTGCGGTAAAGTGCGCGACTTGCATGTTCAGTATTAGCCACCGAAACCGACTGTTGACAAAAAAATTTAATTCACGTCACTCGTTCATGCTCATGCCCCATGTGTAAGGGAAGCGTATTTCATTTTTTGGTACACTGGTAATAACATTTCGGCCCAATAACATCGCCGCCTATGGCCGCAGCACTTGGCAGAGCTCTCCGCGGCCCACTCGCCGGCAGCAGCGGTGGCGGCGCTACACAGCGCTGCCTCGCCCTCTGCCCACAGCGCCTGCCGCCGCTCATCGCCCTGGATGTGTTAAACGCGTTACTCTTGAGTGGTGATCCACAAAAAACGTTGAGATTCGTATTTCACACAGGATATCACGAAGCAGACCACCTATTTTGAATGATGAGCGTATAATACATTAGAGAGGCAAAAAATTGTCATTGTCCAATCCAATGGCACTCTACGATGGTTAACACTTATTTGTGATTTAAATCTCGATCCTTTTCCTTTCAGAAAAGCCTTTCATGTAATTTGTTATTGTCATCAGTTCATATGTTTTCATCAAGACACAACATGTAACTCACTAAAATGTTTTAGTGTCGTTGTTTCACTCCGTATGGTAAATGAATGAGCTAAATTATGTGAATACGTTTCAGTGCACGTTCTAAAGCAATACAGGCACACTGCAAGGTTCGTGTCTTCATGTCTCATTTCTACAGGAGATATTTCACATCAATGGAGATGAATTCGAATTTCTTCGAAGGCGTTTGTATGGTGAAGCAAAGAAGACATCTAATACCATTTCCATAATTTGAAGTCGACCTTTCTGAAAGACTTATTGAATAAAGTTTTTCTTATGATTCCGTTAAAGAGTTTCTTCTTGCAATCTGCAGCTTAAAGTAAAACAAAATGAAATTAAATTCCATCCCCAAACGCACTTTCTCCAACCAGGATTAGAACTGCCGACTCACACTAGGGCTGCATGACAAGACACAAGCAGAACCACACAGCCAACCACACACTGTGGCATCGTGCCCTCAGTCTCTCACATATTCTATGCTGAGCCTCTAACGCATCGCGAAAGTCACCTACACAAATAACTACATTCCTTGAGTGCAAAAGTTAAATTTCTGTCTCTCATTGCACGACGGCATTACAAATCATTAGTCATGAAACTAGAAAAGGAATGTCAAGTGAACTTAGTGAGACAATTCAGTACCACTTGAGGAAGTAACTTCACTGTCACAGTGTTGCCAAATATCAGCAACGATGTTGCCAGTTCTTAGCTGTACTAGGAAGACCTGTGAAACGATAAGCGACGCGAAATCGCGCTAGTCTTATGCGGGCTTCTAGAGAGGAGTCGCGCATTTCGGTTAATATGCGGCGCTGTCTCCTGATAGATTCCGTCGTCACATTTACGATGCAGATATTAAATTCGTCCAATGAGGCCGAAACTATCGTTTACATTATTTAAAGCTTTACTGCATTATGATATATTTTCAGCAAATGACTAGAGAAAAAAATACTGATATTGTGATTGCAACATACGGCAAATCAAAGACTGAGATACGTAAACATGCATCACGATTACAGTTTTATCCCCCCCTCCCAAAAAAAGACTAAAACAATTGCTTTGATACATTTCGACAAAAGCTAATTTTTCTATGAAAAGTTACTGGAAATCAATGATGCCCCATCCGTCTCGAAAAACTTGAAAGGGACTGCGTTTCAAAATGCAACCTTACGACTGTACAAGTAATATTTCATTTCTTCTACGTGTTGGCTTGCTTGAAAGCCAGAAGAAACATAGTTAACTGATTATTTGTGCAACACAGTAATTATTGTACTTATGTATTCAGAAGACTGGATATTTAAAATTACGGCCATGAACACAGAAACTAAACTGTATATGTGGGCAACGTGCAATTCTGATGTTTTTCATCTGCAAATATATACATATAATCTATAGACTACTAAGCAGCTTATTGATTTCGCAGTGTTACAGCCTTGATGGGCCAACAAATGATGATGAGAATCCGAACCCATGTGTCTGATGGATTTTTCGAACGTTGCAACCTATGACTTGCATGTGTTGTTGCTTAGTATCTGTCGTCACGCTGTTAAATCAACAGAAATTGTTAAAAACATTTTACCTACTTTCTCCTATTGTCCCATTTTTCGTCAAACCACACATTATTTCTGGTCTCTTGGCCACATGGGAAACAAAGCTTTTGCAACTGAATTAATGATAATAATGATGGTAATAATGATAGTAATCAATGATATTTACGGCATTACAGCAGAATGATAAAGATTACAATAACAATAGAAAATGACGATTTCTTGGTTGACACAATGCAATGAGTTTTGGTATTTCGTTGCTGAATGCCATTTATGATATTTTTCAGAGGAGAAAATTAGACCTGAAGCCACACACATCACTAGTACAACGATACCCCACTAATCAACTATGCTTGCTGTAGATGAGAAAACGAGAACGGCGCCACCGAGCTAAAATGAGATTACTCGTTCAGTTATCTGACATTTTTTGGCAGTTAATACAGACAGTCCCGACATAAAACACAAAATTATTTGCAATTTAAGGAGTGGTAGACCTTTCTGCGGTCGAAAATTTAATTTAGGATAACAGAGTCATTTAAATGCAATGACTAATCTCATATCCTCATGAATATTGGAAAATACCTCGAATTCTGGAACTAAGGGAACGATCAGAGTTTCCTAGCATCGTAAGCAATACTGCGAAGCTATAGGAAGAATTTATTGGCCATCCCACAATATCCTCATTCCTACAAACAGCTTGCTTCAACTGGCTTTCATCCATGCTGCGCTACCAACGCCCACTCTAAATAAGGCTTCAGTCCGAAAGCAGACAACATCATTGAAAATGCTGATGAATAGATGACTTACGTTCATCAACTTCCGGGGAGAGTTTCTTTCAACGAAACGGAGAAAGTGTGAAATGACTACTTTATCCAAAGTTCCTACGGACTTTTGTCCCAAATTGGACGTATATACGTTCAGTCTTGTCATACGCGGCTCACATTCCAGGAATATCACCAAAATGAGCATCTGGCGGGTACCGTCCTAGAGCAGCTATTACGCAAGTTTTTACCGATAATCATAAAATTGACAAGAAGGCTTTTGCTGCAGAATATAGCGACTTCTAATACATCCGCATAATCTTTCCCAATAAGAAACTGTTTTCTTCGTATAGTGATGCCCCTGTTTAGGTGCATTTTAATGTTAGTGTTTAATGTTGCTTCAAAAGTACTTTTTGTTTAAATATTTTTATATTTGCAGGTGATTCAAAGTAATTGTAATAATTAGTTTCCCTTCAAATTACTCCATTCATTCGATCTGTTATTTGTAAAGTAATTGCATCCACCAAAAGTGAAATTGTCCTATAAACCAAACCTTTCGGTTATCTTAGGTCATTCCTATATGGGCAGAACACTTTCATCTGAAATATCTCCAAGAAAGGCAGAGAAGCGGACGGTTCTCTGTCATAGTAGAGTTAGGCTCGCTTAGCTAGTCCTCTGTGCAGAAGACATGTAATTATATGTTGAAGAAAGAAGTCATATCTAAGAAACTTGCATATTAATTTTATTTTTCTCGTGTATTTACATTCTTTCAGTTTATATTCGCCTTTACGTCTCACAAAATAATGAGATATATTTTTCTCTGCTAGTAGCTACCTTTGGTCGTTTCCGACCGCATTACATTTTCCGTTGTCTCTAGACGGATAATACTTTGTCTCTGCCGATCCCAGATTTCACGTCGAAAGAAAACATGTGCTCCACATAATTCATTTCGCAGTAGGCGGTCGTATTTCCACCGTTGGTATATTTACTTGTACGAATATTGTTCGTAACCATAAACAGTTTGCTCTTGCTGTTCATCTCCTTAATATTGTTAAACACATATTTTCCCTATAATTCTCCTCGTGAAGTGTTTGAACTGCTCTGCTTTATTATTGTTAGTACCATTAGTTTTTATTTCAAGTTGATCTCTGAATTTGTATTTTGTATTACCGTTATATTTGTTTGTTCAATATGTTTCACAATATTGAAGATCAACAAGTTATCATATCCATTAATATAAGCGACTTAGAGCTAATGTATAACGTTCATTTTAGTCTTGTTTCATCCGTAAAAGTTGCTATGAAAATCTGGAGCACTTCTTTTAACACTGTTAATTTCAAAACCATACGTAGGCAGAGGACATTAAAGGATTGCTCATTTATTAACTTCATTCATAATGATAATTTGGATCAAATTTATTTACAAATTTTGTACTCAGTCCATTTAATTTTTATGATAGCGGTAAAATTACAGCTTTGCGTAACCTAGGGCATCTGTTCAAAATCAATGAATAAGAGATACATCAATACTTATATTTACTATCTTTTAACAAGCAACAGTGCAATTGCTTTCCCTAATATTGTTCTAAACCATGGCACAATTCATCGATCAATTTTAATCGTTGTAACACGTGATTATTAGGTTGCTTTATTGTCTACTGTGTTTTTGTTACAAATTTTACAATTGATTTTATACTAACGATAGGCCAGACACTTAATTAACGTAACTCAGAACCGCGTGATAATGCAATATTTACTCGCATTCGTTTTTGCTACGGAGCGAGTTGGTGCATTGGTAACACACTGGACTCATATTCGGCTGCATGGCGCTTCGAATTGGCCTTCGGCCATTTGGATTTGAGTTTTCCATGATTTTCCTAAATCAGTCTAGGCAAATGCCGAAATTGTCCCTGCGGCAGGGCACGGCCGATTTCCTTCCACATCCTTATCATGACAATCCGAACTTCTGATTCGCTCTAATGGCCCCCTTGTCGAGGGGATGTTAAATCGTAACCTTCCTTCTTTCTTTCGTGTCTCGTGTGCAATAGAGCTTACTTTGTTCATGTTTCCGTTTGTTGGTACAAATTTTGCAGTTCATTTCAAACCAACTGCCCTCTGAACAAGAGACCTTGAACTTTCAACTGAACTTAGAACTGGATGACACTGCTTCATTAACGCCATTTCTTAATTGGTGTGTGGTGGAGGGCAATTTTAATACAACTGCTGTTTCCGCCTGTTTCTCTTCCAGTCGTGAATGGTTCGCCGTTAAAACTATTTCTGGTAAGACTTAGTGTGAGTTCATATCGCCCTATCTTTTACCTTCGCGATCTTTTCGTGACTAATACAGAAGAGAGGTCAGGTGAAATAGAAATAAAACAACTGTATCGAATGCCTCTGTTGTATTCTCATAAAAACGGATGGAACTGAATGAAAAATTTCACACATACAAAATTTGAAAAGTGTAAAATAATCATTCAGATGGAAAATGCATAGAAACGTTGTTTTAAAATAGACTAAGACGTATAAAGTAACTTTTGTTCTCTCGATAATTGCTATCGCGTTAAGGATAGTTCTAATAAATTTTCGAATTTTTAATAGCTATGTCAGACATCATAGTAACACTGGAACATAAAGTGTTCTTGCATCATGAGTAATGCTAACAGTAGCGTTTAGTGGCCACCAACGTGAAGGGTAATTTATTTCATTAACGTTCTGAAGTCGATAAGAGGTATGACGCGGTGGCGGCAGCCACGATCGTTTCGGTAAATGCGGCACAACGAGCGAGCGAAGGCGCGCGCGTCTGGAAACGGAGAAGGCGGAGCGCGCCTGCTGGAGGGATAGTTTTCGTTCTGAACAGAGGAAACCATCAAAAGGAGCCTAACAGATATTCGGTAGACCTCTTGGAACTTACGCGTTTTGACTTTAACGTAAGAAATAAATGAAATTCACGAATTGCATTGAACATTGCAATGTATAGTAAATTAATGTCGTCCGCTATCTGCGACGACACCGATTGAATGATAATCTATCGACGTGAGATACCTGGCACCTAAAAGTCGCCATTAAGTTTGTACTTTGAAACCTATGACTGCGCTGTAATGACCACGTTTCAATTAAAACTATGTTTAAATCGCATCCGGCCATGAGACTACGTAATATTTTATGAAATCAACGAGGCAGGCAACAAAGACAGGTCCGGAATCCATTGAGCACCTCATCAAGGAACGTGCTCAAAAAATTCAAATGGAACGCTATTTATCGTAGCAAGATGTTCTGTCAATAACAGGTCGCTTGTAATTTCCATATTGGCCTGTGGACATTTTATTTTATTAGGAAGCAAACTCGAAGGAAACTGGACAAATTTGGGTATTTAGGAAGACTTTTCTGCGACAAAGGCAGAGAAGCGGACGGTTCTCTGTCATAGTAGAGTTAGGCTCGCTTAGCTAGTCCTCTGTGCAGAAGACATGTAATTATATGTTGAAGAAAGAAGTCATATCTAAGAAACTTGCATATTAATTTTATTTTTCTCGTGTATTTACATTCTTTCAGTTTATATTCGCCTTTACGTCTCACAAAATAATGAGATATATTTTTCTCTGCTAGTAGCTACCTTTGGTCGTTTCCGACCGCATTACATTTTCCGTTGTCTCTAGACGGATAATACTTTGTCTCTGCCGATCCCAGATTTCACGTCGAAAGAAAACATGTGCTCCACATAATTCATTTCGCAGTAGGCGGTCGTATTTCCACCGTTGGTATATTTACTTGTACGAATATTGTTCGTAACCATAAACAGTTTGCTCTTGCTGTTCATCTCCTTAATATTGTTAAACACATATTTTCCCTATAATTCTCCTCGTGAAGTGTTTGAACTGCTCTGCTTTATTATTGTTAGTACCATTAGTTTTTATTTCAAGTTGATCTCTGAATTTGTATTTTGTATTACCGTTATATTTGTTTGTTCAATATGTTTCACAATATTGAAGATCAACAAGTTATCATATCCATTAATATAAGCGACTTAGAGCTAATGTATAACGTTCATTTTAGTCTTGTTTCATCCGTAAAAGTTGCTATGAAAATCTGGAGCACTTCTTTTAACACTGTTAATTTCAAAACCATACGTAGGCAGAGGACATTAAAGGATTGCTCATTTATTAACTTCATTCATAATGATAATTTGGATCAAATTTATTTACAAATTTTGTACTCAGTCCATTTAATTTTTATGATAGCGGTAAAATTACAGCTTTGCGTAACCTAGGGCATCTGTTCAAAATCAATGAATAAGAGATACATCAATACTTATATTTACTATCTTTTAACAAGCAACAGTGCAATTGCTTTCCCTAATATTGTTCTAAACCATGGCACAATTCATCGATCAATTTTAATCGTTGTAACACGTGATTATTAGGTTGCTTTATTGTCTACTGTGTTTTTGTTACAAATTTTACAATTGATTTTATACTAACGATAGGCCAGACACTTAATTAACGTAACTCAGAACCGCGTGATAATGCAATATTTACTCGCATTCGTTTTTGCTACGGAGCGAGTTGGTGCATTGGTAACACACTGGACTCATATTCGGCTGCATGGCGCTTCGAATTGGCCTTCGGCCATTTGGATTTGAGTTTTCCATGATTTTCCTAAATCAGTCTAGGCAAATGCCGAAATTGTCCCTGCGGCAGGGCACGGCCGATTTCCTTCCACATCCTTATCATGACAATCCGAACTTCTGATTCGCTCTAATGGCCCCCTTGTCGAGGGGATGTTAAATCGTAACCTTCCTTCTTTCTTTCGTGTCTCGTGTGCAATAGAGCTTACTTTGTTCATGTTTCCGTTTGTTGGTACAAATTTTGCAGTTCATTTCAAACCAACTGCCCTCTGAACAAGAGACCTTGAACTTTCAACTGAACTTAGAACTGGATGACACTGCTTCATTAACGCCATTTCTTAATTGGTGTGTGGTGGAGGGCAATTTTAATACAACTGCTGTTTCCGCCTGTTTCTCTTCCAGTCGTGAATGGTTCGCCGTTAAAACTATTTCTGGTAAGACTTAGTGTGAGTTCATATCGCCCTATCTTTTACCTTCGCGATCTTTTCGTGACTAATACAGAAGAGAGGTCAGGTGAAATAGAAATAAAACAACTGTATCGAATGCCTCTGTTGTATTCTCATAAAAACGGATGGAACTGAATGAAAAATTTCACACATACAAAATTTGAAAAGTGTAAAATAATCATTCAGATGGAAAATGCATAGAAACGTTGTTTTAAAATAGACTAAGACGTATAAAGTAACTTTTGTTCTCTCGATAATTGCTATCGCGTTAAGGATAGTTCTAATAAATTTTCGAATTTTTAATAGCTATGTCAGACATCATAGTAACACTGGAACATAAAGTGTTCTTGCATCATGAGTAATGCTAACAGTAGCGTTTAGTGGCCACCAACGTGAAGGGTAATTTATTTCATTAACGTTCTGAAGTCGATAAGAGGTATGACGCGGTGGCGGCAGCCACGATCGTTTCGGTAAATGCGGCACAACGAGCGAGCGAAGGCGCGCGCGTCTGGAAACGGAGAAGGCGGAGCGCGCCTGCTGGAGGGATAGTTTTCGTTCTGAACAGAGGAAACCATCAAAAGGAGCCTAACAGATATTCGGTAGACCTCTTGGAACTTACGCGTTTTGACTTTAACGTAAGAAATAAATGAAATTCACGAATTGCATTGAACATTGCAATGTATAGTAAATTAATGTCGTCCGCTATCTGCGACGACACCGATTGAATGATAATCTATCGACGTGAGATACCTGGCACCTAAAAGTCGCCATTAAGTTTGTACTTTGAAACCTATGACTGCGCTGTAATGACCACGTTTCAATTAAAACTATGTTTAAATCGCATCCGGCCATGAGACTACGTAATATTTTATGAAATCAACGAGGCAGGCAACAAAGACAGGTCCGGAATCCATTGAGCACCTCATCAAGGAACGTGCTCAAAAAATTCAAATGGAACGCTATTTATCGTAGCAAGATGTTCTGTCAATAACAGGTCGCTTGTAATTTCCATATTGGCCTGTGGACATTTTATTTTATTAGGAAGCAAACTCGAAGGAAACTGGACAAATTTGGGTATTTAGGAAGACTTTTCTGCGACAAATTGTGAGTCTTATTGTTAGTTAATGGAGTACAGTAAACATAACGATAAGTCCTGTATATGAATCAACCATAAACCGAGAAATAAAACTGGTAACACGCTCAGGAGGGATTCATTGATTTTTTTTATTAAGGTCCAGGTCCAAGACCGTTTTCACGTTTTTAAATGCCCATCTTCAGGTGTTAATTTTTTTCATACGAAAATTCATTAAAGAGACACAAGGTTCTAATTGCTTTCATCTGTCATGGGAATAAAATTTCATTAATTAGGCTCAGATATATGGAACGAGTCCAACAGAAATCATCACTGTCATTCAGAATAAAAACCAAGGACATTAAAATGTGGGACAAATAGTCGCATAATTTTGATTACTGTATTTTCAATTAAACCAGTAGATGGCCGACGAAGTGAAGGAGTACAAACCAAAGAAAACTGTTCAAAGAATCGGGGAAACCGATAGATGATGGATTTGTATTTTGCTCATGTTTGCATCAAGTATTATGGCAAGGTAATACGAAAATGCGCAACCACCCAGATTCTCTGCTTTGTTACAGCTTCATGAGGACTAAATTCATTTAGGTTATATTCCTTGAATGTGAGACGCGTTTGACAAGACTCAACGTAGATACAGTCCATGTTCGCACAACAGTGCCTAGTATCATTGGAGAAAATGATGGTTCACATTACTTTTTCGTTTTGTTACAAAAAGCTCTCACTGAAAGTTGATGAGGGTAAGTTATCAATTCATCATTATTTCTTCTCAATTCATGGCTAAAACCCAGATGAGGCCAGATACTAGTATGACTGAGAATATTGTGGGCTGTCGCTTTCAAGATGCGAAGTGTTTGATACCTTACTGTTTAGTGACGGATGATGCAACGTTCATTTCCAGTAACTCATAAAAAATTGCTTTTGTAGATATCTAACAAAGTAATTGTTTTAGTCTTTTTTTGGGAGGGGGGTGAAACTGAAATCGTGATGGAAGTTTATATATCTCAGACTTTGACCTGCCGTATGTTGCAAGCATAATATCAGTATTTTTTTCTCTAGTCATTTGCTGAAAATATATCATAATGCAGTAAAGCTTCAAAAAATGTAAACGATAGTTTCGGCCTCATTGGACGAATTTAATATCTTCATCGTAAATGTGACGACGGAATCTATCAGGAGACAGCGCCGCATATTAACCGAAATGCGCGACTCCCCTCTAGAAGCCCGCATGAGACTAGCGCGATTTCGCGTCGCTTATCGCTTCACAGGTCTTCCTAGTACAGCTAAGAACTGGCAACATCGTTGCTGATATTTGGCAACACTGTGACAGTGAAGTTACTTCCTCAAGTGGTACTGAATTGTCTCACTAAGTTCACTTGACATTCCTTTTCTAGTTTCATGACTAATGATTTCTAATGCCGACGTGAAATGAGAGACAGAAATTTAACTTTTGCACTCAAGGAATGTAGTTATTTGTGTAGGTGACTTTCGCGATGCGTTAGAGGCTCAGCATAGAATATGTGAGAGACTGAGGGCACGATGCCACAGTGTGTGGTTGCCTGTGTGGTTCTGCTTGTGTCTTGTCATGCAGCCCTAGTGTGAGTCGGCAGTTCTAATCCTGGTTGGAGAAAGTGCGTTTGGGGATGGAATTTAATTTCATTTTATTTTACTTTAAGCTGCAGATTGCAAGAAGAAACTCTTTAACGGAATCATAAGAAAAACTTTATACAATAAGTCTTTCAGAAAGGTCGACTTCAAATTATGGAAATGGTATTAGATGTCTTCTTTGCTTCACCATACAAACGCCTTCGAAGAAATTCGAATTCATCTCCATTGATGTGAAATATCTCCTGTAGAAATGAGACATGAAGACACGAACCTTGCAGTGTGCCTGTATTGCTTTAGAACGTGCACTGAAACGTATTCACATAATTTAGCTCATTCATTTACCATACGGAGTGAAACAACGACACTAAAACATTTTAGTGAGTTACATGTTGTGTCTTGATGAAAACATATGAACTGATGACAATAACAAATTACATGAAAGGCTTTTCTGAAAGGAAAAGGATCGAGATTTAAATCACAAATCAGTGTTAACCATCGTAGAGTGCCATTGGATTGGACAATGACAATTTTTTGCCTCTCTAATGTATTATATGCTCATCATTCAAAATAGGTGGTCTGCTTCGTGATATCCTGTGTGAAATACGAATCTCAACGTTTTTTGTGGATCACCACTCAAGAGTAACGCGTTTAACACATCCAGGGCGATGAGCGGCGGCAGGCGCTGTGGGCAGAGGGCGAGGCAGCGCTGTGTAGCGCCGCCACCGCTGCTGCCGGCGAGTGGGCCGCGGAGAGCTCTGCCAAGTGCTGCGGCCATAGGCGGCGATGTTATTGGGCCGAAATGTTATTACCAGTGTACCAAAAAATGAAATACGCTTCCCTTACACATGGGGCATGAGCATGAACGAGTGACGTGAATTAAAATTTTTTGTCAACAGTCGGTTTCGATGGCTAATACTGAACATGCAAGTCGCGCACTTTACCGCAAGACCATGGAGAGAGCCGAACCAGTTTTCTTCTAACTGCACACAATAAGTGCTGTATGAACTCCCGCAGTCTGCAGTGTTGCCAGATTGTGCAGTTAGCTGGACTTAGAGCGAATCAGCGCGGCCACTTTTATTGTCCCATGTAGCGATCGGCTCAGACTTAGGCTCAGCGGCGGCCGGCCGGCGGCCAGGTTTTTTGTCAAAGAGTGTACGTATACAGTGTAGGAATCGATCTTTGTTTCCTTATATTTCCATCTCTAGTACCATGTAAAATATTCTATGATGACTTACAACCCGTCCAATCATCAATCGTGAATGATTTTATCTGTAATCGAAAGAAGTGGTCGAAGCAGTAATGTAAGTGTCAAAGGAGCTGGGGAAAATGCAGTGCGGAAAATGACTTGCTAAGTTATTCCACAGTGTTTAGTGGTTACGCTCTTGATTGATCGCCTCGGTCATCCATCAGAGTTAAAAGCCTAGTTAGCGCCGCGCCGTGCCACTAATGACCTGCTTCTCGGTGAAAAATGTTCTCTCTGTTGCGTTGTATTAAAGTAAACAGAGCAAGGCGGCAAACAGGAAAACTCGACGTCAAAAGAGGCGAAAACCTTACAAAATATTTACCTCCCTCTCAGTATACACATTAGCATTCTGATGGTCAACTTTGTTAATTTACTTTTCGAATTATTCATAGTCTCTCTGCAGAACTTACGAGGGGTGGACGAAAGAAAATGAACACCATACGGTGTTGCACATCTTGTCGCTTGTTGACACCACTGTGAACTTATTAACATGGAAATGTGAAAATGCGACCGCAGCTCACATTTGAGGTACGAAGTCTTGAGCTTTGCCTTTTAGTGAACTATACGTCTGTTCTGCAAAGGGTAAACTCAAATTATCGTTGAAATGCGTGGACTTAGAGCAGAAGTCGATGGTGGACAGTTAGTAGCCGCGCGGGAATAGCCGAGCGGTCTGGAGCGCCACGTTGCGGATCAGACGGCCTCCCGCATCCAAGGTTCGAATCCTCCCTCGGACATGGAAGTTTGTGTTGTTCATTAGTAGTTTGTAAGTTTAGGGACTGATGACACCGCAGTTAACTCTCATAAGCTTAACAAACATTTGAACATTTCTTTTCTCTCTCTCTCTCTCTCTCTCTCTCTCTCTCTCTCTCTCTCTCTCTCTCTCTCTCTCTTTTGTGACGACTACGGCTGCAATGTCACTAGCACCAGTATCCTCGATAATGATATAGAGAACAAGGTAAAAGAGGAAACTACGACAGACGGAGATGTAAAACGATTGTGAGCAGATAAAACTACCACAACTAAATCGACTGCAAAACTCAACACTCACTTCAGTAAAACTGCATCGATGAAAACAGTACGGCTGGAATTTTTCATGGAAGGGCTGCTTTTGCTGAACTCTTAATAACCGAAGCCAACGCAACCTACGAAGGAAGTGGTGTCACGATTATAAACCCTAGATCCTTGATGAATGGATGCAGGAGGTATGATCTAATGAATCATCGTTTACATTGCTTTCTACAAACAACTGGGTCGATATATCGGAACCCCCAAAACAAGAATACTATATGGCACGCCTGCTTTCGACATTTAAACTTGAGGGATGTTCCATAATGATTTGGGCGTCTATATTGTGATAATCTACTGTTTGTATCCCTACTCTTACTATTCAGATACCTATGAACGAATATCACACCATTCTGGACAGAAAAGAGCTTACTATAATACAATTTTTTCAAAAAAATCAAATGTTTGTAGAACTTAATGGGACTTAACTACGGGGCCATCAGTCCCTAAGCTTACAAACTATTTATGAACTAGCTAAGACTAAGGACGGCACAAATATCCAGGCCCGAGGGGGGATTCGAACCCCCGACCGTAGTGGCCGTGCAGACCGTGAGTGGAGCGCCTTAGTCCCCTCGGCCACCGCGGCCGGCTACAAATTTTTACTGAGATGTGTGGTAACAGCCGTAATACCTATATAAAATGCATGTTGCCAACCATTATATTTATAACTTTCCATACACATGTTAGTCAATAAAAGATACGTAAAATGTAACTTGACATTAGGTCTTGATGATAAAAAAAGACCAAAATAAAGTGACATTTTACTGATTGACATGGATAAGGTGGCAGACAATGTACCAACGTAATCAGTTTGCTTAATTTACTTTTCTGGTGATGGTTCATAACCAAAACGGGCAAAGTTATCTATACTAATAATAAATCTGTAAATGTAAGCCTGTCGCTGTTCACTTCAATCTTCAAAACCAATGGAGGAATCTTCATGCGGTTTTCACAGGAAACAAGAGAAAAGTTTAGGTCAACATATAGGCATAATTTCATCAAAATTGGATCACGGAAACAAAATATATCGTAATTTTAAGAGTTTTAAGTAACCGTCGTGTCTGTTTGTTTAACTATTAAAAACCACTTAGCTCCAAAACTGCTTCACGAATTTGCATGGGGTTTTCACAGGAAACTTGAGCGTAACTCTGGACAACATATAGACTTCGATTCATAAAAATCGAATCACGGAAAAAAATAATATCGTAATTTGTAATATTTTATCAACTACCGTCATGTCTAACTGTCTCTTTGAACACGTTTATCTCCTAAACTATTTGACGAATTTTCATGGGGTTTTCAGACGTAACTTGCGCATATCATGCGGTTACATAAAGGCTTCAATAAAGTCGTATAAGAGAAAATAAAGATATCATAATGTAATGAAAGCATTGTTTAAAAGCTATCGTGTATGTCTATTTTCTGATGATAATCTCCAAAAGTACTACACGAACTTTCATGGCTTTTCACAGGTAAATTTGCAATTGTTTGGAGAGTAACAAAGGCTTCATTTCATGAAAATCGGATCAGAGGAACGAAATATATAGTAATTTGTAGTTTCTGGTGTATGCAACACTTGAATTGCAGCGTAGTATAGCAAAGATCCGATAGAGGCGCTGTTACATAGCATACCAAATAATTAATAGATGGCGATGCTGAGTTAGAATCCTTTTTGAAAAATCAGTCATGTACAATGAGGGGAATAATTCTTTATGTTGATTATGAAATAAATAATTAATGTTGTTCCGATCAATAAATTAATTATCCCCCCTAAAGCGAATATTTCGTTGACAACGTAAACATACTAAACCGCTGCCACTGCAAGTAAAATTTAACCCACGTACGACACAAAAAATAATTTTTAATAGCTGCAACCCGCATGCCTTGCAATGGCATAGAAAGAAGAAAAGTGCTTCTTTCCGCGGGTATCATTTGAATTTAACGACGTTCCTTCGTGTCTATCCATGTTTTAATTTACTAAGAATTCTTTGCAAAGAAAATGGAATTCATGTAGTTCCCTTTCTGATTTCGGTGTATCCTCATTACATTTTGAGTGCGTTCTGTTGAGGAATACTCGAAAACGCCGTGGTACAGGAAAGGACAAAGTGAGGCGACGTTAGTTACATAGTACACCAAATAACTAATTATGGCGTTTTTTTTTCATTACCATAACCATGGTGTAATACTCTACAGTTAGGGGTACAATTTCACCTAAGGCGGCGGCCTAGTGTGCTGATGTTGGCAATGGTCGTTGAATGCTTTTTCAAAAATCCGTCACGTAGAATGAGGTGAATAATTATGTAAGTTCACGATGAAATAAATAATTTATGCTGTTCTGGTCAGTAAATTAATCATACTCCTAAAGTGAATAGCAAACTAAACCGCTGGCACTGCAAGTAAAATTTAACCCAGGTAGGACAAAAAAATGTTTTACTTCCTAGCTGTATCCCATATGCTTTGCAATATCATGGAATGAAAGGAAGGAAATGCCTCTTTCGACGGGTATAACCACTAAATACCAATAGCAATGGAGTGAGCATAGCGTTCTGTGCATCTTCTCAACATTAAGATGGAATTAATTACCACGTGATATTGACAAATCCACTCTTCCCATGCATTTATTTGCTCTTTCGATTGGTTTTACCACATTGACTGCGAAGACGCCCCATCTCCTTTTCGCAGAGCAACTACATAAAATGAATAACATCTAAATAAATGTGTCACAGAAGCAGAAGGAAAGTTGAGGAAGCGTCGCTAAAAGGGCCATTTACACACAGTCATCCGTCTTAACCGAACACAAAAAGGACCAAGCAATTAGTAGATTTTTCCCAATATCACAAGACATTTCCATCTTATTGTTAAGGACACAAAATCTGTTCTGCGCATCTGAATGCTCAATCCAGAGATATTTCTGCTCTGTGCCTGCCTCTAGAGATAATACACACACGCGAGCGACAAACTCATTAGAAACGTCTCTGCTTTCATAATTGCTCGATACAATATTGCGTTAACATTTGTAATTATTTACTTTTGGTACAGACTACATTAAAATAAAGACAGTTTTCTTTTGCAGAGACAACTGTACTTAAATTTATAAACCGGCTTCTGAATATATAGTTCTATTACACAAGGCTTCAAAATATTATACGCTGTTTATTTCCAAGATAGAAAAGGACCCAATAAATTATTTATTTCTTAATATAAACTTTCATATCGTGATCATAGGCTAATGCGTGCAATATCTTTGGACTTTGATCGGGATAGGCTAGGAAGGAAGAATTAGAAACTTCTGCCTCCCATTAATAAACTGATTAATATTCGTGATATTGGAATTCGAACTTATTGGCATTTTCAATGAAATAACTTTTAAAAACCTTATCTGGAAGAATTAAAGGTCGTATTCAATGTAATAGTATCCAGAGACTTTAATGTAGATGAGACTTTTACAAAAATAGTCACGTATGGTGAACTTACGAAGTATTTTCTGTGAAAGTGATTTGGTTGTAACTATTAATTTCAAAATAGAAAATCTGTGAAACTTAAAAAAAATCTTAAACAGTTATTCAAGTATTTAGTTCCCTAAGGTTATTCTAAAAACATATAATAATATCTGTGAAGTTCGTAAGAAATCAGTTAATGTTTGAAAGAAAAATATCTAACAGTTTTGGTTAGGAGAGACTCTTAATAAAAATGTTTTAAAGATTAATTCGATAGAAAAAGAATGAGGCACAAATAATATCTTTTGTAACTGGCTTCAAACTGTCTGAACTACCGAGACTCAATGATTCAATTTTTTGTTTATTGAATCAGAATGTCAAGCTCAAACATTACAAAAAGTCTTTAAGTTTAAATTACGCACAGAATCAATATTTACAGTGTGAAAAAGATCAAGAAAGTCATAAATTTTATTAATTACGAAAGAAGTACCAGATCTACCAACTTAAATTTCACACTGGAACGACAAATAAAATTTAGAACCCATACATCCACTACAAACTGTGCAAGTCAAGCCGAAATCGACAGCTTACAAGTCACAAACTAAAGCCAAATACAAGTCAACCAACCAAAGACGAGTTACACAGACACATAAAAAAGACACTCACGTACAACACTTCAGCTATCGGCCAGTCAATGTGCGGCACCCGGAGCTTACGCTTGTGTGCCTGTGAGAATGCGTAAATGTTCTTTCTATTTCTGAAGAAGGCCAAGGCCGATAGCTGAAAGTGTTGTATGTGTGTGTCTTTTGTGTCTGTCTGTCGCAGTTCGCAGTCATGTCTTTGCGGTGAGTTGTAAACCGTCCCTATTACTATGTTGTTACTTCACAGAGTGACCACATACGACGCAGAACTATGGCGACGTAAGGCAAATAGCTGTTGTGCACTGAATGAATTAACAGATAATGTGTCACGTACACTATACGAACAATACAAACATCAACAATCATATATACGAGTCAGGGCAAACACACAAACACGGGAACAGGAAACTTCGAATGACACAGAAACGGACTCGGGAGCTGAAACAGACAGTGGCATTAATATGGAGACTGAGGAACATACAGATGAACCGTGAGCGGGTCCCCGTCACTTGTTGACTTACACAGAACCATGAATTCCGTCTTCACTAACTTGCATGACTGCCGTCCCGGCGGTTTCGTAGTATGCTCTTGCCATACATCTGAGCCCTTCTCGACTACCTCTGATTAGGAATAAATCATCCGCATAAGCTAGTCGTGTCAATGGCTTGGTGTCTAGAATTAGTCCATTTGGGTCATCTTTCATCTACATCTACAACGATACTCTGCAAATCACATTTAAGTGCCTGGCAGAGGGTTCATTAACCACTTTCATAACCTTCCTCTACCGTTCCATTATCTAATAGCGCGCGGGAAGAAAGAACACCTAAATCGTTCCGTTTTCGATCTGGTTTCTCTTATTTTATTGGGATAGTCATGTCTCCCTATGTAGGTGGGTGCTAGCAAAATAGTTTCACACTCATAAGTAAAAGTCGGTGATTGAAATTTCGTAAATATATCTCGCCGCAACGAATAACGTATTTCTTTTAATGATTACATGTTCAAATGTTTGTAAAGCTTATGAGACTGAACTGCAGGGTCATCAGTCCATAAACTTACAAGCCACTTAAAAACTAGCTTATACTAAAGACAGCACAAACGTCCATGCCAGAGGGAGGAGTCGAACCCCCGACGGGGAGCAGCCTCGCGCATCTGAGCTTAGCGCCTCAATGCGCTTGGCCAATCCGCCACGGCTCCGTTTTCATAAACTCTCCTTCAGTTCAGTTTTTTTTCTTTTTTTCTAAAACAAGGTTGAATAATACAGGTGAGAGGGCTCTCCCTGTCTGGGGCCGGATCTAATAAATTGGTTAAATATATGTTACAATCTTATTACTGTATTAGAAACATTAAATGAAGAAGCATTGGCCGTAAAAATCTTTTCCATTTATTGTCGGAAATCGGTTTCGCTTATCTTAGTAACCACCCTCAGTGCAGATGTTACGTGAATTTTGGCACAACATAAATTTCTGACGTGCTAAAATAAATGTAAACCTCTTGTGAATTTCTGCATCTGCGCTGATGGTTACTAAGATAACCGAAATCGATTTGCGACAATAAACCCAAAAGATTGTTACGGGTAATGTTGCTTCATTTAATGTTTTTAATAATTATTTTGTGGAGTTGCTCACAACATTCCATATAATGGAATCAAACCTTAACAATCTTTTTAATTATTACAGCTTCATATTTGATACTAGAACTATTAAACTCATTTCCAATATCATATTTTCTAAACAAAGCCTGGTTAATAAAGGAAACGGCCACCATTTGCATGGTTGTAGTTTTATTAACTATCGGTTTCAGCAAAATTATTGCCCTTCTTTAGGTTTTATACAGTTACAGAATAATATATAAGTGTAAATATTGCAGAATTTAAGGCGCAAGAGATGCACTGTATAAAAAGTGTAAAATTTGAAATATTAATACACTATACTGCAGTATTGTGTATAAATATTTCAAATTTTGACACTGCAGAGTAGTGTATTAATACTTCAAATTTTGACACTGATTTTGGTTATTAATATTTGAGATTCTGACACTTTTCAAGCACACTTTATATACATTGCATCTCTTTCCCATTCAATTCTGTGCTTCTACTTAGATGTTTTCTGTAATATTTATACGTCTGTATTATTTCGTAACTCTTTGCTGTACAGATTCCTGAAGAAGGGCAATAATTGCCTGAAACTGGTTGTTAACCTTTCATTGCCAGTGTTGTTTCTGAACTACAATGTATTAAAAGCTGATTTATACCGTATTGTATGTATCAATCCTTAAAGCTGGCGTCTTGTTGAAGAAGAACCTGCTTCTAGTACGACATTTTGCTGCTTGGTACGGCGTGTAGCCAAGTCAGAGGCTATCCGACTTGTAGGTAGTGTTGCGTTGCCGTCTGTTCCTGTCTGTGAGTGCGAGTGTGCTTCACGTTATTTTATTTCAGCAGTGAATTGTATTGTATTTGTTGCTGTGGCGAAGCTTATGCTAACAGTATTGATCTGATGGCGTTTACTATCAACAAAATAACGTCTCAAGTAATAATGTACCTCAATATGTAAACATTTTAAAATACATATTTTGATGCTTAGTACCCTGTATTAATACAGGAAACACCGAATTTTAAGTTTTCCAAAGCTTGGTTCATAATGTGGGACTGAACAATGGCACACTTCTGCATTTGGGCGCTGTTTCCCTGTATAACCTACTAGCTGAAAACCCGACGTTGCCCGGGTATTTATTTTTTTATTTATTTATTCCTGCCTTGAGTTAGTACTTCTCCTATCCCTTCTCTCTCTGTCCATCTCCTTTTTTTTCTAAAATCATGTTATATTTATCGATCAATATATAAGAAATAACGCTGTGTTGCATAATGTACAAAATTATAAGTGCAGTATCCAAACAAATGACATATAAAATTCGTACGATCTCATATTTATTTAATTATGTGCTGTACAATTTATAATTTTTCATGCATGTATTCATTTGTACAAGTGCTGTACGTCAGTAAAATCTCGTGGGAGTACAATTTGTAGTAAGAAAGTAATAGATTAAAACTTGGTGCATGATGCGGTTTTCCATGAATGTTACCGTTTATGTCCTTATATCTTATGAACTACATGTCATACTGTGATACAATTTAGAAGCTACATTCAAATGTATATGTTTATACTGTATGTAAAATGTCCTGCGGCTACAATTTGTAGTGTAGAAATTGTAAATTGTAACGTCATACCGAATGCCGTACTTTTAGTCCATGAACTGGGGAAAAGTAGTAAGCGGGGAACATTTTTCCTTTCATAATTTTGCTGTGGTTGTCAGCGAGAAATAGTTCAATAAAGGTTTGAAATTATTTGTAAAGTTTGTTCTAAGTCGCTAAGTAGTCCCGTTTTCATATACTGTAATAATAAATTCTCGTCGCATTATGTGGCAGTTTCTTACAACTCTTGTTGTTTATGACCTTATATCTCCTGAGCCATGTATCGTATGTCGTTTTTAACATTATACAATTGGTATCTCACGGTGAGGAAGATGTGTACCAAATTTTGTTGAAATCGGTCCAGTGGTTTAGGAGGAAATGTGCATAAATGACGCATAAATCTGGGTATTCTCACGCGGTGGCGTCTCATTGTTTATGACGTCATATCTCCTGAGCCGAGGCCTACGAGTAAGACAGGCCCCAGCGCAGACGTCACGCCACGTGATCAAGTGAGGCCTGATCGCTAGCGGATTGGCTAGCCGCTGTGCCCCAGCGGCCGGCCAATCCGCTAACGATCAGGCCTCACTTGATCACGTGGCGTGACGTCTGCGCTGGGGCCTGTCTTTCTCGTAGGCTCCGTCCTGAGCTCGCGGCCAACGGAAAAGACAGGCCCCAGTGCAGACGTCATGGCACATAAGCAAGGTAGTTCCGAGCCGGCCCGACCGCTAGTTCAGTGGCTGCCCGCTATGACGCAGTGGGCTGTGCCCCAGCGGCCGGCCAGTCGGCTAGCGATCGCGCCGGCTCGGAACTACCTCGCTTACGTGGCGTGAGGTTCGTTCCAGCAGCTGCCAGACTGCATGTGCAACGCTGAAATAGTGTTCCAGCAGCGCCTTCTACCGCTTCTGGCTACTTGGAGTGTGGCTGTTTGGTGTTCCAGCAGTTGCCGCAAGCAGTCAACGTTACCCGGAAAAATATTTCTGGCGCCGTCAAGCTGCCAATATGCGCATGTGCAGAAAGGTCTGAGTTAGAGGGGGGAGGGGGGACGGGTAGCCGTCACGTGATTCGTGTGTGTTTGTAGTAGATTTTTCAATTATTTCGTAGTCACTGCAATCACACGTAAGATAAGCTGTTTCTGGTTTACACTTCTTCGTTATTACGAAGGAAAGTATTTTAATTATTCCTTTAAACGCACCTTTGCCTGCAGCCAGAAATAGTGCAAAAAGCGTTTCAGCAGTGCAAGTATCAAACAAGGGTCTTTATGTCATATTAGCTGCGCATGTGCAGTAACACATGTTTCTTAGCGCTTGAAAGTAGCCATCTGACAGCTGCTGGCACGAACGTATGATGTCTGCGCTGGGGTCTGTCTTTCTCATAGGCCTCGTTCTGAGCTATGTATCGTGCTCTTTTGTTTTTGGGCCAGGAACCGTCGTGGGTATATGGTGAACAGTTGAGCAAAGTTTCATTGCAATCGAATGAGTGGTTTATGAACGCATAGAGGACATACAGACAAACACACACACCCACACACACACACACACACATACACAGACGCACGCACACACACACAGACACACACGCACGCACACACACACACACACACACTGCTTCAATTAAAATATCAAAGCCTGGCTCTTTGTTTCTGATAAAAGTATTCCGTCTACAGTTGAAGAGTATGTTCTCAGCACAGATGAGTTTTTTTCAGCATCTACACATGACCAAATGACGACTGAACCGGTGAAGACAGAGGACGCGACACCTGTGATTTGGAAGAGGTGTCATAAACAGACGCTTTCGAGACATCGGTTCACACAGAAAGAAACCGCAGCGAGGCGCTACCTTGTCGACATGAAGGCAGCGCGATATTAGCAGCTTTCTGGAATTATTTCGGCTCGCTCGGCGGTCTAATTCGAGAGAATTCAATAAGCAGAGGGGGGACGCGCGGAGGCAATAAGGCGGGCAGGCTCTGCGGCTGCGTCGTTCTGGGCCGCTAGCTACTGGCTGCTTCTGCTGCTGCTGCTGGTACTAGCTGCTGGCTGCTGGCTGCTGGCTGCCATAGGCCGCGGGGCCGGCGGGCCGGAGCTGCAAACAATGAGGGCGGCGAGCTATCGACCGCCGCCCCACCGCCCACCAGCGCCGCCGCCTTCATAACGGCCCCAGAGGTGCCGCGCCGGCGCCGGGGGCGGCGGGGGCGGCGGGGGCGGCGGGGGCGGCGCCGCTTTTTACAGCATGGTCAGCGCCGGCGCCCTCTTCCGATCTCTGCCGCCGCGTCGCGACTTCACCGCCCACGGCTTTCCGTTTCGAGTAACGGAAAACTGCGGCGGCCGCACGCGGACCGACTGGCTAAGCAGCGCGACGGCGGGCGACGAAAGGTGGCAACCGACTGCCGACCGTCCGGTGACGCCATTCCACCACGTGCGCGACTCTCGGAAGCGGGAAAGTGCAGCGTGGTGGCGTGGAGGAGAACGTAACACCGAAGCGTTTTTTGTTACCAATCGTTTGTTCACTATTAGCCATTAAAATTGCTACACCAAGAAGAAATGCAGATGGTAAACGGGTATTTATTGTACAAACATATTACATTAGAACTGACATCTGATTACATTTTCACGCAGTTTGGGTGCATAGATCCTGAGAAATCAGTACCCAGAACAACCACCATTGGTCGTAATAGCTGTCTTGATACGCCTGGGCACTGGATCAAATATAGCTTGGATGGCTTGTACAGGTACAGATGCTCTAGCAAATTCAATACGGTACCACAGTTCATCAAGAGTAGTGACTGGCGTATTGCGACGGCAGCACACAGCACGAATTATACAGAAGTTTAGGTTGATACTCATAATCATCATCATCATCATTAGCGACTGATTATGCCTTTCAGCGTTCAGTCTGGAGCATAGTACCTCTAACAAAATTCCTTCATGATCCCCTATTCAATGCTAACATTCATGCCTCATCTGATGTTATGCCTTTTACTTCAAAATCATTCTACACCGAATCTAAGAACTTTCTTCTAGGTCTACCTCGACTCCACTTACCCTCCGCTGTCGAGCTCATGAGTCTCTTAGGTAACCTTGCTTCTCCCATGCGTTTAACATGACCCCACCATCTCAGTCTGTTCGCTCTAACTGCTTCATCTATGGTGTTCATTCCCAGTTTTTCTTTGATATCATCATTATTGACACCCTCCTGGTATTGTTCCCATCTATTAGTACCTGCAATCATTCTTGCTACTTTCATATCTGTAACCTCTACCTTATGAATAAGGTAACCTGTATCCACCCAACTTTCACTCCCATACAACAAAGTTGGTCGAAAGATAGAGCGGTGCACTGCTAACTTAGTCTTGGTACTGACTTCCTTCTTGCAGAAGAGAGTAGATGTTAGCTGAGCACTCACTGCATTAGCTTTGCTGCACCTCGATTCCAGTTCTTTCGCTATGTTGCCATTCTGTGAGAAAATACATTCCAGGTACTTGAAACTGTCTACCTGTTCCAACTTTGTTCCTCCTATTTGGCACTCAATCTGTTTAAATCTCTTTCCCGCTGACATTACTTTCGTTTTGGAGATGCTGATCTTCATATCATAATCCTTGCACCTCTGATCGAGCTCTGAAATATTAGTTTGCAACCTTTCAATTGAATCGGCCATTACAACTAAGTCATCTGCATATGCGACACTGCTTATTTTGTTTTCACCTATTTTATTCCCGCCCTGCCAGGCTACTGTTTTCAACATATGATCCATGAATAGTATGAACAACAGTGGTGACAGGTTACAGCCTTGTCTTACCCCTGGAACTACCCTGAACCATGAGCTTAATTTGCCATCTACTCACACTGCTGCCTGACAGTCTACGTAAAGCCTTTTAATTGCCTGCAGAAGTTTGCCTCCTTTACTATAATCTTGTAGAACTGACAGTAGCCTCCTCCTAGGAACACGGTCATAAGCCTTCCCTAATTCTACAATACATAGATACAACTCCCTGTTCCACTCATAGCACTTTTCCATTACCTGCCGTAAGCCAAAGATCTGGTCCTGACAGCCTCTAAGAGGCCTAAACCCACACTGATTATCATATAACTTGTCCTCAACCAATACTCGCACTCTCTTTTCAACACTACCTGAGAATATTTTGCCTACAACGCTAATTAAAGAGATACCTCGATAGTTGCTACAATCTTTTCTGTTCCCATGTTTGAAAATTGGCGTGATTACCGCTTTCGTCCAGTCAGGCGGAACCTGTCCCGATTCCCACGTCTTCTCAATTATCCTGTGTAACCATTTGAGACCTGATGTTCCACTGTATTTTACGAGTTTCGGCTTAATTTCATCCACCCCAGACGCTTTATTGCACTGTAATCTACTGACCATTTTCTCCACCTCCTCAAATGAGGTCCTGTTTCCGTAGTCGTTCCTATCCCATTCTACCTGAAACTCTGACACATCATTGAACGTTTCACCTACATTGAGCAATTCTTCAAAACATTCCCTACATCTGCTCAAGGCATCCACTGGACTGACTAGCAGCTTTCCTGACCTGTCCAAAACACTTGTTAATTACTTCTTCCCTCCATTTCGAAGATTGCTAGTTATGCTCCAAAATGGGTTTCCCGCGGCTTGACCTAGAGTTTCTAGCTTATTTCCAAAGTCTTCCCATGACTTCTGCTTGGAGTCTGCAATTATCCGTTTGGCTTTGTTTCTTTCTTCAACATAACTTTCTCTGTCTGCCTGATTTCTAGAATGGAGCCATTTTTGATATGGATTCTTTTTCTTTTTACAGGCTGCCTTGACTGTGTCATTCCTCAAGGCTGTGTGCTTCTTCCTACCTTTACACACTGCTGTTCCAAGACAGTCTCTAGCTACTTCCAGTAGTGTGTCCCGGTACCTTGGCCATTCCTCTTCCAATAACTATAAATCATTACATTCAACTAACTGGTACCTTTCCGAGATCAGTGTTATGTATTTGTGCCTAATTTCCTTGTTTTGGAGCTTCTCCACTTTTATCCTTCTACACATGGACCTGACGTTCTGCTCTTTTGGCCTCACAAAACCAATTTCAATGCAGATTAAATAATGATCAGTATCATCAAAGAACCCCCTGAAAACACGTGTGTCCTTGTCTGTCTTCCTGAATTCCTGGTCTGTTATTATATAGTCAGTGACAGATCGGGTTACCCTTCCTTCCCAAGTATAGCGGTGAATGTCCTTATGCTTAAAGAAGGAGTTTGTGATAACTAAGCCCCTACTGGAACAGAAATCCAAGAGCTGTTTTCCGTTCCTGTTGGCCTCCTTATCCTCTCCAAACTTACCATAACATTTTCATAACCTTCTGTTCGATTTCCTATCCTGGCTTTGAAATCACCCTTAAGTCAAACACTATCCTTATCCTTCATTCTAACAACTACATCACTAAGTGCGTTGTAAAATCTGTCCATCTCATCTTGATCTGTCCCTTCACAGGGTGAATATACTGCCACAATCCTAATTTTCTTGCTGGCCAAATCTATCCACATCAGTCGTTCATTTACATACATTATTGCAATTATGCTGAGTTCGATTGCTTTCTTGATGTAAAATCCTACACCCCACTGTGCTCTTCCTACTTTGGTAGACCTTGTATTCTCCGACTTCGTCCTCTTTCTCTACCCTTACTCTAACATCACTAACAGCTAAAACATCGAACCCCATCTTACTTGAAGCCTCCGCCAGCTCTACCTTCTTCCCATTGTAATCCCCATTGATATTAATAGCTCCCATCTCATTCCAGATCGTTTGCAAAGTCGTATCGGAGGAGTCCCTGCTCTGTCAATTAGAGGTGGGACTCCCTCACCTCCAAAGGTCCGAGGCATTTTGCTGATTGTTGCCAGCATGATATTGAAGTACTTGGGAAGCAGGCCGCTAGCCTTACTTGCCCAGCACCCTGCTGGGTTTTACCCCTAACGGTTGAGGGACTAACCGGTGGATTTGGTAGTCTTTGCCGGCTGAGCACAAAGGTGGCCACGACTCAGAATATGTCCGAGATGCCCAACCTTATTCCAAAGTAACTGGTATCCCAACTGTCAGGACCACTTACTTGGCCACTCATACGTTGCCCGTGGTTCATGACTACAGGAACCCACACCATGAACCACATACTCTATCGATATAAATTGTTTGGTACTGATTTGAGTGACATCTGAAGGTTTGGGTGTGAGCTATTTGCTTTCATATATATTTCCATGTATATTCGCCGCCATTGCCATCCTCCCTATGTTATCTGCTCAGGCTCTCAGAGAGCCGTATCGGGTACATCCTGTCGTGCATCGAATCCCACGCTCCTTTCAATTGTTAGCTGGCGACGGCTTTCACGTTCGTTTCTTGTTGGTATCTGGCCAGGTAGGTGATCAAATGTTTGTAAAGCTTATGGAACTTAAATGCGGGGTCATCAATCCCTAAACTTACAAACTACTTATGAACTACCTTATACTAAAGGCAGCACAAACATCCATGCCCTAGGGGGAACGGCCTCGCACATCGCAGCATAGCGCCTCAATGCACTCAGCCACTCCCGCGGCCTGGGAACGAGGCTGCTGACGCTGCGGCCAAGGCGGCAACTCTGCTGCCTCGGACTGCTACCATTTGTGTCCCGTCAAATGATATTCAAGGAGCTATTTGCCGGCGCATTTTATCGTCATGGCATAGGTTGTGGTCCTCCCTCCATGACAATAAGCTTAGAACCATAATAACGACCCCAACAGCTTGGAAGACCTCACGGCTCTCTCGGCGAGAGGAAGTAATCTTCGCCCAGTTGCGGATCGGAAATTGCCTGTTCAGCAACTGTCACTTGCTGCCGGTGACCCCGCACCATTGTGTTCCTGTAATCACCCGATGACGGTGCGCCACGTTTTAATGTCCTGCTCTAATTTCAATAATTTCCGTTTTGCACTTAATCTGTCGTACATTCCAGAGGAAATTTTAGCTGACGACGCACGAGTAGCTGCTCCTATTTGTTTTCTATTAGAGCAGATCGCGCCCTAAAGATGTGCAAACGATACTCAGACACTAAGCCCGTTTCGCGATCACACAACACCAAATAAACGTCAGCTCAAAATAAATTAATTCATAGTCCGACACTAACTTAACATTCTGACAATATTAAATAGAAAAGTTATAAACATCCAGTCACCTTTAAACTAAATATCTGCTGTACGAATAACGTACGAAATAAGCAAATGATTGTCTATAGATGCGACTCCTTCATCCTTTGAGGATACAGGGTTTTAGGTTAGTAACCTCTTTGATACGTTTTGGTCGAACGATAGTTATCGTTGGCGTGCAGCGATAGCTGCTGGAAACAATGCTTAGGTTGGAATGTTCTTTGTTTGTTGGCCGGGGTGCGGCAGTCTCCCGCCGACCGCAGAGCGAGGCAGTCTCATCGACAGTGCGTCCGTAACCCGCGTTTAGCGGTGGCTAAAGTTTCGCCCATCGGTCGCCTCGCATATGAGTTTCGGTTGCAGTTGTGTGTTGAAATGTTTCAGTGAGGACTTGTAGACATTATCGTAGTGGCACGCGGTTATTTAATCAGTGTATTTAAAGAAAGTTATTAACATTTGTCGTTCCATAATAAAGGACGTTAACAAAGTTTATTGTTATGGATCAACCTAGTAATTGTCCGCATCCATTCCGTCAAATCATTGGAACAATTATTAAATGATTAAGCATAAAATGGAATTTAACGGCAACTTCGCCCATCGAGGATTAGATGGACGCAGCAACCCCCAAAGGTCGGAGGAATTTTCCTCTGATTGTTGCCAGCCTCAATTGCCCACGGCCTCCCACTGGGTTTACCCCTCACGGTTGAGGGACTAACCGGTGGATTTGATAGTCTTTGCCGTCTGGGCACAAAGGTGGCCACGACTCACTATAAAACGTTCAATGATGTGTTAGATTTTGAGGTAGAATGGGTTAGCAATTATGATGGAAACAGCATAGCCGGCCGCGGTGGCCGAGGAGACTGAGGCGCTCCAGTCACGGTCTGCACGGTCACTGCGGTCGGGGGTTCGAATCCCCCCTCGGGCATGGATATTTGTGCCGTCCTAGTTCGTAAGTAGTTCATACGTAGTTTGTAAGTAGGCAGTTGCGCTGACCCCTACACCACTGGGGACACAGTGATCACCGCACCTATTAAATAATAACAGCTGCAGGATCAGAAGTGACGTCTGTTCTTTCGGAACAGACGCCACATGTATATATAATATACCGGTGACGGGCAATGATCCTATCGTTAGTGGGGAGGGGTGGGCAAGTTTGAAGCCCTTACTCTTACGGGAATTAGTTAAACTACGAGTTTGAGTACTATGGGCAGGGCGAAGTTGGGAATTTGTATCTGACGGGAGGCGTGCATGGGTAGTCCTTGCAGGTGCGGTGATCACTGTGTCCCCAGTGGTGTAGGGGTCGGCGCAACTGCCTAGAAAGCAGGAGACCCGGGTTCGAATCCCGGCTGGGTACACATTTTCAGCTTTGCCCAATCGCAGTTGATGTCATACATTCTATGAATATTAAATAATAACAGCTGCAGGATCAGAAGTGACGTCTGTTCTTTCGGAACAGACGCCACATGTATATATAGATGAAAATCAGTTTGTGAGTAGGCCTCTTACATGCCGTCAGGACTAGATGTTTAGCTTACGACAGAGAATGGGGAAGTGCTATGAGTGGAACAGGGAACTGTATCAATGTTTTATAGACCTAGAAAATCCTAAGAGGAAGATTTTGACACTTCTACAAGATTACGGAATAAGAGGCAAACTTCTACAGGCAATTAAAGGGCTTTACGTAGATTGTCAGGCAGCAGTTAGAGTAGATGGCAAATTAAGCTCGTGGTTCAGGGTAGTTTCAGGGGTAATACAAGGTTGTAACCTCTCACCACTGTTGTTAATACTATACATGGATTATATGTTGAAAACAATAGACTGGCCGGGTGGGATTAAAATTGGTGAAAACAAAATAAGCATTCTTGCCTATACAGACGAATGAGTTGTCACGGCAGATTCAATTGAAAGGTTGCAAACTAATATTTCAGAGAACGGAGGTGCAAGGATTATGATATGAAGATCAGCATCCCCAGCATGTCTGTGAGAAAGAGATTTAAACAGATTGAGTGGCAAATAGGAGGAACAGGTAGACAGTTTTAAGTATCTGGGATGTATCTTCTCACAGGATGGCAACATAGTGAAAGAACTAGAATCGAAGTGTAGCAAAGCTAAAGAAATGAGTGTTCAGCTAAGATCTACTCTCTTCTGCAAGAAGGAAGTCACCACGAAGACTAAGTTACCTCTGTGGAGAGCTGCATCAGATCAGTCTCCGGACTGAACAGTGTCAACAGGGTGCGAGGAGGAGGTACGTGACAGGCAGTGGATGGGCAGGTGAGAGTCCAAGAATGAAGCCCGCATGTGGAGGACTGGGGCGGAAACTTTCAGCACGAAGAACTGACAGCGCGCGAAACTTGAGAACCTGCGAGCTATTTTCATTTACTTGCGTGCTCCGCTATTTTTATTCTTACGTCAGTTAGTACACTACTGGCCATTAAAATTGCTACACCGAGAAGAAATGCAGATGATAAACGGGTATTCATTGGACAAATATATAAAACTAACATGTGATGACATTTTCACCCAATTTGGGTGCGTAGATCCTGAGAAATCAATACCCAGAACAACCAACTCTGGCCGTAATAACGGTCTTGATACGACTGGACACTGAGTGAAACAGAGCTTGGGTGGCGTGTACAGGTACAGATGCCCACGCAGCTGGAACACGGTAACACAGTTCATCTAGAGTAGTGACTGGCGTATTGTGACGAGCCAGTTGCTCGGCCACCATTGACCAGACGTTTTCAGTTGGTAGAAGATATGGAGAATGTGCTGGCCAGGGCAGCAGTCGAACATTTTCCGCATCCAGAAAGGCCCATGCAACATGCGGTCATGCATTATTCTGGTGAAATGTAGGGTTTCGCAGGGATCGAATGAAGGGTAGACCCATGGGTCGTAACACATCTGAAATGTAACGGCCACTATTCAAAGTGTCGATGCGAACAAGAGCTGACCGAGACGTGTAACCAATGGCACCCCATACCATCACGCCGGGTGATATTTCAGTATGGCGATGACGAATACACGCTTCCAATGTGCGTTTACCGCTATGTCACCAAACGCGGATGCGACCATGATGATGCTCTAAACAGAATCTGGATTCATACGAAAAAATGACGTTTTGACTTTCGTGCACCCAGGTTCGTCATTGCGTAAACCATCGCAGGCGCTCCTGTCTGTGATGCAGCATCAAGGGTTACCGCAACCATGGTTTCCGGAGCTGATAGTACATGCTGCTGCAAACGTCGTCGGACATTGTTCCTGAGCCGGATGCTGCTGCTTGTCCTGAGGTCATCTCTCAGCCTGCAAGATACCAACATTCGCAGAGGGTGGGATTGCTCGTACTTGGCAGCTCCAAAATTGGTGGAGTAATGACGCCCCTTAAGGGATAACGGTGCGTAGAGATCGGGAAAACTCCAGTATGCTCTCCACTGTGGCGTTATTCCAGAGGTGGAACTGGCCCTTCGCGGTGCCATGAAGACCACAGAGTGCAACCAGTTGTAAGTGGTGGATCATGTCGATAGCAACTACATTTCGCTTTGGATCGGAAGAGATCCTGTCCGATCTTGGACAGCAATCTAAACTGACAAAGAGTGCCAGGCTTGCTCGCAAGGTAAAGGCACAGCTCGCTGTCTGCATCATTGTTGACAGGACAGGCTGCCGTCCTATGGTACAGAGCCGAGTGGAGGGCCGCATCCTCCGTTTGTTTACTTCCCGTGTACCGTGTGGGACCTGCGCTAAATGTGCTTACTTACTCTGTGTGATTGGAAAACATAACATGTCTTCCAGTCAATAATTGTAACAAAACACTCTGAATGCTATTACTTGTAACTAAAGACTTAAAGTCGATGTTACTTGCAAAATAATTCTCACCACAAGGAAAACTTACTGATTTTGTTCTTGGTAGCAGATAATGGCTCCTACACTTTATGAAATGTAGAATTAATTTCTTTTAACATCTGATGATGATTTACTGAGCAATTTGAAACCAGTAATGAAAAAGTAAATACATTCTACATAAAAGGTGACGAATGGTTGCTGTCATTTGAAGCAACCTTCATTCACCACAGTCGCTGTGTACCTCTTCAAAAAACGATAAAAGTGTTTTCTTTAAAAAAGCATTTTGGCACTAGATAATTTGCACTGTATCAGCGTTAAAATATCATGGAGGGGGCCCGACCTACTTCCCAATTTCTCCTCTCCCCTCCCCTCCCGTCCCCTCCCCTCCCCACGCCAGCAGACCTGCTCGCAGAGTCAAACAGTTGTGCAAGCTTGGACACCAACATCCGTCAGATGCAATCATGGCGGGTCGGCTCGGTGAACAGTGCTCGAGACCCCCTCCCTCGCTGCTGTTAGGTTTGCGCCCCTGGCGCTGTGTGCTCGGACACACTCGGCAGCGTGTCTGGCAGAATCCTCCGCTCCCTTCCCAGAACTCGGCCCGCAGAGCACATATTGAACTGGCCGGCGGGCGCTGTTTGCAGTCGACGTCTGCCCCTCTGTCTGGTTAAAAGTGAGTTGTGCGGAATTGATCCAATATCCATACGAGCCGAACACGCCTCAGAGTATGCTGATGACAGAGTGCCTAACAAATGACAGTCTAGTGTTTCCGCTCTAGTATCTACGCTCCCAACTACCTTTCATTTGATATTTGTAGTGAATGACGCAATACAGCATTTCACTTTTTTCTGGAAATAGTCTTTAAAGGATAACTATGTCATATTATGCTCATAACGTATTTCCTCACTGATTGAAGTATCGAAAGACACAAAACGGAAATGACATTCGATTACTTTTAAAGTCCGCTAAAGCGCACCATTTGAGTCATATGATGCCTGTGACGTCAACCTACAATTTGCTGCTACTGCTGTCATAAAATTCGTCAACGTGTGTTTCAGTAAAATTTGAAATGATTATTTATTTCGTCAATTATTCCATTCTGTTCCACAGTATCATATTCTTTCATGTCAATGAATGAAAGAAAAAAGGAATATCTAACGCTTGGATCTGTACACGTAACGCAGAATTTGTAAGCCGACCTAAAGAAATAACTGCAGAACATCACCTACATTTTTCTTGTAAAACCCAAAATAGGCGTCTTCTTACTTTCATCTATCTTCAACCTCCCTAGATGCTATTTTATTCCAGAAGTTTCTTTACAACCAGTCAGCACGAAAATAGAGAAAGAAAAGCGTAATGATATGCGGAAAATGACTAGTGCCCTTATCAAATACCTAACATTCGATTTAATCCGAATTGTAACAATATAGGTACGAACTTAGCGCGTAATTTTTACAGTGGTCAATAATAAAAGTGTTAATTTAAAAGTGAGATGTGTTTAGTAGGAAAATGAAGGTTGAATACAAGGCACATTCCTTATTTACACATATTTATGGTCTATAATAGGGTGTATATTTAGACTAGAGTCCGCCTGTTCACACAAAGGAGCAGCAGTTAGCTTTAAATGTGGGTACATTTTTCTTTAAACGGGGTGTTAACCTTTGCTATTTACAACAAATAAAATCTGTTTTTGAAAAACTAAGATACCATATAAGATTCATCTTTCGGTAGTTTTCCACTATCAGCTTACTCGAAATTCTTACATATAAGTTGTAGATGTATTTCCCATCATAAAAATTTAATTGCACACAGAAAACTCATAAACGTGTTCTGTGACTTCACCAGGGTTTCATCCCATAAGAGGACGTTTCGATCATGGGATCTAAATTACAGAAATATGACAAATGTTTTGTAAGAATAATGACTGGAAATGCTATTTGACAACTACCATATTTCAGAATAATAACACTTTAAAGCATATTTATTACACAGGAAAACAGCCAATTGCGGAATAGCCAGATGAATTCAGTTAAGTGCTACCTTGTGCTGACTAATTACGACCGCTACCTTAGCTATCCTATAACTGAAAGATTCACTGGTGAACTTGTCCTCACATCGTGGTAAGTCATTTTTTCCCCTTGAATATAAGTAACTTGCCTTTAAACAGTCATTTTTCCCCTTGAATATAAGTAACTTGCCTTCAAACAGTTCATAAAATGATGGTATTTTTTTAGCCGCTCTTGATAGGGTAGCCACTGCTGTATGATTCATTACGATTCAGTGAAGTCAGATAAATACATGACGTTAAAAATGGTATATAATAATTTGACAGGCAGTAGTACTTATTAAAAAAAAATTAGTAAAGATAGATCCGGGATACAAACTTTCTGAGCAAACATTTGTTTATAGGGAGCTTCGTTATAGATCCATAGGCAGGAATTGCGATACCGCTCCGTTAAATTTTTCAACTGGATGTTATGATGTCTTACAGAACTGTACCTGACTTTAGGTTGCCTGCAGTCAGTTGTTTACTTGGCGTCTTGTGAGGGGGCGAAAATCGGACGTAGACATTTGAGGACCGCTGGATCGGTCAGGGAGGGCCCTCCCCCTTGGTGTCAGGGCCTCACCGTGGCCAATTTTGGACTTGGAGACACTTCACAACAGTGGTCTACCAAATTCAGACTCAACGACGTGAAGACAGGCGCTTTAATGCCTGCCAACAAGTTCTACGACAAATCCTCGGTGTACTTCAGACTGAGCACCATTCCTTACGCCTGAAGGGTACAGGGTTGCATTGCCATGATGGATGTCACGTGATGCACCCCCTATAAGCACATTTTTACCTCAGAATGTTTCCTTTTCTGGACTCGTCTCTATTTTCCTCTCAAAGTAATCGACAAGTTTTTTTTTTTTTTCTGACACCCTGTATATTCTAAAGGTCTGCATCGAGGTGCTAATTATGTGCGTGTCGAAGTTCTACCAGTTTTACGAAATGAAGATTAATTTCAACATATGGTGTACTTTCATGAATCATCTAGGCTTGTTAATTCACCTCATGTAGAACCGCTTTCGATAGAGACAAAATGTTCACTAGGCGTTCTTTAGTGTTTGTCACTTGTGGGAAGGTGAGAATTCCCTGTGCTGGAAGTGTCTGCTATCAGGTGCGCTACATGCTACCATTATGCTTTTTTAAAATCAGAGTCTGCACCGCCTAAAGAGAAATCCTGAGAGCTGAAGTGTGAAGTCACACAGAGTAGGCGTACCTTTGGCGGCAGAGGCGCAGCACACTTTCTCATAGAGGCCAGCCAGTCAGCTAGACCATCACGGCCTACTCTGTGTGACGTCACACTACTGAGCTCAGACCTTCTGTTTAGGCGGTGCAAACAATAATTTTAGGAAGGATAATGGAAAACAGAAATCTTAAAACAATGGTTAAAATTAAGATTAAAACAGTACAGATCGCAGAATTGTTGTTATATTTACACTCCTGGCCATTAAAATTGCTAAACCACAAAGATGACGAGCTACAGACGCGAAATTTAACCGTCAGGATGAAGATGCTGTGATATGTAAATGATTAGCTTTTCAGTGCAATCACACGAGGTTGTCGCCGGTGGCGATACCTACAACGTGCTGACATGAGGAAAGTTTCTAACCGATTTCCCATACACAAACAGCAACTGACTGGCGTTGCCTGGTGAAACGTTGTTGTGATGCCTCTTGTAAGGAGGAGAAATGCGTACCATCACGATTACGACTTTGATAAAGGTCGGATTGTAGCTCGTGATTCAACGATTGCTAGCAGAATACGGAACGCTGTGCTGGATCCCAACGGCCTCGTATCGCTAGCAGTCGACAGGCATCTTATCCACATGGCTGTAACGGATCGTGCAGCCACGTCTCCATCCTTGAGTCAACAGATGGGGACCTTTGCAAGATAACAACCACTGCACGACGACGTTTGCAGCAGCATGGACTATCAGCTCGGAGACCATGGCTGCGGTTACCCTTGACGCTGCATCACAGACAGGAGCGCCTGTGACGGTGTACGCGACGAACCTGGTGGCACGAATGGCAAAACTTCATGTTTTCGTATGAATCCAGGTTCTGTTTACGGCATCTTGATGCTCGCATCCGTCTTTGGCGACATCCCAGTGAACGCAAATTGGAAGCGTGTATTCGTCATCGCCATACTGGCGTATCATCCGGCGTGATGGTATGAGGTGCCATTGGTTACACGTCTCGGTCACCTCTTGTTCGCATGAACGGCACTTTGAACAGTGGCCGTTACATTTCATATTTGTTACGACCCGTGGCTCTACCCTTCATTTGATCCCTGCGAAACCCTACATTTCAGCAGGATAATGCACTATCGCATGTTGCAGGTCCTGTACAGGCCTTTCTGGATACGGAATATGTTCGACTGCTGCCCTGGGCAGCACATTATCCAGATCTCTCAATCTCTGGTCAATGGTGACTGAGCAACTGGCTCGTCACAATATGCCAGTCACCACTCTTGATGAACTGTGGTATCGTGTTGAAGCTGTATGGGCATCTGTACCCGTACACGCCATCCAAACTCTGTTTGAGTCAATGCCCAGGCGTATCAAGGCCGTTATTACGGCCAGAGGTGGTTGTTATTGGTACTGATTTCTCAGTATATATGCACCCAAATTGCGTGAAAATGTAATCACATGTCAGTTCTAGTATAATATATTTGTCCAATGAATATCCGTTTATCATCTACATTTCTTCTTGGTGTACAATATTAATAGCCAGTAGTGTATTTCATGACCGGTTCACCGTCACCGTCTGTCATCAAGGTGCTAGTCATCTGAAGATAGTCTAAATTGGCTGAAACCGGTCACGAAATAAAAACAACAATTCTGCGATCTAGACTGTTTTAATTTTAACCACTGCTGACACTAGCTGCCCCAGCAAATTGACAGAGGCAGTGACGAACTAAGGCAGTGAGAGGCCCTGAGCGGCAAAACAAATGAGCTCTCTCGCACTAATGTCGAATTTACCACAACAACGCCGCCGAGTAGTCGAGAAAAGCAGACGTTTGCGCTCTGCCACACTTGTGTCAACTTCCCCGCATAAAGTAAACTCGCGACATTTAATGCCTAAACATACACTTGTTGTCGTTTCTCTGAGAGATAAATAAGAGATTAGTAAAAGCTGAGAGCAAGAGGAAACTGCGACCAAGTTACCTAATAAGTACAAGGTCGCAAGCCGACATAAGCACGTATAAAAAAATCACTATTGTACATACAATTTTGACTGTGCCCTGATAGATCGACAACTATTAAACTCTCCGCAAACACGGGTCTAAATGATGCTGTTTCCAACGGGTTTACACAAAATGAGAACGAACCTCTTGTACCAATCTGAATCGCACTTAAATTTAATGAAAATCACCCAAAAAGCAAGCATGGACGGATAAAAATGTTTGAAGACTTAGCATCCGGACTTAAAATACAAGGAAAAGAATTGTCTGCTGATTCTTCAGGCTCAAACTTTCAAAACCAAACCAAGAGGAGTACATAGGCAAAAAAGGTTATTCCCCGAAAATATTTGTGTTCAAGTGACTGGAATCAACTATAAATCTAAGCAAAAAGTACCTCTTGCTTCATATTGTGAATTAGCAGCACCTGGTCCTGAAATAAGCAAGGATTGTATTTCTGCGTTAGCTTGTCCTAACGCTATTGTCTATGTTCCTCGTTGTTGTTGTTATGGTCTTCAGTCCAGAGACTGGTTTGATGCAGCTCTCCACCCTACTCTATCCTGAGCAAGCCTTTACATCTCCTCACAAGAACGGCAACGCACATCCACTTGAATCTGCTTACTATACGCGTCTCTTGGTCTCCCTCTGCGATTTTTACCTCACACACTTCCCTCCAATGCTAAATTTACGATTCCCCGATGTCTAAGAATGTGTCCTACCAAGCGATCCCTTCTTTTAGTCAGGGTATGCCAAAAATTCCTTTTCTCACCAATTCTATTCAATACCTCTTCATTAGTTATGCGATTTACCCACCTAATCTTCAGCATTCTTCTGTAGCACCACATTTCAAAAGCCTCTCAAAAAATGTTCAAATGTTTGTATAGCTTATGGGACTTAACTACGGGGTCATCAGTCCCTAAACTTACAAACTACTTATCAACTACCTTATACTAAAGACGGCACAAATATCCATGCCCGAGGGGGGATTCGAACCCCCGACCGTAGTGGCCATGCAGACCGTGACTGGAGCGCCTCAGTCTCCTCGGCCACCGCGGCCGGCTTCAAAAGCCTCTATTCTCTTCCTGTCCGCACTGCTTATCGTCCATGTTTCACTCCCGTACAAGGCAACACTCCACACAAATGCCTTCAGAAAAGACTTCTTTACCCTTAAATTAATATTCGATGTTAGCAAATTTCTCTTTTTCAAAAATGCTTTTCTTCCCATTGCCATTCTGCATTTTATATCCTCTGTACTGCGACCATCGCATGTTATTTTACCAAGTTACAAAACTCATCTACCTACCTAATCTAATTCCTTCAGCATCGCCTGATTTTCTAAGACCACATTCCATTATTTTTGTTTTGCTCTTGTTAATGTTCATTTTATACGGTCTCTTCAACACACTGTTCATTCCAATCAACTGCTCTTCCAGGTCCTTTTCTGTCTCTGTTACAGTTACAATGTCATCAGCAAAACGCAATGTTTTTATTTCTTCCCCCTGAACTTAAATCCCTATTCCAAATTTTTCCTTGCTTTCCTTCACCGCCTGCTCGATGTACAAATTGAATAACATCGGAGAAAGGCTACAACCCTGTCTTACTCCCTACCCAACTGATGCTTCCCTTTCATGCCCTTCGAGTCTAGTAATTGCGGTCTGACTTTTGCACAAGTTGTAAATAACACTCCTTTCCCCGTATTTTACCCCTGCAGACTTCAGAATTTGGAAGAGTGTATTCCAGTCAACATTGTCAAATGCTTTCTCCAAATCTACAAAAGCTAAAAATGTAGGTTTGCCTTTCCTTAATCTTTCTTCTAAGATAAGACGTAAAGTGAGTATTGCCTCCCGGGTTCCTATGTTCCTCCTAAATCCAAACTGATCTTCCCCAAGGTCAGCTTCTACCACTTTTTCCATTCTCCTGTAGATAGTTCGCGTTAAAATTTTGCAACCATGACTTATCAAACTAATGGTTCTGTAATTTTCACACCTATGTTTCTCACTGATACGAAACCACGTTGTTCAAACGTGTTAATCTGCCTTTGATTACTACTGGCCATGTATAATAGCTTGAATGTATAATACCATTTTTGCGAAATGGTTCATGTACATTATGTAGGAACAACTAAAAATGATTCACGTAAGAAATAAGTGTTACATCGTCTTGCTTCCAAGCTGTCCTGAACACTGACGTAGAATGTGTGTATTGCATCAAGAATACCGTTCCTTAGATTGTCCATAGATGTCACTCATCCCACTTAAAGACGTAAACAACCAGGCACGAGCGACGGAATGGGTAAAACAGTCACATCACCAGAAAGGAAGTGCATTGTTTGTGTTGACTGTAATTCCGCCATACCTACAATGTCAATTCGTACTCACATTGCTACTGTACGTCAAGAGGGACTTTCGTCAAGGGAAGTTTACACACATGTCGCAGTGAACGAAAACGATGTTCTTCGAAGCTGGAGGAGGTACAGAGGTACACGAACTGTTGTGACTTCAAACTAATAATTAGCCAAGATCGTAAAATTGTTTTTATTCGTTTTTCTTGACCACTGGTTTCGACACACTGACGTACCATCTTCTGGCATTAGTGCAAGAGAAGTTGTTGCTGAGTTAAGGGTGCTGGTGTATGCTGCAATCTAGACACGAATTCAGAATATCTAGGTTATTGTTGCACAACTGAAGTGTTATTTATATAAATCATTGTTCCATTTTTATGTAATGGGTCACGAACCCCTAGAAACGTGATCATGCAAATCATTCTTTTTTTATGTGTGTATGCGTGGTCAGTGTGTAAGACGGCATTAAATCTATCCCTCTGTTTTTGGCTAGAGAAAAAGAGCAAGATTTTCGCGCAGAATTTAATAATAATAATAAAACTTCCATCTGTGTTTATAAGATTAATCGCTGGATAAATTTCAATTGATTCCTTAATAACACTATCACATCAAAGATACAGTTAACGACTCAGAGATCCTGGCATACACTTCCAGCTATTGGAATCGTGTTATTAAGAAACTTGTTGACTTTAATCCAACGAATTACCTTATAAACAGAGTTGGAGGGTTCTGCTTACATTCTGCATGGAATCTAGCTTTGTTAAAAAAAGAGAGGGACATAAGCCGCCTAAGCCGTTGGTACTGAAATTTGCCTTTGATGTTTCTGATGTTTATCGTCATTTGTTGTGTACTGGCGCCGTTGCTCACTTGTACACCGAACGATACCTCTCCTGATGAGACGGACGTATGCTATACTAGTCTTTGGTCACTTACCAAATAGCATCAGAAGTCTAACAGATAGCCAACTAACATTTAAAAATAAGTTAAGAGAATCCCTGAATGGCAACTGCTTCTACCCATTAGATGAATTTTTAGATATAAATTAGTAAATCTGAA
Organism: Locusta migratoria; assembly: GCA_026315105.1. Lineage (NCBI taxonomy): Eukaryota > Metazoa > Arthropoda > Insecta > Orthoptera > Acrididae > Locusta > Locusta migratoria. The sequence goes on along the minus strand of CM048747.1, from coordinate 14,916,277 downwards.
AAAGGAAAGTGTCATGTAATATTTTGTATAATGTAATAGCTTGTAAAGATTTCTTCTGTTGACCTAACGCGTTCTAAATTATTACGAAATGTCGTATTCATCATCTATGGTACAAGTACCAATCTAATCTAATCCATTTTCCGAAACGTGAATTCCGGAATGCAGAACATTCGTGTTATGTTATATCACAGGCAGCACATGAGTCCGTGCATTACAGCGAGCTTTCAAATTCCTAAAATTTAATATACTTTTTTTTTTTTCAAAAAAATACTACAATACACGAGGAGAAAAGCATGTTATGTGCTTAAGATGACATAATTAACCATTTGAGACAATTTCCAGAAAACAGTCAAATGCCCTATTGGCAACAGCTGTATATTCTCAAGTACAGACAGAAAGGAAAATTCGAAAATTGAGCTCTGTTACCACTATATATACTGCTTTGGAAAGAAGTAAAAAACTAGTTACAATAATCTATATCAATAAATGTGAATGTCTGTTCGATGTACGTTTATCACGTCTGAACCACAAGACATAAAGAGCTAAAAATTTGTACAGTTACTAATGTCTACCCGGGGAAGGCTTTAGGCACGGTTTTATGGCGATCGGATAGCTATTTATCTATATATAATAATGTGAACGTCTGTTCGGTGTACGCTTATCACGTCCGAACGACAAGACGCAGATACTTAAATATTTGTACAGTTACTAATTTATTCCTGAGGAAGGTTTTAGGCACGGTTTTATAGCGATCTGATAGATATTTAGTAATTTGAAGAATATAACGAGAAAAGCGGAACAATAATTACTCTTTGAAAATTATATTTACTCTTTGAAAATGTTTTTATTGCTTGCATTGTTGCTTGAGGGTTGATAATGATAATAGTGTGGAGTATATTGGGATGGAAAGTTATCGGTGTATATAAAATTCTACGTGTGTGTGTGTTAATATTTCGCTCTGCAGCGAAAGCTACAGAACGCAAACGAATGGTCTGTGTGTAATTGTTGTCCGAAGTCTGCCGTTGTACACCATAGCAGTTCCATGCCGATAGCTATAAGGGGGGTGGAAGATATAGTGGTTGAAAGTCGTCAAATTGTTAAAAAATACGGACTGAAGGCCAGCGATGACGTTTGCGACTCTATAGCAAGGTGGTTACAGACAGCGAAACGTGATGCCAGAGTCCATATCTTTGGTCTATGCGTGCTACAATGTCTTCAGCTCTTTCTCTGTAAGGATAAGCAAACGGATAAGGAAATATAAGAATAAATAAATAAAGCAGTAAAAAAAGAAATTTCCTTTAATACATCTCTTTAAAAAAAATCGATTTGACGTTACGCGCATTACATCAGGTGATCGATCTGTGATATTATTACAGTCATTATTGTTGAATTTCGTGATTGGATTCTTCGAAACGAGTGCATTTTTACGTGTGATTTGATCTACACTACTTACTTTCCTGATAAACGTAAATCATTAACCACTTCACTTAATTTTATTTTTTTATTTGAATGTTGGTTAAAAAGGTTTGTTTCATCCTTCAAAACCAGTCTCATAGCACACTACTGAAAGATAGCTTATCTATAATAATCAACCAACACGCGAGCGGAGCCGCGGGTTTAAGCTGGTATGGCATAAATCAGAATACTATGATAGAGGACGAGGTTAAAAGAAGTGGTCGCTAGAATTAGCTTGTCACATAGAACGTTATAAGACTGTGGACGTTTGACTAGAGAGGAATTTCAGACGGAGCGGAACTTGGAGGGAAGAAAATGGTGTGGTGACCTTTAGCAGAACCTCCCTCTGTCTCCCCCCTTTCTCCTCCCCCTCTTCCTAAATCCCACGTCGGATTCACTGGCGACAGGGACCCACAAGACATTCCTGAGATTCCTCCTCCTGATTGCTGTAACTACAGAGTTCTGCAGCGTTCTCATCTCACTGGCGATGTTTGGCCCGCGGCTGTAGGTTCTGATTAACAGGAAACAGAGGGTTAATCCAAGTGGCATTTCATCTCTCTCCCCTCCTAAGGACACCTTCCATCCGTTGCAGACCGTCAGATGCCTTAAGCAATCATACTTGTCGTCATACTAATGAAACATATCATATACTCAAAACATTCCACCATCATATCTAAAAGAAAGTCACATTTTCATATCCCTGAACGATTAAAGAACTTTTAGTCTTGAAACAAGTCCAGCCACGTAACTTAAAATATACATGGGTAGAAAAAACTGTCGTATGTTTGGTTGAAGTAGTTTACAAGTCAATCGAGTATACAACAATACAGCAAATAAGCTGCGAGTATAACATTATGTTGCTGGCTTCTGCACGAAAAATAAACATTACCTCTACATCTTTAAATTGTAGAATAAGCAGCAATAGAGGTTCTCATAAATGTGTATAATGTTTATTTTCTATGCAGAAAAAAGCAAGTTAATGTTAGTGTCAGCTCATTGGCTCTATTATTCTTATATGATACGTGAACTGTTTGAACCATACATACATACATATATATATATATATATATATATATATATATATATATATATATATATATATATATATATATATATATATCATGACAAAAGGGGAAGTGGATATTATTGACAAATTATTACATATTTATTGGACCTCGAGAAAAACCAATTGTTTTTTATGGTGTGTTAGATATTGCAGCGATCAACAGTCTGGCACGAAGCAGAATGCTACCAATAAGCCATACCATGACCACATTCGTTCTACCTTCCAAAAATAATTGGTCATCTTTGGTAATACCTGTGATGGGACAAAGATTCGAGGACCAGCATCAAATCAAAAGCCTCTGAAGAACCAACAATCAGCTCTTGGAAGTACAAACATCCGATCGTACGGTAGAAAAAATCTGCCGCAGGAAGACAGTACGAGAATGTAACACAGAAAGGGCAAATCTTTTTGTTTGAAATGTGATAATTCCTTATAAGGAAAGGAAAAAGTTATCATTTCTCTTGGATGTTGATCGACATTTCATGAAATTGATTTGTGACTTTCATTTATAAATTGCCACCATTGCAGTGTATTTCATTAAAAATTGTTTTTCAGTTCTTACCTTTGTTCTTTCATTTTTTTTTGAATTTCTTCAACTCTCAAGACAGAGTGCAGTATAACTACTTATTTGGCCACCGTTAAAACTATGATTAATAAATAGATATTGTTAGAAATCACATGTTTTAAATGGATCACTTATTTTACTTGATGTCTGGTCCAATCCGATCCGACTGTAGTAAATGTGTGACGCGAAACCACCGTAGCAGAGGGGACTGAATATAAGAGGTACAAGAGTATCATTTTAGAAAAACCATAGCTCATTCATTTCTTATTCATATAAGAAAAAGTTAGATGATCCAAAAGTCAACACAGTTTCAGCCGACCAGTTGTATAAAATGGTTTACATATATAAACCTAGGTAAAGATTTATATATGTAAACCATTTTATGCAACTGGTCGGCTAAAACTGTGTTGACTTTTGGATCGTGTTCCACCGTTGCTGAATTGTAGCCAGGTTTAAATTTAGAAGTTAGATGCTTAGAAACAGTTATACGTAATTCACTGATTGTAGGAATAAAAATAATTGGATGAAACAGAACATCCTACAAAAAAGAACGAGTAAAACCGAGAAAGAATTGAATCGAAAACTTTAATTTTTAACTTGGTTCCGATAAAAAGGAAATGCGGCAAAATTAACACTATCCAAACTTTGGAACAGAATCGGGATACAACAACCAATATTGGCAATATTTTATTTGTAAATTGTGGTGGCTTTGTTGGGAAAGTAGCAGAGCTGTAAGGTGAAATCATAAGGACGGAAGCATTGTAGGTACTCAGTGTTGGCTAATACTGTAAGTTGTGCTCATTTTTTCTGCAATTAGGGTGTAATATGTTGTAGCATCTCACATTTACATATAAATACAGGTGTAATGCATATTTGTTTTTCTTAAAAATGAAGTTTTTGTTACATGAAAGATACGTGTTTCGAAAATAGTGCTATGATTTTTGTCTTCTAAGAATCATTCTCCTACACCTTTTGAAAATAAGAATAAAATTTTGTATCTTGTGAGACACGTGCTTTTTAATAACAGTCCTACGATTTCTGTTTTGAGATTCTATTCTTTTCCTTTACTGATATTTTTATTTTCAGTGCCCACGACTGGGAAGCGTGTAAGATGCTATTGAGTCAAGGGTTTAACACTAAGTATTGATAGACATGTACATAAAAAAGAAGAGAAATATTCTTTTTATCTCTATCGGTGATTTCAATTCCCCCCTCCTGCAGGTCTAATGAGAAACGTTGTGCAACCACTTTCTTTTGTAAGAATGTTTTTGTTTCATGTGAGATACGTGTTTTAATGTTAGTACTCCTGTTAATTCAGTAGAAAAGAAAAAAAGAACGATGTACTTGACAGCAATGTGTAAAGTAGAAATTCTCCCTTGCACGTTCGGAAGACAACGATTACGACTGTTTTGGCTCAGTGCTTCATTGTAGAGTAGTTCCGCTCAGACTCTAGAGAGCGCAGCACCATCGACAACTCCTCGAGAGCACTCGAGAACTTCTGGAGGATTTGCCTTAACGACGCAAGCGCTCATAACCCACCCCTAACTGGGAGATCCTGCCTCAACACAAATGTTCATGTGTCCGTATTGTTTCATTAAAACGCCTGCCAGCAGCTGAGGCAATACTCCAACTAAATCTGTAAAACGGAAAAAAATACAAGAGCTGGAACGAGTACTGGTGGAGAAACGTAGAGAAGGTGGTCAGTACTTGTAATTTGCCCATTCGCAATTTAAAGCTAATTTCAGACACAAGAACTGTAGCAAGTTGTAAGAGCCAACAGTTTCTGGTCAAGGAATGAACCGACAACCGTATCATTAAATGTCATCCGGACTCGACGACTACAGCGTCTTATTTCTCAGGGCCAGTGTTGTTGTTGAACCAGTGGAGGGAAAACACGAGAACTCAATGTTGGCCGAGTAAATTGCACCCACACGCAGCGGAACTGCTACGAACGAGACGACCCACAGCCTCTGTCTGGCTAATGGCTATTTATGCTCCTCGTTCCACACAGCGGGCAGCGGCAGCAGCACAACAACGAATCCTCGTTCTGGAAGACAGCGAAATCAGGCAGCTCCGACAAGTCTGCTCCGCAGTAAAAGAAGAAAGAACAGATTGGCTCCAGACAAATTTTCTTTGGGTTGCGGATTGTAGTCGACAAACTACAGCCATTTGCAATACTATGTGTGAGATTTAGGACAAATGTAGGAACACTCACGTTTTGAGTTATCTTAGAGGAGATATTAAGGAAAAGCAATCGTACATTTATAGCTTCTCTCAATTTGGAGAAAGCATTTGACAATGTCGTCTAAAATACATATTCTGAAGTCAGCCGGGATGAAATGTAGGGAACGGAAGGTTATTGTCAACTTGTACATAAACCAAACGTCAGTTATAACAGTCGAAAGGCACGAAATGGAAGCATTGGTGGGAAAGGGATTCTGACAGCGTTGTACCCGTTCCCCATTGTTACTCAGTCTATACTATGAACATGTTATGAAGGAAAGGAAGGAGAAATTTGGAGAAGTAATAATATTCAGGGTGAAGAAATAAAAACTTTTGTTGCAGTTCCGTCCAAAGTACCTTGAGAGAAGCGTATTACATGAAATTGAACATGAGCAAAACAAAGGAAATATAGTTTAAGAGAATCAGGCGACGCTGAAACTATTAGATTAGGTAATGAGACAATGAAGGTGGTAGATGACTTTTGTTACTTGGGGAGTAAAATAAAATACGATAGTCACAGATCAAATGATATGAATAATGGCAGTGGGAAGAAAAGCATTTCTGCAGTAGAGAAACTTGTTAACATCTAATATTAAATTGTTACCAAGCCATGTTCCAATGTTTGTACTGCTAAGGGTCTGAAGCATTAGGGCGAATCACCCCATATCCTCAGATACATGTTTTCCTCTCAGAAAGTTTTTACCTCTCGAGTTTATCTGTGAATCCTACATCCTATATACAGCACCCGTCGTGTATTTTTATAGTTATGCCTTCGTCCGATGCTACGCGTTAATACGTAAATATAGTGTTTCAATTCGTTTGAATAAATTAGCCATTAGCGCTTTTAAACAGGAGCGTGACTTTATTTTTTAGTTCCTCTATTCAGTTACCTGCCGCAGTAATTCAAGCTGTCACCGAGTCATGCAATGAATTTGGACGCTATTGCGGCTAATCTTTATTTCGTGCTGTCATTGTCATCTTTTTGTGTATTTTCCTTAGTATCATTCGCTTCATGTCTTCTGTTAAATGTTTAGGGCCTGCAAGCGTATCTCTTTTGCAGCTTGTTACTATTGTGAAGTCCGATTTTTTTTTTTTTTTAATTTTCCAAAGTTTTCTATGGCGACTTTTATCAAAATGTTTCGCACGGCCAAATGCACGAAAACTAATTAGTGTAACTGGACTATCTTTCAGGAAAGGATCTGCTCAGGATTCGTGGGATGCGTGGACAGCTAAAACAGCTGTACAGATTAATAATACAAGTTACTAGTGTTTACATAATACTCAACTTATGAGAATGTTCGTCTATTCTCGCGGCGGCGTTTTCTTGCATGATGCTGGCTGCGCCTAGTTCTAGTGACTGCTTATTTCGGAGCCGAGTTCAGATGTGTCATTCCAGACCCTGAGTCGGCCTAGACATAGCCGCTTGTAGAGGGCGCGCTTCTCGGCTGCTCCCTCCAGGATGCGCGTCGCCGGCGCGTGATTGGCTGCCAGTCGTCCGCTGCCTTCTACACGATCGTTCTCTTGCTTCTGGCGTGTGGCGCTGACTTCAAGCCACAACAAAATTCAAGTCGGTGCTTTACCTTAATGCACGTTATTTATTACCGCTAATTTTCTGTAGCAGTTACAGAGATCGGCAAAAATTGTAAGATAAGCCCCGTCACTTTCCATAATGCTAATTGCCACTAAACCCCACTTAATTGTCCTTTTAATATTCATCCATCATTACCCATTTCAGTTTTTAGGGGTATTTTCCCCCGACATTATCTTTGTTTTTATCCGAACCTTAGACTTAGCAACATTTCAAGCAATCATATTAAAACTTGTGTTGAAATTTCAATCACCGCAATCGAACAGGCAGGAGACCTATAGGACCAATCAAACTCCTAAGGTCATCAGTCCCGTCTTTTACTTTACTTAAACTAACTTACCCTAAGGACAACGTCATGCTCGAGAGTTGACTCGGACCTCCGATGTGACCGGCCACGCAATGCGTAATATGGCGCCCCAGACCACGTGCAGTCTTTTCTGAAGATATATGTATGCAGCGTTGCCTTGCACTGAGTGAAACATGGACGATCAATTGATCATACAAGATGAGGATAGAAGCTTTTGAAATATGGCGCTATAGACGAAAGCTGAATATTAGTTGGGTAGATCGCGTAACTAATGAGGAACTACGGAATATAACTGGAAACAAAAAACATTTCTCTTATATTTTGACTAAACGAAGAGATACACTGGAAGGGCACAATCATAGACATCACTGAATCGTCAATTTAACATTGGAGGGAAGTGTGTGGGGTAAAAATCTCAGAGGGAGACCAAGACCAGGTTCAAATGGATGTGGGTTGCCGTTCTTGTGAGGTGACCAGGAGGCTCGCTCAGGATAGAGTAAGAGGGGGGGGGGGGTTGAGCTGTATGAAATCAGTTTCCGGACTGAAGACCACAACACAGCAATGACTGAATGGGAAGAGTGATCTGAAATGACATTAAAAAAACTGAAATTAGTTTTGATAACAATCCCACTGGTATTGATTATTCATTTAGAATCTAACGGGTTGGGTGCCAGCTAGGGAAATAGGTAACGCAGGATTACTGGAATCGTCAAGAAGAATGAAAAATCTTACGTAAAAATATTTTTGTTGCTACCAATCCGTCAGTTTTATGATTACTTCTGTCTTGAAGGAAATTCAGCATCGCCTAGATTACTTGACGCTCATACTTTCTTCGAAACTTAAACGCTTCATAAATTCTACGTTAACCTTTATTTCGGAAAACAACACTCGATAAGAAAACCTCATTTTATATTCATACTGATTATGTGACGTCGAAAACTTCCAGAGCTTATGAAGAAGGGTAAATATATGATCCATTGTAGGTAACATGTACGATGAGGCATATGGGTTGAAAATGGACAGTATGGTTCGAAACTAGTCACCAAATAAATGGTTAATGCAACTTCGACGGAAATTGTGAAGAATGACTGTAAAAAGTTGCTCGTCCCGCTTCCTTCATTATATTGGACTTCCGTAAATATATTAATTTGAGTCCGGAAACTACCGAGTCGAAAAGTGTAACCTTCCATTCTATGGTGTCGCACGGAATGGCAGCGTGGTATAAGGTGCCATGCTACGTACTGGGCGGCCGTTCCCGTCGGATGTTAGAGTCCTCCCTTGGCCATAGGTGTTTGTGTGTGTGTGTGTGTGTGTGTTTTGTGCTTAGTTTAAGTATGTAAACGAAGGCTTCCGCGGCCGTTTGTCAATACAATTCTTCGGGGTTTTTGGCCGCATTGTCAATATGTAAAATTCCTACTTTCGGCCACTGTTGTAAGTGGCCTTTGTCACGATTTTTGGGTGACTTAGTATAAGTATTTTGTAAGTCTTCTGACTTAATGTAAGTAGTTTGTAAGTCTAGGAACTGATGACCACAGCAGTCTGAAGAGTAGGTTTACAAACATTTGAACATTTGAAATGCTATGGTGCAATGCCTGATATCTATAGTATAACCCTAGTGTGCCTTTGAAAAAGAAGTAATGACGATTAAGCATATCGCTTCAAGTAATGGCCACGGCTGTGCCCTGGTAAATAATTTATTACAAGAAAAGAAACCACGAAATAATTTCACCTCATATATACTAGTAAACAGGAATCAGTCAGTAGTTACAACAAAAAATTGTGCACCTCCCCATAATTGAACAAAATTTCAGAAAACATTTGCAAAAAGTTGAAATCTCCGATCTGTAGATCACCAATTTTCAATACGAACGTAGTATATGGATAACGATCCTTGACTTAAAATTGTATGTCCAAACAAGCAGAGCTGTGTCACTGATATTAGGGTATAAGAGAATCTGGGGTTGAACAGGACAGACTCAACGTTTCCCAATGTTCGCACTTCATCTTTACCTCGTTTCCTGTACCAACGAAATATTACTAGTAAGTCCCAAACGCGGACTATAATCACAATATTTCAGCACCATACTCCGAATTTTTTCAAAGAACAATGTATGAACGTAGCCGCGAAATCACACAAAATATGTCACACTCCCGTTACCCATTGACACCAAATCTCCTTCTTTCAGATTCAGGGGGAGGGGGGGGGCACTCGGGCACGTGCCCCCTCTCCCCGCCCCAGACAGCCCGACGAAAAATGAGAGAGAGAGAGAGAGAGAGAGAGATGGTGAAAAAGTGAGGAAAGAATCTTAGCATTCGAGTAATTAACTTTTACTTACGGGCAGCAAGTAATAGTGAGTTTAAAGGGCAAAATCCCTGTAAGTAACATAACGGAATTTGACTTCTTTTGTTATGCTTCCATTTAATTGTTTCGTGCTCTTTCTTGTCAGTAATATACGACAAAAATAAATAAAAGTTGTTTATTGTTTCGTGATTGCCTGGGAGATAAATGAGGTAATGAGTACGTTATACGTAAATAAAGGGTTTATCTACGTAAAAAAATCTGTTTTTTTATATTTTGTGGTAAATATAGAAAATTTACACTGTTTAATGTGACTGAATCATTGTAATATTTTTGTGATCATAGCCATTTGAAAACGACGCCATAGTGCGCAGAAACTGATAGTGTATTGCTAGTTAGATGGAAGTAAATTAAAAAGCTTTTTTCTAAGAAGCGACTATGGCTTTGGAACATATTTTGTGTGTTTCCTATAGTAGTTACATGTGACAATAACTGTAATAACAGTGTGTGTGTGTGTGTGTGTGTGTGTGTGTGTGTGTGTGTGTGTGTTAAAATTAGTCTCATAAAGCCGTTTAGGACATGTTCACCCTCCTCAGGTTTATTCGTCATTGACTCGAAGCCAAGATGGGTGCCGCATTTGAAGTTATTGGTATTAGGACTGTGAAATCAAGGCAATCATTTGATTACTAAAAATACTTAAATTCTTTACTGTTATAGTTAAATTTCGTATGATACTTGTAATCACACGGAAATTATCAACTGAATCTATTCCAGATCGTAGGTTTATGTAAATATCATAAAAGTTGTATTATTTACAAGTACTGTTCATCGCAACTTTTCGGGTATTTTAAGGACATTTTATGAAGAAATAATTTATTTGAGCACTGTACAGAAAACTTTCTTGCTGCCTCTGCTTTTAAAATTACCAACAAAAATCTGTCGGTACGAAATACATATTTAGGGCCTGCGTTGAAAACTGCGTGATATATCAACGAGTTTAGATGAGTATTCTCGTACAGTCGATCCATCAGGATCATCTTCAGAATCTTCGTACTTGCGACTGCAACTCGTCTGTGTTATCACAATTACTATCGTCGCAACTACGAAGATTCTGAAAATGATGTGAAGGATCGAAACATCTAAATGCAAACTAAATAAAAAATAAAAAACCTTTGCAGCTGTAGACATAATCAGACAATAAATCATTTCAAACATTAGTGCAGTTGCTGACTCTAGCAAGTCGATTATGTCGACTATAGGAAAAATTTATCATCCAATAATTCAATAATATTAATATGAGCGTGATACTTCATTAGGTAAATTGTTTTCAAATTAAACTAACTCTTGTTACTGCAATTATGATGAAATTTAAACCTGATTGCTGCTTTTATCGAGCTCGAGTCGTGCAATAATTCTTCTTGGTGTGAGAAAATGGCGGTTTCAGTGAAACCGTAATAATTCCGTGTAACTAATGGTCCACTATGGTCGGAGGTTCAATCCTCCCTCGGGAATGGGTGTTTGTGTCGATCTTAGCATAAGTTAGTCTAAATTAGTCGAGTAATTAGTGCGTAAGTCTGTCGACTGATAACCACGAAGTTTGGTCGCATAAGACCTCACACACACACACAACTAACTAATGGATTGTAAAGGTATCGGACTAAATTATTAAATGTGAGAAAAAAGACCTGCAGGTTCTTAGTATCGGATAAATAGGTATTATAATTCGACAGACGGCGAAGCCGTTTGATATTAAAAAATCCAGCTTGGTGGTTTGATATTAAACATTTATTTTAAAAAATAACATATCGATTTCGATCACATGATGTAACATTCATCAGTGCAGATTTCAATTCATGAGGACTTTTGTATTCCGCATAAAATATTAAACAGTCAGATCCATAAAACATATAAATAAAAAGGTCTTTCTAGTGCATTTTACAAGTTTAAAATGCGGTAACACGCACTAGTAACTTTTATGTATAAGTTTTATGAATCTGACTATTAAATATTTTATGCGGACAACATGTCTTGTCATGACTCGATACCTGCACTGATAATGTTCCATCATGTGATTATATATATATATATAAAGTGTCTCATATCACAATACCAAGCTGAAAATATGTTATTTATATTGTAACATTGTGGTGGTCTGGCATATTATCCATTATGGTGTCGACATACATTTCATTTAAGTTCGCGACACACCAGTCCTGTGTATTGTTCTCACGGGCTAAATAATATATGTGGAAAGATGCTATTTCGGTAGATTATAATCTGAAAATTTCTGGAGAGGTATGGAAATAATGTCATTAAGACAATTAGGTTTAAATGCATGATTATTGCCACGGTGGAATGGCCGACAGCTCTAAGGCGCCTTGCTACGGCGGGCGCTAGCGTTCTATATCGGAGGCTCGAGTCCTCCCTCGGGCATGGGTGTGTGTAAGTTCAGGGACCGATGACCACTGCAGACTAGGTCCCATAACTTTAGAAACATTTGAACATTTTCTCCCTGTCAGAGGTTCGAGTCCTTCATGGAGCATGGCTATGTTTGTTTGTAAGCCTAGGGACTGAGTCGCCACTTCGCGCGTTAGGCCTCGTTTACTATAGTTAAAAACGCATGGTTTCGTATACCGTCAGTACTGCAGTCTGCTATGTACTTAACAAAATGGCGAGGTGTCTTCTTCTTACTGTGGTACCAACATAATCATGGACCAAAGAGGTAACAAGAGACCTCTCTGGAACAACAGTAGAGGGAACTATCTCCGTCAGGTAGCGAGGGTTGGTAGGACAGTAGACTTTGAACGCACCCTAACGTCCGGTAAGGGCAGGGGACGCTCTGCACATGGCCTTCGGACTCACTCTTGCTGCGACCGCCGATGTGAGTATTTCGTCTAATCATGCTGAGTGGATGGCTTGCTTTTAGAATTTTATTTGTAATCAGGCATTCCTGGGTTAATACTGACAGTTTCTCTTAAGTAATTCTAATTCTTTCACTAAGCGGGGCGAAGTGTTTCTTATTTTTTATAACTCGAGTAATTTAGTGTAAATTTAGTATTTGTGTTTTCAATCTGGTGATCATATATGTGTCTTGGTTTCTCAAGTTAGGATACACGTGTGTGGCCTTCAACCTTTGTGTAAACTTAGTGTGCTTGAATTCCTTGCTGCTTTTAAGTAACGCTTTCGTGTGGTGTCTGTTTCCGCTCGCGTGCATAATTCTCTCTCGAAATTTCTGGATTGATTCCGTCTTTCCTATGTTGGTATGACCAATTGTACAATGTGTTTTCGTAACGGTCGTTACTTCGGCCTTCCGCAATACTCTTTATTGATACCAGCTTTCTTCTGTTGAATTCTCAGATGTGATTTACTTGTTTATATTTAATTAATTTCTTTTTGTAAATTCTGTGTAATTCACCATATTTGTAGACCATGTGGTATTTAAGGATAGTATGCCATTGCCTCCCCATACATGAGTTCGTTTGTGCATAGTATACTTTTAAATTGTGCTTGAACACATCCGCCATCTCGTCAAAACACTGGTGACGCTTCGATCTGTAACTACCATGAATTGTTCCCGATTGAGTAATTGTTGCAAGCATTATGCGTGTGTCTGTGAGTGAATGAGTGTGCTTTCTTTATCCTCTGTGTATTTCCAAATATCCTCCCACGTTCGCTCCATATGCAGAAAGGACATAAACCATTTTATTACGGGCAGTAACATAATAATTTAATTCATTGTTGTACAAGGTGTGTGCTTCATTGTGCTTGTCTTCCCACATTTATTGCTTGTTTATCTTTTTGAATAGAATAATAATCTAAAGTATCAAACTCCTGCTTTTTGATTTCATGCTCCCCATCCTGCGTATATTTATCTATTCTTCTTTATATGTTATTTTTGTGTTTGGTAAAACGTTGGCTGTTCCCTTAAGGAGTAAGAAGTCAGATAAATTTCCATTGCGCAAGAACTGTGGCTACTCGCAAAGTAATTTGGAGAAGCAGTGAGCGTTTTAGCTTGCCTTTTCTGATCTCTACCGCCAGAGATTTATTAATAGAAAATTTAACAAGCTACTTTCAGCATTAAAAACCTTAGACAAATGAATACAGCATGACAGATTTTATTTCCATGACGATTACACTTTATGCCTGTCTGTACCCCTTGGACTAACTTGTTAAATACCTATTGTGCAATCATTTTAATCAGGCGGAAAGCCATAAATGAGGTATCACAGTCTGCAAAGTTATTCTTCAATAATGCTCAAAATTTAAGGCAGACGCGTTACTCCCCTATACCATCTTTAAATCCGCAAACAGTGCGACACAACGGTCTACTCAATACAGCACTGGACAGAATAAGTTCAACAGATGTGTATTGAGGAATGACAACCGCATTTCCTTCCATTGATGCGTAACTATATTTATATGTATATATATACAGTAAAGACAGTTTAAACTTGCCTTTAGAAGTGCGGCAGCCGGAGGTGATGGTTGTATGACTGTGTTGTGTGCCTGTGTGATTGCGTGAGTGTTCTATTTTCTGAAGAAGGCCATGGCCGATAGCTGAAAGTGTTGTATGTGTGTGTCTTTTGTATGTGCCTGTCGCAGCTCTTCGCCACTTCCTTGCGGTGAGTTGTAAACTGCCTTTACTATATCAATTTATTAATTCCAACCTGGACTTTCCATTATATATATATAAGGGACTCTTTATTGGAGCGATCTAGAATTGTTTAATAGCAGTTTTCCAGCCAAGATCGCTTTCTTCATTTAATTACATTACCGGTTTCGGCGTGCTAGACGCCATCTTCAGACCTAATACACAAAGTTGTTTACAAAATGAGCTGTAATACATAATAGCGAAGAAACTTATCTATCTACAATTATACGGTTACATACCTGTCGTAATCTTACATGAATTCACTACTGTTATAGCAATTTTTTACATAGTAAAACGGTGTACATCCACATTTATGTGTCATCAACATAAAATTTACAAGTCAACAATAAGGGGTCTGAACCCATCTTTCTTATGGTATTAACCAGAGGCACTTCAGAATCCAAGTTCAATATTGACTGAAGCCAAGTTCAATACTGAGTATTAGGCGGGAAGCCATAGGCAAAGATGTTACATGTACAGTAGAATATATTACATATTGGTCTTTGCCTTTGAGGCAGTCTTTTTTTTTTTTTTTTTTTTTTTTTTTTTTTTTTTTTTTTTTTTTTTTTTTTTTTTTTTAATTCCGTATATACACAAATTACATGAAGTACTATTTTTTATACATTATATATGTGAAAGCAGCCACGTAATTTACCAACTGTGCTGCAAGCACTGTACAGCTTTCTATATTGGCATGACCACCAACCAGCTGTCCATTAGGATGAATGGCCACCGCCAAACTGTGGCCAAAAACAAGGTGGACCACCCTGTGGCACAGCATGCAGCGGAGCACATGCTTGATTTCAATGGCTGCTTCACAACCCGGGCCATCTGGATCCTCCCATCCACCACCAGCTTTTCTGAACTGCACAGATGGGAGTTATCCCTACAATACATTCTCCGATCCCGAAATCAACCAGGCCTCAACCTACGATAATTTCCCTATATATATTTTTTTCCATACCTTACAGTTCCTACCTCTGTATCCCAAACCTCGCCTGATTTGAGTGGTGTGTGAATGTGTGATCATGTGTGTGTATATGTATGTATGTGTGTGTGTGTGTGTGTGTGTGTGTGTGTGTGTGTGTGCGTGCGTGCGTGCGTGCGTATGTGTGTGTGTATGTGGTCTTGTGCACTTGCAGTGTGCATGAATTTTCATATATATATATATATATTATTTTATTTTATTTTACTTTATTTTATTATATTTTCTCCCCTCACCCGCCTCCCCACTCCATTCCTAAGCTGCATCTCGTTATTCCCATCTAACCCATCCCCACCACCGTGACGTAACCTTTCTATCCCCTCCCCCTCCCCTCCCCTCCCGTCCCCGATTCGCTGCAGAGCGTGATTCGAAGTGTGGCAGTCGGAGGTGATGGTTGTATGACTGTGTTGTGTGCCTGTGTGATTGCGTGAGTGCTCTATTTCTGAGGAAGGCCATGGCCGATAGCTGAATGTGTTGTATGTGTGTGTCTTTTGTATGTGCCTGTCGCATCTCGTCGCCACGTCTTTGCGGTGAGTTGTAACTGTCCTCACTATATTATATATATATATATATATATATATATATATATATATATATATATATATAATTTGTATGAAGTACAATGCTGGTGCTATTTTGTACGTTTCTGTTTAGCTTCTCCTAGATTCAGAAGTAAGTCGATGGAGATTTCACATTCCACCATCTGTGCTATACGGTAGGCACTGAAGAACCAGTCGCCCTCACAGACTCTACTTCTGATGCAAAGCCAACCCACATTTGGAGAGGAAGACGTGCTGCCCAGAGCAGGCTGAAAGTTCGCATGGCCAGGGCAGGGATTACGCTTGCGGAGCGCATCTGGGCCGCCGGAGAGCCGGCTGGCCGTATTTGGCGGGCAGCGGCCGGTCGCCGGTCGGTGAGGGAGTGGAGAGGCGTGGGGAGCGCCCGCGGGCGTGCGCGCTCCCTCCTCCCAGCTGACCTGCTCCACTGGAACACTGCCGCACAGTGGCCTGCGCTCTTCCCCATACGGCGCTCGCTGCCGCCGCTTTCCATCTGCCACGCACAGCACTCTGGACCGAGGGTCTCAACAGGACGCTGCCAATCTACACTCCTCAAAAATGAAAATGGGGAAATTTTATTTAATGAAAGTCCAGCTCCAGTTCCATTTATTGGTGATTGATTTAAGCCCACACTACCGGTTTCGGTCTCTATGTTAGGCCATTTTCAAGTGTGACACACGTTATGCCGTAGAGAAAGCAACGTCAAGTAATTTTGAGCATAACTGAAGAAAAACTTCGCACACTGTCATACATCATTTATGACTTTACGCCTGATTAAAATGATTGCAAACTAGCTTGTTAAATTTTACTTGACGTTGCTTTCTCTGCGGCATAACGTCTGTCACACTTGAAAATGGCCTTACATAGAAACCGAAACCGGTAGTGTGGGCTTAAATAAAGCACCAATAAATGCAACTGGAGCTGGAATTTCATAAAATTTGAACCACAGTTGCGGCAACAGCAACCATCCAGTGATGGAGAATCTAATAAAGGAAATTTTATTGACACTTTCCTGCGGATGTATACAACGCACGGTCACAATGGCAGAGCCGTATGCACATGAGTACAGTCACCAGACCGTGCGCAATGTAAGCTGTTACTCTCCCATGGAAACAACCCTAGATGTTATCAACATTCGACATAGTCGCGTATGGGGAGCGATCTGTAAATGTTATATAGACTTCACATAGAAGAATGCCTTGATCGCATATTTTACTTCATACTTTATTATGTGACTAGTTTCGGCAACAAGTTGTCATTTTCAAACGTAAAATTAAAATTATAAATCTGTATAAATGGAATGCAATGTCAGAAAATCAGGAGATGCTGAAGGAATTAGATTAGGTAATGAGACAATAAAAGTAGTAGATGAATTTTGTTATTTGGGCAGCAAGATAACTTCTGATGGCCGAAGTAAAGAAGATATAAAATGCAGAATGGCTATGGGAAGAAAAGCGTTTCTAAAGAAGGGAAACTTGTTAACATCCAATATTAATTTAAATTTTAGGAAGTCCTTTCTGAGAGCATTTGTCTGGAGTGTAGCATTGTATGGGAGTGAAACGTGGACGATAAGGAGTTCAGATAAAAAGATGATAGAAGCTTTTGAAATGTGGTGCTACAGACGAATGATGAAAATTAGATGGGTAGATCACGTAACTAATGAGGAGATGCTTAACCGAATCGGGGAGAAAAGGAGTTTCTGGCATATCCTGACTAAGAGACGTGATAGATTGGTTGGACACTTTCTGAGACATCAAGGAATTGTCAACTTAGTATTAGAAGGAAACGTGTGGGGTAAAAATCGTAGAGGGAGACCGAGGGACGAATACAGTAAGCAGATTGAAAAGGATGTAGGCTGCCGAACGTATTCTCAGATGAAGAGACTTGCACAGGACAGGGTAGTGTGGAGAGCTGCATCAAACCAGCCTGCGGACTGAAGACCACAACAACAACAACTGTATAAAAACTTTCAAAGGCACATGCACATACATCTGGTGTAGATACAACATAAAATACTCCACTGTGTGCTGGGTATCGCGATACTAGTGACATGATTGGAACATTAACAAAATGTTCAAATGTTTGTTAAGCTTATGGGACTTAACTACGGGGTCATCAGTCCCTAAGCTTACAAACTACTTATGAACTAGCTAAGACTAAGGACGGCACAAATATCCATGCCCGAGGGGGGATTCGAACCCCCGACCGTAGTGGCCGTGCAGACCGTGACTGGAGCGCCTCAGTCCCCTCAGCCACCGCAGCCGGCGAACATTAACATATGGATAACATATAACGTAGGATAGTACATTCCATCAGTTAAAAATTGACAACGACTGCAGAGTACATGTTGCCATATGGTTGAGATTGCCTGGAAAACACATATGTTATATATAGGTAGCTGTTACAAAGTATAAGCAATACATATGGCCTGTTGAGGGCGGTTAACTACCTGTAGTAATTGCAGACAACCAATGTGAACAAATCGGCCTTTAATTTGGCGGATGGAATGTTAGCCAGCACACATACAAATAACAACTGTGTACTACGAGAGCATGAGCACAACTGCCATGTCTTACATTGGTCATTTTTACAAGTTAAATCGTCACAGCACCACCAGTCGGCGCTCTAGTCAACCATAAATTTATTTGTTTCACAGATATCAAAGTATGAGTTTTACAGAACATGTTCAGACCAAATACAGATAATTGCTCATACATTTTCGTTACTACACCATGAATAAAATGAAAAGTGTACAACATTGGAATGTACTATGTTATATGTTATCCATATGTTAATGTTCCAGGCATGTCAGTGGTACCCCAGTTACCAGCACACAGGTGTAGTATTTTATGTACTGTCTACACCAGATGCTTGCGCCTTTGAAAGATTTAATATAGATTTATTATTTTAATTTTACCTTTGAAACTGCCAACTTGTTGTCGAAACTAGTCACATAATAAAGTATGAAGTGAAATATGCGATCTGGGCATTCTTCTATGTGAAGTCTATATAATCCTAGATAGCCAGCCAAGCAATTTTCACCTGCTGCCTCAGCTCCGAGATATTTCGTGCTATTCGTCGAGACCGCAAAAGATGACGTTTTATCAGCATCTAAAAATGTTCGATGGAGGACACATCTGGGAATCACGCTGGTCAGGGTAGTTTACGTACACCTTGAAGAGGACGTTGGTTTTGGGATGGCGAGGGTGAAAGATCGGGGTGAGAGTTTAAATAGGGAAAGTTTAATTTTTAAAACTCACAACCACCAACTGCGAACCATATTCCTAAACATGCAAAAACACTGGAACTGTGATTGCTACTGTTTGACTCGTTTTCTAGGGGATGATATCACATGTTCGCAGCTTTCCTTCCCTGCATATGATTAACAAAAAGAAATTCATAATAAAGTAAGTTCATGTGAGAAAAGAGTGTACTAACTACTATTTTTGAAAACACGTGAAAGTTCACTTTATGTTGTTTGTTACACCATATCAAAACCCTGTGACTGATACATCTGTACGTCGACACATTTATCAAATAAAGTTATAGCTCGTGAGCCCCCAGACAAAATGAATATTTGTCGCAAATTGTTTTCACACCATGTGCCTGTCTCAAACACCGTTTACGTTCATGCCTATGCGACGACACATGTTACATTAACAAAACACAGTCACTTTAATTTAGTGCGATGCACACCTTGTTCCACCGGCTGAATATTCACAACACACAGTAGCACTCGATACAACTTGGTGCAGTCTACAACGAGCAACCACACTTGGCAATTGCCACACAAAAATCTATAGTCTCCACCTGGAGATCCACATGCCGACCGTGCAGAGCGACGCCGCTCCTGGCCAGCTACACCACTCGCTCCCGACTCGTCACTTCCTGGGCCGCATGCGCGTGCGCCAAAACCCAACTGCCGGGTTTTTTCCCTACATCATCAACTTCCCCATGTGAGTTGTTCTAACCGACTTGCCAACGTACAGCGCTCAGCCAATACATTTCTAAAACTTTACTTAAAATCAAAATAATTACGCTACACATTAAACAAATGTCTTCTTAATTTTTTATATTGGTATAAACATAAAAAAAAATGTTGAAATGTTTGTAAAGCTTATGGGACTTAACTACAGGGTCATCAGTCCCTAAACTTACAAACTACTTATGAACTACTTACGAACTACTTACGAACTAGGACGGCACAAATATCCATGCCCGAGGGGGGATTCGAACCCCCGACCGTAGTGGCCGTACTGACCGTGACTGGAGCGCCTCAGTCACCTCGGCCACCGCGGCCGGCATATATAAACATCCTTTGTACTATTTATTATAATCGTGCAATTTCTTATATCGCAGATAAGTGATTTAACTGAATACTTCAAGATAAAATACAAATGACTAATTGAAAATAAAATGAGAAATAGTTAATATATTATTTTTATAAACAAACATTGCCATGTTAGTTGTGTAACTGTCTCGTATTCATTGGTAACTTATTACTTTTAATTGTCAATTAAACATATTACGCCAGATGTGACTATATCAGCTAATGTATTGTTTATTTATCAACTGGCTATTTTGTAATGAGGGCCTTAAAGGTTCCTAACTGCATCGTATTACTTCAAATGCTAGTAGTATTAGAATATTTTATTTCACGCTGTGCACTGCACTGCGCCTGGCACTCGCCATTGTCCCTCTCTCCCCTCACCGGAAACGAACATAGGAAATCCTAAGCTGGAACAAGCCACCAAATTCGGTGTGCTTGCCGCCTCCCGTCAGCTACAAGCACACAGCAAATCTCAACGTGGAGAATTTCTACCTATGGCCTAACTATAAATCTTGTCACCCAACTGCGTACATACATTGCTACCATAATTATTAAGATTACAATTGTGTAACATTTGGTGCATTGGCATGGTCAATGTTTGCAGTGAACTTCATACTGTTTAATTACAAATGCTATTAATTACCAATATTTCTAATGGGCGGTAATCTCACAGGATACATGTGCACGTGTTGGAAAATCATCGCGTTGTTGATGCATGAAGGGTAGCAAGACGGGTTGAATGGTATCAATGCTCCCTCGACGATCACCAAAGGGAAACGGCCAATGTAGGGTATGGCTCTCCGAGTGTCGGCCCCGTGTAAATTGTCGTATACACTCCAGATTTTCGCGCTTCCATCCACGACGCCACAAACGCGTACGACAAAATTTGGAACTGGAGCAGAAGGGACTCATGTCTGAAGACGGACGATACGTCTCTATACGTCTTACATAAGCACCACTGGAAGCAGGCTTTCAGCGGAAGACGACCTAACGACAAGCATGATCTTGCATCATGTTGTGAGCATTCATATCCTACATTGACCTTGTTTCTCTGGTGATTGCCCATGGAACACTGAACAGTGATCAGTGTAATGAAAGTATCATTTAACCGTTCACGCACCAACAAGACGATATGCTTTTCCAACAGGACAATACACGTTCACGTGACGTTCTATTCAAGGCGTATGTCGACTACACGATCACCGGATCTGTGTCTCATCGAGCATGCTTGCGACCAGGCGAAACATCTTGCTCGGTCTGCACGACCGGTACGAAATCTGGCCCAGCTGAGGCACCAGATGGAAAATCAATGGCAGGCCATTCCACAGGACTACATTCGGTTTCTCTACGATGGTCTCCATGGGAGAACCGCAGCTTGAGTTGTTGGAAAAGGAGAGTTTACCCGGTACTAGCGTCCACACTACTCGGTGACTGTACTTACGTGCATATGGCTCTGTATGTATCAAAGTGTGTTCTTTCATTCTGCTGACTCGACGAATTACGCTGTTGATTTTTCATTTTCCAGGAGTGTATTTACAACACCGGGAAAAACATTAGAATTCGTGGAAGGAAGAGGTCGATTTTGACATGTTGCACAGTGACACAGCTGCCAGAACACCATCTCTGCAGCCTTTAAAATGGTAAATGTTTACACACACAGGCGTGAATCAAACAGACGCCACGCCCCAGAGACGTACTCATGCTTCCTACAGTCAAATGAGCGAGTTTGAAAGATACAGACTACTTTCTAATCATGACAACCACATTTAAAAAGTACGTTTTCTTTTAAGAATTATTCAAAATATTCCTATGTGATGTAAAATAATGTCCCTTAAAAATCTTTTCACTAAACTATTGTCAAATCCCTCGTCCCACATCTTATTAACATCTTAAAGATCTACTACCGATTTCACGCCGTTAGATGGTAGCTTTACTTCATTGCCCTTTAAAAATCTCTACAAAGTCCCAAAGTTGCACTTGGATTTCTCCATGTCCAGTTATAAAATAATTGTTTTAAATAACTGTTACTTTGGGCTCAAATAAACATCATCAGTACAGATTGCAAGCCATGATGTGATGACACTTTGCATGAAACATTTGATGGTCAGGTCCATAAAATAACTGAACAAGTCTTCCTGATACACATCACGAGCTTCTTTTCCCTATCTTCTGATGTGTACATACCAGGAAGACCGGTTTAGTTATTTTATGGACCTGACCATCAAATGTTTTATGCAAAGTGTCATCACATCATGGCTTGCAATCTGTACTGATGATATTCCATCATGGGAATGCAATATTCTGGTGGGCTGGCACAAACTCCATAATGGAATCAAATTACAAGTCCGTGAAATATTACTATTTATCAAATGCCCCGAGATAAAATTTACTACCGCGGTTCAAATATTATTTCGGGAATTCGCTCGCTCTGTTAGCCGTGTGGTCTATCGCACCGCTTTCCGAGACGGGGAGACGTATACCGGCCCCGGTACGAATCCGCCCGGCGGATTAACGAAGGGGGTCGGAGTGCCGGCCAGCCAGGATGTGGTTTTCCACATACCGGGCTAGTAACCATGTCCCGCCTCAGTTACACGATTCGCAAACATTTCGTAACTCGTTTCACTTTTCATACGTATAACACTATACGCAGACATTTGGGGTACACATTTCCATACACATGGGGTGGCAACAGGAAGGACAGCCGGCCGCGGTGGCCGAGGGGACTGAGGCGCTCCAGTCACGGTCTGCACGACCACTACGGTCGGGGGTTTGAATCCCCCCTCGGGCATGGATATTTGTGCCGTACTAGTTCGTAAGTAGTTCATAAGTAGTTTGTAAGTTTAGGGACTGATGACCCCGTAGTTAAGTCCCATAGACTATAAAAACATTTGAACATTTGAGCAGGAAGGACATCCGGCCACCCCACAACTACTACCACACCAAATCCGATTCACGAAGCCGACCCTGCATGTGCGAGAACATGGCCGAAAAGAAAGAGAGCTTTTGAGAATGCCGTCCTTTTTTTAATTGGCATCGTGTACTCGTAATGGCGGCTCACCATCCACATCGACTGTTCTTTTGTTGTTGGCTATGACATATTCTGAAAAATACTCAGATAGGTAATAAGTATAAATGCGTGATACAAGACGGTACATTTTAAATATCCTTCCATTTTGACCAGTACTTAATTTCATTATAAATGACACAAACCTCTATTCTTTATTAATATAATAACGTATCATCAATAGATTGTATAGATCATTTAGAAAAAAGAAAAAAGACCATATCACTCCAATAACAAATCTACAATAATAACCTAATTACAGTCATTACAATTAGAATTCTTCATTAGATAAATACATTATCACTGCTTATGGAACATTCCAAAGAAAGCAAGTGCAGACAAGTGTGAAAATTACACAATTATCAGTTTAATAAGTCATAGTTGCAAAATACTAACACGAATTAGTTACAGACGAATGGGAAAACTTGTGGAATGTGACCTCGGGGAAGATCAGTTTAGATTCAGGAAAAATGTAGCAACACGGGAGGCAATAGTCACATTAGACTTATCTTAGAAGATAGGCCAAGGAAGGGCAAACCTACGTTTTTGGCGTTTGTAGATTTGGAGAAAGCTTTTGACAATGTCGACTGGAATACACTATTCCAAACTCTGAAGATAGCAGGCGTAAAATATAGGAAGCGAAGTTTTATATTCAACCTATACAAAAATCAGGCAGCGGTTATTAGAGTTGAAGGGCAAGAAAGGGACGCAGAGGTTGGGAAGAGAGTAAGACAGGGTTGTAGCCTTTCCCCAATGTTGTTCAATCTGTAAATTGAGCAGGCAGTGAAGGAATGGAAGGAGAAATTTGGAGAGGGCATTAATGAGCAGGGAAAGAAATAAAAACATTGCGGTTTGCCGATGACATAGTAATTCTGTCAGAGACAGGAAAAGATCTGGAAGAGCAATTGAATGGAATGAACAGTATATTGAAAGGAAGATATAAGATAAACATTAACAACAGTAAAACGAAGGTAATGGAATGCAATGTCAGTAAATCAGGCGATGCTGAAGGAATTAGAGACAATAAAAGTAGTAGATGAATTTTATTATTTTGGTAGCAAGATAACTTCTGATGGCCGAAGTAAATAAGATATAAAATGCAGAATGGCTATGGGAAGAAAAGTGTTTCTAAAGAAGCGAAACTTGTTAACATCCAATATTAATTTAAATGTTAGGAAGTCCTTTCTGAAAGCATTTGTCTGGATTGTAGCATTGTATGGGAGTGAAACGTGGACGATAAGCAGTTTAGATAAAAAGACGATAGAAGCTTTTGAAATGTGGTGCTACAGACGAATGATGAAAATTAGATGGGTAGATCACGTAACTAATGAGGAGATGCTTAACCGAATTGGGGAGAAAAGGAGTTTCTGGCATATCCTGACTAAGAGACGTGATAGATTGGTTAGACACATTCTGAGACATCAAGGAATTGTCAACTTAGCATTAGAAGGAAGCGTGTGGGGTAAAAATCGTAGAGGGACGAATACAGTAAACAGATTCATAAGGATGTAGGTTGCCGAACGTATTTTCAGATGAAGAGACTTGCACAGGACAAGGTAGCGTGGAAAGCTGCATCAAACCAGTCTGCGGACACAACAACAACATGGAACCTTGATACTAACACACATTTCTTTGCCTCAGGCAAAGGCATATCATTTTGCAATAAAAAAAATCCAGCGTTTTTCCATTCCAATGGCGTTTGTAGTAAAAAGAATATTAAGACTTCAGGGGGGACATTACAGGTTCGAACTCGGCTCCCCTGCTTACTATGCAGCTGTGCTAACCACCTTCCCACTATTTGATTCACTAACAGAAAACGTCGTAAATTCTTTAGTTTCTTGATTGGTAATAGACACTGTATCAAAAAAATGTGTGTTCTTGTAAGCAAGTTAGCAAGTGCCTCCCCCCTCCACACATACACACAATTAAGTCAAAATCGCGCAATAATTCTTTCTACAATGGTATTCTTTCTACAAGATATTGAGCAACTAAGGGAAATTTCGCAAGAAATGAGTGAAAAGCTCCCGCGGCGCCACTTCACTAGTTTGTGGCAGAGCTCAACATAGGGATCTGATGCTGGCATGCTATGATATCACACTCAGTAGTGGTAATCACTGTGTCCCAGTGGCATAGTGGTTAGCGTAAATACCTTGTAAGCAGAAGGATCCGGGTTCGAATCCCGGCGCCGCAGCGGAGCGGCCCAGCGCAATGAGGCGCTATGCTATGAACCGCGAGGCCGTTCCCCTTCGGGGATTCGAATCCCCCCTCGAGCATGGATGTTTGTGTCGTCTTTAGTATAAGGTAGTTCATAAGTAGTTTGTAAGCTTAGGGACTGTTGGCCCCGCAGTTAAGTCCCTTAAGCTTAACAAACATTTGAATGGACAAAAATTTTCAACCTTTCCCTGCCAATGGGCAGCTAATGTATCATTAACTCCTTTGTATGCTGTCATAACATTGTTTACAAGATAAGTCAGTCAAATTTGAAGGCCGTAAACTTCACAAAATACCTAGGAATTGATATTACTTCAGACTTAAATTGGAAAGAACACGTAGATAATATCGTGGGAAAGGCGAACCAGAGTCTGCGTTTTATTGGCAGAACCCTTATAACATGCAACAGAACTACAAAAGAAATTGCATACACTACGCTTTTCCGTCCATTTTTTGAGTATTGCAGCCCAGTGTGGGATCCTTATCAGGTGGGTTTAAAGGAAGACATCGAAAGAGTCCATAGAAGGGCAGCTCATTTCGTATTGTCACGATACAGAGGAGACAGCGTTACGGAAATGATACAGGATCTGGGATGGGAATCAACGGCGCTTATCGCTGCGGCGAAGGCTACTTGTGAAACTCCAATCGTTAACATTCTCCTCCGAATGCGAAAATATATTGTTGACTCCCACTTACATAGGTAGAAATGATCATCAGAATAAAATACAAGAAATCAGAGCTCGAACAGAGAGATTCAGGTGTTCTGTCGTCCTGTGCGCTATTCGAGAATTGAATGGCAGATAAATAGTATAAAGGTGGTTCGATGAACCCTCTGCCAGGCACTTAAATGCGAATGGAGAGTATCCCATGTAGATTTATATGTAGATAATTTGTTTCAAGGCAATCACAGCGATGGTTCCTTCCCCATTCTTGTCAAAAACCATCCGAGATTATGCTGTCGACGGAATATTCCTTCCGGGAAGTTCCTTCATACCTTCATCATTTTACATGGCTCTGAAGCCACAACATCCACTCTCTGGATATTAAGGAACAAACACTATCATGTCGTGAACAGACCTCATTAGTAGGATCTGTCTTGCTGTATGCTTTATAACTTTTATTTCCTCATAGTTAGGGGGAAGAACAATATTTAAATTTCTACTGGCAGAGCGTATACTTAGCCCAGAACCCAGTACTTTATTACTGATGAGCAGTTTCGGAAATCATAGTTACAATCTTCTGACCAGAAGTATTTATAATTACATGTGAACACATTTTAAATAGTATCAGTTAATTGCATACGCCAGTGCACTGTAAATAAGCAAATATATCTCAATGAAATTATGTCAATATTTGCTTCAATACACTGGGAAGTATCCAGAATGAAATTTTCACTCTGGAGCAGAGTACGCTGATATGAAACTTCCTGGCAGATTAAAATTGTGTGCCGGAACCGGGACTCGAACCTGGGACCTTTGCCTTTCGTGGGCTAGCGCTCTACCGTCTGAGCTATCACGTCACGCTTCACGGTGCTTCCTCACAACTTTACTTCTACCAGTTCTTCGCCTCTTACTTACCAAACTTCACAAGTTCTCCTACGAATCTTTCAGCACTAACACTTCATCTACATCTACATACATACTCCGCAATTCACCGTAAGGTGCGTGGCGGAGGGTACACTGTACCACTACTAGGCATTTCCTTTCCTATTCCACTCCCAAATTGAACGAGGAAAAAAAGAATGCCCATATGCCTCCGTACGAGCCCTAATTTCTCTTATCTTGTCTTTGTGATCTTTACGCGAAATGTAAGTAGGCGGCAGCAAGATCGTACTACACTCAGCTTCAAATTCCGGCCCTCTAAATTTACTTAACAGAAATTCACGAAAAGAACGTCGTCTTTCTTCCAGCGATCCCCAATTGAGTTGCCGGAGCATTTCCGTGACACTCGCGCATTGGTCGAACCTACCGGTAACAAATCTAGCTGCTCGCCTCTGAACCGCCTCTATGTCTTCCTTCAAACCGATCTGCTGCGGGTCCCAAATACTTGAGCAATACTCAAGACGTGGACGTACAAGCGTTTTATACGCGATCTCCTTTACAGGTGAAGTACATCTTCCCAAAATTCTCCCAATAAACCGAAGTCGGCTGTCTGCCTTACTCACAACTGTCCTTACATGCTCGTTCCATTTCATATCGCTCTGCAATGTTACGCCTAGATATTTGAACGACGCGACCGCATCAAGAAGCTCACTACTGATGCTGTATTCGAACATTATAGGACTGTTTTTTCTACTCATGCGCATCACCTTACATTTTTCTACATTGAGAGCTAGCTGCCATTCTTCGCACCAACTAGAAATTTTGTCTAAGTCAACCTGTATGCTATTACAGTCAGTTACAGACGACACCCTCCCATACACCACAGCATCATCAGCAAACAGCCGCAAATTACAACTTACTCTGTCCATCAGATCATTTATATAGATAGAAAATAATAGCGGTCCTACCACACTCCCCTGCGGCACGCCTGACGATACACTCGTCTCTGATGAACACTCGCCGTCGAGAACAACGTACTGCGTTCTATTACTTAGGAAGTCTTCCAGCCAGTCACAAATCTGTGAACCTATTCCATAAGCTCGTATCTTCGTTAGCAGTCTGCAGTGTGGCACCGTGTCGAACGCCTTTTTGAAGTCGAGAAAAACACAATCCGCCTGTTGCCCTTCGTCCATGGCTCGCAAGATGTCATGTGAGAAAAGGGCAAGCTGAGTTTCACATGAACGATGTTTCCTAAACCCGTGCTGATTCATGGAAAGAAGCTTTTCCGTTTCAAGGAAATTTACTATATTCGAACTGAGAATATGCTCCAAAATTCTACATGAAACCGATGTCAACGATATTGGCCTGTAATTGTATGGGTCAGTTCTCTTTCCTTTCTTATACACGGGAGTCACCTGCGCTTTTTTCCAATCACTAGGAACTTTGCGCTGAATTAAAGATTCGCTATAAATGCAAGCTAAGTAGGGAGCCAATGCCGCAGAATAGTCTTTGTAAAACCGAACTGGTATACCATCCGGACCAGCAGACTTTTTCGTATTTAGCTCTCTCAGCTGCTTCTCTACACCGGAAATACCTATTGCTATGTCCCCCATTTCGAAATTAGTACGTTGATCAAATGATGGTATATTTGTGCGGTCCTCCTGCGTGAAAGATTTCTTAAAGGTTAAATTTAGAACTTCAGCTTTCCGTTTGCTTTCTTCTATTACTGCCCCGGAATGATCAACTAGTGACTGGACAGTGGGCTTTGACCCGCTTATCGATTTTACATAGGACCAGAATTTTTTCGGGTTCTCGGAAAGATCTTTTGCTAAGGTATGGCTGTGATAATTATTGTATGCTTCACGCATCGATCTTTTTATAGACGCACGAATCTCTACTAACTTTTGCCTGTCATCATTT
Source organism: Locusta migratoria (assembly GCA_026315105.1). Lineage (NCBI taxonomy): Eukaryota > Metazoa > Arthropoda > Insecta > Orthoptera > Acrididae > Locusta > Locusta migratoria. Next base: position 14,887,515 of record CM048747.1, on the reverse strand, counting down.
GCGTGTTCTTTTTTGAATCGAGAGTGCAACAGCCTTTGCTTTCTCAGCAGCTTTCTAACATTATTATTATACCACGGTGGATCTTTTCCATCCTTAATCGTCTTTACTGGCACATATTTCTCTAACCCTTCATTAACAATGCATTTAAATTTAGTCCACAATTCCTCTACATCCATAGTCCCAGAATTAAACGATGCCCATTCATTTTCTAAGTGCGATCGTAACATTTGCTTGTCGGCTTTTCCCAACAAAAACACGCTCCTAGCCTTCTTGACTGGTTTATGAACTTTGGTCACCATCGACGCTATGACGATATCGTGATCACTAATTCCTGTCTCTACACAGACTTCGTTAATAAGGTCAGGCCTGTTTGTGGCTATAAGGTCTAGAATATTTCCATTGCGCGTGGGTTGCCGGTTTAACTGCTCAAGACAGTTTTCGGAAGAAAGGAAGAAAGGACGTGGTGGAGACAAGATTGATCCACAGCCTAAGGGATGTTTCCAGAATGAAATTTTCACTCTGCAGTGGAGTGTGTGTTGATATGTAACTTCCGGGCAGATTAAGATTTTGTGTCGGAATCGGGACTCGAACCTGGGACCTTTGCGTATCGCGCGCAAACGCTCTCTAGTAAGTAATTTGTATAATCTCTGATGTACACAGTATTGATTTGTTAGGAATAAAATACATTTTACAAAACGAAGCACTAGCAGCGCACGGACAAATCGTGTCAGGAAGAAATTTTACCCGCTACAGAGCGTTAAAATATAAGTTACATCTCTTCAGAGATTATAATAAAAAATTAACACAATTAATATTTACCTAAGTTCCGTTATTCAGTTTCCGATCACATATTTGCAAATATTAACTTTTAATTAAAAAGAGTTGCGGCAGAAAGGGCAACAGTCCACCCCTTAAAGTAATCAAGCGAAATCCTTAATTAACGAAGCAGACCCTGCAGCTGCCGAAAAAAAAAAAGCGGAAGGAAAAGAAAAATTTTCATTAAGAAAGAGAGTGAATGAAGTGCAATATATGACCGTTCTAACGATCTGCGTTGCTTTGCCGTTGGTATACTATGCAGTGCATAAAAACATACATGAAAATGTGTTATACATCATTAGAAAAATGCAGAAACACCAAGATTGAAATACCGATTTTTAATATTAATTATACGAGGAGGCCAATGAATCTTATATAATTCGAAGATGCATTCTAATGGATGTGCAAAAACAAACAAAAATTGCGTACTTTGCCGTTACACATAGTAAAAGGAAGTAGATGTAGTCATAGATATATAACTCTGATGCAACCGTTCCTATCACGTTCTCATCAATTGTTGTAATAGATGAAAATTGGAACACTAAAATGACTACGCAAGGGTGCACTACAAAGAGACGTTAATCTTGTATCAACAATTTAGCGACAGTAGAACTACTTGATCTCCCTAGAAATACTACATTATCAGTAGATACCGATTGAGGAACACATCGCTTAGTGGGCAGCGAATACATCATTTGACTTGATAGTTTACACATGTCAACAGAGCCGGTATATTGGGTCAGCGTAATCGATATACAGCGCGAACGTGATGAGCTGACACGGACAGTACACTCGCGAATGAGTGCCCGATGCAGAACGTTGCTTCAGTTTCCCATACATAAAAACCGATTAAAGAAAATGGAAGAAAATAGCTGTCCCACTACAAGTCCAATTTTTTGACGGATTGTAGAATTCATTCGGCTACAGTCGTTAAATACACAGGGAGTTTCAGAATTACTATTCCATGCTTCTAGAGGATGTAAGGAAGCTTAGTAAGAAACGTTTCAATAACAAACCCGTATACGGATATCTATACCTATTAGGTAAAAATTAGTTTGAAGCTTTCATCACAACTAAATATTCAGGTTTTCATTTTACACACACACGAAAATAGTTCTCCGGCGTCAATCCTTGTTGTAACTATGACGCGCACATACTATTTTTGACAACTACAATAATTCTGCAACAAACTGGTGCTTTACAGGGTGTCCCACTCACATGTTTCACTGAAAATATCTCTGAAACTACAAAAGATATTGAAAAACGACTTTCACAGTCATGAACGTACGGCAGGTGCGAGTGTGAAGATCGGGGTGAGAGTTTAAAATAGGGAAAGTTTAATTTTTAAAACTCACAACCACCAACTGCGAACCATATTCCTAAACATGCAAAAACACTGGATCTGTGATTGCTACTGTTTGACTCGTTTTCTAGGGGATGAAATCACACGTTCGCAGCTTTCCTTCCTGCATATGATTAACAAAACAAATTCATAATAAACTCAAGTTCATGAGAGAAAAGGGCGTACTAACTACTATTTTTGAAAACATGCGAAAGTTCAATTTATGTTGTTTATTACACCATATTAAAACCCTGTGGCTGATACGTCTGTACGTCGACACATTTATCAAATAAAGTTATAGCTCGTGAGCCCCCAGACAAAATGAATATTTGTCGCAAATTGATTTCACACCATGTGGCTGTCTCAAACACCGTTAATGTTAATGCCTATGCGACGACACGTGTTACATTAACAAATCACAGTCACTTTAATTCAATGCGATGCACACCTTGTTCCACCGGCTAAATATTCACAAACACACAGTAGCACTCGATTCAACTTGGTGCAGTCTACGACGAGCACCCACACGTGGAGATTGCCACACACAAATCTATAACCTCCACCTCGAGGTCCACATGCCGACTGCTGCAGAGCGTCGCCGCCCCGCCAGCTCCCCACGTGCTCCCGAGTCGTCACTTCTTGCCCTCGTGCGCGCGCGCGCGCCTAAAGCTCAACCGCCGGGTTTTTTACCCTACGTCATCAACTTCCACATGTGAGCTGTTCTAACCGACTTGCCAACGTGCAGCGCTCAGCCAATACATTTCTAAAACTTTACTTAAAATCATAATAATTACACTACACATTAAATAAATTGTCTTCTTAGGTTTTTATGTTGGTATACACATCCTTTGCACTATTTATTACAATCGTGTAATTTCTTAAATCACAGATAAGTGATTTAACTGAATATTTCAAGATAAAATACACAAGATTAATTGAAAATAAAATGAGAAATAGTTAATATATTACTTTTATAAACAAACATTGCCATGCTAGTTGTGTAACTGTCTCGTATTCATTGGTAATTTATTACTTTTCATTGCCAATTAAACATATTACGTCAGATGTGACTATATCAGCTAATGTAATGTTTATTTGTCAACAGGTTATTTTGTAATGATGGCCTTAAAGGTTCCTAACTGCATCATATTACTTCAAATGCAAGTAGTATTAGAATATTTTATTTCACGCTGTGCACTGCACTGCACCTGGCACTCGCCATTGCCCCTCTCTCCCCTCACCGGAAACGAAACTGGAAAATCCTAAGCTGGAACAAGCCACCAACGTCGGCCTGCTCGCTGGCCTCCTGTCAGCTACAAGCACACAGCAAATCTCAACGTGGAGAATTTCTACCTTTGGCCTAACTATAAATGTTGTCACCCAACTGCGTACATACATTGTTACCATAATTAATAAGATTAAAATTGTGTAACATTTAGTGCATTGGCATGGTCAATGTTTGCAGTGAACTTCTTACTGTTTAATTATCAAATGCTATTAATTACCAATATTTCTATTGGGCGGTAATCTCACACAGGGACTTATGAAAGTGAGTTGAAATGTTTGTAATGCAAAGGGACCAAACTTCTGTGGTCATCGGTTCCTTGACATACAAACAAACACACACACACACACACACACACACACACACACACACACACACACGAGGGAGGGCTGGAACCTCCTACGGGAGGGGCCGAGCAAAAGCAAGTACTCTAAGGCAGTATAAAACATAAACAAATGTTATTTCCATTACAAACTTATGTTTTAATAGATGTCCCATGTTATTTCTTATGCAATCAATAGCGTGAAAAATCACAGAAAGAATGGCGTTGGTTGCATCTCAGTAAATCAGTTACATCCAGAGAAAATACGAAACGACCTTGACGGAAATGCATGAAGTGCACAGCTTCGCATTATATGACCGCTATTATTTTCTATCTATATAAACAATCTGACGGACAGAGTGAGCTGCAATCTGCGGCTGTTTGTTGATGATAGTGTGGTGCAGAAGAAAGTGCCATTGTAGCAGGATGCAGGATGACTTGGTGTGTGGAATGGCAACTGGCGTTAGCTGTAGTGGAATATAAGGTAATGCAGATGAATAGGAGAAACAGTCCCGTAATGTTCGAGTACAGCATTAGTAGTGTCCTGCTTGCCGGAGTCGTGTCAGTTAAATACCTAGGCGTAACGCTGCACAGCGATATGAAATGGAATCAGCATCAGTCGTGGGGAAGGTGAATGGACGACTTCGCTCTATTGGGAGACTTTTGGGAAGGTGTAATTCGTCTGTAAAGGAGACCGCATATAACACCCTTATACGACCACGACTTGAGTATTGCTCAAGTGTTTGGGATCCCTACCATATGGGTTTAAAGGAGGACACAGAGCCATTCAGAGGCAGGGGGCGAGGCTTGTAACTGGTAGATTCGATCAATGCGCGAGTGTTACTGAAATGCTTCGGGAACTCAACTGGGGGTCGTTGGAGGGAAGGCGACGTTCTTTTCGAGAAACACTGCTGAAGAAATACAGAGGGCTGCAATTTGAGGCGGACTGCAGAACAATTCTATTTCCGCTAACCTACATTTCGCGTAAAGACAACAAAGATAATATGAGAGAGTTTAGGAGTCACACGGATGCATTCAAGCATTCGTATTTCCCTCGTTCTATATGGGAGTGGAACAGGAGAGCAAGTAACTAGTAGCCGGCCGCGGTGGCCGAGGGGACTGAGGAGCTCCAGTCACGGTCTGCACGGTTGTGGAGATAAAAAGATGTTAGAAAGTTTGGTAAAAATGATTGGAATGACTTATCAGTTACCTGTATCTGTGAAACTTCCTCTGATAATTTCCCTACCACCACACGCGTGGGAATGTCGGAAGGTTTAATTACGAAGCACTGCACAGAAGGCTTGCGTGTACTTAAAGTTTCTGTTCACTAACCTGGCGCACAGGTCCTAGATTCTCCTACCTTGTAGGACTGTGGAACTTTTAAAATTTGAGACTATGCTGATATGATTTTTTTAAATAAGATGGGATGGCATATGTTATATGTCGTGAAATAACAAGCGACATATGTAACACTGTCCATGATTTTTCGCCGGCAGCGGTGGCAGAGGAGACTGAGGCGCTCCAGTCACGGTCTACACGGCCACTACGGTCGGGGATTCGAATCCCCCCTCGGGCATGGATATTTGTGCCGTCCTTAGTATTAGTTCATAATTTGTTGTAAGTTTAGGGACTGATGACCCCGTAGTTCAGTCCCATAGAGTATAAAAAGATTTTATTTTATAAAATAACATGATTTTCGTAAATTTTAATCGTAATTACATTAGTTAATAATATCAAATATGCAGTGCCGAACATGTTATTTTAAGAGTGCGTCTGTGATAGGTATTAACGCGAGAGCCGTCTGCGCACCATCAGTTTTGGCGCGAAACGCACTTTCTAGAGTTTCTACATTCCTTTCTTAAAACTAGAGCGTAATTACATAAGTAAAACATACCACAATAAAGCTTCTTGGAAACACATTACTATATTTGCCGGCATATAAAACGCGCCGGCGTATAGGACGCACCCCTTTTTAAAGACTTCTTTTTTAGGGAAAAAAAATCACGCCTAATACGTCAATTGCAACATAATTATAACCCATTTGTTCAAGTACAAGAAATATCTAAGGCAGTACTTTTAAGTAGCGTTATAAACTTTACGCAGTCGAGTTTCTTGACAGTTTGCGCTTATTCACACGGACATTTCGCCTATCGCTGTTTATAACTATGACGCGATGCTTCACGAGAGCGTAGTAAAAGCTTAAGAGATTGACACCCAGGTGGCTCTGCTGTTCCCCGTATAGACATCGCGCCGAGGTATCAGCTCGCGAACTTCGCACGACGAATAAGGGGTTGTCATGTCCAAAATGACGCGTTTTGAGAATTTATTGTGAAGCGCAAATATTTATTTAAGTATCCTTGTGATATTCCATACACCGTGAGAATGATGGACGGTATGCGTCTGTGTATTGGTCGGCGCGCTGTATGACGCACAGCATGTTGTGACATGAAAATTACAAACGTGGAACGCAGAAGCTGTGCAAACATCACAAAAAATACTTGTGTACATAGTTTGCACTCGAGAATACGAATAAATTCTCAAATATCGTCTGGCGAGACATGGACAAATACGTGAGCAGCGTTTCATTATTCAAATAATAAATGACACCGTTACAGGATCGCCGGAAAAACCGATTATGATAAATGGTGGTTACGTCGAAAGTTTCTACTTCCAGTGAAGTTACCAATTTCAGTTACGGTTGGCACTAAAAATAATACCAAATTAAGAAAACCTTTACTGCATATTAAAGCTCCTGACCAGTATTTTTGTGCATATTATGACATATCTCAAATAAAAACCAGGAAAATGTGAAAGAGAAACTTAAAGCAAATTTTCCCGCTTAAAACATTATTTCTCGTATTTTACACCATTTTTTGAAATCCCTTAAAAGAAATCCAACTTGTGGGTACCTGCTGTAACTGGCAACTGGCGTATAAGACGCATCCAGTGTTTGGACCAATTTTTGTAGGATAAAAAGTGCGTCTTATACGCCGGTAAATACGGTAATTACACAAAGTCACGTTACGTTCTATACAATATTTTATAAACTCTACCGACGTTTCGGCCACTGTTGCAAACGGCCTTCATCAGGGTCTGAATTTGCTATTGGCGGAAATGACGTCGCGGTCTCATACCCGGAAGAATTCTATACAGTAGTTTATCTAATATTTATAATTAAAGAATCATAGACGGGATCTGATACAGAGCTGGGGACAGCCAATCAGAATACATGTAGGTAGTATTGGGGCTGTTTCTCACGGGAATGAGATATTTTACACCATATGTCATCTTTCCCACCCATTCCTTCTATGACGTACTGTAACGCGCCCAGGGTAACAATTAAATGTATATAGTTCATGATTGTTTTTGGTAATAAATTTATGCTACTAACATTTGATGAAAACAAAATAAGTTCGGCTTGTGCGTGTGCCAGTCCCACCAAATGCTTCCCGTGAGCCGTTAACTTCTCCACCTAATTAACAATGCCCTTCCTGCATTGAACATAATCCAGTAATCAAGTTAATTAAGTTAATGGGGGATGATTACCACTGAAACACAGTTTAAGGTTAATCACTTCTATTAGCCAAAACACACAAATACATGGTTGCACTGTTTGACTATACTAACGACGTTACCATGAGAAATTCTTCCAGTAATGTTATGTTGAAGTTACAAAAATAACTATTCCGATCTTGAATGCTCATTAGTTTCTCCAGTCATTGTATGCACTCACAGCCGTCACGTTCCAGACAGTAGAGACGATTGCAGGAGATACAGTTCCAGTTCAGTAATGGCGTCATAATCCATGTGCAGTTTCACCAACCGATCGGGACGCGGTTGCCCCATGAGTTAGCTTCGTAAACGACGAAGGTCACCGGTATTTACGATTCATGTCCTGATCAATTATACACTTCAAAATTCGTCGCGGCGTGATTGAAACAATAGAACTCGACACGACACACGCTGCGGGTATAAACATACTTCTTCAAACAACTCTGTTCACAGTACTGTTCGATAGTCTCTTAAGACACATTAGAATGCTATTCATACACTTGATTAATTTTTACTGGCGCGGCTGCGGTGGTATTACACATTCCAAACCATGAGGCCGGGAGCTTGCAAGGACTGACTTGCGTTGACAATCACAGACAAGTCGCAAGTACCAGAGTCGATAGTCGACTCGCCCAGCTGGTAAAAGATATAGTACGAGTTTATAGTACAAGCTGTGAATTTTCTAGCAACTCAATACCTATGACTATGATCCAGCCTTCCTACAGTATGTAAACGTAGAATTTGACATATTTACAGATAATTTTGTATATTACACTCTTTTTCTGAGGCTGCAGTGTTATCTTTGCCGTGGGATAGAAAGTGGTCAGCCGAAACACGTTCGTCGTATAACCCTTTCAGTCCCACATTATGAATTCAGCTTCGGAAGAATTAAAATTTAGTATTTTCTGTATTAACACAGGGCACTTAACATAAAAATGTGCGTTTTAAATTTTTAATCGAACTATTCTATTTTTATTTTTACTTTTATTTTCTTACTTATTTTTGTTTTTGTTTTTATGTATTTAATTCGCAATACAGACGTTTGTATACATGTTTTTTTATTACTTGGTACGTTATTTTGTAGATAGATAACGCTGCCAGATCAATAATGCTAGTTTAATCTTCGACAAAGCACTAAAGACAAGACACTTCACTGCTAAAATAAAATAATATGAACTGCTCTCGCGCTCACACTCATAGCCACACACAGACGGCTACGTAACACAAACTTCAAGACGGATAAATCAATGACTCAGAAGTGGCTACTCACCGTACCAAGCGGTAAAACATCCTGTTATCCCTTTCAGACTTAAAGTTGTAGGTGATGTGACATTAACATAGAGAGGCACGTTTAAGATTCAAAATACGTACAGTAATTCATTACAAACAAGAAAATAAATTTATTTTGAAAAATTTGTCTGTTTTAGGCCTTCTCTACAAATCGGCACCATATTACAGAAACATGCCTTTGAAAGAAATAACATAATATCATCACAGGATCATATTACATCAACTGGCTGTCACACCTGATAGCTTCACATGTCAAAACAAGGGTATCAACACCTTGTCAACAAATCTTTTTTGTCTCCATTGTAAGTGTACTGGAAGTTTGTCGACTTTGCCGACTGCTGATGTTACCCATTATAGAACCATGGAACTAAAACACGTTGCGCACGTTACCACAGCCCGTCCACGACTGTGTGATGCAGGCCCGAACTTCCAGGCATGAATCACAAAGAAATAAAGCGAGCAAAACCTAAACCGCACAATTGTGCGTGCAGGGTCTAAAAGGGATAAGAAAATACTGTATCTTAGGCTAAGGAATGGAAAACCTACGTTTTTGGCGTTTGTATATTTGGAGAAAGCTTTTGACAATGTCGACTGGAATACACTTTCCCAAATTCTGAAGGTATCAGGGGTAAAATATAGGGAGCGAAGGATTATATTCAACCTATACAAAAACCTGACAGCGGTTGTTAGTGACGAAGGGCCAGAAAGGGACGTAGACGTTGAGAAGAGAGTAAGACAGGGTTGTAGCCTTTCCCAGGTGTTTTTCAATCTGTACGCTGAGCAAGCAGTGAAGGAATGGAAGGAGAAATTTGGATAGGGAATTAAAGTTCAGGGAGAAGAAAAAAAAGTTTGTGGTTTGACGATGACATAGTAATTTTTTCAGAGACTGCGAAGGATCTGGAAGAGCAATTGAATGGAATGGACAGTATCTTGAAAGGAAGATATAAGATCAATATTAACAAGAGTAAAACGAAGGTAATGGAATGGAATGTCAGAAAATCTGGCGATGCTGAAGGAATTAGATTAGGTAATGAGTCCATAAAAGATGAAAGTTATTATTTGGGTAGCAAGATAACTTCTGATGGCCGAAGTAAAGAAGATATAAAATGCAGAATGGCTATGGGGAAAAAGCGTTTCTAAAGAAGCGAAACTTGTTAACATCCAGTATTAATTTAAATGGTAGGAAGTCCTTTCTGAATCATTTGTCTGGAGTGTAGCATTGTATGGGAGTGAAACGTGGACGATAAGGAGTTCAGACAAAAAGATGATAGAAGCTTTTGAAATGTGGTGCTACAGACGAATGATGAAAATTAGATGGGTAGATCAGGTGACTAATGAGGAGGTGCTTAACCGAATTGGGGAGAAAAGGAGTTTTTTGCATATCCTGCCTAAGAGAAGGGATAGATTTCTAGGACACATTCTGAGACATCAATGAATTGTCAACTTAGCATTAGAAGGAAGCGTGTGGGGTAAAAATCGTAGAGGGAGACCTAGGGAGGAATATAGTAAGCAGATTGAAAAGGATGTAGGTTGCCGAACGTATTCTCAGATGAAGAGACTTGCACATGACAGGGTAGCATGGAGAGCTGCATCAAACCAGTATGCAGACTGAAGACCACAACAACAACATCAGACAATTGTCTTGTGTTTCATTCCAAACCCGACGGAAACGTCAGGCAACGTACAGAACAAATGGCGGATAATAATAAATTTGTTCACTTGTTCAACGGTAAGGCGACCGATAAGGTCGTTTTGGAGGTGCTGGTCAGCCAGCCACGCTATTGTAACGCTGGAGTTGTGCGCTGGCTGGAGAAGCAGTCTGCAGTAGGGGCGTGGCCCGCACAGTAGCAGGGCAGGGGGGTATCCCTGTCCCTCCCCTACACCGTGCAGCGTCTTCTGCTGCTGCCGACGTGACGCCTGCTGCCCCTGAGGCATGCCGGCCGTGTCACCCCCAGCTGCGACCAGCCTCGTTCTCTGCGACAGGACACCAGCCGAGAGAGAGAGAGAGAGAGAGAAAGGGAGAGGGTTAGGGAGACAGAGAGAGGCAGACGTCTGCAGCTGCCACACCTGGCGTCTCCTTGCTACTGCTGTAGTCCATCCGATACTGTTGTCGCCTTTCTCTGTAGGGGAAATGCAGCCTCGGTTTGAGGACTGATATTCGGCAAACCTCTCACCAGAACAGAGGTAGGAAATGAGAGAGCTGCGCTCACGTACTCAACTGCATGAACGCGAGGCAACAGCAGCTGACGTCCGTCTCATACTTCGTGCCGTACAACAGTAGTTCCCTATATTGGCCCACTTTAGGTTACGGTAGTAACACTAAAAGTGGGCCTTTGCGATCGTCTTTTGACAGCTCGAAATTTAAATGAAAATAAAGGCTTAATTATTCATCTGACACGAAAATTGAATAACCGAATTTGTAGAGGAGAAAATTCTCTACAACTTTGCTCTTTCATGGTTTTTTTCCCCTTCATATTTCATAGCATTTCAAAGATATTTGCAAAATAACGGCAATTTTGGGATGTCTATCTGTCTGTCTGTCCGTTCGTCTGTCTGTCTGTCCGTAACGTTTTCCCTGTTTTTAAGACGAACCGTTCAACCGATCAGCACCAAATTTTACAGACATAATTATAGGCCGCCAGAGACCAGAACCTCCCTTTTTCAAATTTTTCGGACAATAAATACGTTAGTAATACCAAAAAAGCCGTTTGTAATGATATTTTCATTGCAAATAAACGGTTCATCCGACGCGAAAATTGAATAACCGAATTCATAGAGGAGAAAATTCTCTACAACTTTGCTCTCTTATGGTTTTTTTTTCATCTCGTATCGTTTGGGAGATAATAACGGAGATTTGACACCCTCCATTGAATTAACGAAAACCAGCCGTTCAGAGATGTCACGTGACATTCCTCGCATAGAATTCTCTATGACATTGACATACGCCATCTTGCGTTGCGTATTTGATTATTTTCTTACTGTAACTTACACGTTGTCATTTCAAAGCAATGTTGCACTTATGAATTAACAAAAACACATCTTTCTTCGTACGATAAACGATAATCTACTGTCTACAAATGCCTATTAGCATCAGTTAACAACGGCCATTAATAGTATGAAATTAAAGGGCACAACGTTTGGTTGATAGCCGTAGTTGCCGGGCGCCGTGGCTCAACGCGCCCGGTCAGAGGGCTTAACGTCCTCTGTAATAAAAAAAAAAAAAAAAGCTGAGCCAAAAACTTATCGATGAAGAACGAACAAACACGATCAGCGTCCGCAACGAATAGAACTAACCATAGAGCAGAAAGAAAAAAAATGGCGTAGTGGGCAAGGCGTTTGCAAAAACTTATAAAACTACAAATGTAAAGTAGGCCATAAAACAAGTCAGTGCGATTTTTTTGTAATGGCTCCTACAGTCCATACTTGAAAAATTCGCTACCTAACATATACAAACACTCCTCAAAACAATTAGAGGATTATGTGAAGTTTACATAGCGTTTAAATAGCATGGTGCATCATGGGGCTACGATAATAGTGAAGAAAGCATTTCACGTTGCCCTCTAATCACCTTGTGACACCTCTAAATTTATAAGACGCATTTGTTGTCTGTCTGTTCTCTTATAACTCTAGATCCAGACAACCAAATAACGTGAAATTTGGTCCACGTATACAAAATTACATGGGGATTGTTCTTAAACAGTTTTCGTTCCACTTTTTGTAAAACCAACTAGAAAAATTTGACAAAAAGAGAAAGTGCGTTTTCAATGTGTCCGTGTAAATCTACATCTTCACACTGATCTTGATGAAATTTTGCACAGTTGAAATTCAAAACAAGAGGAACGGCACTGTCTACATAAAATTTCGTTCAGTTCATGGTGGAGGGTACTTATGGAATTCACCAAAATCCACAATTTTGCTCCGATCTTGCTGAAATTTTGTACACTTGACCTTGAAGACAAGATGAAGGTTACTGTCCACATAACATTTCCTTCGGTGCATGGGAAGAGTACTTTACCTCGGTTGCAATCTCTATAATGTAAGACGCATTTCTTGTCTGTTTGTCTCTTCCCTTATATCTCAAGATCCAGACAACCAAATAACGTGAAATTTGGTATACGTACACAAAATTACAGGGGGAAGGTTCTCAAACAGGTTTCATTCCATCCCAATCTCACTCTGACCATGTGCCTGTTCTAAGCCCCGTATGGTAATGAACCACATATCCACCAAAAAAAAAAAAAAAAAAAAAACAAAAAATAATTATGCAAGTTGGTTATTGAGACTGATTTTCAATGTTTTTGCGGTGATGGAACTGCCGAAAATGTTGTTCATCACATTCCTTCCACATAAATGCAAATAAAAGGTTTTGTACACTTCTACAGAAAATCTTATTTTAAACCCGGGCAAAGCTGGGTACTTGCAGCTAGTTACAGATAAAGGGGGAAGCTCACTGTTTCCATGTTTTGGCGGGCTGTTGGGTTTCCCAGCTGGCCGGCTAACAGTTTGGACCTAGGGAATGGAATACAGGTCGCTAAGGAAACTCTAATCTGCTTGGAAACAGGAAACGGCGGTCTTGGATGAGCGAGAGCGACTATCCCAGATTGCAACTGAAACTGTATGAAACTGTATATACTGGTTTTTTTCAAAGTTTAATGAGAGTCCATTTGTAGAGAACCATTGAATGATTTTCTGAAAGATATCATTATCAAAATTCATCAGTTAATTCCTATTTGTCAGGTGTGATAGCTAGTTTTGTACCGTCAGCAAAAAGAACTAGCTTAGCATCTTCGTGAATATAAAATGGCAAGCCATTAATATATATTAAGAACAGCAAAGGACCAAAAACGGAACCTATTATTTTATAACTCCCCAGTTAGATAAACTGTTTCTTCTATATAATGTGAACTGCTTATTTCAAATTTCTGCACTCTTACAGTTAAAAATTATTTAAACCATTTGTGCACTGTCTCAATCATACCACAATACTTAGTGTTATCTAGAAAAATCCCATGATTTACACAGTGAAACGTCTTTGATAGATCACAAAAAATCCCAAGAGGTGATGTCCAGTTCTTCAGAGCATTTAATATTTCATCAGTGAAGGTATATATGGAATTTTCTGTTGAAAAGCTTTTTTAAAAGCAAACTGACATTCTTTTAGAACTTTATTTTTATTACTATGTGAACATTTTTTGGATAAAGCTGTCAGAAGTGAGATGGGGCGGTAGTTATTGACTGATCTGTCTTACATTTTCTGACAGATGGTCAGAACATCGGCACAACTCGCTAAGATCGTAGGATACACAACGTAATGTAAGGAACATCACAGTGACGTTTATTATATTAATTTACAGACGAAACAGTAGCATTTGGAAAGTTGAACAACTGACTCTTAGAACACGTAAAGTAGATTGGGTTTCGTGGGCCTATCCAGATGTAGCTTTTTCAGCGAAACTCCGTCAAGGTATGATAGAAGTATGCTTTGACAATGATATTATAATCAGGGTCATTTCCTTTTAAAGTAATTGACTTATTGTGTTTCTCAGATCGACTGAACCATGTAACAGACTTTTTGTCAAAAGGAAAAAAATATTTTTGCATATCATAAAATGACACATATATAAGTAGTATTGTTCATTCTGCATGCAATATCATTTGAAATTGGCGAAACAAATCGTCGAAACTAGTCACGTCATGTATGAAGTGAATAACAAATAGTATAATAAAGGTGTACAGCGAGTGTGGCTTTTGACATCAATTGGTATGAAGTCTAGAACATAAGAATCATAGTTGTCTCACATGCTCTTCACACTGATGACGAAATTGAAGCATGCAGAAAGAACCGTCCAATATTATTCCACTTCTGCGCTCATGCATACACGACTCCATAATGTGTACAACGCCCACCACACTGCATTCGTTGTGTCATCTTCCTATTGTTGCGAAATTGGTACCAGTCAGCTTCCGTGAGCCATGTAGTGAAGGCTTGACAACACTACAAGGCCCTGAGGATGAAACGCTAAAATTAGAGAGACCTTTCCGAACACTGTCAGTATTCTCCATTTTCTTTTTTTTTTTTTTTTTTCATATCAGGTTTTGCGAATCATTTAGTGTTCAAATGTTTGTTAAACTTATGGGGCCTAACTGCGGGGTCATCAGTCCCTAAACTTACAAACTACTTATGAAATACCTTATACTAAAGACAACACAAACATCCATGCCCGAGGGAGGTTTCGAACCCCCGACGGAAAACGGCCTCGCACATCACGAATCATATTCATGTAAACATGCGCATTGCGTTTATTCGAAAACTTTCAGATCCTTTTATATATTCGTAATGCAAAAGTAAATAAATTTTGCTCTTAATACGTTTCAGCATTACCTCTTTCGCTGGGAGTGAGTCATGCTTCTGCCGAAAAAAGAAAAAAAGAAAAAAAAGAAATTTAATTCAGGACTGCGTGCAGTTAACAGATGCTAAAACATTTCCATTAACAAAATACAGATGGTAGTGAATAAGATCGACTGGACGAGATAAGGCTTTTAGATAATTACGTCCAGACACTTCTGGTAACGCACCCACCGATTTTTTTCAGGCTCTTGCTTGCCTTGCGTTGCGGGAAAGCAATTCTCGTAATGGTGGGGAAGGTTGTACGAGATAGCAACGGGCGATGTTGTCGATGGCACGTCGTGATAAACTAATGTGGATTTTCTTCTAATTGTCCACGACCTGAAATATTCTTTGAAAAGAGTCGATTCGGTGTAGTGTCTGTTCTTTCGTCGAAAGCGCGGTCATTATAGACTTATTTTTATTTTCCGTTCGGGATTTACAAGACGAAATATTGAAAAGGATTAGAACATAAAATGAGACACAAATAGCATTACATAATACAAAATTTTTAAACAATAAGACTTATTGTTTCAAACCATTTTGTGAGTTTATGCATATCCTTGAGTTCACCATTAAAACCATGCCTTGTGCACTCCATCAGGTGGTCTATTGATTGGCTGAGTCCACACTCACACTGAGGGTCGTTTGAAAAGCCCAATGTTGTCATCATCTCCCTCACCTACCGACGCCCGTCCTCATACGCTTTATGGTAGTCCATTGTCTGCTTGAAAGATGAAAGCCCTCAACTGGTATGTTTGGATCGGCAACCAGGCTTCTGTTCTTTGGTGTGCTTGATAATGTTCTCCATTCCTTTGCTGCATCATAGGGAAAAACCTCTTCACCTGTTTTCCAATGAGATGACCTTGACTTCAAGCGATTTCTTGGTGTCAAGTCCTGGTTCATGGGAAGTTTTGGGTTTGACAGTATTTTACTGTATTCTATGGATAGTTACTGACTTCTACAAATTCCTCCCCGATGGTGCATCCTGGGCAACGCTGCCATGTCTCAATGGCGAAGAATCTAAACAAAGACGACGACTGCACGCAATAATGCCTCCCGGTACAATCAAAAGCGAATTAAAAGTCATTAGAGACGAATCAATTGATCGGAATGGACGCGAATGGAGTAGTACCTTTTCGAAGCAATGATCGATACATTCACCGTGATTTTGGAAAACCCCAACTGACGGAATGCGGATCTGGAGCCGTAACCACTCCATCAAGTGGTTTCGTTTGCACTACACTTTCTCCACAATAACGGTCGACTCTTGTAAAATTTGTGCCTCTATATCCTGCTTCGTAAGTTAGAAAACCTTCCAGATCATCCGACAGTGGGTTTTGGTTTTCGCCGGCCGCCGTGGCCGAGGGGACTGTGCGCTCCAGTCACAGTCTGCACGGCCACTACGGTCGGGGGTTCGAATCTCCCCTTGGGCATGGATATTTGTGCTGTCCTTAGTGTTAGCTAGTTCATAGGTAGTTTGTAAGTTTAGGGATTGATGACCCCGTAGTTAAATCCCATAAGCTATACAAACATTTTAATTTGAATTTTTTGGTTTTCCTTCCAATTTTTTTCCTTCATTGCCATTATTCTGCCAGTCCCGGATTAGGATTTACAGCCTGTTACAGCCGTACCACCTTTACTCGCGCTTACCACTCTCTTTTTTAGCACAATCTACAGCTTGTCGGGAGACTGACACAGTTGAGATACACAGTTAATGCTTGCTCCGATGCTGCTTTATTTCAGGTTTATTTCAATTTAACGGTTGAACCCCAGTTATTTTCTCATTTCATCACTAACATCAGTTCCTAGCGTTTTCCGGATGTGTATTGGTTCCATTCTTATATCTGTTCATCTTCCCCGTCCATCGCCTTGTGCTCCGAGCACTATGCATTTGTTTTCATGCAGCTCAGTACTTATGGCGTCATGTCTGCTGAAAAATACAAAGACTGAAACCAACACCTAAATGATGAGACTCTGGGCAGAAAGGCGTTGTCCACATTTAGAGTATTGTGACACGGATCTGACACTTGTATTTTTCAGCATTTTCAGCTGAAAACAAATGTATATTTTAGCAATAACGCATCCCATCGTAAACATATTGCATATTTAGTAATAACGGTATTTTCCCGCAATACCTAATATTAATGTCACACTTTTTTTCCCTATTGCACTCTGAGTAATTGAGTTTATGGTTACCGCAGGAGTAGAAAACGAAATATCATTTTCACAAGCAGAATCAGTTTTTTTGCGATTCCTCAACAATGTGTGCTAATTGTGAAAGAGTACCGCCTCGTACTTCTTGGGGGTTGCTATGGTGGGCGACACACTTTCAACAACAACAACAAACTGTTACACATTCAATAAAGAAGATCGCCCCCCAGGTTCTTCGTGACACAACAGGAATTTTTGCATCTTAATATGTGCTAAGCTTCAAAAACGAACACATGGTTTATTGGCCATTTGAACTCACAACTTAAATACATAGATACTACCAGAAAATATACATATATATCACAATGCCAACTGAAAAACATAACAATTCCAAACCATAAGGCAACGTTAACTTACTACTGGCTGTGCTAGAGCAGATCTCTTGCCTATACAACAATAAAATTACAACTCTTTGCTCAAAGATATGAAACCACTACCTCAGCAAATAGGTTAATGCGTATTCTGCGCATATAATTTATCTTTGCCATGTTTCATAATTTGTATTTGTCATGTCAATAGCAAAACATTGTAAACAAAACGAAAAACATGAATATACGAAAGTTTAGAATACTACAGATTTACAGAACAAAAACATATTGTACAGTGCAATTAAACATACGTGAAGTGACACTAATACAAGATATTAGAATGAAGTTACGAATAACCTGCAAATATGTATACATAATTACGAAATGTTTTACATCTTATTACAAGGAAAAACAATAGCATAGACCAAAAGAAATGTAATAATCTCGTAAGTAAATATTACAGAATAATTGTTACAGTGTTCCACTATAAGGAAATGCATATTATATAAGTATATTGCAAATGAACAAAGTCGAAATTTTTTTATACAATGATAGGTATAGTCACAAAAAAAATGGGGTGTGCCATGTACCAAAGTGTTTCGCGTGTTTATGGGAATTGAAATCGGTTTGTAGCCATAATGTCTGATTGTAACACAACAGTAGCGTTTATATTTTACTTTTGCCAAAACGTAAAACAAGAACACTATTGAATATTTACATTAAACTAATGTGATGGGAAACATCGCTGTTGCATTCGCTAAGTATTAATGGCTTTATAGGTATAGTAAAAAGTGTTTATTCATCCATAGTTCGTCTATAGCGCCATTAAAAGCAGGCGTGCAGCAGAAAGTACTTTCTGACATAAAAAATCAGTCAAGACCAGTTGAAATAGTCTTCTTATCGCTTACCACATTCATCGCTTGAAAAACAGTAAAAGATTCGCAGTGCGGCACAAACAATGAGGATCGGTAATTCCGTTACTTCTGTTGATTCACCAGGTCACATATTAAAAACTATAGACATTAAATTAGTATTAGTAACGTTGAAAAACTTAAGTAGAGCTCTCCCTCTCAAATAATGAGTTAAATGTTACTCTTCATGCGTCACATATCGGGAATTTTATTTTTCTCTCAATGTTTACTACTTCATAACTTTTTAACACTGTCGTAGATGGTTCGTAACGCCACAGCGACTCTTGTCTGATCGTAGGGATTATATGTGACAAGTATGGTTGAAATCCGTCGAGTAGTTTAGGAGAAGTTGAATACTATCTCTCTCTCTCTCTCTCTCTCTCTCTCTCTCTCTCTCACACACACACACACACACACACACACACACACACACACACACACACAATTGCTAAATATGCAGGGTAATTGAATATAACTCGCACACTTCTTTTCGTAATCTCTCTGCCCGTCTCCTCACCTGTCTCTATGCCTGATTCTTACCTGCTTGTCCTCTTGGGCTTCTTACTTTACTAGCTACCTGAAAATCCGGATTGCTCGGTTACTGATTTGTATATTACAACATCCAGTTAGTTCATGTTCTGCCCACCTCTGCCTCCTCCTCCTCCTCCTCCTCCTCCTCCTCCTCCTCCTCCCCCTAACTGCGGCCTTAACTTACCCTACTCTGTCAATCTCCTTCCACCAACTCTTTCTGTTCAGCCCCTCCCTCCACTATATATGAAACAATACCTGTTGAATTCATGATGATCGCTCTAACGGCCTCAAATTCTGCATTAAGGTTTCTTCCGCTATGCGCCGAACTAAATATTACGTCCTCGTTTGGAAGTGTGGAAAAATTCATCAAAGTAGAAAATAAGAATAAAACTATCGACTGGCTGTAGTAAAGTACCCTCCACCATATACCTTGCGAATTGTTATGAAGACGAGAGTGCCATTCCTCTGGTTTTCCTAATTGTGAAAAATTTTATCGCAGTCGGATGAACGGTATGGCAGCGCATAAAATATGAATCTAATACAATGTGGCGGTACCCCCTTACAGAATTACCAATTTCGGTTTCTCAGGTGTTCGTCTGTGCTTTCGAGATTTTCTGCCTAAACCACGCATGAATTAACGCAGATAGCGCGGAATTATTTTTGGTTTTATTTTTATTTCAAAAGGTATATATTTCCTTCATATGGCTTTACAAAAACATTATAAGCGATTTTTTTCACAAACATACCATTAGTTTTGGAATATTGCCCGTCTTTCTGGAAGGACATCAAAATGAATATTTTAGAATTTTCATCTGATTTATCATAATCATTAAAACACTATTATAATGAAATAAATGCATACAAATATCGCAAAAATTAAAGAATCTTCAAGAAATATGAACCTTCAATCTTCAATATCATCTGTATTAACCTCAACTTTGCAGCCATATCCTACTACATTGAAATCAACAATACAAACTAAAATTTATCTAAAATGGAAGGAGGAGGTTCAAAGAAATGAAATACAACACTGTGCACCAAATTGTAAGAACAAGTATGAAAAACTAAGCCATCATTTCGTCCTTCTGGAAGGACGTCAGCGCTGTCTGGGTAACGGAACAGAAACAAGCAACAACCAAGAAAAAAAAAATTATTCAAACCGGCTGAAACTATTTTTCAGTTTTAGCGATACTAACATCGAATATAACAACAATTTAGCCGTGGCGGAATAGCCGTGCGCACTGAGGCGCCATGCTTCGGAGCGCGCAGCAATCCCTATGGTGCGGTGCACGACTTTGCTCATTGAAAGTTTGAGAATTTGCTACTCTCGCAAGTTAACGTTAGTAACATTCACGCTATATTTGCTTCTATAAGTACACATGCAGATGCAAATAAAAAACCCTCTGTACCACAAACTGCCTGAGATTTCCACATTATACACTACTAGCCACTAATATCGATACACAAAGAAGAAATGCAGATGAAGAACGGGAATTCATTGGACAAATATACTATGAATTGTGATTATATTTTCAAGGAATTTGGGCGCAAGGATCCTGAGAAATCAGCACCCAGAACAACCACATCTGCTCGAAATAACGGCCTTGATACGCCTGGGCATTGAGTCTAACAGAGCTTGTATGGCGTGTACAGGTACAGATGCCCATGCAGATTCAACACGATACCACAGTTCATCATGAGTAGTGACTGTCGCATTGTGACGAGCCAGTTGCTCGACCACTATTGACCAGACGTTTTCAGTTGGTGAGAGATCTGGAGAATGTGCTGCCCAGAGCAGCAGTCGAATATTTTCCGTATCCAGAAGGGCCCATACGGGATCTGCAACATGCGGTCGTGCATTGTCCTTCTGAAATGTAGGGTTTCGCAGGGATCGAATGAAGGGTAGAGACACGGGTCGTAACAAATCCGAAATAATAACGGGCACTGTTCAAAGTGCCGTCGATGCGATCAAGAGGTGACCGAGACGTGTAACCAATGACACCCCATACCATCACGCTGGGTGATACGCCAGTATGGCGATGACGAATACACGCTTCCAATGTGCGTTCATCGCGATGTTGCCAAACACGGATGCAACCATCATGATGCTGCAAACAGAACCTGGTTTCATTGGAAAAAATGATGTTTTGCCATTCCTGCACCCAGGTTCGTCGTTGCGTACACCACCGCAGGCGCTCCTGTCTGTGATGCAGCGTCAAGTGTAACCGCAGCCATGGTCTCCGAGCTGATAGTCCATGCTGCTGCAAACGACGTGAAACTGTTCGTGCAGATGGTTTTCCTTTTGCAAACGTCCCCATCTGTTGATCCACGATCCGTTACAGCCATGCGGATAACATGCCGGTCATCTGGACTGCTAGTGATACGAGGCCGTTGGGATCCAGTACGGCGTTCCGTATTGCCCTCCTGAACCCACCGATTCCATATTCTGCTAACAGTCATTGGATCGCGACCAACGTGAGCAGCAATGTCGCGATACGGTAAACCGCAATCGCGATAGGCTACAATCCGACATTGATCAAAGTCGGAAACGTGATGGTACGCATTTCTCCTCCTTACACGAGGCATCACAACAACGTTTCACCAGGCAACGCCGGTCAACTGCTGTCTGTGTATGAGAAATCAGTTGGAAACTTTCCTCATGTCAGCAAGTTGTAGGTGTCGCCACCGGCGCCAACCTTGTGCGAATGCTCTGAAAAGCTAATCATTTGCATATGACAGTATCTTCTTCCTGTCGGTTAAATTTCGCGTCTGTTGCACGTCATCTTCGCGGGGTAGCAATTTTAATGACCAGGAAATTATTGTGCGCTACTTTCCGATTCTTCCTCATATGGCACATTTCAGCTTGCTTATCTATATCTCTCCCCCTTTCAGAAGATAATGAAAATAAGACACTTGTATTATCAATGCGCGAGTGTTAAGTAAATGTTTCGGGAACTCAAATGCGAGGGGCTGAAGGGAAGGCGATGTTCTTTCCGGGAAGTACTGCTGAAGAAATTTAGAGGGCCGGAATTCTAATGCCATCTACCTACATTTCGCGTAAAAACCACAATGATAAGTAAAATTAGGGCTTGTACGGATGCATACAAGTATTCGTTTTTCCCTCGCTCTATATGGGACTTGAACAGGATAGCAAGTAACTAGTAGTGTTACTGAGTACCCTCCGCCACGCACCTTTGAGTGGATTACTTAGAATGTATGTAGATTTTACTAATGTTGATATTAGTCAATAAATTTGGCTAAAAGCGACATTTCACCATTTTTTCGTTTTTTTTTTTTCCTCTCTTTTGTGTGTGGTTCTTCTTTCACTCAAATGGATTCACACCCCACTGCTGGCACAGAATTAATAGTCTGCAGTATGTTGTCCGTTGTAGGAGAACGCAGTTGTCGGTTGGCAATTGCTCGTGCCGGTGCATGATGCATGTACGATTAGTTCTGAATATTCATGCTTCGAAACGGCGTACCGGACACTCACATTAATCTCTGGCCGCTATCGGCTTCCCAAATGAAGAACCACTTCGCGCTGCTCCGACAAGATCACCCGTGCATATACGATTAAAATTTATCGCAATGTAGCCGTTTTTTATAATGACAGAGCCGACAGTGAAACAACTTGCTAACACCAGCAATTAGCCCGTAAGAGGAAAAATGGTTTCTGATCAGCAGAAGCAGACTTAACGTTAACCCGGATTAAATGCCAAATCCGCTCTTACTGTATCTTCAGGCTATGTTGATGATGGTCTGTGCTTCAGATATGGACTTTAAGTCTTCTGATTCTATTCCAGAGGAGCAATACATCTGATCGCAAAGTGCTTCCCTCTCTGATATTTTATTTCCATCAGCAACACACAACAAAACACTTAAGCTCCACCTATTCCCATCACACTCACCTACCCTCGAAACACACAGTTCTGACTCCTTGTGAAATCAAGGCACAGACAAAAATATACAGACGGGAAACTTCCGTAAGGGTCCGGTCACACGTGCAGGGCAGGGGGTTTCAGCAGTTCCGTATGATGTCCCATGATGGCGCTGAGGTCAGAAGCAGCCCTTTAAACTGGCCAGAGCAGGCGGCAGGTAGCGGCTGCCCCCACCACCACCTCCCCTCAAACGCTGTCACACTCCTGGCAGGCGACAAGAGCTCTCCCCTCAGCCTCCCCTCCACGCTACCCTCCGATGTGCGAGAGGCACCCTCAGAAGCGCCTCTAGCGTGGTCTACCGGTACTAAACCGGGGAACTGCCTGACACCTGCTAGCAACTTAGGGACTATGAGGAGGGCGTAAGTCATTAGGGGTGGCTTCCTCTCTGTATAGTTACTATGTGCTGTAGGATACAGCCAAGAGACTATAAAAAAATCTCCGTCCACTCTGGCAAGGCGGCTCAAGGTCATTCGGCCCTCACTCCGCAAGTCACGTGATCACCCCCTCCAGAACGACTTTACCCTCTCCCCAGAGCGCCGTCCATCCCTTCTGCAGTTGTACAAAAATAGTACGGTAGCGTTTCTCTGCGTCTACATTTAAATTTGCTACAGTGGCGAGTATGAGTGGTATTAGATGTCAGCAGAAGGATATTGTTTATAAAGTGTATAATTTTTTCAAAGCGGAAAATTACCAAGAAAAGGTTTTTTATTTTTTCAGAGATAGGGCCTACTCAAAAAACAACCGCAGAAGTCAGATGTCGGTAAGAACAGTGCAACGCGTCTGTGAGAAAGCCCATAAAAGTGTAATTGAAAATGAAGATATCATAGGGCCAAGCTTTTTCCTCTCCAACGAAAAACATTACAAGCCGAAAGTTAGACGATTTTTTTTTTTTTTTTTTTTTTTAAGCTTATGGGACTTAACTACGGGGTCATCAGTCCCTAAACTTACAAACTACTTATGAACTACTTACGAACTAGGACGGCACAAATATCCATGCCCGAGGGGGGATTCGAACCCCCGACCGTAGTGACCGTGCAGACCGTGACTGGAGCGCCTTAGTCCCCTCGGCCACCGCGGCCGGCTAGACGATTTCCAGAAAGACGTAATCCGTCACTCAGTTCAAGAATTTTCGATAGTGTTGAATACCCAACACTTCAAAAAACTTAAAGATGTTTTAAATGCTAAAATAGACTATGCATGAGGTATTACATTTTTTGCATTAATGTGTAAGAAAACTTGGCTACAGATACAGAAAAGCTAATGACTGTCAGAGGTTTTTGATGGAAAGGAAAGATGTTGTACCTGCAGGAGCCTCATTTTTAAGAAGAATGCTTGAAATACGGAATGAATATTATCCTTGACCTAGCATTTACATCGACGAAACATGGGTAAATCAAAAACATTCTAAAAGTTTTTCTATCTGTCAAGATTCTAAGAGAAACGATGGTCTAAAAGTCTCTTTAGGTAAAGGATCACGTCAGATAATCTATCATGCCGGATCAGCCAAATATGGTTTCACAGAGGGGGCAGAATTAGTGTTCCAATCTAAAAGCGGTGTTGATTGTCATCAAGAGATGAATAATGTAGTGTTTAGGGAATGGTTTGCTGGTGTTCTTCAAAGCCTATAAGACGGATCTGTGATAGTCATAGACAATGCAAGTAATCATTCCATGCTTAAAGGAAAAATTTTCAAGTTTCAAAAGCGTACCTTATGATTCCACACACACGATAGATGACAACATAGCAGCAGTTTTACGCGATATGAGCTCGATGATCTAGCTGCAGCAATTTGGCATGAAGTCCTACCGCTACCTCCTTATCACTGTTAGTACAATCCTACTGAACTGATAGGGGCCCAAATAAAGCGAGAGGTAGCAGACAAGAATTCTATGTTTAAAATTAGAGATGTGTGAAATTACTGGAGGACGCCATTAAAAATGTGGCAATAGAAGATTGGCAGAAATGCGTTGCCCATTCGGAGCTACTGCTGGAAGAAGACTTTGCGAAGGAAGGACTTAGAGGTGAATGAATTCGTGGCATTTTAATAAATCTACATGAAGATAGAGACAAGACTTGCAGAGGCGGCGATGATGACGAAGCTAGTGAAGCTGATGTCCGCCCACTGTAGTTGCTGTTTATTAATTATTAATGTAATTATTTCAGGGTAGTAATCTCTGAAGTGATGTATATTATATACTTATCGCAACAAACAAAATTACTGGTAAGATGTTAGCCCAAAACACTGTAATGAATTATTTATTTATCACAAGATATCTTTCGGCGTTATGTGCCATCGTCAGATGTTTCTGCAAAAATATTTTCTTTTATCAGTATGTATCCTAGTAATAGATAAATAAATCTACATAAAATAAATTTACAAATTTCAGTTATAAAGTGCAGTATGTATGGTATCTAGAGACCTTAACTACTTCAACTGACTATTTATTAGGTGGTGTTTTGTATTTCATTTATGAATTTTAGCCAGTTACCATATCGGTCAATGCCTCAGAATACTATACGTTTACAATTTTTTTTTTTTTTTTTTCAGAGAGAAAATATGGAAGTTTACAGATTTGGCATAATTTTATTTATCGTTTCTCTGCATGATTGTGTTATTATGTAGCGAGTATGGTAAAATGTTTTATTTGAAATTTTAAGAGGACATTGAGGATGATACATTTATGTTTGACTGTGATACTACAGATACAGAGGGAAGCTGATTGTTTCCATGTGAAAGGCGGGTTTTGCCAGGCTGTTGGGTTCCCCAGCCGGCCGGCTACCAGTTTGTACCTAGTGAATGGGATACAGCAGGTAGTCAGGGTTTTCCTAATGTGCTCGGAAACAGGAAGCAACGCTCTTGAATGAGCGAGGTCGGCTAACCCAGAATGCAACTGAAATACAATATAGCCACACACATTATTCTAAAAATTCATGTACAATCAGGAAATGATCATACGGAAAATATAATTATATGTATGGATTCAGGAGACTTGAGAGAATCAAACGCCGTAATTACAATTTCAATATCCCTTACAGATAAGAAGCCTACAAATTTCAGTACTATAATAATAATATTATAAGACTTATATTTACAATTATTGATACGTAGTGTTTATCAGTAACAATTTAAGAAGCAAATGGGCAGCATTGTACCACGCTACCTATCTTAAAAGACATACCACGTTATTTCAGTATGCTTTCAATAAACTTTGTTTTACTCTCTTGTTCTGCTTTTCGTTGAGATAGTAATATTCTTGTGTCAGAACATAGATTCTACCACAGAAACACAAAACATGAACCCAGCAAAGCAGATTACATTTATATTTGTATTCTATTATATTTAATTTTATTCTTAGTAACATTCATTTTATAATGTAGACTTAAATACTTCATGGCCGATTTAAAATAGTAGATAATTTATATATAAACAATTATATGTATTTGTGAACAAGAACTGAATATTTACATAAAAAGCCGTGATAAATTAAATATTAATTGTAAACTATACTTCGACGACGGCAGTATATTTGAACAGTGAGACGCCACGCTTAATGGCTATCTGAGCATAGAGCTTCAGTCTCAACCGTATTCTGTATTGTTAAATATAGATTTGTTTGTTAAATGTAAACAACATTTGTAGGGAGGTGGTCAAAGAATTTAATTCTGTGATATTCCAATGTTTAATATTTTGGAAGGGAAATTGTATTTTAAAGATGAGGCGTTAGGATGCGTGCAAGGATACAATTTTGGAAGCAGGTAGAGCACGCTTTCGAACGCTTGGGAAGGGACTCGTAAGTTGGACGTGGTGGTGAAAGGTCGTGACGCTGGGCGGTCTGAAGCCGCGTTACGAACTTGTGACTTTAAGAGATAGGCATGTGTGGACTTGGAAAATTTACGGGACTGTGACTGCAGAACTTGGTCTCTGCTTGAAAAGTGATAAATTATGCACGGTAGTAGGGATGTGGAACTGTGATAATTCAGAAATCGTGTACTCAAGTGATTACAAACTGTGGTTTATAACAAATACTTTAATCGCGGATTAATTAGGAACCGAAATGTTCGATATACTACAATAATTTACGAGTGTTCATTTGGAACTTTTACCATAGAGTGCGTGTGATACTTATTGTGCCTCTCATGAATAATAATTGGGGAAGTACTCAGTTATTTACCGATATATAAAGTAGGACCATCTCCGCAGTTTTCTGTCCAGAAAGAGAAATAAACTCATTTTATAAAGAGTTACTTCGTGAGTGAATCTCTTCTTTATCTTAGAATCCATTTCGTTGGTTATTCAGAAGTTTAATTTATATTTGTTTAAATATAATTTCACGTCATCATATGCAGATTGATAGACTGGCTAAACTACAGATTAATTATTGATCTTGTTTAAACAGATTGGGTAGCTGTTTAGTGCATGGAATCATATATAACTCACCCCCTGCCGGCTGCTGTGGTGGAGGGGACTGCGGCGCGTCAGTCACGGTCTGCATGGCCACTACGGTCGGGGGTTCGAATCCCCACTCGGGCAGGGATATTTGTGCCGTCCTTAGTATAAGGTAGTTGATAAGTAGTTTGTAAGTTTAGGGACTGATGACCCCGTAGTTAAGTCCCATAAATTATACAATCATTTGAACATTTTTTTAACTGACCCCTTTGTACAGAGACAAGGAGCCATAAACTTTTCCTACCCGAGTTATGTATTTCCGAAGTCTTATTGGTGAGAACTGATAGGAAGATCGCATAATGGTTGTCTATATTTAGTCTTTGGTTGACATTAGCATTACTAAATACGGACGACCATGTCAAACACAAATGTAGAATCCACAATTTTGTCGTAAAATGTCTAATACAATCTTTTAGCATGCTCGCTACATAATAACACAAACATGCACAGAAACGATAAATAAGTTATGCAGTATCTGTTGTACATTTTCTCTCTGAAAGAAAATTTTGTAAACGTATAGTAATCTGAGGCATTGACCGTTACGGTAACTGCCTAAAAATTCGTAAATGAAATACAAAACACCACCTAATAAATAGTCAGTTGAAGTAGTTAAGGCCTCTAGATACCGTACATACTGCACTTTATAATTGAAATTTTTAAATTTATTTTTATGTAAATTTATTTATCTAGTACTAGGATACAAACTGATAAAAGAAAATGTTTTTGCAGAAACACCTGACGATTGCCGTTAACGCCGAAAGATATATTGTGATAAATAAATAATTCATTACAGTGTTTTGGACTATCATCTTACAATTATGTCAATATACAACATTTCTAACACTGTGGGACCAAGATATAAAAAACAAGATAAAGTCCTCTAAAATGTGATAAATTAATTTTAAAAACCGACAGTGCTTATTATTGTTGGCATGTTGTTTAAGTGGACTGTCTGTGCAGTGTACTTGCAAGGGAGTTGGGGAGGGAGGGTGTAGAGTGAGGATACAGGTACGTGACCTTGGGCCGCCTCGTCACAGTGAACGGAGTACAGTACTGTCCGTGAATGGGCGAAGAGGGAACAGCGGACTGGCAGGTTAGGAGGAGTTAGGAGTTGGTGGTGGATGAAAAGGCCGTGGCGCGGTGAGGCACAATGGGCCGTGTGTGACGCAGGGCCCGGCTAATGGCCTGGAGGCGCAACTTGGGCTCTCGCTCGCCTAGTTACCCACCCCCGCCGGCAGGGGGCAGGCCGGTCGCGACTGCTGACGCACGCAGTAATCACGCCCGTGATCTCGCGGCCGAGCCGCGTAACGACGCAACTTCCTGAGGCACGCGCGCACTCGCGGGGCACGCCCGCGCCGTATTTTAACGCAAACAAGTTTCTGAGGACTTCCAGCGTCAAAGAGCGTGCGAGCGTAATCGCCGGCGGAGTCAGCCCAGACCCCGGTTCACTCGAGAATTGTGACCTAATAAGGGAAGCGCGTGGCTCTGTATGCTTTGAATGGCAGGAAAATTTGTTTACTATATAAATCGCCCATCCCAAAAACGGTGGTATTTGCCACTGGTATGTAAAATGACCTCTTGTCCACATGCATCGTTTGACTTTGGTATCTTACATTAGCAAAAAAAAAAAAAAAAAAAAAAAAAAAAAAAAACTCTGAGACGGGGCCAAGTTGACGATAGATAAAAGAATTATAATATACAATTATTATCACATTTTTGTTCATTTTAGAAAGTAATGCAAAACTGTCATCTTGCACCATATGAAGGCATAGCCAGTATCGAGGTATATATATATATATTCTTTTCCAATTCATTTATTTATGACACATACATATCATTATTATTATAGGGTTTCTTTGTTTTACGGTGCGTATTAACATTTAGCGTCATTTGTGTTGACATCTTAACTTCCGAGTGTTACGGACACCAGTGTTACATTTATTCCCATGGAGGTAGGAATAAAGGGAGATGGCGCTACGTATTCCAGCCGTACTACGCTTTGAAGCCGTGGCCGCCATGACACTCCGACCAAAACACTGATGGTGCGTTATAGCTCTGTCTGTATTTACAGTCGATAGTGCGGCTCCGTAGCACAATGCTAGAGTGCCAGATTACAAATCCAAAGGTCCTAGGATATTTATCTGTAACTTTCCACTTCTTTCACCTCTGGCAGTATTGCTCAAGTGAAAAATACCGAGAAGCACCGTGGTTCGGAACCCACGTTAAACTGTAGGTCCCCCTATAACTGGCTGGGTATGTCAGTTCGAAGGTCGGAGGAAGGCAACGGCATACCACCTCCAAACAGGACCATGTCTAGTAAAGCACTGTGGTGTTCAAACCAATCTTCGGATTGTTGACTGCTTTACCTTTAATTGTATCATATACGCAAGCCCTCAAAACTGGTTCTTACAGGTTTTTTATGAAAATAAAAATCTCGAAAAACGAAAAAAATTTCGCGTTTATTCTGTTTAAAATAGTTGTTACTAAAATGTTACGAATCACAAACATGGGTTCTTTCTTTAGCTAATCTGACGTTCGTCAGATAAAACAAGTCGATTGAGTGAACCAAGGCCAGATTTACGAGCACAGTGACGATATCTTTTCTTTCATTCATATTGAAACTATGTTTTGCTTTCGAAATCTTTGACTTAATAAAAATCAAATTTAAATTTTATTCCTTAAACATTCGTAAATAGTATGTTAAGCGGGGGAAATAACTTTCATCGTTAGGAAATCAAAAAGAGGAAAATACTCTACGTTACAAGTAAAGATGTTGTATAGGTTAGTTCACAATGAAAGCAGTACAATCACACGTTATCGAGGCAAACTACACATGAAATGGTATTTCCTTCGATTTCGCGTCACAATCGGAACGATTTGTACACATAAACATCACACAAGTCACCATAGCAGTGCAAAATCCTTCCAAAAACGAGCGACAAGCGTACGCAAACAAGGTAAATACTGCAGTCTTTTCTTCGGATCAAGATGGCTACCGTTGGCTTCACAGCTGTGGCGTCAGAGCACCTCCGTTTCTTCGTAGCTCCTAGTTTATTCCAATATTGTGTGTAAATCTTAACTAGTAACAGCGGTACCATGAACAGAGCGAATACAATGAATCTCATTAGAATGTTAGCAGCAAAACAGCGACGAGCTGCGTAGGTACCAAAAGTAAATTTAGCGATCATCACTTCGTCGCCCTTTCTGCACCGTGGTGCAACTCCATGTTACAGTATGCATGGTAAATTATATGTTAATCCAGAGATATACCAATCTCGGCATTTAAAAACATGTGTATCGTTTGTTATTAGGCTTCCTGAATGCAGAAGTCATGTTACATGTAAAAAAAATAACTTTAGTCAGAGGTGCCCATTATTCTGTGCTTTCTGTTTTTACTTTTTTTAACCACTTCATCACACACGTGCAATTCGAACGAATAATGACACAAGTCATAAGATAATTTTTGTTGTTTACATGACTTAATTGTTATGAGCAGGGAAAAGTATAGCCATAAATTACGGCATTGAAAATTGTTTTTTGGTCCTATTACATCAATACTTCGACAAGACCTTGAATGCGCGATTATTGAGGTATCTCTCGTGGTAAGACGTGCTGTTTTGCATGTGTATGGCTCATATCATTGTTTATGAGGTGACTCATTTATATTCTAATGGCAATTCGTGAGGCTTTAAAAGTTCGAGGTCACGAGCGTACCTTGAGACTGTTATTTCGATATTGCGGGAAAGACCCGGTATAGAAGAGATGATTCAACAGTTTCCAGTCATTTTCGAAGTTTTTCAATTTTGGG
Source organism: Locusta migratoria (assembly GCA_026315105.1). Classification (NCBI taxonomy): domain Eukaryota; kingdom Metazoa; phylum Arthropoda; class Insecta; order Orthoptera; family Acrididae; genus Locusta; species Locusta migratoria. Next base: position 14,856,366 of record CM048747.1, on the reverse strand, counting down.
TAGTATTTTTCTTCGGTTGTGTAATACAGCTTAGTCCAACAGAAGATCTCAAATCCGTAGAGGCAAACTAACTCAATGAGAGAATTGTAAAAAGCATCCAACCTGCAGTAAATGAGACTCAAATCCAGAAATCTAACAAGTACAGAAGATTTTCATTTAGTACCATACAACTTATCCAAGAAAGGAAGAAAATGGACAGGGACACAGTCGAATATACAACTCATAATAAGATTATCCGAAAAGAAATAATACAAGATTTATGGAAATTTAACAAGGCAACTCTTTCGGAAAGTGGCACAAAATCCATAACGCTCTTGGAATAGCGTTCTGAGACAATAACGCCCACTCCTCTTCTATGATTTCGGTCCTGATTTCTGGAATGAAACAATTTTATCGTCGTCACACGAGAGTCCAATTCACTTAAAGATGCAAATCTACAATTTCAAAGATGCGTAATACAAAGAGTCAGCAATTTTAAATACCTCGGAACCTGGCTTTGTGAAGACTGGCGAACAGACTTGGAAATAAGATGTCGCATAGAGAATCTCCGAAAAGCCTTCATAGCCGCGGTGGAGTAGCCGAGCGGTCTAAAGCACCTCGCTGCGGAGCGCGCGGTTGCTCGCCGTGGAGGTTCGAGTCCTCCCTGGGGCATGGGTGTGTGTGTTTGTCCTTAGGTTAGCTTTCCTAGGTTTAAGTAGTTTGTAAGCTACGGACTGATGACCACGCAGTTTGGTCCGTTAGATTTACAAACATTTGAACAAAAGCCTTCATAAAATTTAAGAACATTCTTACAAGCACAGACCTAGACCTAAACCTTACAGTCAGATTTGTAGAATGCTACATTTTGTCCGTGCATCTATATGGCTCTGAAGAATGGACAGTAAATATGTCAACAACGAAGAAGTTAGAAGCCTCTGAAATGTGGATTTACCGCAGAATGCTCAAAATACCGTGGACTGCAAGACCAACCAACACCAAAGTTCTGGAACGAATGAACAAGCAGCGAGAATTGTTGATAGTGCTGAAAAGAAGAAAAAGTGCATACCTATGACATATAGTACGACACACCAAATATATGCTTCTACAGTTGATAATAGAAGGCAAGATCGAAGGAAAAAGAAGACAAGGAAGAAGAAGAACATCCTGGTTGTACAATATAAAGCAGTGGACAGGATTAGGAAGTGTAGACCAACTACTTCACACTGTGGTCCACAGAATAAAGATGCGTCATGTGGTCGCCAACATCAATTAATGGGAAAGCAGCAGCAAAAGAAGAAGAACAACAACAACAAAGTGATAATACAGACGATTGAGAACAGTCGAAAAAGAATATTTTAAAAATAAACTTATCTACACAAGAGCAAAAATTGTAAAACTTAAACAAGAAAGGAGAGATAGTCACAGATAGAAATGATATTATTAAAATTATTAGAGATTTTTTTTACCAAAAGCTGTATACTACGACTTTTGATAGACCACCTGAAGATGAACAAGTAACGGTGGAAGATACACAGGAAGAAACATTGGAAGTAATCACTACTGAAGCGCAAAATACGCTCAAACAACTAAAAGCAGGGAAGCCCCTGGTGAGGATACGATAACAAATTAAATACTGAAACTACATGGAAGCAACCTGATGGAAACTTTGATGATGCTAATCAACAAATGCATCAACTTTGGAATCATTCCAGAAACATTGAAAATGCTGAAGATGAGGAAAATACAGAGAACTGTCGTCCAGTTGGTTTGTTATCACAGCTATACGATCTCCTAACCAAAACCATATCAAACCGCGTAACAAGAGAACGCGACTACTGCCAACCTGTGGAACAAGCAGGATTCCTGATACGTTTTACGAATATAGTTCACATCCAGGCTTCTTGAGAAAACTGATTGTAACATCAGGATTCATCTTGCCTTTATATAGAAATGCCTTCGACAGCCCTAGAAAAAGACGCGATAAATTTAAGTCACAAGAAGCTCCTGAAATACAGCCAGGAAAAGGCAACTATGACCGTTAGAGTGGATGAAGAGCTTATCACCAGTAAGATCCCAATCGGAGTTCGTCAAGAGGACGCCATATCCCCGGAACAGTTCACCGTTCCTTTGGAGAATGTCTTCTGTCATGCAGTGAAACATCTTGTAGTAAAATTGGTAGAACATTACGTAAAAAATCAGCATACATTACATTTAGAATGTCATCGATAAGACAGGGGCCAATTATCCTTCCCCCCCATAATGCCGCACCATACATTAACCAGCCAACGTCGCTGATGTTCCATTCGTCGCAGCCATCGTGACTTTCCGTTGCCCAATAGTGCATATTATGCCGGTTTATGTTACCTCTGTTTGTGAATGATGCTTCGTCATTAAACAGAACGCGTGAAAAAAATTTGTTATCCTCCCGTAATTTATTTTGTGGCCAGTGAAAAACTGTACTCGACGTTCAATGTCTTTTATTCGCCATGTAAATTTATATTGATGTAGAATTCTCAACTCCATTGTTTTTCAGGTACCCGATTTTCGCTCAGTTTGTCTTCTACCGATGTGCGAATTTGTTGCAACTGCAGCTAAAACACTTACTTGGGCATCATCATTTGTTGCAGGTCGAGGTTGACGTTTCACTTGTGACTGAACGCTTACTGTATCTTTAAATAACGTAACTATTCGACAAAAGGTCCGGACTCTTGGAGCATGTCTTCCAGGATAACAATCAACATACATAGTACAGGCCCGTTGGGCATTTTGATCACAATAGCCATACATAGATACCATATCGACCTTTTCTGCAATTGGTAAACGGTACATTTTAACACGAGTAATGTATCACGAAGCAAATACCGCCCGCACTGGCGAAATGTTACGCGATACCACGTATTTGTACGTTTGTGACTATTACAGCGAAATTTATTACTAAGCGAAAAAAGTGTTCCAAATAAAAAATTCATATTTATTTTCTTACTAGACGAATATGTAATAAAAATGGGGGTACCTATTTTTTTATGTAGTTGATATCGGTTCTATGGCAGCGCCATCTATAATTCGTGAGATATTTGGCCCGGTCACTATCAATGGACCACCCTGTATAGACTAAGCGCCCCGTTCTCCCGACAAAGTAAATAAGGGATGAATTTTGTCCAATATTTACTAGCCGTCCCATTTAGTTTGAAATATAATCTACAGCGTAAGTAAATGGAGAATCAATGTGTTCATCATCGAGCAAAGAACAAAATAGGCTTTAACTCGAATGAGGCCTGATTTTTGAATATCTTTGGTTGGTACTTTCGCATGACAAGTGCGGCTTTTCCAACTATAAAAGTTCAGTCAGTACTGAGTTCACTGCTAGAAGATAGCGTGCTAAAGGAGTTTGTTTTCTGGATCGCGTCAGCTTCATTTCATGAGAAGTTTATTGATTATATCGCGAAGTGGCTTACCCATTTCATGTGCTGAAACCATTTAACTGGTTTCAGCTCAAATATTCTCGTCTTCGGAGACTGTTCAGTAAAGTCTTAAAACTCGACCGGGTTTTCATGTGAATAATTTCAAATACAACAACAACAAAAATTGAAGATCAGATATTTGAGGAAGTGAACCATGTTAAAAATATATGTGTGCAGAGAAAATTTATTAATTGAGAACTGTGAAGCGAGTTGTTGAAGACTGATCTCTCATTTTGTTTTTTTGTTCTGTAAAGGAGACATCTTCCGGGTAAAATACGTTTTCCAATGTAATTTCTCTGCCATCGCTGCGTCTAAGAAAAGCTATTTGTTTCTTCAGAGCAGTCCATATTTCCCGATAACCCTGACAGAGCAAACGATGCCTTAATGTATCATTTTCCTTGCATTTTTGACAGGTGTTTATATCACATATTTCATTAGAGTGTAATTTCTCATTGGTACTATGTTATTTATAACGCGGTACCATGAAACTTTAATGTGTGTTGAAAGTGAATATTACGCCATATCATGACCTACATATACTGCTTTGCACAAAATTACGCTGTTGATTTTTTTAACCTTCTGTATAATGTTCAGGTCTCTGATTTGATTAAATATTAATGTACCTCTAATTTGGCTTGACATTTTCCTCCAATTGAATGTGATGGTGTTGAGCGGGTTCCTGTGAAAGGTCACGCCTAAAGCCGAATGTTGATCAACCGTTTTCCCCAAATCTAACAGCATATTTTTGAAACCATTGAGAAGTAAGAAGGAACTTTTCATCTCGTTTATATTCGCACCAGTTGCTCTGAAACAGAGTTGTACGGTTGCAGCTAGCTCTTGAATATCTGACTCTCTTCTGATGACAACTCCGACATCATCTGCACACGAATTGCGAACTCTTCCCTGATATCTGGATTCCTTCCAATTCGTTATTTAGAATTCTCAAATGCGGTTCCAATGCTATTATAAATAGCAGCATCGATAAAGGGCTGCCTCGTGGGATACCGTTATCAATATTAATGGATCGAGTACGATGCCCACTTATTTCAATTTTCGTTTGAATTCCCTTCACAACATTTGTAAAAACTTTCACGTTATTTTCATTAAAACCCATACCTCTCATCGGTGTAAATAAATTCTTGTGATTTACCCTGTCAAAGGCCTTAGAAAAGTCTATAAAAAGGAGAACCGCCTTTGGTGTGATCGTGGAAAATATTGCAATAATATCTCGATATTCGCTTAGTGTATGGAAGATATTTCTACCAGGGAGACATGTCGACTTCCAATTATCTTTTGAAGTATTGGCCGGAATGTTTCTTTCAACGCCCTTGCAACGATTTTATAATCAGAATACATGAGGCATGTAGGTCTCATTTTAGGGAGGTTTTTAATTTCGGTATTTTTACCTTTAGGAAGAAGAATTACACTTTCCTTAAATTCCGCAGGTACATCCTCACCCTTTAAAACATCGTTTATTGCCTTAGTTAACTTATCTCCATAGGCAGTCCATCCGACCTGGTGACTTCCTGGTAGGGGAATTTTTTATGATATCGAATGAGTCATCAGACGTTATATCTTCACTGAGGAGCTTGTTTTGCTCTTCCGTTATTATGTTTTGCAGACCACTGTTTTGCAACAGGTCCCTAAGTAAGTGCCTTTCAATCGGACTTTCACTGTACAACTGATCGTAGAAACTATATGCCTCCCTCATAACGTTTGTCTGTTCCGTCAAAATTCCGTTGTGGTCTGAACTCAAACGGTTGACAGAGGTTTTCTTCCTATTCATTTCATATTGTATTAAATGCAAGAGTGACGCATTTTCTTCCTACCCCATTGTCGCGACGTGCGACTTAATTTTTCATCCGTCCAACTGCTGTCTTTTCAGGCTTAACATTCGAGCTTTTACCTATTTAATGTTTGCTATGACATCCTGTGTCATTTGATGTTCATAAATTCCATGGTCTCATTCTTCCACATCGCTCTTTCTTTGCCATAAGCGATCAATGTGGATCGAAGTTTCTTTTTTTGCGCACAACGTCCACCATTTTATACAGCTCCTAAATTTGGTGCGATATCTTAGGAAAATCTGCCAAGCGCAGGACAACCTCTCAGATAAATCATTTTCGTTCAAAATATTGATGTTTGGTTTCAAATTGGACGTCCCCAATATGTTTTCTGCTTAGGAAGTCGGACGCTACATTTGACTGCTTGGTGGTCTGAAAAAACTGCAGGTACCGTTTCTATGGCGTTAATTCTGTCACTTAGGTTTTCAGTCACATATAATCTATCAATACGGCTCTCCGAAATTGCGGTGACGTATGTAAATCTCACTGTAGCGGGATGTACTTGTTCCTAAGTATCCTTCCAACCCATATTTTTAACCAAACTATCCAGTTCTTTGCAAAAATTAAAATTTGGCGATTGATCCTTTTTGTTGAGAACGTAGTCCCAATCGCACCTATTAAAACTTGTTCGGGGTTGTCGTTAAGCAAATATATTATCTCAGTTTTAAAAAACTTGGCTCTTTCTTCCCTAAGATTATTACCAGATGGAGCATAAACATTTATTACGATGGTGTTAAAAATTGTACAACTAACACCTCTTCCAGATTCTAAGTATCTAACGTCTTTAACTTCAATTCCATCCTTCACAAGAATTACAGTACCACGTTCGTTTTCTCGAGCTACCTGAAATTTTTAAAGTTTGACTTCCTGGAGGAGAGCAATGTCCGATTCAGACTTAAACAAAAATTCTTTCAAAGCTGACACCTTGGTTGCATTTTCTATTCTGTTAATATTGACTGTAGTTACGGGATAGTAGCACACAGTGAAAAAAAAACACCCTTTTGATTGTTTCGCATAAAATACTAACCACAAAACAAATTTTCTTTGTTTACTTGAAAGAACAATACTTTGTCAATACTTTGGAACAAAAAATAATAATTTTGCTACTAATTAGGAAGTGAAATAACAATTTTAAACAACCTCTACAAATGTTTCACTGTGTACCGTGTATAGTACACAGTGAAACAACTGCCAATTTTTTATATTTATTACTTTCTGAGTGACTTATAAAACATAAATATCTTTGTTAAATACAAGTACAAGCATTAACATATAATAAATTTTGTTCCGTGAATATTAAGTCCACCGAAATTGATTGGAAAACGAATATATCGGTGGTTTGAGAGTCTCTTAGTAGCCATAGGCAACGCAGTTGGCAAAATCATTGCAATGTCCTTATGTGAAACACAGCATAATTATGTCTTCTGCAACTTTTTTTTCTTTTTTGCTTTTCCGAAGGTACGAGACTTCATAGTACCACAAACTACTGAATTCAAGACTTTAGCTTCAAAATATATATTGTCTTGGAATTTCATTAAAATGTAGTCACCAATCATAACGTCCCGCTTCAAGTTAAAGAGATGTAATGATACACTTATCTTTGTTTCACTGTATCTTTGTCACCATCTTCATCACTTTCACTTGAAACTGTTTTACTTACACACCACTTTTTTTAATTGTTGATTGTTTTCATACTTCTTTTCTCCTTTTCTTCCAGCTCTGTCCTTCTACTCAAAGTCTTTTCTTCAATACATGCATCTGAGACCAAAGGTGTTTCACTGTTTACAACATACAAGTATTTCACTGTGTACCAAAGTCACCATAAACTAAAAAGTTAGTCACAACTCTTAATGTAGGTATCTACCAAATTTAAAACTGGTCAATATATAGCTAAGGATGTGTATCTTAGCTGTATGTTGTGTGGTGTCGCACAAGTATGAAGTGCGCGCCACGTACTTACGCCGCGCGCCGCCATGCACGCACGGCGCGGCGTTCTTACGACATCAGCCACGAGCGCCCTCTGCTGCAACTCCGCTCGTGGCCACGACTGCTGCATCGGCCACTTGGGATTGAGATAGGAACCAGTTAACACTTCGGAATCAGATAGGCACCAGTGAAGACTTGGCTATCGGATAGGCACTAGGACTCAACAGTAGGCAGGCCTCCCTCTAGATAATCTATGTATCGGCATTCTGCAGTCAAGAACTATGTAAAAGTTAAGTATCACTAAGTCTCTATGAAATATATATCTCTTCTAATTTACTCTAGTGTTTCTAGTTTCTGCTGTCCCACTGGCTGGTCACCTCCGTACCTGCAGAAGCGTGCATGCTTTATTCCTGTGTCGGTCTCTTTCTACTCGGCCACCGACACCTACGACAACCGGTGGACGAGACACAAAAGCGGCGACGAAGCTGGGACACAAAATGTTGTATCGAAAATATTAAACTTACAAAGAGACGTTAACTGTAATTTCTGACCACAAAAAACCAATAGTAACGTATAGAAACAAGAATAACCAATCGAATTTTCCACCTTTACAGTCAAAGATGTATCTTATCATAATAAACATACAAGGAAACCAACAAGTAGTAAAAAATTACTAAAAGCAATTGAGATGGAATGTTTCACTGTGTACCGTGTTTCACCGTGTAATACTCTCCCCTACGTTATAAGAGTGTTCCACTCTTAGTCAGTATAGCAAGTGGAGCGAGTCGGCAGATGGTTGGCCGGCTCTCTTGTTTGCTTACTACGCCACTCAGTAGTTCGTATTGGCGCTGTCATGACGCCTGTTGCCCGTGTCCTGTAGCTCTTCCATTTCGTCGTCCGTCTGGTCCGCAATGTCGTTCGCCCAGTTCTGTCCGATAGGCCCACAACCACGATCTGTTCCGTCCCTTCCTTCCGGAAGCCTTTCATTTTGAGTCGTCTTAGTGGTTCCTCCCGCTTCGTCAGTGCCTGCCTGACTTACTTTTACCATTGTCATTGTGTTCCATTTCATGAACGTCCTTCTCTTTCCTTTGACAATTTCTCGTAACTTCTCTCTGACTGACGGAGCAAGGCTCTGTGCCGCTTCGTGCGCGAGTCTCCCTTTGTTGTTGCTACGCGACTTCTTTGGGGACCGTGATGGTGACGCTGCCGGCGATGACAAGGGAGAAGTCGTTGTCGACATCTTCCCTTCTTCCGTGACACTCGTCGCCGCACTGTTGGTCTCGGGAACAGTATTGTCAATGCTTTTTACTGTTGCCACTCCACTTTGCCCGGGCCCTTGTCCAAACATTTCTCGTCCCTGTTCCTTTATCTCCGGTTCTTCGGATGTCGTGAGAGTGTCACCGGAATCTAGCTCTACTGGGTTTTCAACGCGGCAGTCCAGAATTTCGGGTTTGACATGTTTTGTACAAGCTACGTCCACATGAGATTTGCTGCTTACAGCCTCGGAATTTACTTCGAGCCATGCCATCCTGGAGTTTTCTCATTTGGAAAAAATGTTCAAATGTTTGTATAGTCTATGGGACTTAACTACGGGGTCATCAGTCCCTAAACTTACAAACTACTTATGAACTACTTCCGAACTAGGACGGCACAAATATCCATGCGCGAGGAGGGGATTCGAACCCTCGACCGTAGTGGCCGTGCAGACCGTGACTGGGCGCCTTAGTGCCCTCGACCACCGTGGCTGGCTCTCATTTGGAGACTCCTATGATGGGCTATATCTGTAGGTTACATTTCGCATGTGTTTATATCGTCCTCTGTGTCGGGGCTGTCAACTGTGGTGTAATTTGTACTGTTTGCGCTTTCAGTGTCAGATTCATCATAAGTGTTTTGTCTTCTGTTGTGGGCGTTTCGTATTGCCTTACGTCTTACGTTCTGTGTGTACTCGTCTTTCTTTCTTCGTCCGTCAGCCTGTTAATTATGTATTAGTTCGTTTAGGTCTTTAGCCGTGTCAAACATAGTGTTAGTGTGTGTTTCGTACAGCTGACAGTTGTAATGTTTATATGCTATTTAAGTAATTACATTTCATTCTACCACTTTCAAACATAATATTAGCTTTTCAACATTACGATGTATGGGGGGTTCTGCTCGCTGCAACATTATTCTCCTGGGGCGTCGTGGTAGAAATAAATTCTCGTAGATACAATTTTTTACTTCTTCTTTAATTTGCACTCAAAGTGCTTCTCCACCTAACATTACAACTTTAAACTTGCGTACACAAATTACCACAACAACACAGACTGACATAGATTCGAAAGTACTTCAGAAGCGGGAAAACTCGAACTCTCCCAAGCAAGGCGGTGAGGCAAATATATAACATCGACAATAATGGCATTACATTATCCATTGTTCATAATAATTGAATATACTGATTTACAATTACCGAACATACAAATAAAACGTTTCATGTACACAAGAATAATCACAATATAAAATGAAAACTATACATATAATAATTTTAGATGGCGCATGTATTTTTAAGACGAAATTTCCGATCTTTCTGTGGACAACAAAGTGCTATGTTAAATGTCAATTGATTTGTTAATGAGTACATCATACATGTTCCTAACATATATTGAACTATCAAATATATTGTCAATTCTGAAACTACGTTCAAAATAATGAAATAACAGGTTTTCGCTTGGTAGGCGATGTGAGATGTTTCTTTTATTTAACTTCAACACATATCGATTTCGTCCCTATGATGGGACATCATCAGTGCAGAATTGCAAGTCATGATGACCTATGTGCTCTGCTTAAAAACATTTAAAGGTCTTGCCGGTACAAGTCACAACAATAAAAATGGGCTACCTGATTTTATTGTTGTGACTTGTACCGGCAAGACCTTTAAATGTTTTTAAGCAGAGCACATAGGTCATCATGACTTGCAATTCTGCACTGATGATGTCCCATCATAGGGACGAAATCGATATGTGTTGAAGTTAAATAAAAGAAACATCTCACATCGCCTACCAAGCGAAAACCTGTTATTTCATTATAATTCTGTGGTGGGCTGGCACACAAAAATGGAATCTAGTTACGTTCAAAATGTCACATCAGTAAATATATACAAACAATCACAATATTGAAATTTCGACTATTACATTAATTAACACAATTAACTGGCCAACACAACTTGTTTATGAGCCTAACATATATACAATGTTATTTATTTTCATTTCTTTTGTTTTACACAAGGCTCTATCCTTCGTCTGTCAAAGTCTTGAAATATTGTACAATGACGATACTATGGTTTATAGAACTGTCTGGAAAGCAAATATATGAATCTCTTAATTAATGAATTCTATCACTTGTTTTAATCACAGTATCACCGAGACACTGTCCTACGGTGAGTCCTACGCTAGCTATTTCATTTGTAACTTCACATGCAAAATATATCACTATTACACCACACGATTCCGGGTCCGATGCAGACGGTATCGCACGATAACATTGAGATGAGAGGGCCAGCAGTATCGTCACACAGTGTATGACAGTGTGTTTTGCGGTCCCAATTTCTCCACACGTACAGCACGGATTGACACAGATATCCACACATGTGAGGAAAGGTAGCGGAGGCTAAACATCACGGACAAAATAACAGACAGTTAACTGCAGCGTCCAACGGCAGACTCGGCCGGAAGAAATAAACCAATCCGCCTGCCCACACATTATACACGCCCAGTCTTACAGTGAAACCGCTTCTACTTGCTCATTACGGAGAGCGTTGAATACGATGCCTTTCAAACGAACCCTCTGACCTAAATACGCCGGTTACATGTGCATGCTGCCTCTCCTCGCGCCTCGCTGAATAGGCGCCGCTGAAAGCTAAAACCTCAATGCTGCTCTCGCCTGACGCGTCCCTCGTGTGTTGCAGGTGTGGAGGAGCGGCGCGCCGCAGCCCGCCAGCCGTGACATGCGAGGTGAGTGCCAGCTGCAGACACAGTGCGTGCGGGTGGCAGCCCTGTGAGCGCCCTGCACTGCCGGCGCCCTCGGCCGCTCTTCCTCGCCTTCACTCCCGCACCTGTGCGCTCGCTGCCTTTGCTGCCGTCTCAACGTGCGTCATCATCTCGTCTCTGCTGCTGCTCCTACAAACGGCATTACGCCCAGAAATCAAGAACGGTGTAACTAAAAAATAAAATAAAATATCGCCCTAGCGTGCTTTACGGCCCTTTTTTAGGTTTTCCTCTGGTTTTATGATGATTTTTTAAAATAAATATTTCGGCTAAAATACTGAAAGGAAATTTGGAAGAAACCGTGCACATCGAAGGAAACGGCATTGCGATAGATATATATCGAACATTCTACTCTCGCTTCGCTACCAATGACGGAAAACTAACATGACGGAACAGCTGATTTATCTAGCTAATTACGATGTGTTTATCTATTTGTTTATTTATGTATTTTCTTACGTGATGATTTTATGAAATTTTGGCTTATATGGAGGCTGGGATATCAACCGTTAGATGTGACCAGTGGCAATGGCATGTTGTCGAGTACGTGCTTATTTGTAGGTGGCGTGAGCAATTATGTTGTGGCCGGCCGCAGTGGGCGAGCGGTCTGCGGCGTGCCAGTCACAGTCTGCACGGCCGCTACGGTCGGGGTTTCGAATCCCCCCCTCGGGCATGGATGTTTGTGTCGTCTTTAGTATAAAGTAGTACATAAGAAGTTTGTAAGTTTAGGAACTGATGACCCCGCAGTAAAGTCTCTTAAGCTTAACAAACATTTGAACACTTTTTTGAATTATGTTGTGGCCGAGTTATAGCCAATGGTATGTCATGGATGGTGCATTCTGTTTTAATACTTAATTATTATCTACAATACGTAAGTATTCAGATATTATCCCGTATAAGTGTTTCCGAAATTGTGATTACGTCATGGGTTAAGGCTGACGGGTGGTATCCTAGTCTTCAGTTAGGACATTATTTCGGTAATTTCCAAGAATGTTTGCAGTCGAAGAACCTCGGCCTGAAATGATATATATCTAACGTACAACTGTAAATCGATTGAGTGTTTCTTAACCGGAGTTTCTGGCGCTACGCGCCCCCACGTATTAAAATAATAAAAAAAAAAACCTTCGTCTTTAACCTATACCTAACCTAACATTCACTTTAAAAAAAGACCGATAACCATTTCAGTTTAGTCCCTTCCAAAAACCAACAACCAACCAACAACTCTGTAGCGTAGCCTTAAGAAAGTTAAGTTCAGAAACACTAAATCCTTTACACTTGCACATTCGATATATACCATTCTTCGAAATGACCAATATTTCTTTCAGTATTTCAAATGGCAACCACACACTGAGTCGGAAAAGTGCAAGAAAATATTTCAAATTAAACTCAATAAAAATTACAATTTGAATCATCCGCTTCGCGTTTGTCATATCGAATGTGTAGCAAGAACCGAAAGTTGGATGTATATCGATCGGAATGCCGTTTTCTTCGATGTACACGGAGTGTTCCAAATTACCTAACAAAAACATAAATAATTAAGGATTAAATAAAATAGGCGGAAAGGAGGTTTATAGCAGGATGTAATAATGTAAAAATCGCGTATAAATTTTAACTTAATAAAATGTCTGAAGTTCGGAAAAAAATTAAATGAATACTCGAAATTTTGGGTCGGATTTAATCATAATGAACAAATCTGGTTGTAAATTGAATGAAACTTTCACTCTGCAGCGGAGTTGGAGCTGATATGAAACTTCCTGGCAGATAAAAATTCTATGCCGGAACTGGGATTCAAACCTTGGACTTCTGCCTTACGCGGGCAAGTGCACTACGGACCTTTCTTTATTTTTATCTGGTAGAACTATGCTTTGCGTTCGTTGGTTCAGTTCCTGGCTGGTTGTTAAGCTCAACTTTTTTTTTTTTTTTAATTACAGAGGACGTTTAGCCCCCTGACCGGGCGCGCTGAGCCACGGCGTCTGGCTGCCGACTGAGCTATCCCGGCACGCTTCTCGGTCCGTCCTCGCAACTTTACCTCGATTCTACTTTCCAAACCTCAGAGCGCTTGCCCGCGAAAGGGAAAGGTCACAGGTTCCATTCCCGGGTCCGACACACAATTTTAATCTGCCAGGAAGCTTTATATCAGCGCATACGCCGCTGAAGAGTGAGCATCTCATTCTCGAAACATCCCTAAGGCCGTCGGCACACGGAGCGTGTATCTGAACGAGTGTGGCCAACGTCGCGAGTTTCTGACGTCATAACGTGCGAAGCGCATGTTGGCGAAGCTTTCCCAACGTGTCAGGCAGTATCAAGCATGCCAGATATTTTCAACGCGCGTCTGAGCGATCACCAATAAGGTGGGAGAACGCCACCAACGTCACAACACGTGGCTGTCCGGGGAGGGGGACAGCTGTTTTCGGGAAAGAAATGAAATGTTCTAATGTTTGTATAGTCTATGGGACTTAACTACGGGGTCATCAGTCCCTAAACTTACAAACTACTTATCAACTACTTACGAACTAGGACGGCACAAATATCCATGCCCGAGGGGGGATTCGAACACCCGACCGTAGTGGCTGTGCAGACCGTGACTGAAGCGCCTCAGTCCCCGCGGCCACCGCGGCCGGCGGGAAAGAAATGAAGACGCCATATTTGTCGTCGTATTTCATGGGTCGTATCTATATAACTTAGGTCTTATGAATGTTTGACATATGAAAGCAAGTGAAAGTAACTGAGTAAGCTGAGGATCTCTTAAAAGCCGCTCATTAGAGGTACTATTTGTTGGAATAAATGACTGGAAACGTTTTATATGTGGTTAAAAAATACCATATTATAGTAATCTACCGTTTCAAGGTAAGGCGGAATGAAGATCCATCAACACGAATTGTTCTTTACATCATTCGTTGTAATTACATGTCAGCAACCGACATATCTACCAGTAGTGTATACAACACGTCTAATACCTCCGTCGAGGATACTGAGGTACGCTAGTGATCGTAGCCAGGTTCTTTTGAATAGTTAAAGACTTCTTGGCGCTTATGCACATCTGCGAGTTGTGCCGGCGAAAGCGCCCCCTACCCCCTTACATATATTTTCGTTAAATGATCTGCAGAATGTCTTACCTCGGCTTGTTTGCGCTTGATTCAACTCGAGCTGAGGCGTCGGCCTGCCAAGCTTCTTTATTTCACACTTTTGTCCCAAGCTTAAAGCTGACTTGTTTGTTTCTAAAAGATACTGAACTTCGTTCAGTTTTCTTTGCTAATAAACACAACGAATATACGAATATCCACATGAATGAAACACACTAAGTAACTGATTACACTGTTCAGTGACTGTAACAAAATGACTCCGTTACGACGAAGAGACAAGCTACCTTCGGGTCACGTGGCAATATAAGCAGCCCTCCCTCCTAACCTTACACATGCGTAGAGGCTGCTGTACCCCACATCTTTTCAAACAGCTGAATATTTGTTTCAAGGAAGAGTATAAATGTCGTTTACCCTCAAAATCGCGACTAATTTGTTAATAACGTCCAGATATGTGGCAAGTAACAACACAAAAGTGATTGTTGTTCCCATATCTGTTAAAAAAACTGCTTACACTCGGTCTTGAACCCAGTACATAAGACAGTGCAGCAAGATGACACTAACCGCACGGCTACTCTTTCTAGGTAGAGAGTAGTGACTTCATTATTATCCATTATCGGATCTTCTGGAAGGCTTTTACAGTTGATGAGTATTTAATTCATAGTCATATTTTACCATTCATGAATCTTCAATGCGCCAAAAACAAATATGAAGGGCGGACGTTGCCTCCATGGAGGATTTGCGCATGCGCAAGGCGAGGTGCGCAGTAGCTCAATTGCCTTAGCTTCGGGACCATTCGTGTGTAACCGCCAGAGCTCGAGTAGCCACCAGCTAGTGCGTCTACCAGCTCCACGCCAAGGTTAAACACGGCGTTTCCCCTCGTCCCTCCCTGTCGCGGGATCGCCCATGTGCTGCTGCCTCCAGGGGGTTCAGGAGAGAATTTGAACCTCAGCCGCGCATGCGCATTGCAACGCTGCGGCCACTGCCGCCTATATTAAGCGGCCGCGCTACGACTCTTTTACGTGCTGTCTCCGCGACTTAAAACGTTTCTCATGCGATGCGAGTGTGCATGTATAATGATCTGATAGAAGAACGAAACGAAGAATGATAGTTAAAAAATACTTTTTATCTTATTTATTTGCTTTTTTCCGAGGATTCGCTAAAAGAGAGAACACATAGGACCGCACCAATGCTTTTCACAAAGTTAATCAGTATTAACTCTCTATTTCGTTAGGGTAAAAAGTCGTGGAAATTGCAGTAAAGAAAAAGTTTAAACTTACGGCGTTGTGGCTCGATGAGATGATGCGATGCCGCTGATTCTGATATACCGGCTCTAAAATCAGTTCTGACTGTACATTAGTAAAACGCTGGGATGTCAAGCACTGTTCCATATATCAAAGTCGAGCACTATCAATCCTGGAAAACAGCGTCCAGAATCGCGTGCAATGCCTCCTACACTTTCCTTGCCCGTTTCGCAGGTTCGTGCTGTTCCAGCCTGATAGATTCCTACGTGTTACGGCATTTGCACTCATAAGTTTGAATAAATATGAATAAACATGTTCAGGGAGATGAAAAACGTCGTGCA
This sequence comes from Locusta migratoria, assembly GCA_026315105.1. NCBI lineage: Eukaryota > Metazoa > Arthropoda > Insecta > Orthoptera > Acrididae > Locusta > Locusta migratoria. Next base: position 14,840,478 of record CM048747.1, on the reverse strand, counting down.
CACACTTTTTTATATTGAATCATCATTATTATTATTGCGTCGTCGAACGATTACAATTATTCAACAGATAAGACATCAAGAGGTTTGTTCTAAAGAATGCTTGGACCGATCTATTTCGTGTTACATGCATTAACGATCAACAGACATAAGTAATAAAGTATGTAGATTCATGTACCTCTTTGGTGGTATCGAGAATGAATAAAGTCATGGAAGTTCAAAAGTATAGTGAATACCTTGCATGGGAAATAAAGGAAAATTACGGAATGACAGAGATAATTTCTGCATGTATATTAAGAGATGCTACAACTGTTTACGCCTGTAGATAAAATAGTTACATAGCTCAATCCATCAAACTCACATATATCATTTAAATCAAAACAAAAATCAACTAATCACCAAAATTTCTAACATCCTTATACAGATATTGCAATCATACACACATGAAATAAGACTATTCTCTGTCTCTCTGTGACACACACACACACACACACACACACATACACACATGCGCAGGCGCGCGCGCGCGCGCGCGCACGTGCACTCGTAAATTCTCTCTCTCTCTCTCTCTCTCTCTCTCTCTCTCTCTCTCTCTCTCTCTCTCTCTCTCTCTCTCTCTCTCTCTCTCTGTTCCCCTTCTGCTTCAAATAACATTCTTAATGTTTCATTTGTACACGCACAATGGTTAGCAACCTACATACATTTCGTTATGTTGGCAAAAAAACAAATGAAACACGAAAGTACAAAAAGTAAATCATCGCTGCTGAACACCTCCAAAATGTGTATATATGTGTGAAATTCTGTTAGTTATACAATGTGAAAAATGTGGCCTTGAGCGTATATAGGAAACAGCAGAAGATAACTGAAAATACAACGACAATGTAAGTAAAAACTTCTTTCCTTATGTAAAAAAAAACGTGTGAACTGAAACTTCCTGGCAGGTTAAAATTGTGTGCCGGAACCGGAACTCGAACCTGGAACCTTTGCGGACAAACGCTCTACCAACTGAGCTATCCCAACACACGATGCCGCTTCACAATTTCACTTCCGCCAGTACCTCGCCTTCTACTTTCCAAACTTCACAGAAGCTCTCCTGCAAACACGCAAGACTAGCACTCCTGGAAGAAAGGATATGGTGGAGACATGGCTTAGCCACAGCCTAAGGGATTTTTCCAGAATGAAACTTTCACTCTGCAGCGGAGTGTGCGCTGATATGAAACTTCCTGGCAGATTAAAATTGCGTGCCGGAACCGGGATTCGAACCTGGGACCTTTGCCTTTCGCGGCCAAGTGCTCTACCACTGAGCTACCCCGATACATATAAAATCATAATTACCACAGACTTATATAGGAAAGAACATATAGATAATGTTGTTGTGTAGGCGGCACACAATTTTAATCTGCCAGGAAGTTTCATATCAGCGCACACTCCGCTGCAGAGTGAAAATTTCATTCTGGAAACATCCCCTAGGCTGTGGTTAAGCCATGTGTTCACCATATCCTTTCTTCCAGGAGTGCTAGCCTTGCAAGGTTCGAAGGAGAGCTTCTGTGAAGTTTGGAAAGTAGGAGGTACTGGCGGAAATAAAGTTGTGAGGCGGCATCGTGAGTCGTGTCGGGATAGCTCAGTCGGTAGAGCGCTTGCCCGCGAAAGGCAAATGTCCCAGGTTCGAGTCCCAGTTCCGGCACACAATTTTAATCTGCCAGGAAGTTTCATGTCAGTGCACAATCCGCTTGCAGAGTGAAAGTTCCATTCTGGGAACGTGTGAACTGTTTAAAATCTGTAAACAACACATCTTAAAAAAAAATGTACTTCTAGATCCCACTGAAGATACCTTTAAAATAAATGTCGAAACGCCTCTGGGAGAAATAAAATTAACTACAGCAAACAGAAGGTTTTTTTTTTTTTTTTTTTTTTTTTTTATTAGCTTCAAAAGCGAAGAATTTCGGCGCTTGCTGTGGACGATGGCCGCCCAGACAAGCTTGACATTTATTAAGATTTTCTCTGCTTTGTTGCTAGCTGGGAGATCCGTCCAGGAACGCGCGAGATCTTCGTTATTGAGGCCGTCCTGGCCAGCGCACCTGTCAATTAATTCTGCGCTGAAATTGAAAAGAAGGCACGGGAGACCGGTAAGATTAATGGCGTACGGAGCAGCGCACGTGACGCGTCTCTCAGGGAGAGAAAGGCTGCCCCGTCCCGTAACAAGGCTGTGGCCGTGTGATCCGCCGCTTTCTTTACGAGTCGACACCGACGCCGGGGCGGCACAGAGGGGTAGCGGTAGGGGTAGCGGTATGGGGAGGGGGCGGCCCGCCTTTTTAATTACTTTCTGCAGAGCCGAGGGACAATGCGCGGCCCTTTGAGTCGGCGCTGGGCGGCAGGGCAGCTGCTCCCCCACAATCAGCACCCCTTATAGCCCCGCTTTCTGAGACGAAAAGCCGCGTCTCCAGGTAACAGGCATTCTTTGAATTTCCCTCTTATTAATTTGTCGTAATATTCTCCGTCTCCGTCTCCGAGCTGATGAATGTGTACGGCATTTCTGCAACTACTGTGACGTGCCGTAGCGCGTGTAACGTTTCTGTACGTTGCTGACTACCGCATGAAAACAGTAGTGCCAACTATAGTGACCGAAGACCGGACTGGGTCGGGAGCGACTAGCGACGACCGACCGATCAAGCGTCGCCGCTAACGAGAAACACTCCACGAAACCACAGAGACGACAATAACAACAACTAATCGGAAACAAAGATCAAAACGCAAGCCAAATCGGAACCGTGACAGAGCAGAGTACGAAGCCAGATAACCAATGAATAGCGAAAGACTGAGGAGCGAGCTGTGGCTCCGGCCCTATATAGTGCGGCGCGGTAGGCGCGCCACGGCGTGCAGCGCTCTAGTGGCGATGGCAGCGCTAGTAGGTTGTGCGCGCCGCCTAACGGCTGCTGTCATAGTCCATGTGGTCTGGCGGGCTCTCAAACATGTCGTTCTGGGATACCAGACCAACATTACAAGAAAAATACTACGTTACCTATACCAGGGCCGCTGAAACATTGCACTTGACGTTTCGCGTAACGGCGAGTTAAGTTGGCTACACTGCTTTAGCGACGTTACAACACTAGCCTCTATACGCACACCAGACGAAACGGTTTTCATTTGCATCTCGTAAATGTAAGCTATTGAGCAACAAAAGTGCATATAATAATTCGTTCTTGAGCAGCAATTAATTAACGGCATATTAATGAAGACCAGAGCACAACAATGCACACGCTTTCAATAACAGAGCAAAGCAATGTAGAAAATAAGCATTGAATCATGACAGCTACGAAATAAACAATAATCAAGATAGAAACTTCTCTCTCTACGTGTTTTAATCAGAATACTTTTCACTCACAAATTTACGGCGACAATGGTACAATTACATCCAGCTCCCCATCTTCACTGTTGTTGTCACTGCCAAAATCGTCGTCATCACCAAGACAAATCATTAACCGTTCATGATTACTGATGATCCCTTCCATTGTTTGCGCTTCACGAATCAGCTTTTCAACGTGATTGACCCTATTTTTCCAAGATGCAGCATCCACATTGGCAACAGCTTCATGCAACAGCTGTTCCACCTCTGTTATTGTGAAAGACTTATTGTTCCTTAAGTAAGTCTTCACGTCACTCCATACCAGTTTTATAGGGTTAAAACGGCAGTGAAATGGGGGTAGATTTATTACATTGTGGCGCTGCTCCTTTGCGATTTCGTCTACTGCACCTGTGGATGTAATATGCTTATTTTGTTTCACGAGCGATTATAAAAGAAGTTTTGACATTGACATATCCGCAGCAAATATTTCTTTCTTGTATCCACTGCACCATAACTTCTTTCCGATCGTTTGAAGCGAGAATGAACTCCCTGCTCAGAGAATAAGCTTCTAAGTTTTTATTCATACGAAATTGAGAACTTACTCAGAAAACGTCATTAGACAAACGTCTTTTCGATGACATTATCCAATTACTTTAACTCGGAAAGTCAAGTTAAACCACTCACAGTAAAACAAATCGCAGCGAATGAAGCACAGACAACGTAAACACGACACACAACGTTGTTTACGGTAGAACTGAACAAAGACGGCAACGCGGAAAGGTTGACGTCACGGCACGTGACCACTGGAAGTGTTTAGCGCGCTGTGATTGGATCGTTCGTAGGGACTAGCGCCTCGCGCTTCTTGCTCTTCACTTGTTATTTGTAAACGTCAAGTGCAAAGTTTCAGCGGCCCGGGTATATACTGAAATTTACCGATCACTTCGCCATTAGGCTAAGGTGGTACAAATTCGATATAGGTACAATTCCGATCAACATAAGTTTTCGCGCCATTTGTCAGCCTCGTACTTTCTCGTTGTGTGGCATTGTAGTGTGGCAGGTTTCTACAGCTCCTCCTGTCTTTTCCAAGCATACAGAGCTTTGTATTAAGGAGATATAATTTTTTTCCTGATAAGTGGTAACTCAAGCTACTTACTCTAACGCACTCTTATAAATTACCTACTTAAGGGTGACTGGATTCGCTGCCAAAAATTCAATGTTTGGTACCATGAACTATGCGTTGGTGCCTGACAGAAAAAAATGATTTTTATGTGGAAGATGCCCGTAATCAAAATTGTACGAGGATTTGATCACAATTGTACCTAGTGTCGTACATTTTCGACAGATTTTTTCAATTCTGTAACCTTTTTTTTGTGTTTATACCAACATTTGTAATTGTCTAATATTTGTGTTACATATTCATTAAACATCCAACAACAAGTGCCGTAGTTAAAATTAACTGTTTTCTCAATATATTTCCAGTTACAATAACATTTGTCTGAAATGATCGAAATTGTACTACCTTACCCTATAAGAGATAAAAAGCAACAAATACCGTACGAACGTCTAATTTAGTTTGGTCGGAAATTCACGTTACAAATTTCTAGGACTTGTAGTAGGTAGTGAGTACATAACATTTTGAATAGGAACCCCATGTCCGGAAACGTATCGTTTCCGTTCTACGACAATTCCAATTCAGATGATTATCTCACCCACTCCTACTTCGGGAATGTAACTAGGCGTGACCCAGTAGAACTGCTGCAATCAATTTGACGGAGACAGTGTACCAGAACATGCTTCGGAGGTACGATGTGTGTGACGACGTTGGTGGTCGCCACATTGAACCGCTGTTGTAAGTGACTTAACTACGGGGTCATCAGTCCCTAAACTTACAAACTACTTATGAACTACTTACAACTAAGGACAGCACAAATATCCATGTCCGAGGGGGGATTCGAACCCCCGACCGTAGTGGCCGTGCAGACCGTGACTGGAGCGCCTCAGTCCCCTCGGCCACCGCGGCCGGCGCTGTTGTAAGGCATCAGTTCGTTGCGGCTGATCAAAATCTAATGTTCAAATGTTTGTATAGCTTATTGGACTTAATTGCGGGGTCATCAGTCCCTAAACCTACAAACTACTTATGAACTAGCTTATACTAAACACGGCACAAACAGCCATGCCCGAGGGGGGGGGGATTCGAACTCCCGACGGGAAACGGCCTCGCAACGTTACCGCTGGTGTCGTAGATGCTGGGATCTTGTTGTTGTCGACTAATGTAAACCATAAGGTGTAAATTGCAAAGAAAATGCGCAAGTAATAACGGAATGATTCAGAATTCTTTTGTAGCTGATTGCAACAATAGGGTATTTTCCTGTGTTGAAAATATGGTTAGAATTGTTGTTATTCTGAATGATTATAACATTCAGACTGCATTTTCGCTCATAATTCTTACAAAACATCTGTTATTTTTACGTAATTAAAGCTTAAAAATCATCAAATTTCACGATTAGATCACGTGATCAAAAACGCTCGGTTATTGGATGAAGTACTGGTGACGTCATAGAAAACCTACAGCGCGGCAACTAGAAGTCGGAGCTGTATTATTGTACGCCTTTCTTCCATTTCGCAGCTTTCAGTTCAGTTTTTTCGTGATCTAAACGCATTTACAGTTTTTATGCCACAATGGAAGATGGTTATGTGAAGGCTGACAGCGGAAACCTCCCTAAAGTTGATTCAATTATGGTGTCTTCATTCTTTCAAAACAATCCAAATTTTTACGTGCCAGAAATAAGAAACGTGAAAACTGCATTGTAAGTAACGCATACCTACATTTTAAAGCTAATTATTTCGAGAGATATTTTATGCCATTGGAAAAAAGTACCCTATTTGTTGATGTCAGCAGACTTAATCTGAAGTCACCATATTATGCAATAAAGGGTGAAATTTTATCTTCTATCCAAGCAGCCTTGAGTGATTATGTTGGCAACATCAACAACAAGATAGAAAATCTTTGTCCAGATGTTCAGACCACATAGAATGACTAGATTAGTGTATCGTACAGACCATGAAGTAAATAAATAATGCTGTTCCTGCTCTATGATTCTTGTATATACCCTTGTCCGATCAGTAAAAGTAACTGCCCTCGTAAATCAAAGGTTTCACGACAAAATATTTGCGCTGTCTTGCGATTGGCTAATGGCGACGTCTCATGATTCTCGCTATTCAGCATCTGTTGCCAACATAGTCACAGGAAGCCGCCGGGATAGTTAGTAAAATTTAACCCAGTAAAGCACGCAGTTAAGGGAGTAATTTTATTTAACTACTTCAATACTGGTGCAAAGTGAAACATCAAAACCTGTAAAATACAGCAAAAATGCCTTGTGTATAGTTATACAATATATCTATATTCTAGAACAGGGACAACGGGTTGCGTCGGTGGTGTTTTCATTCCGCTCATAGGTTGGCAACGCACATTTAGCGGAGACAAAGACACGTCACTTTCACGTAAACATTGCAAGCGAGGCACAATGGAATAAATTTATAGCACCGAAATTACAGCCCTTTTCTGGTTTGTTGTTTTTGTGAGTGAATGTTTGCGATTGTGTATAATCTTTCTGCCATGCAAATCAGTATTTTCCTTACATATTCAAGATTTGGTTTGATATGAATGTGTCACTACTTTTGATACTACAAACTAATCCATTTACGTTTACTCGTTCACATACGAAGCCCCATGCTATAATTTAAAAAAAAAAAATTAAAAAAAAAAAAACACAAAAAAAACGCTCATCAGTTGAAACGTTATTTACTTGCAATGAAAATTGCTGTGCAGAAGAAAAGGCTTACTTTATTTTATCTAAGATCTATTGGTGATAAAATTGCACTTACTGGAGATAAATAATTAATCAGTGCTATACTTTTATAGTGGGCTGCAACAATATTCATGTTGTTCTTTCACCAAATATATTAGGAAACGGCTTTAATTACATATAAATCGTAGGCGTGTAACATTATGAAGTTTTACTTCGCAAGTGTAAACATCAGGTCATTAACCTACACATACTACTACTTTACACCTTTGCAGAAAAAGAGAATGATACTAAACAGTTTAGTTTACCAATGGAATAATATTGTTTACTTAGATCAAAATGATCCTCACAGAAATACACACATGAAGTAGCCGCTATTTCATTTGGTTCTCTTCGCGCCAGTGTCAACCACTTTTTGCGTATCTTCTCATTTTTTGGTACTTGCAACTTTAACGCCCAAACACGAGTCCTCGGCCCAAACAATATGCAGTTATTTATTTGTTTATCTTACGAGAGCAGCAGCAGCGTGTTGTATGACGTCACAGGCATCACGTGACTCAAATGTAGCGTTTTAGCGGGCTTTCAAATTATTTGAATTTCATTTTTTTTTTTTTTTTTTTTTTTTTTAGTACTGAAATCCACGAGGTAAAAAAGCATGTTCGGACCATAATATGACATAATTAACAATTTAAAACGATTTCCAGAAAACAGTCAAATACCCTATTGTACTGGGTCACGCCTAATTACATTTCTCAAGTAGGAGTGGATGCGATGTTCATTTGAATTGAAACAGTCGTGGAAGGGAAACGATACGTTTCCGGACATGGGTTGCTATTCAAAACGTTATATACTCACTGCCCTCCAGAAGTCTTAGAAGGTTGTAAAGGGAATTTCCGACTGCCCTGTAGGTCTTTGTTAGTCAGTAAACAACTCGCAAACTGTGGCAGACACGCCAGAACTGCGTTTCCAAGCCTGACAATTGCTTTACTTTTCTGCTGACCGCAACTATAAACTTAAACGCTCGTCCCATCGTTCGAGAAGGCTTTACAAGCCTGGAGCTTCGAATTATTGTGGCCGCGTTAGCATCCTATGTCTCTCTTGAGACAAGACGGCTGTGTCGCAGTGGTAGAAAAACACCCCTAACATAGTGCGCAGTACTGATGGGTCTACCTCAGTTTGACACTTACTTACTGACTCAGCCTCGTAAAATTAACTAAAACCTGAAGTGTAACCCAAACTTGACTCGTATTGGAAATACATGTATACCATGTGAACTAACGTTAAAACCACCATTTCACTTACATAATTTGTTGTACACTTTAATATCTACCTAAATAGTAACTTATCAGAACTGAGAATCATAACGTATGTCATCTAACACAACATTAACACATAGCCATGAATGTTGGTCAGTGTTAAAAATTATTACGAAAGTGAAACCTTATATCTCATTACAGGCAATTGGACTCTCTGAACACACACTCATTTGGTATTGTAACAACGTTATAAACAAATGTAAGGGGAACTTGTATCTTGAGCTGAATTATAAATTATATACAGATCAGGTACGTTTGGATGACTACTATTTTTTTTTTTTTTTTTTTTTTTTTTTTTTTTTTTTTTTTTTTTTTTGAAAACAGAAAATATATTTCTGACCTAACAGAATAGTGGCGTACCAGAGCAAGGCGAAGCATTTAATTTTACCCAGCCGACCGTCCAAGAGCTCTTAGCCACGCTGCCCTATAACACCGAAAGGAAAGTATTGAAATCAGAAACACTACATCAAAAGAGTAAATACATAAACCAATACCCCCGAATCCTAATGCAATTCTCCCAGCCCACAGCATAATGTAGAAGACAGGAAACATGTAAAATAAATTAATTTCATGCAAAAAAAAGAAAAAAAAACATCAAAATTAAGCAATTAAAAATAAGAAAGAGACACATGAGACGAGAAATAAGAGAAATGAAAGACAGAAAAATCACCACCTCTCACGGTTGTAGTGGGATACTTCTCAGTGGGGCTGGGATGAATTGCAACAGAATAACAGCCTTCTTTGACGTTGACTATTTCGAGATTACCTGACATCGTGTGGTCTGGAGGCGATCTAATCGTTTTATAGTTTCCAAATGATAAGCCAAGATCGCAAACTAACAATTTATTAAGTGACGACCGGTTTCGGTGCACTGTGTCACCATCATATATATATTATAATCGGATCGAGTCATCTTGTTAAAAAAATGGGGTATAAAATAAGAAGGCAACATTGCACTTAGTCACTATATTGTTGTTTGTTGTTATGGTCTTCAGTCCGGAGACTGGTTTGATGCAGCTCTCCACCCTACTCTATCCTCAGCAAGCCTTTTCATCTCCTCGTAAGAACAGCAACCCACATCCACTTGAATCTGCTTACTAAACGCGTCTCTTGGTCTCCCTCTGCGATTTTTACCCCACACACTTCCCTCCAATGCTAAATTTACGATTCCCCGATGTCTAAGAATGTGTCCTACCAAGCGATCCCTTCTTTTAGTCAGGGTATGCCAAAAATTCCTTCGCTCACCAATTCTGTTCAGTACCTCTTCATTAGTTATGTGATCTACCCACCTAATCTTCAGCATTCTTCTGTAGCACCACATTTCAAAAGCCTCTATTCTCTTCCTGTCAGCACTGCTTATCGTCCATGTTTCACTCCCATACAAGGCAACACTCCACACAAATGCCTTCAGAAAAGACTTCCTTACCCTTAAATTAATATTCGATGTTAGCAAATTTCTCTTTTTCAAAAATGCTTTTCTTCCCATTGCCATTCTGCATTTTATATCCTCTGTACTCCGACCATCGCATGTTATTTTACTACCCAAGTAACAAAACTCATCTACCACCTTCATTCTTTCGTTACCTAATCTAATTCCTTCAGCATCGCCTGATTTTCTAAGACCGCATTCCATTATTTTTGTTTTGCTCTTGTTAATGTTCATTTTATATGCTCTCTTCAACATACTTTCCATTCCATTCAACTGCTCTTCCAGGTCCTTCGCTGTCTCTGACAGAATTACAATGTCATCAGCAAAACGCAATGTTTTTATTTCTTCCCCCTGAACTTAAATCCCTATTCCAAATTTTTCCTTGCTTTCCTTCACCGCCTGCTCGATGTACAAATTGAATAACATTGGAGAAAGGCTACAACCCTGTCTTACTCCCTTCCCAACTGATGCTTCCCTTTCATGCCCTTCGAGTCTAATAACTGCGGTCTGGCTTTTGTACAAGTTGTAAATAACTCTCCTTTCCCTGTATTTTACCCCTGCTGATTTCAGAATTTGGAAGAGTGTATTCCAGTCAACATTGTCAAATGCTTTCTCCAAATCTACAAAAGCTAAAAATGTTGGTTTGCCTTTCCTTAATCTGTCTTCTAAGATTAGACGTAAAGTGAGTATTGCCTCCCGGGTTCCTACGTTCCTCCTGAATCCAAACTGATCTTCCCCGAGGTCAGCTTCTACCAGCTTTTCCATTCTCCTGTAGACAATTCGTGTTAAAATTTTGCAACCATGACTTATCAAACTGATGGTTCTGTAATTTTCACACCTGTCTGCGCCTGATTTCTTTGGAATGGGGATTATTACATTTTTCTTAAAGTCTGAGGGCATTTCGCCTGTCTCATACATCCTACACACCAGTTCAAATAGTCTTGTCATGGCTGGCTCTCCCAGAGACTTTAGTAGCTCTGAGGGTATTTCATCTACTCCTGGGGCCTTGTTCCGACCTAGATCTTTCAAGGCTCTGTCAAATTCATCTCTCAGTATAGTATCTCCTATTTCATCTTGATCGACTTCCTCTTCCCTTCCTACAACATCGTCTCTAAGTTCATTTCCTTTGTAGAGCTGCTCTATGTACTCTTTCCACCTTTCAGCTTTCGCTTCTATGCTGAGAACTGGTTTCCCATCTGAGTTCTTGATATTCGTAGAGTTGCTTTTCTTGTCCCCAAATGTCTCTTTTATTTTCCTGTAGGCGGTATCTACTTTTCCCCTTCTTATACATTCTTCTACAGATTTGCATTTGGCTTCTAGCCACTCCTGCTTAGCCATTTTGCACTTCCTGTCAATCTCATTTTTTAGACGTCTGTACTCCATTTTGCCTGTTTCATTTACTGCATTTTTATATTTTCTCCTTTCATCAATTAAATTTAGTATTTCCTGTGATATCCAAGGATTTTTTGTAGGTCTTGCCTTTCTACCTATTTTGTCCTCCGCTGCCTTCACTATTTCATCTCTCAATGCTACCCATTCCTCTTCTACTGTTTTATTTCCCCCTGTTTCTGCCAATTGTTGCCTAAATCTCCCTCTGAAATTCTCCAGAACATCAGTTTCCTTCAATCTATCTAAGTCCCATCTCCTTATTTTCCTACCTTTCTGCAGTTTTTTCAGCTTCAGCCTACAGTTCATGACTAACAAGTTATGGTCAGAGTCTATATCTGCCCCTGGGTATGTCCTGCAGTTTGTAACCTGGTTCCGGTACCTATGTCTTACCATTATAAAATCTATCTGATATCTTCCGGTGTCTCCTGGTCTCTTCCATGTATACAACCTTCTTTTGTGATTCTTAAACCACGTGTTTGTTACGATTAAATCATGTTCCGTGCAAAATTCTACCAGGCGACTTCCTCTTTCATTCCTCCTGCCCAGTCCATATTCACCTATTATTTTTCCTTCTCTTCCTTTTCCAACTACCGAATTCCAGTCTCCCATCACAATTAAGTTTTCCTCTCCCTTAACTGTCTGAATAATTTCCTTTAGCTCCTCATATATTTCTTCGATCTCCTCATCATCGGCAGAGCTAGTTGGCATATAAACCTGTACTACTGTTGTCGATGTTGGCTTCGTATCTATCTTGACAATGATAATGCGATCACTGTGCTGATCATAGTAGTTTACCCGCATTCCTATTTTCTTATTCATTATCAATCCTACTCCTGTAATACCCCCAATTGATTTTGTATTTATAATCCTGTACTCACCTGACCAGAAATCCTGTTCATCCTGCCACCGAACTTCACTAATCCCCACTATATCTAACTTCAACCTATCCATTTCCCTTTTTAAATTTTCTAATTCCGGATAAGGGATCTAACATTCCACGCTCCGATCCGTAGAATGCCAGTATTGTCTTTCCTGATGACAACATCCTCCTAAGTAGTCCCCGCCCGGAGATCCGAATGGGGGACTATTTTACCTCCGGAATATTTTACCCGAGAGGATGCCATCATCATATGTTCATACAGTAGAGCTGCATGTCCTCGGGAAAGATAACGGCTGTAGTTTCCCCTTGCTTTCAGCCGTTCGCAGTAGCTGTGTGGTAAAGCTCCGTGTCGTAGTGGAGGCTAATGTGTGGCTGCTGGCTACGCACCTCTCCCCGGATAATGTGCTAACAGCACTTTGCCGTATGGGCTGGCTAGGCTGCCCTCTCGTTGTTTTCGCGGTGGACAGCTAGCCCAGCAGTCTACTCAGTCGGATGATCCTGCCCATGTTCATCTCATTTAAATTGCGAGGGCTGGGACACAAGTCATTGCAACTATTTTTGGCCCACTTTAGGTTACGGTAGTAACACTAAGAGTGCGCCTTTGCGACTGTCTTTTGACAGCTCGAAATTTAAATGAAAATAACGGCTTAACAATTTATCTGACACGAAAACTGAATAACCGAATTTGTAGAGGAGAAAATTCCCTACAACTTTGTTCTTTTATGTTTTTTTCGTATCTCGTATCGTTTCAGCGAAATTTGCAAAAATAACGGCGATTTTGGGATGTCTGTCTGTCCGTAACGTGTTCCCTGTTTTTAAGACGAACCGTTCAACCGATCAGCACCAAATTTCACAGACATGATTGTAGGCCGCCAGAGACCACAATCTCCCTTTTTCAAATTTTTCGGACAAAAAATACGGTAGTAATACAAAAAAAGACGTTTGTAATGTAATTGCAAACGAACCGTTCATCTGACACGAAAATTGACTAGCCTAATTGGTAGAGGGGAAAATTCTCTACAACTTCGCTCTATTATGTTTTTTCATATCTTGCATCGTTGCAGAGATATTTGCAAAAATAACGGCGATTTGACGATGTCTGTCTGGCTGTAACATGTTCCCACTTTATAGGTCGAACCGTTCAACCGAAAGGCACCAAATTTTACAGATATAATTGTTGGCTACCAGAGACCAGAACCTCGCACTTTCAAATATTTCGGACAAGAAATACGTTAGTAATTCGAAAAAAGCCCTTTGTAATGCAATTTTAGTTGCAAATAAACCGTTCATCTGACGCGAAAATTGAATAGACGAATTTGTAGAGGAGAAAATTCTCTACAACTTTGTTTGCTTATGTTTTTTTCATATCTCGTATCATTTGAGAGATATTTGCAAAAATAACGGAGTTTTGACACCCTCCATTCAATTAACGGAAACCAGCCGTTCGCAGATGTCACGTGACTTCCCCGCCTAGAACTGTCTCTGGCATACGCCATGTTGCGTTGTGTATTTGATGATTTTCTTATTGTAACTTACACGATGTCACTTCAAAGCAATGGCGCTCTAAAGAATTAACAAAGACACGTCGTTCTTCGTACGATAAATGATAATCTAGTGTCAACAAATGCCATATTAGCATCAGTTAACAACGGTCATTAATAGTATGTGATTAAAGAACAAAACTCCTAACTAATAGCTTTAGCGTAGTGAGCAATGCGTTGGACTGTTACGATGAAGGTCATTGTTTCGGAACACACCACTACATTTTTTTCCTAAAAGGGTTTCAGACATTCTTATAAATTAATTTTTTATTATTTACATTATTATTTTGGTCCAAAATGTTTGCAAAAACTTACAAAACTACAATTCTAAAGTGGGTCGTAAAACACGTCAGTGCGATTTTTTTTTTTTTTTTTTCCTGCAGATACCTGTCCGATTGCAAACTGTGACATACACAAACGAAAGGACGAGGTGAAAACTACTTCTGTGGGCAATAGATAACACTGAAATATTGTAACACACTAATTTATTACGGCAGTAAACAGGGCAATATGGCCCTCACACGCAAAAGAATGACAACACAGTACATCGTTGACATCAGTTTCATGTAGAATTTTGGAGCATATTCTCAGTTCGAATATAGTAAATTTCCTTGAAACGGAAAAACTTCTTTCTGTGAATCAGCACGGGCTTAGGAAACATCGTTCATGTGAACTCCAAAAAGGCGTTTGACGCAGTCCCAAACTGCAGACTGCTAACGAAGATACGAGCTTATGGAATATGTTCACAGATTTGTGACTGCCTAGAAGACTTCGTAAGTAATAGAACGCAGTACCTTGTTCTCGACGGCGAGTGTTCATCAGACACGAAATATCCTCAAGCGTGCCCGGGGGGAGTGTGATAGGACCGCTATTATTTTCTATCTACACTTCTGGCCATAAAATTGCTACACCATGAAGATGACGTGCTACAGACGCGAAATTTAACCGACAGGAAGAAGATGCTGTGATATGCAACTGATTACCTTTTCAGAACATTCACACAAGCACCTACAACGTGTTGACATGAAAGTATCCAATCGATCTCTCATACACAAACAGTAGTTGACCGGCGTTGCCTGGTGAAACGTTGTTGAGATGCCTCGTGTAAGGAGGAGAAATACGTAATAACACGTTTCCGACTTTGACAAAGGTCGGATTGTAGCCTATCGCGGTTGCGGTTTATCGACATTGCTGGTCGCGTTGGTCGCGATCCAGTGACTGTTAGCAGAATATGGAATCGGTGGGTTCAGGAGGGCAATACGGAACGCCGTGCTGGATCCCAACGGCCTCGTATCACTAGCAGTCGAGATGACACGCGTCTTATCCGCATGGCTGTAACGGATCTTGCAGCCACGTCTTGATCCCTGACTCAACAGATGGGTACGTTTGCAAGACAACAACCATCTGCGCAAACCGTTCAACAACGTTTGCAGCAGCATGGACTATAATCTCGGAGACCGTGGCTGCGGTTACCCTTGACGCTGCATCACAGACAGGAGTGCCTGCGATGGTGTACGCAACGACGAATCTGGGTGCACGAATGGCAAAATTAATGTTTTAGGATGAATCGAGGTTCTGTTTACATAATCATGATAGTCGCATCCGTGTTTGGCGACATTGCGGTGAACGCACATTAGAAGCTTGTATTCGTCATCGCCACACTGGCGTATCACCCTGCCTGATGGTATGGGGTGCCACTGGATACACGTCTCGATCACCCCTTGTTCGCATCGACGGTACTTTGAACAGTTGCCGTTACATTTCAGATGTGGCTCTACCCTTCATTCGATCCCTGCGAAACCTTACATTTCAGCAGGGTAATGCACTACCGCGTGTTGCAGGTCCTGTACGCGCCTTTCTGGATACGGAAAATGTTCGACTGCTGCCCTGGCCAGCACATTCTCCAGATCTCTCACCAATTAAAAACGTCAGGTCAATGGTGGCCTAGCAAGTGGCTAGTCACAATACGCTAGTCACTACTCTTGATGAACTGTGATATCGTGTTGAAGCTGGAAGGGCATCAGTACCTGTACACGCCACCCAAGCTCTCAAAATGTTCAAATGTTTGTTAAAAGCTTAAGGGACTTTATTGCGGGGTCATCAGTCTCTAAACGTACAAACTACTTATGAACTACCTTATACTAAAGGCGACACAAATATCCATGCACGATGGGGGATTCGAACCCTCGATCATAGCGGCCGTGCAGACTGCGACTGGCGCGCCGCAGAACGCTCGGCCATCGCGGCCGGCCATCCAAACTCTGTTTGACTTAATACCAGCAGTATGAAGGCCGTTATTACGACCAGAGGTGGTTGTTCTCGGTACTGATTTCTCAGGATCTATGCACCCAAATTGCGTGAAAAAAATGTCAGTTCTAGTATAATATATTTGTCCAATGAATACCCGTTTATCATCTGCATTTCTTCTTGGTTTAGCAATTTGAATGACCAGTTGTGTATAATACCTCTTACTGATTAGTATTTGAATTCAGATAGGACTTTGAGCAAGCAATATTTAAAGATAGATATTATTACCAAATTTTATTAATTACGATACGTAATGAGTAGACACCCAGTGGACACTAGTTGTTGAGTTCAACAATTCTTGCCACCCAGAAAATCATTTTCAGTTACGATTGAAAATATTTTCAAAGTTCAACAAACGTAAAATTTTCAACTTTTCCAAAATAGTGTTATTTATGATCTATTAAGACGAGTGTTCGGTTTGCACCCACATACGAGCCACGTAACATTGACTTTTATAGTGAGTTATTATTCTAAATTATTGCGAGCAGAGGTGTGCAAATTACAGCACGTTGCATGCTTTGCACATACGCGGTAGTATTATTTTTCAACTATGTGCACGTCTCCGAAAGGAGATTGTAAGGATGGTAGAGGTGAGTAGATATTTGGGTGAAATTGTGAGATTGGGCTATAGCTTTGTTAAGTAACACTGTTTGCTATGCTACTATTCAAGATTTAATTACATTCGTTTGTTAATGTTTACGAGTTTATCGTAGCTTTGCCACGAGATTAAGTTCAAGACAAATTACGGTACTAAACAATACAACACACGATGCACGTTTTCTTATCGATTTAAAAATTTATTTAATCACACATTCACTCACACCAACCCTTTTTATACTTTCTATACCCCTCCCTTCCTTACAATATATTGCGTACGCGATACTTTCGCCATCTGCAGTTATACATGTCGGTATTCCACGATTTTACTCGCCTCAATACTCTGTGCTCTCTCGCCTTACATATAATCATCCACACTTCTGCCTGTACACCAAATCCGCGCGAAGTACTGAAGAATGGCTGTTTGGAATGAGAGGCGCTGTGTAAAAGAACACGGTAACAACTGCTGGCGGACTGTCGAGCATTTTTCGAGTAACGTGACAATTTGCAAGGCCAGTGGTGTAGAAGGTACGCTGTGCGGAAGACACAGTTGGCCCCTGCGTATCCTGCCACCAGTGCGACAGCCGTGCTTGTTGGGTTGTCGGAAGTCAATGACTAAGGGAAGCGAGAACTCGCACTTTGCTTGGATACCCTCAGGGCTGACGTTACACTTTGTCGTTCGCTCTCTCTCTCTCTCTCTCTCTCTCTCTCTCTCTCTCTCTCTCTCTCTCTCTCTCTCTCTCTCTCTGTCTCTCTGCAGCTACACGAGATACGACGCACAGTACTTCATCTGCAGATTCACAGAATTCCAATAGCTTCCTATTTCACAGAGTCGATGCGCTTTACCCCGGAGACGAATTATTTTTACACCAGTTGAAAAGAACAACGAAGACCTGCAGAAATCATTCGTCCTCCCGGAATTGGAAATACCTTTGCCGCGAAAGACCACTGTGGCATACGAACAAGTGTTTCGTTCTGTGAATCGCTGTTATTCGCATTTTACGACCACACACGTCGCGCCTGTCAACAAAAGTCGACGCATCTGATTGCTTGCTGTGATGTCAGCGCTTTCTTGCAGCTGTACGAGGTCACCTCTGAGGTAGCGATATGATCAAGAGATTGTGACGTAAAGGCTGTCTTTAAAAACGGCTGCCCGCGCCATTGAATAGTGGTTGTTAATAAATTTGTTCCAGACGGATAGCAGTTGTCTACATTGATAAAAATTACAAACAACCTCTGCCAGCCGCGGCGGAATAGCTGTGCGCACTGAGGCGCCGTGCTGCGGTGCGCGCGGTCGTTCGAAGTAAGAAGTTCGAGTCCTCCCTCAGGCATGGATGTATCTGTTGTCCTTAGTTTAACTTAGTGTATGTAGTTTGTAAGCTAGGTACTTTAGTCCCATAGGTTTACAAACAAACAACTTTTGCCTGTGATTTTCCTTCTTGTAAAGCACGCATTACATCCTCCCGGAACTGTACACAGAGACCGTTGAGTTCATAACATAATACACTCCTGGCCATTAAAATTGCTACCCCACGACGATGTCGTGCAACAGACGCGAAATTTAACTGACAGGAAGAAGATGCTGTGATATGCAAATAATTAGCTTTCCAGAGCATTCACACAAGGTTGGCACCGGTGGCGACACCTACTACGTGCTGACATGAGGAAAGTTTCCAACCGATTTTTCATACACTAACAGCAGATGACCGGCGTTTCCTGGCGAAACTTTTTTTGTTATGCTTCATGTAAGGGGCAGAAATGCGTACCATCACGTTGCCGACTTTGATAGAGGTCGGATTGTAGCCTATCGCAATTGTGGTTTATCATATCGCGACATTGGTCCTCGCGTTAGTCGTGATCCGATGACTGTTAACAGAATATGGAATTGGTGGGTTCAGGAGGGCAATACGGAACGCCGTTCTGGATCCCAGTCGTATCACTAGCAGTCGAGATGATAGGCATCTTATCCGCATGGCTGTAACGGATCGTGAAGACACGTCTCGATCCTTGAGTCAACAGATGGGGACGTTTGCAAGACAACAACCATCAGCACGAACAGTTCGACGACGTTTGCAGCAGCATGGACTGTCAGCTCGGAGACCGTGGCTGCGGTTACTCTTGACGCTGCATCACAGACAGGAGCGCCTGCGATGGTGTACGCATCGACGAACCTGGGTGCACGAACGGCAAGACTTTTTTTTTTTTTTTTTTTTTTTTTTGGTGAATGCAGGTTGTGTTGATAGCATCATGATAGTCGCATCCGTTTTTGGCGACATCGCGGTGAACGAACATTGGAAGCGTGTATTCGTCATCGCCATACTGGCGTATCACCCGGCGTGATGGTATGGGTTGCCATTGGTTACATGTCTCCGTCACCTCTTGTTCGCATCGACGGCACTTTGAACAGTGGCCGCTACATTTCAGATGTGTTACGACCCGTGGCTCTACCCTTCATTCGATCTCTGCGAAACCCTACATTTCAGTAAGATAATTCACGACTGCATGTTGCAGGTCCTGTACGGGCCTTTCTGGGTACGGAAAATGTTCGACTGCTGCCCTGGCCAGCACATTCTCCAGATCTCTCAACAACTGAAAACGTCTGGTCAATGGTGGCCGAGCAACTGGCTCGTCACAATACGACAGTCACTACTCTTGATAACCTGTGGTATAGTGTTGAAGCTGCATGAACATCTGTACCTGTACACGCCATTCAAGCCCCGTTCGATTCAATGGCCAGGCGTATCAAGGCCATTATTACGACCAGAGGTGGTTGTTCTGGGTACTGATTTCTCAGGATCTATGCACGCAAGTTTCGTGAAAATGTAATCATATGTCAGTATTAGTATGATATATTTGTCCAATGAATACCCGTTTATCATCTGCATTTCTTCTTGGTGTCGCAATTTTAATGGCCAGTAGTGCAGTACTTTTGGTTGATACTCCATCGATATACAAAGTTTGGTACCGATCCCAATGTCTGACATCTGAAGGTTTGGGTGTCAGCACAACGTTTTTACGTCTGACTTCTGAAGTCAAATAGGCAGAATGATAACATTTATACACAACAATGCCGTAATACTGAAAACGAGCCGGCCGCGGTGGCCGAGGGGACTAAGGCGCTCCAGTCACGGTCTGCACGGCCACTACGCTCGGGGGTTCGAATCCCCCCTCGGGCATGGATATTTGTGCCGTCCTAGTTCGTAAGTAGTTCATAAGTAGTTTGTAAGTTTAGGGACTGATGACCCCGTAGTTAAGTCCCATAGACTATACAAACATCTGAACATTTTTGAACTGAAAACGAATATTAACATCATCGTTGGTCAGTAAAATTGTTTTCGATTTAGTCCACGAGTCTTACATTGCAACCAATACAGCTTAATAAAACAAAATAAAGGCAACTCTTGGACATAATGCGGTTTGAATTAATCACATAGCCGAGCGGTCTAAAGCGCCTCGTTGCGGAGCGCGCAGTTGCTCGCCGTGGAGGTTCGAGTCCTCCCTGGGGCATGGGTGTGTGTGTCGTCCTTACGTTAGTTTTTCTAGGTTTAAGTAGTTTGTAAGGTACGGACTGATGACCACGCAGTTTGGTCCGATAGATTTACAGACATTTGAACATTTGAATTAATCACGCTATTTGTCGCATCTGCTGCTTTCAAGCGCTCTTTTAGAAGATGTCGACACTGATTGCAGGATCGTGTAGAGTGCGTAAAAAAGTACCGGATTTCATATCAAACTCAATTTTAATTCGAATAAATAATCCCTGAGACGGATTTACGTCTCAAATTTTCACTTCTTCTGTGTCATAGTCTAATTTCATCTATTTACTATTACTTTGAAAGGTTTATGGGCTGGTCTCAATCCAGAGACTCGAAACTTACAAGAGAATGACGGAAGTACTCAACGGAGAAATTCGGCCTGGGTGTAAGAAGAAGCATTGAATTAAAATTTGTGGTGCTTCAGATCTATCAATGATGTCTTTGACATATTTGAGACGTAAATCCGTCTCAGGGATTATTTATTCGAATTAATTGATATTTATATCATCATAACAGGATTGCTCCTCCATGTCCATTGCTGAGGTGCTATTCCGCTGCATGGAGAGCCTTGGCAGTAGTGGCAATTATCTTTGGAACAAAAAAGCTGAATTAAAGTTTGTATTGTGGAGGGAAATCGTACATAGACTATTCCAAGGCGCCTTAATCGTCAGTGGTGTGGTAGTCTAACGGTTAAGACGTCTGCCTAGTAAGCATGGAGGTCCTGGTTCTATTCCCGGCCGCACCACAAATTTTAATTCAATGCTTCAGATCTATCGAACTCAATTTTGTCCATCCGTGGACAGAATGCGCTTTGAAAAGATGCTCCAGAGATGTGGTTCGGAAAATATCGGCATTCGCAAAAGGAGACGTGACCGCCAGAATGGAGAAGAACGCGCCAGGGTCGTGTCCTCTGGAGCACGCGGCGCGGTATGGTATGTGCCTCCCAGGAGCGTTTGCTCGACGACCGACGGCCTTCCGCGAAAGCCATTGTTCAGCGCTACGGTTTCATACGGAGGAGCGCACTTGGGCACCGGAGAATTAATTATGCTTCAGTTGGCCGCGCCTCGCTTTCCTAGAATCCTCAGCGTTTCGCGGGAAATATGATTCTGCGCGTTCGTCTCTTTTTCCGAGCAAGAGGCCCTCGTGATTCGCCAAAATACGTATCCATACGCGAGGTCCGCTCAGGACAATTTCAGCGCATTTAGGTGGCTGCCGCGGAAAATTGCGGCGATTGGCCAGCGAGATGTGGGGGCGGATATTTGCGGATGAGAGTCGGCCACGCCGCAGTGGCAGAGGGGCAGAGCGACCGCCAAGGCCCGTGGCAGCGTTCTGCTCTTTCCCAGGAGGGCTCCGCCTTAGGCCGGTATTACACTGTCATGAATTAGCCCAAGTGAATCAGTCCAGGAAGCAACTACTACAAGACGCGGATTTCAGCATCACTGAGCAATGGCGAACGGACTGGAGCACTGTCAACTTCACAGCTCTCTGGCCCGACCCCACAGAAAAACCTACTGGATTCGAACTTCCCCGCCGACAATGGAAAGCACTGAACAGAATCCGAACATCTCACAGAGTCTGTCAGGATTCTCTATACAAGTGCGGCATATCGACAAGTCCTCAGTGCGACTGCGGTGCTTCGCGTCAGACAATAGAACATATTGTGTATGACTGCAACATCAGGTCTTACCCAGGTCCAAAAACAGACCTGTATAAAGTGACAGATGACGCACTTTCATGGCTGGCTGGTTTAGACATTAATATATAAGGACCATGTTTCGCTGCTTATCTTTCTCAATTCAGTTAATATAAATTGTGTAAATTTACTGCTCATGTCATTGTTGTTTTTTCTATTACTTATTTTAGTTTCCTAACTTAATATTCTTATATTAGCGTTGATTCAATTGTTCATATTACATATTACTGTAAGATGTAATATATCTTTCACAATTTTGTATTAATATTTTATAATCTTTTTTCCAAATTCTATTGCATCACACATAGTAGTGGACTTTTTACTGCATACCTGTATACGTCTCTGTAATTAATGCACTTAAATTTTGATATAAGCTGTTTGTTGTCTCTGCTTCCCACCTGGGGAAGTGTCATTGTGCAATGTATCTTGCATGTCCAAGTGTTTATGTCATACGATAAATAAATAAATAAATTCACTGTCATATTTCTTTGTCAAAAATTTACATCATATATTTACATCATAAAAATTTGATAGTGTAATAGGGAACTCTGCTTTCGTCAAAAAAATATGATCATATCTAGTGCCTCGCAGTAGATTTGATCATAAAAGTTGTTTGTTTACTGCTCACTGCAGTGCGAAATGTAACCGCTTGGAGCGCTAGCATCGCTGTAGCTCTTGGACCGCGCTTATTTGAAAACAAACGTCCTTCGTTTCAAAACACGACGTCGAAGTGTATTTGGTGTGTGCTGTCATCTGAAGCAGACGAAGCACTATATAATCGCGGACACCCTGAATAAGAACAGATTAAAGAGACTCGAAACTTACAAGAGAATGGCGGAGGTACTCAACGGAGAAATTCGGCCTGGGTGTAAGAAGGAGATTAGTGGCCTCGTGTGTTACATCAACCACAAAATTAATAGAAATATATGAAGTAGATTTTATAAGCTATCCACTCTTCTCAATCTAATAATAATCGACGCTGTTCCTGCACTGTTCTTGTCCGTCAGTAAGTTAATCCTTCTCGTATAGCCAACATTTCATTGCCACCATGAGCAAGTTACACCGGCGCGCCGTAAGTAAAATTTAACCCCAGTAGCAAGAAATTTTCGTGTTACTGAAAACCTGTCTTTTGCCGACATAGTCTTCTGACGTGCATATACTGATTTTTAATGTGTGGAGCCACTTTACTAAGTAAATACCGATACGCTGTGTCATCAAAAAATGTTCAAATGTTTGTAGAACTTATGGGACTTAACTACGGGGTCATCAGTCCCTAAGCTTACAAACTACTTATGAACTACTTAAGACTAAGGACGGCACAAATATCCATGCCCGAGGGGGGATCGAACCCCCGACCGTAGTGACCGTGCAGACCGTGACTGAAGCGCCTCAGTCCCCTAGGCCAACGCGGCCGGCTTTGTATCATCTATTCTCCAGTATTTTATATATGACTAGGCGCCCTCCGCTTGCAGCTCCTGCAACACGAAATGATTTCCTCAATTTCACCCAAGTAAGCCCCTCTTTTTTCTTCAAAATGCAGTTTTCGTGGTAGCTATGACAACGCATGATAACATGTGTTTACTGTCGGCCATCTTGAAATATGATCAAAATATGACGACAGTGTAATACCTCTTTTTAGCGTCACGTCAAAGATTTACATCAAAAAAATATTACGAACTTAAGATGATATTTTTATGTCAAAGATTGATCAAAAATTTGACAGTGTAATACCGGCATTAGGACATTGTTTTGATTGTGCCAGAGCATCGCCTGGTCTCTGTTCTGTTAGCGGCCAGTTATCATAGAGTTCAGAGACTTTGTAGCTCTTTTCTACAGCTACGTATACAGGGTGAATCACCTTGCACAGCAGATATTGCAGAAACGTACAATGCGATTGATGAGCGATTTGCACCGAATGGATTGGTAGTCAAGGACTCGTATTGTTAGCCAACAATTACTTTGTAATATTACTTAGAAAGTGTATTTTTCATGCAAACATGCCGTTTTTTAAATGGAACAATGGTTGTTTCTATCATGCACTTGAATGTTTGACACCAGCTGTGTACAAAGAATTTTGAATAACTTATTTAGATTATCCATATTGGATGTTAGAGAACCCGCGACTGTTAGTATAATGTAGGTACAGAAAAACGCAACCAGCCACTTTTATGAAATGGAGCTTGCTTTATTCCATGAACCGGTTTCCGAACTTTTTCAAGTTCATCTTCAGATGGTACAGGAAGCTTACAGGGTCATTTCGTAGCGAGATGCTGGGTGCTGGCTTGTGGCTTTATGGATGGCGTTTGCAGTAGGCTTCCATTTGTCAGAAGATTTGGTTGCAGTATGATACCACATCACTCACTTTTTTAATAGTAATTTGGTTTGTCAATATCACGACACTTCACCAGCAGCTAGCGAACGGTTTCACAACTAGTTTTATTAAAATCAAGTTACTATTAAAAAAGCGAGTGATGTGGTACCATACTACAACCAAATATCCTGACAAATGGAAGCCTACTGCAAAAGCCATCCATAAAGCCACAAGCCAGCACCCAGCATCTCGCTAGGAAATGACCCTGTAAACTTCCTGTACCATCTGAAGATAAACTTGAAAAAGTTCTAAAACCGGTTCATGAAATAAAAAGCAAGCTCCATTTCATAAAAGTGACTGGTTGCGTTTTTCTGTACCTACATTTTGAATAACATTTTTATCACGTTTAGTTTGGCAGCTACAACCGTTCAAAGTTTGGTGGGCGAGACACTACGACAGCGTAGCTGACTGGCTGGTGGTCATGAGACGGTGGGCTGTGCCCCAGGGGATAGTCACTCGGCCAGTCAGCTACGCTATCGCAGCCTCCGCAGTCTGAAGAAATAAAATTTTTAAACCTAGTGGAAAGCCGCTTATTTCTTCATATTGCAACCCTTTAACTAGCATTTGATTTTTTAATTCTTTAAACGGGCTTTTCTTACTTTTGTAAAAGTCTCGTGTGAGTATGTGACCTAATCTTTATTTTTCTTAAAAATTGTCTATCATTAAAAGTTTCGAATGTAATTTTGCTAATATACTGTTATTCATTTCTAGTGATCATTTTACTATCCGATGATGTCTACCTTAGTGTAGTCGAAATCTAGATAAAAATATTTGTAATTATTTTAAGCAACTTGTGCGGCTGCAATTTGTCAAAATTATTTTACATCCAATTGCTGCATACAAGGACATGTTCAAAATTATAATCCAATATACATATAGTCAAGAATATGCCGGAAATAACAGATTTCAGGCAGGTTTGATGTGTTGGCTGATGTAGGAGCGATAGCAGCAGTTCTTGCTTAGGGTTGTGCGAATAGACTATATGTACTATAAATATGTAAGCAGCCCTGTGTTCTCCACCTTCTCTTAAATAACTGGACCGATATCAACAGAACTTGGTACACATATTCCGTAATATGAGACAACAGTCAAAATGTTTAAATGTTTGTTAAGCTTATGGGACTTAACTGTGGGGTCATCAATCCATAAATTTACAAACTGCTTATAAACTTACACTAACGTTAGCACAAACATCCATTGCCGACGGAGGATTCGAACTCCCGACGGGAACCGACCTCGCGCATCGGATCATAGCGCCTCAATGCGCTCGGCCACTCCGCCGCGGAAGTTAAAACGACCTTCAACACAAATTTCAGGAGATATGACGTCATAAAGTATGGAATTTGCCAAAATCTGTCGCATCATGTGACAATGTTACACTTCTCCTCTTAAACTAATGTACCGATTTCAACCAAAATTTCTAATAATATTCTTTATGTGATATTTGATAATCAAAATATCCACGAGTGTACTGCCGGTCTATAGTGTCCAACGGGCACAATATTTCGGCGATCATACATGTCGCCATCATCAGGTGAACTGACGGATGGTGGACATCTGGCCACATGGTATGGATAAACTCCTTGACTTCCTCACACATCTGAACTCCATACACCCCGACATCAAATTCACTATGGAGACTGAAACGGAGGGTAAATTGCCGTTCCTTGACGTCTTGGTCAAGAGAAGAGCTGATGGCACCCTGGGTCATAGTGTATATCGGAAGGCAACGCACACTGATCTGTATTTACACGTAGCTGTCACCACCCTTCATAGAGGAATGGGGTACTTAAAACTCTAGTACATAGGGCGCGCACTATCTCCGACGCAGAGTCTACCCCAGGAATTGGAACACCTGAGAACTGTATTTCGGAAAAATGGGTACTCAGAGTGGCAGATTCAGCGGGCTCTCCGCCCAACCACTACATCACAACCTGTGGAAACGGATGAAAACACGAGGGAGGATGTAGGCACTGCGTTCGTTCCATATACCGGCGCACTCTCGGGGAAGGTCGACCGCATTTTGAAAAAAAAAAAAACACCAGGTTGGAACAGTATTTTGTCCGCCGAGTAAAATTCGTGCACTGGTGTGGAGCGCCAAAGATGATCTCGGTTTGAGGAAGGCCAGCGTGTACCAGATTCCGTGTCAGTGTGGAAAGTCATATATTGGACAGACGATGCGAACCGTCGATGATCGATGCGTTGAACACCAGAGGCACACACGATTGATGTATCCGAGCAAGTCGGCGGTCGCTGAACATTGTTGGTCGGAGAATCATGCGATGGAGTATGAACGCACTAGGATTCTGGTACAGACGTCGAGATACTGGGACTGCGTCGTTAGAGAGGCCATTGAAATTCGCACACGTGACGACCTCATAAACCGTGACTGTGGCTATCATCTTAGCAAAGCTTGGGAACCAGCGATTGGGTTAATTAAGAGTAAATCTAGCAAACGTAACGAAGTGACTACCACGGCGGACAGAGCCCTCACACCGACGTCATCTCAGACGCCGTCGCAATCGGTTCCACTGCGCGGCCGCGGCGCGGGGCGCGGACCGCGGAGGGGTCGCTCCGCGGGCCGAGGGTATTTAAATGGCCCGCTACCGGGCTAGAACCCAGTTCCCTTCGAGCAGCCGTAGCGTTCGGATCTCCGTGCCGGCGCGTTTCCAGGAGCTCAGTCCGTCAGTTCACCTGATGATGGCGACATGTATGATCGCCGAAATATTGTGCCCGTTGGACACTATAGACCGGCAGTACACCCGTGGATATTTTGAATATTCTTTATTATCAGGAATGAATCGCTATGAGGGTAAAAACCTCCTACGATGTAAGAGATATGATACGTAAGCAATGAAGACTGTTGATCATCCGACACGTAAATAAAGATATTTTATGGATGCACCACACACAGTTTCATCGGCCCTGACGACTCCAGATAAATGATTAAAGGCAAGATGTGTACCGCTTATAGTTTCACGCGATAAAATTAATGCGTTGTGCACGATGTTGCAATGTATTTACTTGTACACAATTGTATTCGCGGGACGCTTTACAGACAAACACATACCTCTGAATGTATCTCCGAAACTGTGTCATAGTTCGACATATAGTTCTTGAGATATGAGGGCATGGACAATTTGGTTTAAGAGATACCGCCCCATCACTCACGGCCTTTCGATTTCCTACGTCTTAAACATTAATTTTATTCATATTATATGACATTGTAGTAAGGAGTGTGTGACTGATTAATTATTTGTTTTATTCCACATATATAGTGGTTAAGCCACGTCACGCAAATTGAATTGTAATTTACAAAACGTAACTAGTTTCAATGAAAAGGTGAATTTACTACACCTTTTCATAATTTAATTATTTTCTCAGTTTGTGTTTAATACAATTTTTGCTTACGTTTGATAATTATGACAGAGTTCATTGAAACTAGTTACGTTTTGTATATTAAAATTCAGTTTGCGTAACGTGGCTTAACCACTATATATGTGGAATATAATAAATCATTAATTTTATAGCGCGAAATATTTTTCAAGATAACCGAATATACTATGATGTACCTTCGAAATTATATTACAGTAAGACACATAATTCTGGAGATATTACCTCAAAAATAATGACATGCGTAAAAATCTGCACCAATTTGTAGAAAGTTGCAATTTATGGCATTTCACTATCAACTCCATTCGCAATACTTTTGACGAAAATTTTTCTAATATTGCTTATCACGAACCTGGAAAATTATATTATTCTAGAACAAATAACGCAGGAGATAGGACGTCATACTCATTGAGATGCATGAAAACGAAATTGCGATGGTTAGATAGTAGGGCGAAAAGCGATGGACTGAAAAGTAGTAGGAGTAACGTGAAGAAGGGGTTCAATAACAACGCCGGTAACTAAACCTTGCTACATTTATTATGGGCAAAGTTTCGACTGTCACCGTGGCTTATCTTAATTATTTATAAAGAGCCTAATTTTTCATACAGTTAAGAATACCTTCCGGCGCTAAGTTGGTAACGATGCATAATTCTTAAATTTGTACAACATAGAAAAAACTGGTCTGTACAGTTTTATCACTTGATAATGGCCTAAGGCCGAAACCTGCTTGTGGAAATAAACAATATTTCAGTCAAATGGCGGTGAATTCCTTTAAAAAGTGTTACATGACTGATGCCCAGTAAATATACAAAATAATAATTACCACTGACTTACAAAGGAAAGAACACATAGATAATGTTGTGGTGAAGGCGACCAAAGACTGCGTATTATTGACAGAGTGCTTAGGATACGCAACAGAAACACTAAGTTTGGTAGTGCCCAGTCACAGAGAAATGATGATCATACAAAATACGAGAAATCAAAGCTACAAGAGACTTAGGTGTTCTTTCTTCCTCCGCGGTATTCGAGAATTGAATGGTAGTAGGAAAGTAGTTCAGCGAACCGTCTGTCAGGTACTTCAGTGTCATTTTCAGAGTACATTTCATTCCTTCCATCTCTGGAGCGGAGTAGGGAACTGTAGATCATATTATAGGGCATATGCCTTGGGAAAATGCGCCCTTATTTTAATTTTTATGTACAAATAGTGCGCAAAATTGACTTTTTATCATCAAGTAGTTTCGACCCAATGCTGGGCCATCTTCAGGGTGTTGCTTCTAGATGGTGCGGAGCGCACCAGGAGCTGCGAGTTCCTGAGGTGTCAGCGACAGGCTCCGCTGCACCCCATCTCGGAACAACATCCTGAAGACGGCCCAGCATTGAGTCGAAACTATGATAATAAATAATTGCACTCTAACTGTTTTTATATAAGAAATACATTATAGGGTGCCAACAGCAACGGTGATTTTTCGAATTTGCATCAATTGCTGTGCCTCGAACTGCTTCTCGCATTTGGACGTTTCCATTTATTTGTAGATACTTCTGCACATCTGTAAACACTAGATAAAAAATAAGAATAAATGGTTAACATTGAAAAATACAGCTCATCGGCTGCAAAGCTAGAGGTTGACCACGGCTTCAACTAAGAACGTCTTCATAAGAAGTAAAAATTTTTAGTTACATGAAATATACAATGGTTCTTGAGCAACACAGCTTACATTCATGTTACAAATGTAGAATTACATGCGCCAGAATTAAAAAGTAGAAAATAATTCATGTAAATAAAACGCCCTGCTAATGATCGCGTGTTTGTGGTAGCACTATGGGTGGCATCTGACTAATGCTAGCCACACATGCGACCCATAGCTGCGCGTTTTAGTTATATGAATTATGTTCTACTTTTTAAATATTGACCATGTAATTTTACATTTGTAACTTGAACATGAACTCTGTTGCTTAAGAACCATTGTCTATTTCATGTAACTAAAAATTTTTACTTCTTATGAAGAAGTCCTTGAAACCGAAACCATGGTTAATTAATCAACCTCTAGCTTTACGATTGGATAAGTCTTCACTTAAAGGGCCACATCGAAACAACCCTCAGCCACGTATGGACGGCAACGCAACACAACCTCCAAGATGGACAGATTAATGCCTCAGAAGTGGGAAGGAAGCTTAGTGTTTAACGTCCAGTCGACAGCGTGGTCATTAGTGACGGAGCTTACACTCGCATTTTCGGGGAAGGATGTGGAAACAATCGGCCGTGCCCTTTGGAAGGAACCATCCCGGCATTTACCTGGGGTGATTTAAGGAAATCACGGAAAACCTAAATCTGGATGGCCTCCGGAATGCGAGTCCAGTGTGTTTCCACTGCGCCACCTCGCTTGGTACTTCAGAAGTGGCTGTACCAAGCGGCATAATGTCGTACTAGAAGCACATTGTTCATGAACAAAAATGCAACTTTAAGGACTTTAAAAAGATAGTAGAAGATGGATGGAAATGTCAACGTGAGACGTCATGTTCTCGCAGCCAGGGTCGTTTCACCTCCATTGGCCACGACATTGGAAGGCCGCATTGCACAGCGGTGGGCTGTTTGTGGTGTTGCCGTCACCGGCCTGTGGCAGCACCACCTAGAGACAAGGCCTCACAGCAGGCAGTGCTACGTCACACTGACCTGGCCGTGGCCACTAGCTGACTGGCTGGCCCCTACGAGACAGAGGGCGTGCCCCAGCAGCCAGACATTCAGCTGGCGGCCGCGGCCTGGTCCGTGGCCTACGAGAAAGACAGGCCCAGCACAGTCGTCATGCCACGTAAGCGAGGTAGTTCCGAACCGCATGCCAAACCGTTATCGCTAGCTCAGTGGCTGCCCGTTATGACGCAGTGGGTCCTGCCACAGCGGCCGGCCAATCGGCTAGCGACCGCGCCGGCTCAGAACTACCTTGCTTACGTGGCATGACGACTGTGTTGGGACGACACCACCTAGAAGACAAGGCCTCATAACAGGCCGTGCCTACGTCACACTTACAGGCCCCGGCCGCCATCTGACAGGCTAGACGCTGCGCGGCGGTGGGCGTGCCCCAGCCAACAGCCAGTGAGGTGGCGGCTGCGGCCTGAGGCCTAAGTGGTGTTGGCTGGGGCCTGTCTTTCTCATAGGCTTCAGCCCGGTCAGTATGATGTAGCACGGCCAGTTGTGAGGCCTTGTCTTCTAGGTGGTGTTGGCTAGGGCCTGTCTTTCTCTTAGGCTTCAGCCCGGTCAGTATGATGTAGCACGGCCAGTTGTGAGGCCTTGTCTTCTAGGTGGTGTTGGCTAGGGCCTGTCTTTCTCATAGGCTTCAGCCCGGTCAGTATGATGTAGCACGGCCAGTTGTGAGGCCTTGTCTTCTAGGTGGTGTTGGCTAGGGCCTGTCTTTCTCATAGGCTTCAGCCCGGTCAGTATGATGTAGCACGGCCAGTTGTGAGGCCTTGTCTTCTAGGTGGTGTTGGCTAGGGCCTGTCTTTCTCTTAGGCTTCAGCCCGGTCAGTATGATGTAGCACGGCCAGTTGTGAGGCCTTGTCTTCTAGGTGGTGTTGGCTAGGGCCTGTCTTTCTCATAGGCTTCAGCCCGGTCAGTATGATGTAGCACGGCCAGTTGTGAGGCCTTGTCTTCTAGGTGGTGTTGGCTAGGGCCTGTCTTTCTCATAGGCTTCAGCCCGGTCAGTATGATGTAGCACGGCCAGTTGTGAGGCCTTGTCTTCTAGGTGGTGTTGGCTAGGGCCTGTCTTTCTCTTAGGCTTCAGCCCGGTCAGTATGATGTAGCACGGCCAGTTGTGAGGCCTTGTCTTCTAGGTGGTGTTGGCTAGGGCCTGTCTTTCTCTTAGGCTTCAGCCCGGTCAGTATGATGTAGCACGGTCAGTTGTGAGGCCTTGTCTTCTAGGTGGTGTTGGCTAGGGCCTGTCTTTCTCTTAGGCTTCAGCCCGGTCAGTATGATGTAGCACGGCCAGTTGTGAGGCCTTGTCTTCTAGGTGGTGTTGGCTAGGGCCTGTCTTTCTCATAGGCTTCAGCCCGGTCAGTATGATGTAGCACGGCCAGTTGTGAGGCCTTGTCTTCTAGGTGGTATTGGCTAGGGCCTGTCTTTCTCTTAGGCTTCAGCCCGGTCAGTATGATGTAGCACGGCCAGTTGTGAGGCCTTGTCTTCTAGGTGGTGTTGGCTAGGGCCTGTCTTTCTCTTAGGCTTCAGCCCGGTCAGTATGATGTAGCACGGCCAGTTGTGAGGCCTTGTCTTCTAGGTGGTGTTGGCTAGGGCCTGTCTTTCTCTTAGGCTTCAGCCCGGTCAGTATGATGTAGCACGGCCAGTTGTGAGGCCTTGTCTTCTAGGTGGTGTTGGCTAGGGCCTGTCTTTCTCTTAGGCTTCAGCCCAGTCAGTATGATGTAGCACGGCCAGTTGTGAGGCTTTGTCTTCTAGGTGGTGTTGGCTAGGGCCTGTCTTTCTCTTAGGCTTCAGCCCGGTCAGTATGATGTAGCACGGCCAGTTGTGAGGCCTTGTCTTCTAGGTGGTGTTGGCTAGGGCCTGTCTTTCTCTTAGGCTTCAGCCCGGTCAGTATGATGTAGCACGGCCAGTTGTGAGGCCTTGTCTTCTAGGTGGTGTTGGCTAGGGCCTGTCTTTCTCATAGGCTTCAGCCCGGTCAGTATGACATAGCACGCGCTGTTGTGAGACCTTGTCTCGAGGCGGTCGCTCCAAGGCTGAGCAAGGCCAACGGCAGAGCAGCCAGCAGCCAGCAGCCACCAGCAGCGGACGCCATCTCGTGCCTCCCTATCTCCGCTTGCCTTCCCTTCCCGTCCCTCCCCTTGCCTTCCATTTCCTTCCTGCTGAACCCGACCGCCGCTGAAACCTTCGATACCGCAATCGCAGCCGCCGACTCCTTCCTACGTCCCTGCCACAGCAGTGCACATCGGTGTTTCACTAACACTACCTTGGAAACATTGGTATGACCTCTCGTACTACGGGGTCATGCTGCTAAGTAATCACCGGGATATTTCTACTTGAAAATGCCTCATTATTCTTCAAAAATCTTTATATTAATAGTTGAACACAAAAATTGCAGTACAGACTACTAATCTTAATTTCAGATGGAGACCAATGAAATATACACTGATGCAAATAAAAATTAGTACACCCTGTTAGAGTTTTCAATTCTTTCAAGATCTATAGTCGAAACCTGTGTGTGAGTGGAATAAACATGTGCGTGCCCGCAGTCTCACTGCTAGAACCGGTTGACAACATGTCGTGTTGATACTAGTGAAAGTTATTTGTTGTGAGATTACCGCCCAATAGAAATATTGGTAATTAATAGCATTTGATAATTAAACAGTATGAAGTTCACTGCAAACATTGACCATGCCAATGCACCAAATGTTACACAATTTTAATCTTAATAATTATGGTAGCAGTTGGGTGACAACATTTATAGTTAGGCCATAGGTAGAAATTCTCCACGTTGAGATTTGCTGTGTGCTTGTAGCTGACGGGAGGCCAGCGAGCAGGCCGACGTTGGTGGCTTGTTCCAGCTTAGGATTTCCAGGTTCGTTTCCGGTGAGGGGAGAGAAGGACAATGGCGAGTGCCAGGCGCAGTGCAGTGCACAGCGTGAAATAAAGTATTCTAATACTACTGGCATTTGAAGTAATACGGTGCAGTTAGGAACCTTCAGGCACTCATTACAAAATAGCTTGTTGATAAATAAACAATACATTAGCTGATATAGTCACATCTGGCGTAATATGTTTAATTGACAATGAAAAGTAATAAATTACCAATGAATACAAGACAGTTACTCAACTAGCATGGCAATGTTTTGTTTATAATAATATAGGCACGAACAAAAACGGTGTTTGAGACCGGCACATGGTGTGAAAACAATTTGCGACAAATATTCATTTTTTCTGGGAGCTCACGAGCTATAACTTTATTTGATAAATGTGTCGACGTACAGACGTATCAGCCACAGGGTTTTAATATGGCGTAATAAACAACATAAAGTGAACTTTCACGTGTTTTCAAAGTTAGTAGTTAGTACACCCTTTTCTCACATGAACTTACTTTATTATGAATTTTTTTGTTAATCATATGCAGGGAAGGAAAGCTGCGAACGTGTGATATCATCCCCTACAAAACGAGTCAAACAGTAGCAATCACAGATCCAGTGTTTTTGCATGTTTAGGAATTTGGTTCGCAGTTGGTGGTTGTGAGTTTTAAAAATTAAACTTTCCCTATTTAAACTCTCATCCCGATCTTTCATCCCCGCACTGTGCTGTGCTAAGTGTACGATCTGCCGCTGCGGCCCTTAAATATAACGACGTGGAACGCCATTCAGGTGACTATTTCAACGAGCATCGCTGCCCAACTGACACTGCATGCGCAATGGGTAGCATTTCTATTGTAGCATTTCTATTGTTTTCGCAGCAGCGTATACGAAAACATTTTATGTACTTAATTATAGTTACTAGTTGGTTGACCCGTGCAAATAATTTGCAGTCTATCCTGATCACAGACAAGTAAGATAATAATGGAGAAGAGGCAGATGCAAGTACATATGTATGACAGATAATAAACCTTGAATAGTAGTAACAAATATTAGTCTCAAAGTAAGAAAATTTATATAATTAAATACAATATGATTAACTGTGAAACAAAACAAAAATCAGATATTGACTTTTTCATGTTTATTTTATTTCTTGGAAACTTGTTTATTTTACAAAATTAAGTTCATTCGCACAGTACACAATGCTTGCTTCAACAAAGTGAACAATTCCAACAGCTGTTGTGCATTGACGTGTGAAACAGAAATCTCATGATAAACTATGCTTGCGTAAAGAATCTAAACAACTGCAAGATCTGTTGTATCTGTTAGTTAAATCAAATTATTTGTGTATTTTTCGTCGTTACAACGACGTGTATAACCGAAATCGTGTGATAAACTATGTTTTACATTGACCTGTACAGTCCAAATAGTGTGATAAACTATGCTTACATCAAATAAGGTCTTTGGCTTGCATAAAGAATCTAACCAACTGCAACAGCTGTCATTCATGTTGCTTAAACAGATTGTCAATAGATGGCATCTTTTACATTGCTTTTATATCGACCCCACAAATCAATTAGATACTTAGCCCGGTGACTGATGGGAGCAACTGTAAATACATGTCCGATTTACGATCGTTTGCTGGGTATCAACTTAGATCAATAATTCAAAATTTTTCAATATAAGATTTTTTGTGTGAAAACAATAACTTTAAACTATCAGTCTATTTTTCGTCATTAGTGGAGAACGAAACCTTGAAAATGATACCTCAATCATTAATTTTGGGTAAGTAGTACGGGAGAAATGACGTACCCACGAAAAAACACTAATGATAAATAATATAGATGATTATGATTATTACACCTCGGATATTTAAATCATGAAAAGAGCATTTTAAGCGTCTAAAATAGGTTCTTTAGAGCAAATTTAAAATAGCCCCCAAAAGTATTCATCAGAAGAAATAAACATAATGTGATATACGTCGTGTTTACTGATGAGACAATTTTTATTTGTTTTCTGTAAGAAGACGTAAACAGTTGACCAACACAGCAAACCTGTATAGTTTTTAGAAACTAAAAATATAGTGCAGATCACAAAATGTTCAAATGTTTGTAGAGCTTATGGGACTTAACTACGGGGTCATCAGTCCCTGCTGGCCGCGGTGGCCGAGGGGACTGAGGCGCTTCAGTCACGGTCTGCACGGCCACTACGGTCGGGGGCTCGAATTCCCCCTCGGGCATGGATATTTGTGTCGTCCTAGTTCGTAAGTAGTTCATAAGTAGTTTGTAAGTTTAGGGACTGATGACCCCGTAGTTAAGTCCCATAAGCTGTACAAACATTTGAACATTTCATCAGTCCCTAAACTTAAAAACTACTTATGAACTAGCTTATACTAAAGACGGCACGAACATCCATGTACGACGGGGGGATTCGAACCCCATACCGCAGCGGCCGTGTAAACCGTGATTGGCACGCCGAAGACCGCTCGGCCACCGCGGCCGGCTGCAGATTACGACCCAGTTGTTAAAACAACTTGTAATGTATAATTTAACGAACGCTGAAACACCAGTTGCAAACATTCACACCACAGATGGGTTCACAGTCTGAAATCTTTTGTAGGTGTTCCAGAGAAAAGCCATGGCGCTCGTCGTTAAGTTACTTTATATGGCAAGAATGGACGTTCCTAAATCAACAGACGTGACTGGGGCGTACTTTCCGCACATATTGGACACGAACACTGCATTCAGTGGAAGAGGATTTTCCGCTGAAGTATCGATGTTCCCGCGCAAGGCCTTCTTCTGGGAAATCTACTGCGTTTTTTTCCTATACATTCCCCCCTACCCGGCTGGGTACACATTTTTAGCTTTATCCATTCGCAGTTAATGTCATACATTCCGTGAATATGAATTAATGTTAGGAATATTGTACCTACTTTAGCTTTTGCATAATTACCGTTTATTTTGAAATAATTGTTTACGAACATATTACACTATATTTCAAGGGTAAACACAATTAATATAACAGAAACTTATATATCAATTTACTCAGTGGTATTTACGCTACCTTTTACTGTAGCCAGTTGCAGGTAAATGTTTACCTTTACGAATAATAAGAAAAATAAATTATCATGGCGGATAATGAATAAAAGAAAAATTATAAATTATCATTATTATTTTACAAACACAGAGTCCAGAACAACTCTCTCAGCCTACTCTTCTCCACCAACTCCTTCTAGCTACCACTCGCCAAGGTACGTAGATTGGAAAGGTATGCCAGTCTGGGCTTCTTCACTGTCATTGGTTAGCGCTGTATTACGTCACTCGGCAGCAAGCCGCTGTATTATAAGGCCGCCGTGAATTCGTTTTCTCCGTCTTTTCTTTTCTCATTCGACAAAAAACATTACTTTAAGCGGTGGAACACGCTTGTGATTAATATATATGTATACTAACTTACACAGGACTGAAAAAGAAAAGCTTCAAACATTAACAACTAGCTAACCCGACCCGCCCCGCGACTTGGCACGTGTAATATTTAAACGTCTTTAATTCGAGGACCACTAAACGTATTGCGATGAGGTCTTTTTTTTATTGTAGCGCTTATAAATATTTAAGATAAAGTTCGTGAGATCACACGTCTAACGTTTATAGATTTCCCACAACAACTATTAGGCAGCCTGAAGCCATCCGGCGCCAGCGTCTTAGGAGAGAAAATGGTACATATGCTTCACTCATAAAAGTTAGACATATGCCCTCCCGGATTGTTTTTAGACCTTTGTGAGATCTACAATTTAAAAGAAACCTAATCACGATACGTTCAGTAGTTCTCGAGTTATAGAAGGTTAAAGGGACAGACAGAGAGAAAATGTGCTTCTGTTTTATATAATAACTTCGTGGCGACGATCCCTTTCTGTGAAAACGTTGCTAGTAACCTCTATGTTGCTATAACTTGCAACATCAGATTTGTTTCCATGCCAGTTTGGTAATTTATTTTTTTTTTCCGACGGAACAGCATTTGCTTTAAGCAGCTTCTTTGTAGGCAGACCTAACAATTCATTTTGCAAGTCTCTTTTGTAATCGGTTTCACAAAAATGTTCGGAATAAATTCTGCCATTTTTTTACATTTATCTCGTCTTGTCGTTTACAGCGAGATATCCATATGCGCTGAAGTTCCTCATCTTTTGGAAACCGATGGTACAAAATGCCTTCCGTCTTGCGTTCTCTGTTATTGCACTCCGCAAGAGCACAACACGAAGTATTTTTACTTATAATTACAGAAATAACACATGGAAAAATTGTTCCCTAATACAAGAAAGCTACTTTCTATCCAAACAATTCACAGGACACGAAACGAGCGAGCGCAAAACACAACTTCCTGCTTGCACGTTTCGTAAGGGTACTACACAGAAGCAAGGCGCGCGAGTCAGATTTACACCCCCCCCCCCCCCCCGACTACTCGCCACCGCCGACTCATAGTTCACAGCAACCAACCTCTCTGACCGGAGAGTGACAATTACGAAGTGTAGTAGAATGTAGGGAGACTAATCATGAGAAAAATAAAAACCCTTATTCTTTTCATTCTCCACTCCTAGGAGTGAGATCCGGCCCATAAAGAGACGCGGTTCTATTCAGCCAATTATCAGACACGCTGATAGTGGGGCAAAGGGGGATCCCAATTGGGAATATGTGGGAGGGGCTTACCAGTTCCCTGGGGATTGAGACCAATTTAATTGATCTCTGGGACGTTGCCCCAGACTACAAATAGAATATCGGGAGAGCGAGAGAGCACTTACGACAATCACGGATCGGACGCCCGAGTTACTCTCGTAAACTCGTAGAAATCAGCTCGACCACAAGTAGACAAGCTTCCCCCTAGAGAAGGCTCACCCATGAGCACGGTATTCTCTGCGTCATTTTTTTTTTTTTTTTTCATTCCACCCCATATGGGGATGGCGGGCCCATATTCGAACATGAAGTTCGTTTCAAGCCAGAGAAACTATCTACTATTAGTTCTGTGGTGACACAATTTATTTTAATACAAGGGAAAATTGGACTCTTGCTAATTCTTCTTATTGCTTAATGATTTTCTCTTGGGAGGTTACCCGCTGTTGTTAATCTGCTGAGGAAAAACCTCCCTCAAAAAACCTCAGCGCGGGGATAATATTGTGTTAACTATATATCTGAATCCTCTGCTTGGAGTGATAAATGGTTATATAAATCCTCTTCTCCTATAATTAATTGCAAATCGTATTTACCTGGATATAGTTTTTCAATGGCTTGCGCTATGGCACTAGGTGGATAGGGGTATTTATACTAGGGTAATTAATAGTGATTGGATTTATTTGCAGCAACTCGGTTGTTTTTGTGCTTGTTGAGATTCTATCAATTCCATATTTTGCTGTCATCATTATAAGCCTTTGTTCTAGTGGCTGAATATTAGCTATTTGGTATAAATCTTCCCTACTGGTGCTAGGGCTAACTCTGCCAGCTATTCGGAGAATTCTCCTCTCAGTGCTTAATATTTTATGTACACGAGCTCTTGACGTTAGCCAAATAGGTGCCGCATACTCGAGGTTGGGTCTAATATAACAGCAGTAAGTATAAATGAGGGCTGATGT
The DNA here is from genome assembly GCA_026315105.1 of Locusta migratoria. Classification (NCBI taxonomy): domain Eukaryota; kingdom Metazoa; phylum Arthropoda; class Insecta; order Orthoptera; family Acrididae; genus Locusta; species Locusta migratoria. Next base: position 14,801,713 of record CM048747.1, on the reverse strand, counting down.
TGATGCTCCATTAATTTTTCCTTTTATCATTTTTAGTAAGCCAATTCTTTTTCTAGCTTTATTTATCAGATCAGTGATTGTAAACGCTAGTCATGAGGGATGAAAGGAAAATATGTTTGCGTGCAAGTGATTATCGTCTGCGAGTACGAGGAGCAGCTGGCGGCCACTGTCTCGGACACCTGTCGTTCACCTCCGGTGTTTATGGAGGGAGCACTGGCCAGCGCTCAGTCCTTTGGAAATGTTGTATTATCAGTTCTTTAGCCATTCTTGCTGTAGGAAGTTGTTCCAACAGAATTAACGTTCACCCACACACTCCGCGTGAAATCCACCGTGCCGTGCCAGAAGTGCAGCAGCTTCTCCGGCCAACACCATCTCTGGACTTTTCTCCAATACAGCACGTGCAATGGGATGGACCACTGACACTTGCAAATCCTGGTCTTCCAGAACTGCGTGAACGGGTCAAGCAGACGTGGAATAAAGTGTAGCGTATGACCAATAAAACAAATCCGTTAAACTTCAGTTACACGATAATTCTACTATAGCTGGCGTCACGTAAGAAGGCGCTTCCGCGCATAGAGGCGGAGCGATAGGGGAAGCGTGGTGGGGAGGGGAGGAGCTACGGCCGAGCACAACAGTGGAGCCTACGGGAGAAACACTGCGTGACTCGCGGCCAGCCACACGCCTAGAGAGAGAATATGATTGGCTGTCGTTCCAGTAATAGAGGGGGATGCGCAGAACAGCTGAAAACTGAGCCGCCTTCGTAGCTGACGCCGACTATAAATACTTAGGAGAAGAAATAAATTAATATAAACACATAGAAAATATTGTAGGGAAAGTAAACCAAAGACTACGTTTCTTTGACAAAACACTTAGATGATGCCTCCACTACACTTGCGCATCCTATTTTGGAGTATTGCTGCGCATTGTGTGATCAACACTAAGTGGGACTGACAGACGACTTAGAGAAAGATGAAAGTTCAACGATGGGAGAAGGGCAGCTAGTTTTGTATTATCGCGATATAGGGGGGGGGGGGGAGATTATCATGGAAATGATCCATGAGTTGGGGTGGAAATCATTAAAAGAAAGGCGTCGTTATTAATTGCAGAGAGATCTATTTGTGAAATTTCTTTCACCTACTTTCTCTCCTGAATGCGAACATATATTGTTAATATCCATCTACATAGGGACACATAATTATCATAATAAAATAAGAGAAATCAGGTCGAAAACAGAAACATTTATGTCTTCATTTTTCCAGCGAGCTGCTAGAGAATGGAACTACAGAGAAATATCATAAAAGTGGTGCGATGAACCCTCTGCCATGCACTTCAACGGGACTTGCAGAGTATCCATATACTGGGTGATCGAAAGGTCAGTATAAATTTGAAAACTTAATATATCACGAAATATGTAGATAGAGAGGTAAAGATTGACACACATAGTTGGGCTTTTATTATAAGCGAAAAAAAAAGGAAAAAAATGTCCGACAGATGGCGCTTCATCTGATCAGAAAAGTAATAATTAGCATAACAAATTAAGACAAAGCAAAGACGATGTTGTTTACAGGAAATTTTGAATATGTTCACCATCATTCCTCAACAGTAGCTGTAGTCGAGGAATAATGTTGTGAACAGCACTATAAAGCATGTCCGGAGTTATGGTGAGGCATTGGCGTCGGATGTTGTCTTTCAGCATCCCTAGAGATGTCGGTCGATGACGATACACTTGCGACTTCAGGTAACCCAAAAGCCAATAATCACACGGAGGTCTGGGGACCTGGGATGCCAAACATGACGAAAGTGGCGGCTGAGCACACGATCATCACCAAACGACGCGCGCTAGAGATCTTTCACGCGTCTAGCAATATGGGGTGGAGCGCCGTTCCAGCAGGTGTTTATCAGCCAGGCTGGGGATGATGCGATTCTGTAACACATCGGCGTACCTCTCACCCATCACACTGTAGCAGTCACTGACGTTTTTCTGGCCAGCGCCATCTGTCGGACATTTTTTGAACTTTTTTTCGTTATAATGAAACCCCTTGTCATTCCAAGGACGTGCGTCAATTTTTACCTCTCTATCTACATTATTCAGTGATTTATTAAGTTTTCAAATACTGACTTTTTGATCATCCAGTACATGTACATGTAGATGTACCATGACAGTATTCGCCATTAGCATGATAGGAAATTTGAGCGTCTCCACTGCCGCCTGTGCTAATATCTTTAGCATGGAACGACACCTAGTACCTAGTACTTCAATTTCTACATGGTTCGGAAATTGGCAATTGACACTAAATAAAGAAGAGTGTGAAGTAATACACATGAACACTAAAAGAAATCCGCTGAACTTCAATTACGCGATAAATGACTCAAACCTTAAGGTTGTAGATTCTACCAAATACCTAGGAGTTACAATTACGAACAACTTTGACTGGAGAGAACACACAGAAAATATTGTGGGGAAGGCGAACCAAAGATTACGTTTCATTGGCAGAACGCTTCGAAGATGCACCAGCTCCACCAAACAGACTGCGTACATCACATTTGTGCGCCCTCTCCTGGAGTACTGTTGCCCCTTGTGGGACCCTCACCAGGTGGGACTGACGGAGGACATTCAGAAGGTTCAGAGAAGGGCATCTCGTATTGTTTTATCGCGTTACGAGGGGGAAAGCGTCACGAATGTTGCACGAATTGGGTGGAAGTCATTAAAAGAAGGACGTTATTCATTGCGGCGTGATCTGTTTGCGAAGTTTCAATCACCGACGTTTACTTCTTAATGTGAAAGTATTTTGCTAGCACGCACCTACTTAGGGAGAAATGACCATCCCAGTAAAATAAGAGAAATCAGATCGAAAACGGTACGGTTTAGGTGTTCTTTTTTTCCCGCGCGCTATTAGAGAATGGAACGGTAGAGAAAAGTTATGAAAGTGGTTAATGAACCCTCTGCCAGGCACTTAAATGTGATTTGCAGAGTATCTATCTAGATGTAGATGTAGATTGCCAGTTGAGCTACTGATCTCTAAATGTAATCATTCCATGTACTATAAATGAACTGTTTGATTAATAATTCGAAACTGAATTGGAAGTTAAGAGGGTGCATTAATTTTTATTCAGGGCACTGTACATGGGGAAGCAGGGAGACTCCTCCATGCTCTCGGCAAACCCAACTTGTGCGCCAGGTTTGGGACTGTGTGGAGGCTACGGCGGCCCCGGAACGTGGCGACCGCGCCAGGACCGCAGAGCTGCCCACGACCTCCCGGCAGCCCTGGGGCTGCAGAGTTTCTGCAGGGCCCGAGACCGCAGTGGACGCAGTGGACGGGGTGGCCTTCATAAAACATGAGCGTCCCAGGAAGGCCAGATTGCGGCGGCAACTTTCGCCGGCTACCCGGCCTGGCTGTGGCTTCTGGTGGGCGGCAAGTGGGCGGCGGCTGCAGCCACGTGCCTGTGTCCACGTGGCATTCACTGGCTGAGCCGTAGCAGACCGACACGTCAGTTACTAAAAGATGAAGGCACTGCACTGACAAGTCGGGCTCCGACACATCCTGGGTTGTGCACGTGGTGGGACATCCAACACTCAGTCTATCCTATCTTCTTTTAACCCTCAACTACTATATGCGGCCTCTCAGACCGCTACGACTTTTTGAGTAGAGATATTTCACACACCCCTGCCAAGCTAAAAGGACTCTTCGGTGTACCTTACTGGTGGCCGACAAGATCCACGTGCCAGCGTTCTTGCAGTGTTGCTGCCATTTGTTCCGTATTTATGAGTCTTGCGCGGCCTCACTGACCGACCATAGTGTTTGTTGCCTCGTAGCGCCTGCCAGTCGCCTTCGTGTGCGCGACCTGCTAAGCGAAGTTTTCAAGCACGATTTAATGTTCCTAAAGGACCCGATACGAAAACCATTCGTACGCTCTTCGCAAAATTCCAACGAGCAGGCAGCGTAACTGACGATCTAGTGGGGCATGTTGGCCGCAAGCAAGCCGCAGCTACTGTTGAGGATTGATGGTGAACATATTGACCATTTCCTGTAAACAACATCGTCTTTCAGAATGAAACTTCACTCTGCAGCGGAGTGTGCGCTGATATGAAACTGGGTGATCGAAGTCAGTATAAATTTGAAAACTTATATATCACGAAATAATGTAGATAGAGAGGTAAACATTGACACACATACTTGGGCTTTTATTAGAAGCGAAAAAAAGGAAAAAAATGTCCGACAGATGGCGCTTCATCTGATCAGAACAGTAATAATTAGCATAACAAATTAAGACAATGTTAAAACTTCCTGGCAGATTAAAATTGTGTGCCGGAACCGGGACACGAACCTGGGACCTTTGCCTTTCGCGGGCAAGCGCACTACCGACTGTGCTATCCCGACATGACTCACGATGCCGCCTCACAACTTCTGCCAGTACCTCGCCTCTGCCAGGAAGTTTCATATCAGCGCACACTCCGCTGCAGAGTGAAGTTTCATTCTGGAAACATCCCTTAGGCTGTGGCTAAGCCATGTCTCCACCATATCCTTTCTTCCAGGAGTGTTAGTCTTGCGTGTTTGCAGGAGAACTTCTGTGAAGTTTGGAAAGTAGGAGGCGAGGTACTGGCAGAAGTAAAGCTGTGAGGCGGCATCGTGAGTCGTGTCGGGATAGCACAGTCGGTAGTGCGCTTGCCCGCGAAAGGCAAAGGTCCCAGGTTCGAGTCCCGGTTCCGGCACACAATTTTAATCTGTCAGGAAGTTTCATATCAGCGCACACTCCGCTGCAGAGTGAAGTTTCATTCTGGAAACATCCCTTAGGCTGTGGCTAAGCCATGTCTACACCATATCCTTTCTTCCAGGAGTGTTAGTCTTGCGTGTTTGCAGGAGAACTTCTGTGAAGTTTGGAAAGTAGGAGGCGAGGTACTGGCAGAAGTAAAGTTGTGAGGCGGCATCGTGAGTCGTTTCGGGATAGCACAGTCGGTAGTGCGCTTGCCCGCGAAAGGCAAAGGTCCCAGGTTCGAATCCCGGTTCCGGCACACAATTTTAATCTGCCAGGAAGTTTCATATCAGCGCACACTCCGCTGCAGAGTGAAGTTTCATTCTGGAAACATCCCTTAGGCTGTGGCTAAGCCATGTCTCCACCATATCCTTTCTTCCAGGAGTGTTAGTCTTGCGTGTTTGCAGGAGAACTTCTGTGAAGTTTGGAAAGTAGGAGGCGAGGTACTGGCAGAAGTAAAGTTGTGAGGCGGCATCGTGAGTCGTGTCGGGATAGCACAGTCGGTAGTGCGCTTGCCCGCGAAAGGCAAAGGTCCCAGGTTCGAGTCCCGGTTCCGGCACACAATTTTAATCTGCCAGGAAGTTTCATATCAGCGCACACTCCGCTGCAGAGTGAAGTTTCATTCTGGAAACATCCCTTAGGCTGTGGCTAAGCCATGTCTCCACCATATCCTTTCTTCCAGGAGTGTTAGTCTTGCGTGTTTGCAGGAGAACTTCTGTGAAGTTTGGAAAGTAGGAGGCGAGGTACTGGCAGAAGTAAAGTTGTGAGGCGGCATCGTGAGTCGTGTCGGGATAGCACAGTCGGTAGTGCGCTTGCCCGCGAAAGGCAAAGGTCCCAGGTTCGAGTCCCGGTTCCGGCACACAATTTTAATCTGCCAGGAAGTTTTAACATTGTCTTAATTTGTTATGCTAATTATTACTTTTCTGATCAGATGAAGCGCCATCTGTCGGACATTTTTTTCCTTTTTTTCGCTTCTAATAAAAGCCCAAGTATGTGTGTCAATGTTTACCTCTCTATCTACATTATTTCGTGATATATAAGTTTTCAAATTTATACTGACTTCGATCACCCAGTATTACTCTCTCTCGCTGTTGTTCCGTGTCTTGTTTCTCCATGGCAGGAAAAGCTGAAAGTTCTGTGCAACGCATTTTACGTGAAGCAGATGTGGATGATAAAGATCGTTTCGGTGAATCCTCAGATGATTTTGACGACAGCGATAAATACCCTGATTTTGAGGTATTTAGTAAACATGACACTAATTCAGAGCAGGAACCTGAAGGTGATGAAGATGTGACACATGGTGATGACGAAGCAGCTTACTTCTTCGGTAAGAACAGATGTTTTCGATGGCGAAAAAAGCAGCCAGCAGCCAACGTAAGAACGAGGCAACACAACATCGTCTTACAGCATCCTGGACTCCGACAGACGGCTCAAAGTATATCTTTAGTTTGTACTTTTTGTTTTATAAGGAAAATGTGACAACCTTTCTAGGAGAATCGTAAAGGGGATTTCGCATACAATTTACTATAATTCAAATTGGATTTTTGTATCTAATCACGCTGTGAATTTGTAATATGATCTCTATAATGATAATCTGTGGGTGTGTAGAGAAATAATTACTTGCTGTTCTTTTCGTAGCACAAAAAATAAAAATGTACTGCAAATTGCGCCGTGTTTTACTTGTCGTCATGTTACTGAAACTACACTGTTTAAAAAGTCAAATTTCTACTAATGCCACCTCTAAGAAGTGTAATGAACGACAGGAAGCCATGAAATATATATTTAGCAAAACACTAGTTTAATACATGGAAAATAAGAGAGCGGTCTGAGAGACCCCTCCATAGTAGTTGCGTTCCTGTGAACGTCTGTAGTAGTTAAGGGTTAATGCCCTTCCTACACAATTGCCTTCTTTTACAATTTCCAGTTTCGTGTATTTCATCTCTATCTATACACGGTGTTACAAAAAGGTACGACCAAACTTTCAGGAAACATTCCTCACACACAAAAAAAGAAAATGAGTTATGTGGACATGTGTCCGGAAACGCTTAATTTCCATGTTAGAGCCCATTTTATTACTTCTCTTCAAATCACATTAATCATGGAATGGAAACACACAGCAACAGAACGTACCACTGTAACTTCAAACACTTTGTTACAGGAAATGTTCAAAATGTCCTCCGTCAGCGAGGATACATGCATCCACCCTCCATTGCATGGAATCCCTGATGCGCTGATCCAGCCCTGGAGAAAGGCGTATTGTATCACAGCCGTCCACAATACGAGCACGAAGAGTCTCTACATTTGGTACCGGGGTTGTGTAGACAAGAGCTTTCAAATGCCCCCATAAATGAAAGTAAAGAGGGTTGAGGTCAGGATAGCGTGGAGGCCATGGAATTGGTCCGCCTCCACCAATCCATCGGTCACCGAATCTGTTGTTGAGAAGCGTACGAAGACGTCGACTGAAATGTGCAGGAGCTCCATCGTGCATGAACCACATATCGTGTCGTACTTGCAAAGGCACATGTTCTAGCATCACAGGTGGAGTATCCCGTATGAAGTCATGATAACGTGCTCCAGTGAGCGGAGGTGGAAGAACACGAGACCCTGTCAAGACATCACCAACAATTCCTGCCGAAACGTTCGCAGAAAATCTGTGTTGATGGCGTGATTTCACAATTACGTGCGGATACTAACGAAAGAATTGGGTATTTTCACAATTGTCTGCACGAATTATTTCAATTTACATTTAAAGAGAAATACTAAAATGAGCTCTAACATGGAAATTAAACGTTTCCGGACACATGTCCACATAACATATTTTCTTTCTTTGCGTGTGAGGAATGTTTCCTGAAAGTTAGGCCGTACCTTTTTGTAACATCCTGTATAACAGTGAAAGGACACTCATTGACTCACTCACTCACTCACTAAACACGAAATCTCGAAATCTACTTCACGTATGAAAATTAAATTTGGCATGCATGTAGTTTATAGGTAGAAGACGTCAGCTAAGAACCGATTTCGCGACAGAGCCGAAAGTTCAGGAGATATTACGTCATGAACAATGAAAACTTCCCTGTCTTGCGGCACTTGACTTTACCAGCCCACTATCTGGGAAGGAGAGCACTTAGCGATTTGAAACAAACTTTAAACACAATTTCAAACCTTTAGGAATCTTTTCCTCGCTGACAACCCCAGCAAAATGATGAAAGGAAAAAAGTTTGTCGCTTACTACTGTTTCGGCGTTCACGCAGTAAAATTACGGCATTTGGCATCACGTTACAATTTATTACTCGTACACTATTAATTGTATTCGCGAGAAATGTTACAGACCGTAAATACAGATACCACTGAACGTACGTTCGAAATTTTATCATAGTACGACACACAGTTCATGAGATATGGAGTCATGAACAGTTAGGTTCATGAAAAATCGCCTCATCACGCATGACGTTTTGATTTATTACGTCTTTCCTACTGACTCTACTCGCGATGTATTTTGCAGACATTTCTCATATACACCACTGGATGTAGCTTCGAAATAACATCGTATTACGACATGTAGTTCAGGTACTATGACTTCAAAGACAATGAAAATTTACCCTAATAAGCATGATGTAATTTAGTACGTCTTTATTACAAACTTCAATTACTATACTTTTCGCAGGCAGTTTCCTAATATTCCACTCTACAAACCTTGTAAATAACACGTAATACAGAAGCTATTATTACTTGTAAACGTGACATCCGTAAATTGATATTGCATTATGTTTGACATTTTGTTAAGCATTTATTACTCGGTTCGCAGCACATTCCGCAAGCAAAATTCAAATATACCACTGAAATGAGCTACAATATTACATCACTGAACGACATATTGATCAGCAGATACGACGTCATTATATTACAAATGCGAAAGAGGCTCTCTCTGTCACGCTTTCACGAGTAAACCGCTAAGCCCATATTAATTAAAGTGTGTGGGGGGGGGGGGGGGGACTGATGACCCCGCAGTAAGTCCCTTAAGCTTAACAAACAACAACAGCAATTAAAGCGGGAAGGAGATAGCTTGAACGCTGAAGAAGAACATAGGCTACTTTAGACAGGGTGTAATTCAATATATTTGTTGATTTTATGTACATAACTCGAAATATGGAACAGCCAAGCATAAAGGTATCTCTTATAGTTTCTGATACGCTTGACGACTCCTTGGAAAAGCCATTTATTCTTAGACGTTTGAAATTTATCGCATTTAAAAATACTTTCAGTGATTGATGAGTTGTACGTAATACGATTCAACATAATGAATGCAATGCTTACACAAGACGTCAACGTTTTCAAACCGCCGAACCGATTTCAATGACTTTTGAATCGTGCACAATTTATACGTTGTGCAACGTAGGCTATACCGTCTTCAGTCAGCGTTTTAGTTACGAAGAAATAAACAGAGTTTCTTTTCGTATTTAATAATGTCTTTATATTCATCTCGATAAAGAAGGACCGTATTTACCGTCATCCTATATGCGGTTTATATTTAAACCGGAAAATTTGAAATTTTTCTTTTAACCTGGTGATCCTGATCTTAATTTAACATCAAAGTTGTGACATTATTTTCCTTCGATTGTCTTTGAGACGTATGCAAGGACATCAATGCGAGCGAAGCCATGGGTAAAAGCTAGTTTTTTTATATGAATAATGAACCTGTCATATGCACTGCTCAAAACAATTACAGGATCAGGTCACATATCGTACACGGTACACATATGGTCACGTATTTTCTTCATATTATTATTATTTGCGTACATTCCCCTTCAAGAGAGCGCTAAAAACAAAGAAATCTAGCTTTTACTCCCGTCTTTTTTTTTTTTTTTTTTTTTCCCAAAATCTTTCATTCCTTTACTTTATCCTTTCGTTTGTTCGACCGTCCATTTTCGTCTGTTGTTTTTGTATTGTAACTTAAAATGTTTCAAATGCATTTCTGCCTTTTTAAATCTTCCTCTTCATCGAAAATCCAGCATCTGCGCTTTAAACATCCTAATATAACTACTATCCAATGTGTAGGATGTGTATGTTATCTACTATTACAATTACCTTAAGCATAGGATTTTTATCACCGTTAATTGGAACTGTAGTGATACAGTGATATCACTGAACTACATACAATCTTTCTCCTCTGGTACTGTTACGTTGTCAGTTTGTATATGTCTGTTAAAGTGTCAATGTCATGCTGTCTGAGGAACCATAATGCGTGGCCGCTCCTGTCGGAGGTTCGAGTCCTTCCTCGGGCTTGGGTGTGCGTGTTGTCTTTGGCATAAGTTATTTCATGTACGTGATCAAAAGTCAGTATAAATTTGAAAACTTAATAAATCACGGACTAATGTAAATAGAGATGTAAACATTTACACACATTGCTACACGCGTGAAAGATCTCCTGCGCGCTTCGTTTGGTGATGGTCGTGTGCTCAGCCGCCACTTTCGTCATGCTTGGCCTCCCAGATCCCCAGACCTCAGTCCGTGCGATTATTGGCTTTGGGGTTACCTGAAGTCGCAAGTGTGTCGTGATCGACAGACATCTCTAGGGATGCTGAAAGACAACATCCGACGCCAATGCCTCACCATAACTCCGGACAAGCTTTAAAGTGCTGTTTACAACATTATTCCTTGACTATAGGTATTGTTGAGGAATTATGGTGAACATATTGAGCATTTCCTGTAAATAACATCATCTTTGCTTTGTCTTTCTTATTTTTTTTATTTTTATTTATTTATTTATTTTGTTCTAATAAAACCCCATGTCATTCCAAGCATGTGTGTCAATTTTTCAATTTTCACCTCTTTATCTACCTTATTCCGTGATTTATTAAGTTTTCAAATTTATACTGACTTTTTGATCGCCCGGTAGTTTGTAAGTCTATCGACCCTAGATCTCAACTGTTTGGTCTCTTAGGTTTACAAAAATTTGATTTTGATAATGTCACTTGCTGTCAAATGTATCGTTTCGCATGGAAATGAGTCAGACCACTGTTGTTTTTACCCTAAACATAGTTTCGTGCGGTTCCGAACATTGGAGGTGAAAGGTGTCCCTAGGAAGTGTTTACATATCACTTTGATAACTTTGAAGCAATGAAATCTTCCTTTCTAAACCTGGACCACACAATAGTGAATTTGATATCCGATGTGCTAATTTCCCATTCTTCGTTACGTTATAAAATCCGGAAAGAAATTCATTAAGTAATTTATTTCATAACTTTTTTTTCCTTCAGCTCGAATATTTGACCACAAATCAGAATGAAGTTATTGAACTCAATTCCAGACATAACATAAAATTATTCCAGACAGGTCAAGTGATTTCGTTATATGGGGAAAAAGGCAGGCTTCGTTATATGGAACACGGTTCGCCTAGCCTGGGGAGGAACTGGGTACGCTGAAAACCCCCGGGGAAGTGAAATATTTTTTTAGTCTTTAAAGGACTGCGGCGGACGTTTTTTTGACGTGCACTGTTTGTACAAGGGAGATTGTTCCGACTCGGCCAGTTAATTTCTCCGTGCTAACACGAGGAGCACCTGCGCGCGTTCTAGGCTCCTACCGGGGAATAAATTTTAATCTTGGTTCACTGCAGAAGTTCCAGAAAGCCGGAAAAAAGAGGTGGGGGTGCCCGACGGCGGGTATGGATTCAGAGAGGGCGAAACACAGCCGAAAACGTGGGGCGGTTCACACCTACATCAACATAAATGCTCAGCTAGTAACTTTTAAGGGCAGTTAAAACGGATTTTTTTTTCACTTTTCGGATTTTTATCTCATTGTAAAATTTACTCACATGGGAAGTATTTTATTTTAAATTAAATCTACACCGGATGAAAATGTTAAAATTATTATTTTATTTTAAATCAAATCTACACCGGATGAAAATGTTAAAATTGTTACGTGTATTACTTGAAGATCTAATATAATTGGTAACATTTTATATAGAAGGCTGTGGATTACTGTGTTATAAATGTTATATTACGTGGTTGTATCTATAGCACTGTGAAAAACGTTATCGTATAGTTTCATAGTATAAACACTTGTTATATGTCGAAGTGCTAAAATTTTTCATAGGCAGGCTGACAGACTAAGTATATTGATGAACTAGAACAGTATTATTCTATGCCCATTAAAATAATACCGACAATTGTCTGTAAATAAAGCAAGCAGTTGGGGCTACCTTCTTCCACAGACAGCTAACTCATGAAAAACAAGTCCACAACCTTTGCCCTCCTGAAAGAACTTGATAAAAGATCAAGAAGATCATATACAGTGTGGTGCAGGGTGCTTTTGAATGACTAAACATAAAAAATTAACATTAAGCATATATTAAGTTAGTTATAGCCATTTTAAAATATAGAAGCCGTTATATTTTCCGTTACATTTTTTCCGTAAATCTCATAAACCACTTTGAGCAGAGTATTCAAAATTTCAGGGAGTAATAATATACATACTCTGAGTCTAATTGACTAAAAGAAGAGCATGATGTTATGTATAATTAAAATTATTTAGGATAAAGTACAAAAAAGTGCACAAAATTTTAACTGTGTAATTAAAAAATTATATTTTCGAAAGTGGCGGTTGAAATGCAATTATTGTAGTTCAGTGGACTCGGAACATACAGTGTAATGTCATGTGAAAGTTTCATGTCAATTGCTAGAGTGGTTAGCCAAGTCACCAAATTTAACACTGTCAGGATAGAGCGTTGCATCTCCCCTTAGGTGCATAGCGGTGGGTTTATCGAATGGGTCTCATGCAATTTCTCTACACTTCCATTCTGTAATAGGGCCCTGGAAAAAGGAATACCTGAATCTATCCTTTTCGATTTGATCTCTTATTTTATTAAGACGATCACGTCTCCCTATGTAGAAGGCTGCCAACAAAATTAGTTCGCATTCCGTAAAGAAAGTTGGTGATATAAATTTCGCAAGTAAATCTCAGCGCAACGAATAACGCCGTTAATTAATCATGCCCATCTCAACTCGTTCATCATTTCTGTGAGGTTCTCTCTCCTATATTGCGATAATACAAAACGGTTTTCCCTTCTCTGAAATTCCTCTATTATCATACGTCAGCCCCACTTCGTGGGGATTCCACAATGCGTAGCAATACTCCAAAATAGGGAGCACCTTTCTGTTGTAGGCAATTTCCTTAGTGGAGCTGTTGCATCTTCCAAGTGCTCTGCCAATGAAACGTAGCCTTTGGTTTCCCTACAATACTTTCTGTGAGTTATTTCCAATTTAATTTATTCGTAATTGTAATTCCTAAGTATTTAGGCGAATTTACGCCCTTCACATTTGACTAATTTATCGTGTAAATAAGGTTTCACGTTTGTTTTTTTTTTTTTTGTTTTTGTTTTTTGTTTTTTTTTTTTTTGTTTTTTGTTTTTTTTTTAGTTCTCTGATGGATGAATTTCACAATTTTCATTGTTTACGCTCAACTGTAAATATTTTCACCATGCAGATATCTAAAACATTTTGCAGCTGCTTTCGATCTTCTGGTGACTTAAGCAACCGTTAAAACGACAGCGTCATCCGCGCACTGTCTAAGAGAGCAGCTCACATTGTCTTCTAAATCCTTTATAAAGATTAGGAATAGTAGGGACCAGGTACAGCCATCAAATTCTAATACTTTATTAGAAAATCCTGAGTCAGGGTGTAGAATGGATACGATACCAATAAACTACAAGATCTAATATTAATATTGGCTGAGTGGAAATAAGAAGAAACGGACTGTCTCTAATTTCTGGTGGCCAAATTATCCGATGTTGCTGTCTTACCGATGCAATGTGTCTACTAGTCAATACTCAGTATTCTATACTGCACATGTCGGGTATATCATCTGCCATACTGTATGTGCACATAAATAGTAAGCATAGTAAGGATTTCACGTTTGTTGCCTGAACCATATTCTGATCCACGTTGTCAATCTATTGATGAAACTGAGTAATCTCCTCCCGGATATTCCCAATTGAAACTTGCTTTGCCCCGTCTTGCTTTAGTTTTTCAATATTACTCGTAAAGGCCAAACCACATTTAGGTAAAGTGAACGAAAAAATTATAATGGATTAATTAATAAGGCGTAAAAATTATTTTTATATTAAAATAAAAATTTAGTGGTACTTGTGCTTAACATAGACACAATATGTATTTATTCGTAAGCATTTGAGAAGTATGGCAAGAATAGCATTTCTGAAGAAGCGAAATTTATTGACATTCAATATTTACTTCTCTCCGTAAGTAAATTAATGGCCATGCAAATGAATCATTGTACCTAAAAGGGACTGAAGTCAGAAATACGTTACCATACAATTTATTCGAGATGAAACTCTCCCTTTTCTGCGCAACTAGTATTTACATCACAGGCGGAAAATAACTTAAGCAATTACTCTAATTGGATCAACCTAACAGAAGTTTTGTTTTCCTTTTCCCTTTTTAAACACGGACGGACGCGCAAGAAAGTTTTCAAACAGCGTAAAGTTAACGATGCGCTGGATGGTCGTGAGAGACTTAAATGCGGAAATAAACAAACGCAGCAGACGTCCGACAGCTAACTAATGCGTACAGGTCAGCGAATTCTATTAAAGGGACTGTGACATATTCCGATATCTGGATTGTGGTTTACAACAGCAAGTGACGTCTCTGACCACGAACGAAAAAAATGTTCAAATGTTTGTATAGTCTATGGGACTTAACTACGGGGTCATCAGTCCCTAAACTTACAAACTACTTATGAACTACTTACAAACTAGGACGGCACAAATATCCATGCCCGAGGGGGGATTCGAACCCCCGACCGTAGTGGCCATGGTTGACCGTGACTGGAGCGCCTCAGTCACCTCGGCCACCGCGGCCGGCGACCACGAACGTTCAGAAGAACAACAAACCATCATTGGAATACCGTACATCATCAGAAAAAAGAGTGGTCTGTGTCACTTTCATGCAAAATGTTGAGTTCTACCACAAATAACATTTTAACAGAGAGAAACATAGTTAAACGCTATTAAAACTATGGGAGGAAAATTGTACGTAATTCATTGAATTCCGTGTATCACTAAATTTTTAATTAACAATAATCGATTTTTCTTCCTCGAATTTCACTCTAGGACGTACAATTTTCTGCAGCTTTATAGAAGTCTGCATTGGTTTAGCAAAATGTAGTTTGTAGTCCTCTTCAGAAGTCTAGTGTGATACAGCTCTGCACGCTACCCTATCCTGTTCAAGCCTCTTCATCTCTGAATAAGACCGGCAAGCTATACCCACTTGACCTGTTTATTCTATTCGTCTCTCGGTCTCCCCTCTCAAGATTTTGACTCCCGCACCAACACACACACACACACGCACACACACACATACACACACACACACACACACACACACACACACACTTCGTTTCAATGCCAAATTGACAATTCTTTGACGCCGTAAAACGTATTCTACCAATTGAGCCCTTCTTTTAGTCAAGAAGTGCCAGAAACTTCTTTCTGCTCAGTTATCTCCTCATCGGTTACGCGATCTACCCATCTATTCCTCAGCATGATCCTGTAGCACCGAAAACTTCTATAGGCTTTTTTATTTTTATTTATTTATTTATTTAATTAATTTTTTTAACGTATCGTCCACGTCCTACGCTCGTTCAATGGTACACTCCATATAAATGAACCCATGAAGGAATTTTTAACATTTATATTCGTTGTCAACATAGCCGTGCTGCATTCTAGCTACCAGTTGCCACCAGCCGGCACAAACAATGGGCGTCCTCAAGACTTTAATCCATCAAAGCCCATACCATCTCTGATGCCGACAGCCTCCACATGGAACTGGAACACCTGCAAACAATATTCCTAAAGAATGGATATACAAGGAAGCAAGTAAATCGAGCGATGCACACCTCCAAACGACAGAACAAGAAAGAAGAAGAGGCTTTCAAATCGATTGCTTATCTCCCATATATTGGGAATATTTCATCGCAGATAGACAGAATACTAAAAAATTATAAACTAAGAGTCATCTTTTGCCCTCCTCCTAAAATTTCATCGCTGTTGGGTTCTGTCAAAGACGATCTGGAGCTGCGTAAAGCAGGTGTTTACAGGATTCCGTGCGAGTGCAGCAAGTCATATATAGGGCAGACGACGCGCACTGTGCAGGAGCGCATTGTGGAACACCAGCGTCATACTCGGCTACTCCAACCCACCAAATCCGCAGTCGCCGAACATTGTATTTCCACAGGTCATTCGATGAACTACAACGAAACGAAAATTGTGGCCCACACATCAAACTTTTGAAGCTCAATTATTAATGAAGCTGTGGAAATAAGACTGTCTGACAGTGAGACTCTTATCAATCGAGACAGCGGCTTCCAAATAAATGCTGGATGGAATCCTGTAATTGAAAAACTTCGTAGTCGGCGTAGTTTCCTGCAACTGAATGACAATGATAATCGATCTGATATCGAAGCGGCAAGCCTCCACCACGGAGGGCGTTCTGAGCATCGTACGTAGTTGTAGCGAATGCGCACACTAAGTACGCGCATGCGCAATGTCGAATGAATTGGGCATAAATAGTACAGTTCAGTGCGTCTTCGCCAGTACTTCAGCGGTACTCACCTGAAGATGGCCAGAAGACTCTGCGTCGAAATATCGTGGCAAGAAGTTACGGACATCCGGCAGTTCGCCCGAGATTTTATGGAAACAGTGGTGACAGATTGTAGCCGTGTCTTAACTCTAGAACTGCCCTCAACTATGTACTCAATGTACAGTCTACTCTAACTGTTGCCAGAAATTTTTCGTAAAGATCTTTAATTCGCTGCATAAGTTTGCCTCCTATTCGATAATCCTGTAGAACTGATTCCTCCTAGGATCACGTTCATAAGCCTTTTCTAGATCTGTAAAACGTATATACAATTTTTGAAAGCATTTTTTGTTTGGAAACAGTGATCTTAAATTTTAATTAATTGAAATACGACAGTCCAAATCCCAATTTTCTGCGCTCCGGCCACCGCTGAAGTCTGCCAACAAGGTGCCACTTGGACGACTTGAGCGTGGATGATAAAATGATGAGGAGGACGACACAAGAGCCAGTCCCTGAATTGAGAAAATCTCCCATCCGACCGGGAATCGAACCCGCGCCTCTTGCGTGCTAATCAACCATGCTGTCCACTGGACTACGGAGACGGACTGTTCCAGGTTTTTCCAGTTGTGGTTTATATGTACTGTGTTTTGTCAGAAGTCCTATCTTTGTGTAAACGATGGATGGGCACGTGAGCTGCCCATTTAGCTGCCCAAGGGCATTGCGAAGACTAGCGTTGCAGTGCAGCCACTGTACACTCGATGTACATTCCGGGTGGAGTCATTCCAAACGAGGAACACGTCCTTCCGAATGCCTGAAGAGTACGGGGTGCAGCCAACTGCGGGTGGTGGCTCACGTCGGTACCAATGATGTGTGTCGCTTTGTATAGGAAGAAATTATCTCCGGTTTAGAGGGGTATCTGAATTAGAACGGACTTGTTTGAAAGATGAAGGAGAGCTTACTATCTGCCATATAGTTGACAGGACCTACTGTGAACTTCCGGTACAGAGCCGAGAGGAGGGTCTGAATCAGAGGCTCAGACGGTTCTGCGACCGTGTAGGCTGCAGATTCCTCGACTTGCGCCATCGGACGGTGGCATTCCGCGTTCCGCTGAAAAGGAGTCCACTACACGCAGGGAGCGGCTACACAGGTAGCGGGAGCTGTGTGACGCGGAATGGGCCGTTTTTAGGTTAGAGGACGTAGGGAACACACAGATAGGGTTCCAGTCTCGAAAGGGGAAGGTCACAGATAGGACGAACACAAACCATTTGTCTAACAGTGGTAGATTGTCGTACCTGCGAGGGAAATATATCAGAGCTCCAAGCCCCAATAGAAAGTATTGAAGCCCAAATCATTATAGTTATCGAAAAGTGACTAAAGCCGGTGATACAAAAGGGCAAATGGCGTTCCGAAAGGTGACGTTTTTATTGCTGTCACGAGCGGTTTTTCCTGTAGAGAAAGTGAAGTAGATAGCTTCTGTGAGTTGGTATTGGTTGAAGTTATACCTGACAACTGGAATAAATTAATAATTGGTTCTTTTCACTGTCCTCCTGACCCAGACGTATCTAATGCTGAATTGTTCACAGAAAGCTTGATTCATATTTCAGATATGTACACAAAGGATGCATTTTTAATTGCGGAGGAGGGGTTACTTACCCTCGACACATTGACAAAATTAGAAGTTCAAAAGCGAAGGCAAGCATAAAACTTCGTTCGAAATAATACTGAACGCATTCTTGGAAATTTATCTTAAGCAGTTACTTCATAAACCCATTAGAATGGTAGATAGTTGTTAAAACATGCTTCACCTCTTAGTAACAAATAATCCGGACCCAATAAATAGCCGCGGTGGAGTAGCCGAGCGGTCTAAAGCGCCTCGCTGCGGAGCGCGCGGTTGCTCGCCGTGGAGGTTCGAGTGCTCCCTGGGGCATGGGTGTGTGTGTTGTCCTTAGGTTAGTTTACCTAGGTTTAAGTAGCTTGTAAGCTACGGACTGATGACCACGCAGTTTGGTCCGATAGATTTACAAACATTTGAACATTTTTTTAACCCAATAAATAGCATCAAAATAGACACAGGGATTAGCGAACATTGAGTTGTAGCGAGACTGAATATCGAATTTACCAAATCCGAAATTGAACGAAAAAATATTTACTCAAAAAAGCGGATAAAAGTTCGATTAACGCTTTCCTAAATGAGAACTAACAGTCTTTTGAGACTAATAATGTGAGTGTAGATCAGATATGGCTTACATTCATAGAAATAATATCGGCAGCTATTGAAAAAAATTATACCAAACAAATTAACAAAAGAGGGCCTGATAAGTCGTGCACATAAAACAGGTTAGATCACTCTTGCAAAAGCAAAGAAAAAAAGCATGCGAAATTTAAAAGACACAAAATCTGCAAGACTGGCAATCTTTTAAAGAAACTGTAAATTTAGCTCGAACTTCAATGCGAGAAATTTATAATAAGTTTCCATAACTAAACCCTTTCACTTGATTTAGGAGAAAATCCGAACGAAATCTCCTCGTATGTATAGCAGCGACAATACACAATCAGTATCTTCTCTACGCATTACCAACGGTGATGCATTGATGAAAGTGCTGCTAAAACAGAATTGCTAAACACAGATTTCAGAAATTACTTAACCAAAGAAGACAAATATTCCTGTACGGGAATCAAGAAAGGCTGCCAGCATGTCTTTTAGAACTCGATATCTCTGGAGTATTAAAGCAACTAAAATCAGTTAACAAAACCAAGTCTTCCGGCCAAGATCGGATGCGAAATACATTCCTTTCAGAGTACGCTCCATACCTAGCTAACATACACAACCTCTCGGTCAGCGAAAGATCCGTACCCAAACACTTGAAAGATGTACAGGTCACACCAATATTCAAGAAAGGTAATAGGAGTTTTCCGCAAAATTACAGACCTATATCGTTTACGTCACTTTGCAACAGGATTTTAAAACAATATTTTTCTCATATTTTATGAAGTACCTCGAAGAGAACGCCCTATTGACCCATAGTCAAGACAGGTTCAGAAAGTACCGTTCTTGTGAAACACAGCTAGGTTGTTATGCACATGAAGAATGATATGGACAATGGATTTCAGATCGATTCCATAAATTTAAATTTTCGGAAGGCTTTTGACACTTTACCTAAAAAGCGTGCTTACGGAACATCGCCACAACTGTGCGATTGGATTCGCTATTTCCTGTCAGAAAGGACACAGTACGTTGTGAATGACGGAAAGTCATCCAGTAAAACTGAAGTAATATCTGTTTTTTTCCTAGGGAAATGTTACAGATCCGCTATTGTTCCCTATCCTTATAAACGATTTACAATAGAGTGTGAGCAGCTCTCGTAGACTGTTGGCAGATGATTCTGTCGTTTATCGGTTAGTAAAGATCCCAGATGGTCAAAAGCAACTGCAAAATGATTTAGATACGATATCAGCGTGGTGAAAAAATTGGCAATTGACCCTGAACAATGAAAAGTGTGAAGTCTCCACATGAGCGCAAAAAGACGTCGGTTAAAATTCATTTACACGATAAATCAATCATATCTAAGGTCGTTTTGTACTATCGCGATATAGGGGAGAGAGTGTAACGGAAATAATGCACGAGCGTTGGTAGAAATCATAGAAAAAAGGCGTTATTCTTTGCAAAGAGATTTATTTGGAAAATTTCTTCCACAAACTTTGTCTTCCGACTGCGAACATAGCACCCAGCTACATGATCATCGTAATGAAACACGATATATTAGATGAAAAATGGACAGACGTACATGTTTCTTTTTGTCGCGCGCGCGAATGGAACGGTATACAATTATCATAAAAGAGTTTCGGCGAATGTTCAAATGTTTGTACAGCTTATGGGACTTAACTACGGGGTCATCAGTCCCTAAACTTACAAACTACTTACGAACTAGGACGGCACAAATATCCATGCCCGAGGGGGGATTCGAACACCCGACCGTAGTGGCCGAGCAGACTGTGACTGGAGCGCCTCAGTCCCCTCGGCCACCGCGGCCGGCAGTTTCGGCGAATCCTTTCCCCTGCACTTCAGTTTTATTTCCAGAGTATTTATGTAGTTTTAGATGTATATGTAATCACGTTGGCCTGCACTGCAAATATTATATAAATTGACAATGCAATGAATACTAACAGTGCAGTACCTACAACATATGACTTTCACTAAATGAATTGTACCTTTTAAGAACCACCTGAAGTGTACGCCAATCATCATCATCATCATCATCTGAAGTGTACAAAATGGAGACCGAAATAGCAAAAAAATAAGATTAATTAAGGGTAGACTGCATTAGGTTTTTTTTTCTTTTGGCCGTAAAACAGTAGTGTTGTTTTCATAGGGCTATAAGTAAGTGAAACATTGTTTTTGACACTTTAGTATCTTCAGCAATGAGAAAAATCTCCCTGAGCGCACAAATTCAGTGAAATCCCCGAATTTTAGAAGATGCACTTCGCAGGCCTGCTGCAAAAATGTTAAATCAGTTTCATATGTTTTACCATAAGGATAAGAAACGCGCACCTTTTTTGCAGCTCAAATGGCATAGAAGATTAAAATATTTATTTTTCTGATAAAACATACCAAATTGAATTAGCTACCAAGGAATATTGCTGGAAATACCAATAATAGTATTCCAATTCATTTCCAAATCGATGTAAATTTTTAATTCCAGTATCAACATTTTCTGACAAAGCGAGTAAGCGTAAAAGAAATTCGTCAAACTCGTTGTTCAATGTCTTCCTTTAACAATTTATTTCATTTACAACTAGTGTAGTGTACAAAAAGTGCGGGAATGACTATCCTTAAAGTTGCTCTGTCCACAACAGATTTATTTCTTTTAAAAGCCCAAACGTTTCAAAAACGTAATCAGCTAGTTGATGTAAACCTAGCAAAGTTATATTAAAAGACGTTCATGTGCTTTGTAAGATTAGTAGGCAATACGGGATTTAATGTCCTCAGAAATTATCATTTTGCTTTTGAGGATCTATGCTCCTCCTCAGTCACTTTATTCCTTGTAATTTTTATCCTGCCGCCAACGCCAATGAGACTTTGGCACCAAAATCAGGAAAGACACCAACTGGAAATGTTCGTCTTGCTGCACGCCTTGTTAGCGATGTTGGCAGGTACCTGACTAATAACCTTTCCGTTAACAGTATTCGCTTGCCATCACGCTTTAGTTTCTTATCACATGCCTAGGGAACTTGTTTATTTTTGCTTGGAAGACTCCTACGGCTATCTGTCGTGGCGTTAACTCCATGCTGTCAGAAAACTCTGGAATGCTGTTGACTCGTTGCCGCTCCTCTGCCCGTGTTAAAAGAGGAAAACATGGAGGGTACGACAGGCTTGGCTTGCAAGTGATTAGCAATTCATCACAACTGTACAAAGTGGACAGGAGTTACGTAATCCTCATACTGTAGAAAACAAAGCAGTACATATCGTCTTTCTCGTTCAGGATGTTTCTAGAACTCAATCGCTGGAGGGAAGGTGACGACGTTCTATTCAAGAAACTCTTTTGAGGGAAGTTAGAGGGCCCTAATTTTAAGCTGGGTGTAGCGCCTGAGAGAACGAACATTTTTCGCTCGGCCGTGTTGGAAGTACAAGCGCATTATATGCGTGAGGCTTTTCCCTTAAAACTGATTGGTTTTATCTACAATTCGCAGACACCGTAAAGTTCATATTTGTCTAAGAAAAACATCGTATTTCATACCAGGAGATTTCAAGAGCCAATTAGTGAAGTCTATGGCACAAAAGGAGATGTTGACTGGATCAGTTACTTTTGTTGAAGCTACAATTTGTTTAGACACTCGAGGTGTTCGGTGAGCTCACTTTTCCAACAACTCATGGAACAGTTTATAAATTACGTATACAGTTATCACTATTCAAACGTACAATTGATAGATCAGATTAAATTAGATTACTACTTGCTCCATAGATCATGAATACGATATTTCGTAATGATGTGGAACATGTCTGTTTAGTAAACCATGACATTATATAACTTTTTTTTTTTAATTTCTTATTTTTATTTTTTATTTCTTACTTTTAATTTTTGGTAAAAATACTAATTTCTATGTAAAAATTCATCTTCTGAGTAGAAGCAGTTGTCATTCATAAACTAAATGCTGGTTGGCTGTCTGTCAGACATGCAAGTAAGTCACCAAAGATTTTTATAGCATCATAATTCACTCCTTCTGTGCCAAACTTACTTTTAATGTTCAATAGTGTAGATCATCATTTCTCCTAGTTCTGTCACTATGCACGCTGTCACTACTTTTGAACTTGGTTGGGTATGTACTACTGTGAAGACCCCTAAATCCTCAAATAGTCTCGATAAGATGATACTGATTGGGCTCCAGAAATTATTCTAACTACACACTTCTGTGCAATGAATGCTTTTTTGCTCAGTGATCAGTTACCCAAAAATATGATGCCATGTGGAAAGAGTGAATGAAAATTGTCATAGTAAGCTAATTTACTGAGTAGTTTGTCACCAAAATTTACAATAACCCTAATATTATATGTCGTTAAACTCAAATGTTTCAGTAGATCGTCAGAGCCTTTTCATCAATGCACACACCTCAAAACTTTGAATATTCTACCTTAGCTACAAACTTCTGTTCATAGACTATATTTATTAATAGAGAATTCTTCCACAGAATCCGTGTGGCATCTACCAACCCTACGATTAATTTTATACGATCGTTGCATTTCAGATCGCCCCTTATATCTACTCCCAAATATTTTATGGAAGTATCTGCTTCCATTGTGTGTCTTGCTATTGCATATTTCTCTGTACTTGTAAGACGCATTTGTTTTCTGTCTGTCTGTTCTCTTATAACTCAAGATCCAGACAACAAAATAACGTAAAAATTGATACACGTATACAAAATTACATGGGGAAGGTTCTTAAACAGGTTTCGTTTCATTTTTTGGAAAACCAACCGGAAAATTTGAGAAAAAAGTGAATGTGCGTTCCCAATGCGTCTGTGTAAATCTAAATCTTCGCACTGATCTTGATGAAATTTTGCACAATCGACCTTCAAAACAAGAGGAAGGGCACTGTCTACATAAAATTTCGTTCAGCGTTCCGAACTTGATAAAATTTTGTCGCCTGCTCCAGAGTGGGCAAAGACGAAAATCTTTTTGTACATACTCCGAATGAAACTGCCAAAAATGTTGTTTATCGTATTGCTTTCACATAAATGTACCCTTTTATTACATGTAAATAAACGGTTTTGTTCGCTTCTACAGAAAACCTTATTTTAAATCCGAGCAAAGCCGGATACTTGCAGCTAGTATATAATAAGGGATTCTTTCTTTCTGTGTAAACGCAGACCTTTACACTTGTCCGTGTTGTGGATCAGTTGTCATTGCCTACAACATGCCGATAATTTTCCTTTTCTTTGCCCTTTTCCAGTGTTGCGACATCTCGATTTGATCTAAGAGGTCATTTATATATACTGCGAAAAGCAAATGACGTATAACACTTCCCTGGGACACGGCAGAGTTCACCTTAACGTCTGAAGACATCTCTCCGTTCAGAATGACACATTGCTTTCCGTTAGCTAGAAACGCCTCAGTCCAGTCACACAGTTCGTCTGATATTCCAGTGCTTTCATTTCGCATTTTGTCATCAGGTGACGGTGCAGAACGGTATCGAACGCCTTGCGGAAGTCAAGAAATAAGGCGTCTCCCTGGGACCCTGTGTCCACTACTCTCTAGATATCGTGGATGAATAGCGCGAGTTGTGTTTCACATGATCCTTGTTTTCCGAAACGATGTTGATTCCTAAAAAAGAAGACTTCCGGTCTCCAGAAATGACAAAATATTCGAGCATAATTTGTGTTCCAAAATTCTGCACCTGACTAATGTCAGGGATATAGTCCTACAGTTTTGCGGATCTGATCGACGACCCTTCTCGTAAACGGGATATGTTCGGCGAGGGATGGGAATACTACGAAGTTGGAAAATAAGTTTCTTCTTTCGATTGTGGGCCGAGTTGTGTATTAAAGGAAAAAAATAGAATGAAACATTAAAGATAAGAAATATCTTTATTTTTCTACTTAAAGAACATTCACGTCATTTACATGCAACTCATCTTCCGGAAATCGAAATCCGATTTTCGTAAACCGTTTTTCGTTGTCGTGTTTACATGTGATAGCCTAAATCGGATTTTCTAGTCCACTTAATGCGGCGGCTGAAAAACAGGTGATTCAGTTTCTGATTTACGTCAGCACAGTCTCTATTTTTCTTTACTCGAATACACAGAATCATGCTCATTCTAATATTTATACTTTTATTTCACGGTAGAAACTGACATTCTGTCCACATGTGCCGAAAAATCTTAACAGGAAGACACAATCTGACAAGGCAAGAATGCTTCAAAGACGGTTGCGTTTGCATGGGCACGAAAATCGATTGTAGAACTGGAAAACCGCTTTACGGAAATGGATGTACAAAATCGATTTTGAAGTGTTTGCATGGTCATCCAAAAGCGGTTTTGGGAAATCGGTTTACCGAAATCCGATTTTGGGATCCCATGTAAACGGGGTGATTGAGGCATTTCACGGTAGAAACTGACATTCTGTCCACATGTGCCGAAAAATCTTAACAGGAAGACACAATCTGACAAGGCAAGAATGCTTCAAAGACGGTTGCGTTTGCATGGGCACGAAAATCGATTGTAGAACTGGAAAACCGCTTTACGGAAATGGATGTACAAAATCGATTTTGAAGTGTTTGCATGGTCATCCAAAAGCGGTTTTGGGAAATCGGTTTACCGAAATCCGATTTTGGGATCCCATGTAAACGGGGTGATTGAGGCATTTGGCAAACCGTTTTATAAGTTTCAAAAAGCCGTCCAGGAGAAAAATTGAGGGTTGCTTACGGAAGTAGCATCGAACGGCTATGGGTGAAAGACGACACAGTGGTGAACGCGCACGCGCAACACACCGATACACCATTGGGTACATGTCGACCATGAATATGGCAATGACTGTTTCGGATTGTGATGAAACGTGGGTCCACCATTATACGGCCGAATGGAAGGCCGCATCCATGGAGTGGAATCATCCGTCATCACCTCTCCGAAAGAGTTTCAAAGGCACTCCGTCTGTAGGTAAAGTGCTACTCACCGTTTTCTTGGACGTCCAAGGAGTTTTGTTGCTCGAAGTTCTGGAGGATGCAACCATCAATGCTGCGCGGCACATGACACTCTGTCGAAATTGAAAACAGGGGCCTGAACAGGGGCCGAGACCACACTCGGCGTCGGCAACGAAAAACCAAATTGCAACGCTTGGTTGCATCCACATACAGTCCTGATCTCGCACCAAGTGACTTCCATCTGCTTCCATGCTTCCAGCTTTGAAGAAGACTCTCGGTGGAAGGCGCTTTGGAAGCAATGATGACGTCAGACTAGCCGTTCAACGCTACTTTCGTATGTAACGCCCTGACTTTTTCCTGGACGGCTTTTTGAAGTTTATAAAACGGTATGATAAATGTCGCAAAGTATTTGTAAATGCTTCTTCTTGTTCTTTCCTAGCATTTTCCCCATTACTTGGGGGTCTGCTCTTCTGCTACGTCTCCTCCACAGAGCTCTGTTGTGGACGTCTTCAGGGTTGACATCCGCAGCGCTCATCTCCTCCTTGATGTCGGACATTGACCTCCTGGTCTACACGGCGTCCTACTGGATTGAATCGGAGTGCTGCTTCAGCCACAGAATCGGACTCTTTCCACAAGACGTGGCCGTACCACCGAAGAGACTACACGAAGCCTTTGGCAGACATAGTTATTAGTTGCATGATCGTAGCGAGTCAATCCAAGAGGCCATCACAGCATTTCATCTCCATTGTTGGATATCCTAACCCTGTTTTCTCGTCAAAGGTCAGCATTCTATCCCGTAGAGGGCTACTGGACGCACTACTGATTTATAAATTACTGGCTGAAAACCCGGCTTTGCCCAGGTACTTATTTATTTATCCTCCTATCCCTTTTCTCTCTGTCCATCTCATTTTTTCTAAACACGTGTTATATTTATCGGAGAATAAATAAGAAATAATGTTGTCTCGCATTATGCACAAAGAAAGATAGTGATGAAAATATAAATGACATAAAATGCGTACAATCTCATAATTATTGAGTCATATGTTGTACAATTGTATAATTTTTTGGATGTGTATTTATTTAAAGTGCTCACATCTCATGAATTACGAGTCGTACTTAGATGCAATATCGAAGATACATTCGGCTATATACGTGTATACTGACTACAATATCCTGCGCCTACAAATTGTAGTGTACAAATTATAAATTGTAACGTCGTACGGAATACCGTAGTTTTACTCCATAAGTAGCGGAAAAGTAGCAAGCGAGAAACTTTTTTCTTTTCATCATTTTGCTACGGTTGTCAGCGACAAAGAGTTTAATAAAGAATTGAAATTAAGCTTAAAGTTTGTTGCAAGTGGCTAAGTATTCTCATTCTAATATAGCGTATTTATAAAGTCTCGTAGTATTATGTGACAGTGTTTTTGCAATTGCTATTGTTTATGACGTCATATCTTCTGAACCATGTGTCGTATGTGAATCTTAACCATGCGGCAATTGGTAACTCAAGGGAAGGAATGTGCTATCAAATTTGGTTGAAATCGGTCCAGTGGTTTAGGAGAAAAAGAACAGCATTGTCGCTAAATGCAGCAGTTTTCCGCGCATCTCACTGTTTATGAGGTCATATCTCGTGAACTATGTATCGTACGTAATTCTTACACTTACAGCGATCGTCCTCATGGATTGAAGCTTACGTGTCCAATATTTCATAAAGATTGGAACAAAACACTTGAAAGTTGTTCAGGTCACACCAGTATTCAAGAAAGGTAATAGGAGTGTTTCGCAAAATTACAGACCTATATCATTGACGTCAGGTTGCAACAGGATTGAGGAACAAATATTTTTCTCATATTTTATGAAGTACCTCGAAGAGAACGCCCTATTGACCCATAGTCAAGACAGGTTCAGAAAGTACCGTTCTTGTGAAACACAGCTAGGTCGTTACGCACATCAAGAATATGGACAATGGATTTCAGTTCGATTCCATAAATTTAAATTTTCTGAAGGCTTTTGAAACTGTACCTGACAAGCGTCTTCTAATCAAAAACGTGCTTGTGGAATGTCTACATCTGCATCTACATTGGATACTCTGCAATCACATTTAAGTGCCTGGCAGAGGGTTCATCGAACCACCGTTATACTATTTATCTCCCATTCCATTCTCGAATAGTGTGCGGGAAGAAAGAACACCTGAATCTCTCCGTTCGAGCTCTGATTTCTCGTATTTTATTCTGATGATCATTTTTACCTATGTAGGTGGGAGTCAAATATATATTGTTCCATTCGGAGGAGAATGTTGGCGATTGGAGTTTCGTAAGTAGCCCACGCCGCAGCGATAAGCGTCGTTGTTGTAATAATTCCCATCCCAGATCCTGTATCATTTCCGTAACGCTGTCTCCCCTGTATCGTGACGATACGTAACGAACTGCCATTCTTTGGACTCTTTCGATGTCCAAACCCACCTGATAAGGATCCCAAACTGGGCAGCAATACTCCAAAAAAGGACGGACAAACGTAGTGTATGCAGTTTCTTTAGTAGTTCTGTTGCATCTTTTAAGGGTTATGCCAATGAAACGCAGTCTTTGGTTCGCCTTTCCGACGACATTTATGTACGTGTTCTTTCCAATTTAAGTCTGAAGTAATAGTAATTCCTAGATATTTTGTAGAGTTTACGGCCTTCATTTTTGATTGATTTATCTTGTAAACAAAGTTTAAAGGATTTCTTTTCGTACTCGTGTGGACGACTTCACACTTCTCATTATTTACAATCAATTGCCAATTTTTACACCATAGTGATATCTCATTCAGATCGTTCTGCAGTTCGTTTTGATCTTCAGATGATTTTTCTAGACTACGAATTGTGTCCTCTCTGACAGGAAATCCTTATCCAGTCGCAAATTTGGGACGATATACCACAACCACGCAATTTGATTAAAAGCCATTTATGAGGTACGGTGTCAAAAGCCTTCTGAAAATCAAGAAATACGGAATCGCCACAGCTGTGCGACTGGATTCGCTATTTCCTGTCAGATAGGACACAGTACGCTGTGAATGACGGAAAGTCCTCCACTAAAACTGAAGTAATATCTATTTTTTTTCCTAGAGAAGTGTTAGAAAGTTCACCAGAAGGTCAAAAGCAACTGCAAAATGATTTAGATGAGATATCAGCATAGTGAAAAAAATGTCAATTGACCTTGAACAATGAAAAATGTGAAGTCATCCACATAAGCACTAAAAGACGTCGGTTAAAATTGATGTACACGATAAATCATTCAAATCTAATGTCGTTTTGTACTATCACGATATAGGGGAGAGAGTGTAACGGAAATAATGCACGAGTTTGGGTAGAAATCATAGAAGGCGTTGTTCCTTGCAAAGAGATTTATTTGGAAAATTTCTTTCAGCAACTCTGTCTTCCGACTGCGAACATAGCACCCACCTACATGATCATCATAATGAAACGCGATATATCAGATCGTGGGAAATGGACAGACGTAGATGTTTCTTCTTGCCGCGCGCGCGAATGGAACGGCATAGAATTATCATAAAAGAGTTTCGACGAATCCTTTTCCATGCACTTCAGTATTATTTCTAGATCTTTTATGTAGATTTAGATGTAGATGTAATCACGTTGACCTGCATAGTACACAATGACAGTGCAATGAATACTAACAATGCAGTACCTACAACATAAGAATTTCACTCACTGAAGTGTAGCCTTAAAGAACCATCTGAGGTGTGCAAAAAATGCCATGGAATGAAACCGAAATAGTAATAAAATAAGATTGATTTAGGGCAGACTGCATTTTTTTTTTTTTTTTCGTAAAACAGTAGTGCTATATTCATATGGCTATAAGTAAGTGAAATTTTGTTTTTGACACTTCAATATCTTCACCAATGAGAAAACTCTTCCTGAGCGCACAACTTCTGTGGAAGTCACGAATTTTAGAAGATGCTCTTCGTATGTCTGTTGCAAAAATAAATCAGTTTCATGTTTTACCATAAGGATACGAAACTCGGACCTTTTGCAGCTCAAATTAACATATTTCTTATTTTTCTGATAAAACACGCCAAACTGACGTAGCTACCGAGGAATATTGCTGGAAATATCAATAATAGTATGTCAAATCATTTCCAAATCGATGTAAATTTTTTATTCCAGTATCAAAATTTTCTAACAAAGCGAGTAAGAGTAAAAGAAATTCGTCAAACTCATTGTTCGATGTCTCCCTTTAACAATTTATTTCATTTACAACTAGTGTAGTGTACAAAAAGTGCGGGAATGACTACCCTTAAAGTGGCTCTGTCGACAACAGATTTTTTTCTTTCAAAAGCCCAAACGTTTCAATAACGTAGTTGATGTAAACCTAGGGAAGTTATATTAAAAGACGTTCATGTGCTTTGTAAGATTAGTAGGAAATAGGGGATTTAATGTCCTCAGGAATCAACATTTTGCTTTTGAGGATCTATGCTCCTCCTCAGCCATTTTATTCCTTGTAATTTTTATCCTGCCACGTACGCCAATGAGACTTTGACACCAAAATCAGGAAAGACACCAACTGGAAATGATGGTCTAGCTGGACGCCTTGTTAGCGATGTTGGCAGGTATCTGGGTAATAACCTTTTCGTTAACAGTATTCGCTTGCCATCACGCTTTAGTTTCTTATCACATGCCAAGGGAACTTGTTTATTTTTGCTTGGAAGACTCCTACGGCTATCTGTCGTGGCGTTAACTCTATGCTGTCAGAAAACTCTGGAATGCTGTTGACTCGTTGCCGTTCCTCTGCCCGTGTTAAAAAGGAAAAATATGGAGTTTACGACAGGTTTGGCTTGCAAGTGATTAGCAATTCAGCACAACTGTACAAAGTGGACAGGATTTACGTAATCCGCATTCCGTAGAAAACAAAGCATTACATGACGTCTTTCTCGTTCACGATGCTTCTGGAACTGAAATGGTAATCGCTAGAGGGAAGGCGACGTTCTATTCAAGAAACTCTTTTGAGGGAAGTTAGAGGGCCCTAATTTTAAGCTGGGTGTAGATAGCGCCTGAGAGGACGAACATTGTTCGCTCGGCCGTGTTGGAAGTACAAGCGCATCATATGCGTGAGGCTTTTCCCTTAAAACAGTTTGGTTTTTATCCACAATTCGGAGACACCGTCAAGCTCATATTTGTTTACACGGGCACCAAAATCTATTGTCGAACTGGAAAACCACTTTACAGAAGTGGATTTCCAGACTCGGATTTGGGAAAACGGTGTACGAAATCCGGTTTTGGAAGCCCATGTAAAAGGGGTGATTGAGACATTTGTCAAATCGCTTTATAAGCTCCATAAAGCCGTCCAGGAACAAATCTGGGCCGGCTGCGGTGGCCGAGGGGACTGAGGCGCTCCAGTCACGGTCTGCACGGCCACTACGGTCGGGGGTTCGAATCCCCCCTCGGGCATGGATATTTGTGCCGTCCTAGTTTGTAAGTTTAGGGACTGATGACCCCGTAGTTAAAGTCCCATAAGCTGTAAAAACATTTGAACAAATTAAGGCGTTACATACGGAAGAAGCGTCGAACGGCTATGGGCGGAAGACGACACAGAAGGCGAACGCCTACGTGCCAGACACCGATACACCATTGGGTAGAGGTCGACCATGAATTTGACTATGACTTTCTGTTTAGGATTGTGACGGGGAATGCAACGTGGGTTCACCATTATACGGCCGAATCGAAGTAGAAAAATCCTTCACCTTATAACCCTACCCGTCCTACACCACCGGTTAGAATATGATAATTAGAAAAATGACCCGTGTGCCTAATTATCTTAATTTGGTGGAAAAGCTATCGGTAATGAAGCCGATGATGTAGTGGAGGCTATAGCCGGAACGTTGCTGCACCTCTTTGGTAAACAACAACGATCGATAGGAATAAAGAAAGTGGAAGGTAAAATTTGGAATAAAATTATTAATGTTTAAATGAAAAAAATTGCGGAACAAACGGAACACAGGGATTAATTTGGAAAAAGTGAATAACTTATTCATTTACGGCCGCCAGCTCGATGTTCGAGCAAATAATTTGGTGGGATGTCAATAATGGCAAAGTTAATTAAAAACGTGAAAAATTATGTAAAATTTGGGTGGGCAGAAAATCACAGTATGTGCTTCAAATTCGGTACAAAAGACACTGACAATATACTAATTACTAAGAAACAGTTCACTAACACAGGGTTCAATGTAAGACAGCGAAATGCAAGCCATAGCCGCGCAAATGCAACATGCAGCAAATTATGCAAAACTCTAACCTTAATACTTACTATTTACAGTTTCAAAGAATTAATTGT
This sequence comes from Locusta migratoria, assembly GCA_026315105.1. Classification (NCBI taxonomy): domain Eukaryota; kingdom Metazoa; phylum Arthropoda; class Insecta; order Orthoptera; family Acrididae; genus Locusta; species Locusta migratoria. The sequence goes on along the minus strand of CM048747.1, from coordinate 14,769,917 downwards.
TTATATAAGTACCAGAAATTATTCTACAGCGTGTATGCCATGCGCTTGAGCAATAATCAAGTTGTAACTGAACTATTAACTATACTAATGGCAAGCTCAAAAAATTAATTAATGACTTGTCATGATAACACTGAATATTTAGAAAAGAACCATTTAACCTTCTGCTTAACTTTTGCTCTATCTTTAACCAGGAATTATTAGCATTCAAACACTTGTAAACAATTACTATTCTCACTAGTCAGTACTTGCAAGTTAAAACTAACTTTACCTCAAAATAATATACAGTGGAAAACAATTAATCTTTTACACTGTTATTGAAATATCTTTTGAAATTGACAGTTAATCCAGCAGTTTCGTTCAACTTAGCAAACCTATTGATTAGCAACACTGGCATAAGCTACGTTTAGTAATACTTTTCTGAACACATTTTTTATTAACGACTGTCACATTGTCTTTAATGACTCTGATTTTTAGTTTTCTATAACTTTATGAATATCCTCGGAAAAATAATGGATGAGGGAGGAACCTGTCTGGACAATGACTATGGGTAATGATTTTTAAACACAGGTTCACAAATAACAGTGTTCGTTATTGAACAGTCATCACTAATACGCTGGTTAGCTGTACATGCTAAGACAAACTGGAAAGATCTTACTGAATTTGGTGTGCGACGTGGTGCTGCTGATTGAAGAGTGTTGGCACTTAACAATTGTTCAAATGTTTGTAGAGTCTATGGGACTTAACTACGGGGTCATCAGTCCCTAAACTTAGAAACTACTTATGAACTACTTACAACTAAGGACGGCACAAATATCCATGCCCGAGGGGGGATTCGAACCCCCGACCGTAGTGGCCGTGCGGACCGTGACTGGAGCGCCTCAATCCCCTCGGCCACCGCGGCCGGCTGCCACTTAACAATTGGCAAACACAGGCTCTTCTTGGCGACGAATGTTAATTACAATTTAGGGCCCACAGCATTCCTCTTGATGTATTTATTAATTATCTGAGCTGTGGCCGTATGAATAAATGAGATTGCCTCTTCGCCGTATCCTCCACTAGTGCCAATCCACGTACTTTTTCCGTACACCATTGAGCACACAGTCTCTCTAATGCGTCTGTCCACCGCTACTTCTCAACAACGACTCCTTCTCGCTGTGCGCCTCTGCGCTACCAGCGATAAAAAAACTCCCTACTCAAAGATGATTCTATACAATAGCAAAGCCCTTGCTAACCCAGAGCGTCTACTACATTTACAATATTTTTGAGATATATGGAAATTAGCAGGACAATGCAAATATATCACAGAAACAAAATATACAAAAAATTACAAAAAATTCAAAATTACAAAAAATACAAATAATGAGGAAAAATGCATAAAGCATCGTTTTATATACCACCCTGTACGCACACATGACTGGAAAGCACCGTTGGTCACTGTGTTGTTGTGTCACAACCTGTCCGAAAGAGTTTAAAAAGCACTCAGTCTGTAGGTAAAGTGCTACTCACCGTTTTTGGGACGTCCAAGGAGTTTTGTTGCTGGACTTTTTGGACGATGCAACCATCAATGCTACGCAGTACTGTGCCACTCTGTCGAAATTGAAAGCGGTGATCCGGAAAAACCGGGGTGTCTTTCTCAGATCTGGCGTTCAGCTGTTGGATGACAATGCGAGACCACACTGGGCGACGGCAATGCAATACCAAATTGCAAGGCTATACAGCAGTCCTGATTTCGCACCAACTGACTTCCAGCTGTTTCCAGCTTTAAAGAAGACTCTCGACGTAAGGCGCTTTGGAAACAATGCTGACGTCCAACAAGCCGTCCAACGTTTCTTCCGTATGCAGTACCCTGACTTTTTCCTGGACGGCTTTTTGAAGCTTGTAAAGCGGTATGACAAATTTCGCAAAGTACTTGGAAATTATTCTTCTTCTTTTCTATTATTTTTCCCATTACTTGGGGTATGCTCTCCTGCCACGTCTCCTCTACAGAGCTCTGTTGTGGACGTCTTCAAAACTGAGATTCGCATCGCACATGTCCTCCTAGATGTTGTCCATCCACTTCTTGAGCGGTCTAACTTGGGGTCGGCGTCCTTCTGGGTCGAATCGGAGTGCTGTTTCAGCCACAGACTCGCATTCTCACCTCGTGACGTGGCCGTACCACCGAAGACGGGCCTGTCTTGCCTTCTCCATGATTGAGACTACACCAAGCCTTTGGTGGACATAGTTATAAGTTGCATGGTCGAAGCGAGTCAATCCGCGGGACCATCGCAGCATTTCATCTCCATTGTGTGGAGTGCCTAACCCTGTTTTCTCGTCAAAGGTCGGCATTCTATCCCGTAGAGGACTACTGGACGCACTACTGATTTATAAATTACTGGCTGAAAACCCGGCTTTGCCCGGGTATTTATTTATTTACTCCTGCCTTGAGTTAGTACTTCTCCTCTGTCCATCTCCTTTTTTTCTAAAAACATGGTATATTTATCGCAGAATAAATAAGAAATAATGCTGTCTCGCATTATGCACAAAATTTCAAGTGTGATATCCAAACAAAGAAAGATAGTAAACAAAATACAAATGACATATAAAATACGTACGATCTCATAATTATTGAGCTATATTTTGGACAATTGTATAATTTTTGAGATATGTATTTATTTGTGTAAATTCGAACACAATTAGTAGTAAAGAAGTAATAGATTAAAAGTTGCTGCGTGACGGGGCGATTTTCCATGAACGTTACTGTTTATATACTCATATCTCATGAACTACGTGTCGTACTTTGATAGTTTCGTAGGTACATTCAGCTTTATGTGTGTATACTATCTGTAAAATTTTCTGCGGCTACAATTTGTAGTGTACAAATTATAAATTGTAACGTCATACGGAATGCCGTAGTTTTACTCCATAAACAGCGGAAAAGTAATAAGCGAGAAACGTTTTTCCTTTCATCATCTTGCTACGGATGTCAGCGAGAAAAAGTTTAATAAAGTTTTGAAATTATGTTTAATGTTTGTTGCAAGTCGCTAAGTACTGTCATTCTCATATATCGTATTTATAAAGTCTTGTCGTATTATGTGGCAGTTTTTTGCAATTCCTATTGTTTATCATCATCCTCATCATCATCATCATCATTAGAGGCTGATTATGCCTTTGAGGGTTCAGTCTGGAGCATAGTACCTATAATAGAATTCCTCCATGATCCCCTATTCACTGTCCAAGTCATGAACCACGGGTAACGCATGAGTGGCCAAAGTAAGTGGTTCTGACAGTTGGGATACCACTTACTTTTGGAATAAGGTTGGGCATCTCGGACATATTCCGAGTCGTGGCCACCTTTGTGCTCAGACGGCAAAGACTACAAAATCCACCGTTTAGTCCCTCAACCGTTAGAGGTAAAACCCAGTGGGGCCCTGGGCAAGTAAGGCTAGCAACCTGCTTCCCAGGTACTTCAATATCATGCTGGCAACAATCAGAGCAAAATGCCTCGGTCCTATTGCTTATGACGTAATATATTCTTAACCATGTGTCGTATGCGATTCTTAACCCTGCAGCAATTGGTAAGGCAAGGGAAGGAATGTGTACCAAATTTGGTTGAAATCGGTCAAGTGGTTTAGGAGAAAATGAGCAGCATTGTCGCTAATGCAGCAGTTTTTCGCGCATCTCATTGTTTATGACGTCATATCTCGTGAACTATACATCGTATGTGATTCTTACACTTACGGCGACCGTCCTCATGGATTGAAGCTTACATGAACAAAATTTCATAAAGATTGGAACAAAACTGTAGATTTGTATGCGACGCGTACACACAAACACACAAACATATGGACACTCTGCTTTATATATTAAATAAATTTGGAAATTTTCTAGAAAAATAAAGATATGACTTACCTGTAATGTCTCATTCTATTTTTATTTATTTATTTATTTTTCTTTTCATGCGCAACTCTGATCAAAGTCGACAGGGGAAACGTGTTTTCCAACTCCCCCCTCGTACAAAAGATGTATCGTCAGGCGTGCCCCAGGGGAGTGTGATAGGACCGCTATTATTTTCTATCTATATAAATGATCCGATGGGCAGAGTAAGTTGTAATTTGCGGCTGTTTGATGATGATGCTGTGGCGTATGGGAGGGTGGCATCTTTAACTGACTGTAATAGCATACAGGATGACATAGACGAAATTTCTAGTTGGTGCGAAGAATGGCAGCTAGCTCTCAATGTAGAAAAATGTAAGGTGATGCGCATGAGTAGGAAAAACAATCCCATAATGTTTGAATACAGCATTAGTAGTGAGCTTCTTGATGCTGTCGCGTCGTTCAAATATCTAGGCGTAACGTTGCAGAGCGATATGAAATGGAACGAACATGTAAGGACAGTTGTGAGTAAGGCGGACAGCCGACTTCGGTTTATTGGGAGAATTTTGGGAAGATGTACTCATCTGTAAAGGAGACCGCATATAAAACGCTCGTACGACCACATATTGAGTATTTCTCTAGTATTTGGGACCCGCAGCAGATCGGGTTAAAGGAAGACTTGGAAGCAGTTCAGAGGCGAGCAGCTAGGATCGTTACTGGTAGGTTCGAGCAATGCGCGTCACGGAAATGCTCCGGCAACGCAATTGGGGATCGCTGGAGGAAAGACGACGTTCTTTTCGTGAATTTCTGCTAAGGAAATTTGGAGTGGAGTGTAGTACGATCTTTCTGTCACCTACTTACATTTCGCGTGGTGATCACAAAGACAAGATAAGAGAAATTAAGGCTCGTACGGAACACACACACAGACAACAAACAAACAAAACAAACGACATACAGAGCCTGCCAGGCGACAGAAATGGCTATTTTTTAAAAAACTTTTGTAGGAAGTGTAACTGTAAAACAGTGTAAATACAAGCAGTGACAGCAAGTGACAATGTGGTAGAAATCACACATGAAGACGAAAACATAAAAAATCGGTGAGTAATATTAATAGACCAATTTATTCAGAATCAAAACAATACAATTGCATGAGAACTGTTACCGATCGAATTTAGTAAAAAATCAAACAAATACTGTAATACAAACAATTTCTTGTACAGCTGACCACTGAAGATGCTTTAGAATAAAGCTGAAACGCGTCTGGTCTAAAGTAGACTAAGTTACAGTTGCAAAAGACGGTTATCAGTGATCAGTGGTCAGCCAGCCACAATCTTCTGCTGTGCTCTTTTAGTGTTATTCTCTCTTTGGTCCACTGCTTTAGTGATTTTTTCCTTCAAATGTTGTTGTCTTAGCACGCATTCTCACCTTGAACGTCTCATGCAGTAGACGTGGCATACTTCTTACGTGCTCACTAACAGATGCAGTCTCTTGGCTAGGAACAGGGGACTGATAACCTAGCCGTTTATCCCCCTTTAAGAAACCCAACAACAAAAGACGGTCCCATAACCTATACAAATTATTTTTGTTTCCTCGTTTTATTTGGGAGTGGAATAGGAAAGGAAATGCCTAGTAGTGGTACAGTGTATCCCTCGCCACGCACCTTACGGTGGATTGCGAAGTATGTATGTAGATGTAGAATATAAAAAATGAACTGAGTGACTATCTACTCTTACTGCGTATGGATCAAAATTCGATATCAGGGAAACTATGACAACAGAACCAAACCGCGGTGCAGTAGTCGAGCGTTCTAAAGCGCCTCGCTGCGGAGCACGCGGTTGCTCGCCGTGGAGCTTCGAGTCCTCCCTGGGGCATGGGTGTGTGTGTTTGTCCTTAGGTTAGTTTACCTAGGTTTAAGTAGTTTGTAAGCTACGGACTGATGACCACGCAGTTTGGTCCGATAGATTTACAAACATTTTTTGAACAGAACCAGTGGTGGAAGGAGAAAAATAAGAACACAAGATCTGTTCAGTTTGCGTTGTTTTCTGAACACTGAGTGTGTGTGTGTTAGACCGGACTACAGTGAGAGATGAACTAGCGCAGACGCAGCGATGTCTGCAGCGTGTGCTTGGCCGGCTGGCGGTGGTGACCTCGCCTACCTCGGCTACCGCCGCAGCGCACTGGAATGCTGCACGCTCTCTGCTCTGCATAGCGCGGCCTTCGGCCTAGGGAAGCCTGCCAGCTGCCAGCTGCGGCTGCCACATCTCCAGACCTGCTCTGCTCTGCTCTGCGAGGCCCGAGGCAACCGCGGGTCTAAGCCGGCAAATCCAGTCTGCTGGTCTGCTGCTGCTCTGAGACACACCCAGCGCACTCGAGGCGAACCTCGCGCGGATTACCAACAGCCAAAAGTAAACCAATAAGGAGGTGCGAATTTTAAATAGGCACAACAGAAAAAATCGCATCACCTCTTGGACCTGCGAGGCGTATCCAGAAAGAAGGTTTCCCGAAGTTATTTCCTTCAAAGTAGAGGTGTTAGTCGGGAAAACTGAGCATGAAATTGCGTGATTATGGAATATCTCCCCAATTGTGCGATTGGATTCACGATTTCCTATCAGAAAGGGCACAGTTCGTTTTGTAATTGACGTTAAGTCATCGAGTAAAACAGAAGTGAAATCTGGCGTTCGACAAGGAAGCGTTATAGGTCCCCTACTCTTCCTCGTGTTTACAAACGATTTAGGAGACAATCTGAATAGCTACCTTAGACTGTTCGCGGATGATGCTGTCGTTTATCGGTTAGTGAAGTCAACAGAGGATCAAACGATTTAGACAAAATTTCTACATGGTGGCAAAATTGACAATTGACACTAAATAAAGAAAAGTGTGAAGTAATACACATGACCACTAAAACAAATCCGCTGAACTTCAATTACGCAATAAATCAGTCAAACCTTAAGGTCTTAAATTCTACCAAATACCTAGGAGTTACAATTACGAACAACTTAGACTGGAGACAACTCATAGAAAATATTGTGGGGAAGGCGAACCAAAGGTTGCGTTTCATTGGCAGAACGCTTCAAAGATGCACCAGCTCCACCAAAGAGACTGCCTACATCACACTTGTGCATCCTCTCCTGGAGTACTGGAGTACTGTCCGCAGCGAGACGCTTTAGACCGCTCGGCTACTCCACCGCCGCGGCGATCCTCCTCCACTTTGCTATTTTAATTCCTGGGGTTTTCCAACATTTACGCTTTTTCTTGTGACGCGCAGCGATGGAATGGGGGACTGATGACCTTGCAATTTTGTCCCTCTAAAACACCCCAACAACAACAATAAAATGCCGGACGGACAGTACTGCGACAGACGCACCCCGAAATGGGTTCTCACGCCGCACAGTGGCCTGGAACGTCTTAAAAGCTGGCCAAAAGTCGCTTACGATTCATATATTTATTGCAATTTGTATATAAAGGTTTCTGGCGTCGTTGAATTTGAATTGAGGGCAAAGTGTGTGTGTGTTACAGATTTCGGATCGAAAATGACCGTGTTATCCAATAAAATCGCATTAGATTTTAATGTAAATTTGCAAGTATGACGATTTTGAAGCGTACCTGTGTAATTAATGGCTACTTTGTGTAATTTCAACTGCAATCATTCATAACACGTCGATATTAATAACAGATTAATAACAGAAAAAGTCCTGGGTTGTTCAAGTCTGAATCTAGTGACTCATTGATGATCGAAAACAGAATTTATTTGTGCTAAAACACAGACTTTATTTCCATCGCTTGCGGCAGAACACATATTTTACTTCAGTTACTTAAGGCAGAACACAGACGGACGAAAGCAGACAGGCTGACTGAGGCGGTTCCCCGTCGGGGGTTCGAATCTCCCCACGGGCATGGGTGTTTGTACCGTCTTTAGTATAAGCTAGTTCATAAGTAGTTTGTAAGTTTAGGGACTGATGGCCCCGTAGTTAAGTCCCATAAGCTCTACAAACATTTATTTTTAACTTACATCAACACCTATAGACTGTTTAAACGCAGCACGCATGTGCAAGCAGGTCTGTGTAACGCGTGTTATTCCGACAACGGAAACTTTGAACTACCTTCTCCGGTATGACAGGTACTATTCCCCTTCCTGTGACGTAATATTCAGTGCTGCCCTGTGCCCTCTGAACGTGATTATTAGAGACTTAACTCATAATAGAGATTCATACATTTAGACTTCCGGCCAGCGTTTCGGAAGTTTCGGACCACTGTGCACCACATGCGAGGTTCGGTCAGGAACAAAGTTCTTTCACCCACAAGACATAGTGCCATCGAACCTAATCTTCAGCTCTGTCAGGTACAGGGGCAGAACGCGATGAGGAAACGGTGCGTCGCTAGCTTAGGCTTCCTTTTTTTCTGAAGGTCGCCAAAGTGCCCGCGATGAAGATCGCAGTGGGCGCCCGTTGCCCATCCTCGCTGAGCCGGTGCGACGGCGCACCTTGCAGAGGTGCTTCACCATTACGGAGCTCAGCAGCTCAGCAGCCATTTTCCGCAAATGTCGCGACCACTATTGCATGAAATTGTCGCTAAGCACCTGCTGTTCAACAAATAGTGTACCACGTGGTGCCGGAAAACCTGACACTCGAGCACAAAACGAAACGCCTTGGGTCCAGCACTAAAATTTCTGTAGGGGTATGGTGATGACGCCGACGAGGTTATGTACAATATTTCTCACTTTTCCCCAGAAACCGAGAAGTAAAGCTCTGACGAACAGTACAGTGGATCTCGAGTCAAGACGAAATTCAAACAGTCTGTATCCGAGTAGAATGTGACGTGCACAGTGTTCTCAGACAGGAGATGAAACAGTAAATGCTGACCTTTACTATTAAATGTGCAGAAACTGTAAAGATGATTTACGATTGACCAAGCCTAGAGTATATAAAATCCCATGCCATTGTTGAAAAGCGTAATTGGACAGACAATTCGTACAATTCATGACCGATGTGTAGAACATCAGAGGCACACATGTCTGCTCCAACCAGAAATGTCTGCCGTGGTTGCACATTGCGTTAATGAAGGGCGTAATATGGCATTCAAAGACACGCAAATTATTGCTGCAGCATCCCTTTAATGGGATTGTGTACTTACGGAATCAGTCGAAATATGACTATCAAATCATTTTATTAACAGGGAAAAAGGATTTCCATTAAGTAAAACATGGAATCCTATTTTATCAGATATTAAACATCAGCGGTCTAGTATTCGACCGACCCTTTCTTAATTTTCGATTGATCGCTTTGGACAACTTCTACAGCTGGTGGCGCTGCAATACTGTTCGCTTCCCAGAGGGAGACCCGTGAAAAGAACACAACAATGCACAATTTTTTTAAAATTATATGCCACATATATAGCGGTTAAGCCATAGTCACAAGGAATATTGGCTTAACCACTATATAATAAAATGTCAATTTCAGTCACACTTCTAGACGATAATGTCGCATAAAATAATGCAGAAACTGTGACGCGCCTTTCAGAACAAGAGGCGCACAACAGATACTTCTGGCGTTGTGCTGCTCCATGACAATGCTCGTTCCCATGCGGCTTGACGCACAGCAAACGTTTCGTGGATGTTCGGCTGGGGTCAGTTTCACCATCTAGCAAACGCTCTTGTCTTGCTCCCACCGACTTCTATCTTTCGTTGCACCTCAAGTCTTTCCTCTGAAGGCAACTGTCACAAGCTGGTTTTACTGTAAAATCTGACTTCGTAGAACGGAGATGGGCGAATTACATAAAATACTTAATAATTTTAAACAGTTTATTTAAAATTATTTAAAAGAAATGAAACTGGCCTAGACCGCAAAGTGTAAGTTTTTTTTTTATAATATCATATAGTGGTGATTAGTTGCGACCTTTTGGTCATTATCGACCCAGTGTTCTTTGATTGAGACCGTGACACAGGAATGAAACTAAATGGTCAAAAATTGGCAGTTCCATCAGTTAAGAAATATTTAAAAATCATGTCCATTCAGAACATAAAATTGACAATTCCTTCAGTTAAAATCTAAAATCTTGTGCAGTCAAAGCATAAAATAAATGATGGTTGTATTGGACGGTTGTCATTATGGCATTGAAAATTAGTCACATGTATCCATGTATGAGTCTGCTTATGTGTATTACTGCCTGCACTTACGTACAGACCATGTGAGCCATTGGCTACACACAATATAATGGATTTGCTACGTTTTTGGATACATGTGATTAATTTTCAATACCATAATGACAACCGTCCAATACCACCAGCATTCGATTTATTTTATGCTTTGACTGGACAAGATTTTAGATTTTACCTGATGGAATTGTCAATTTTATGTTCTGAATGGACATGGTTTTTAAATATTTCTTAACTAATCGAACTGCTAATTTTTCACCGCTTAGTTTCACTTCTGTGTCACGGTATCAATAAAAGAACAGTGGTTCGATAATGACGGAAAGGTCGAAACTAGTCACCACTATATGATAATATAAAAAATAAACTTACACTTTGCGGTCTAGACCAAATTCTTTTAAATAATTTCAAATAAACTGTTTAAAATTCTTAAGCATTTGAACAAGCTACTTTTATTCACAGGCAGCCAACTTGTACAACACAGCAATAAAAAAGTTGATCCCACGATATGAATAGTGTCTCAGTTTCTTTATGTCGAAAAATAGTTCCAAAATTGCTGTGTTACTAATAAAACTTTTCATGTAACTATGTTCTCTTTGTGTCAAAAAATAGGGAAACCTGCTTTTTGGAAGCACCTGGTTCGTTTAGATTAGTAGAAAAACTTAGCCCTCTAAACTGTCATAAAAAGTAAACAAACTTACCTACAGTCCCTTTTACCAAAAGCAAACCATTTCTTTCAATTAGGTGAGACAGTAACACTTGCAGCTTCATTGAATACCCTGTTTGTGCAGGGCCTCTCGACCGTAGACATTTTATGGAAGTTCTCTGTCGACAAGAAGTAAACTATTGCTAAAAATTTCCGAGCTATTATGCCGTGGTCTTATAGATTTATTACTCAAAAAATGTTGAAATGTCTGTAAATCTATCGGGCCAAACTGCGTGGTCATCAGTCCGTAGCTTACAAACTACTTAAACCTAGTTAAACTAACCTACGGACAAACACACACACACACCCATGCCCCAGGGAGTACTCGAACCTCCACGGCGAGCAACCGCGCGGTCCGCAGCGAGTGCTTTAGACCGCTCGGCTACTCCACCGCGGCGGATTTATTACTGAAACCGACGTTTCGTCCCGAACTGCGGAGGACATTTTCAAGGGGGATCGTGGCACTTTTGAAATGGCTCGCTACTGACTGAAGCCAAACTCCGTTTACGAGGGCTCGCGTGGAGAGGTGTGACATCAGATGTTTTTGACATGCGCGCGCAATTCTTCGTTGCCGATTGACGTCATCTGTTGTTAATATCGTCCCATTGTGGAAGACTGTTACATTTCTTCTTCAACACCGGAATCCAGACTTCATTTAGCTTCACGCCCTCCTCCATCCTATTGAAATTATTGGGGTGTTTTACAATTTCTATACACTCTCTGTACAGCCTTTCGTGGTATCCATTTGTGGCTGCCAAAATCTGTTATCAAATTGAAAAAAATTGTTCCCTGGTTGAAAAACATATTCAGCAATGGCTGGTCTGTCAATATCTCCCCTTCTACAGTTCCTCTTGTGCTCTTCTAACCGGATTTTTTTTTTTTTTTTTTTTTTTTTTTTTTTTTTTTTTTTTTTTTTTTTTTGTATCCACATATACATCTCCACAGCTACACGGAATCCTATAAATCCCTTCTTTTTCCAGCGGTTTGCAAGCGTCCTTAGCCGATTTCAGGTGATCCTATATCTTCCGAGTGTCCTAACTGGACACAATAGCGCGCGTGCAGAGAAAGCTCGGGTCTGCAGATACCACAGGCGTTGTTTCCAAAAAAACAAAAAAAAACAAAAAACAAAAAAACTGCGACGCCATCACAGATAAACCGTGGACCCCTGCAGACGGGAAGAAGACATGCAAACCTCTGCAGTGCACACGTGGGTGAGTGGGAGAGGGGCTGGCTTGCAGTATAGATAAATTGGTTCCAGCAAAAAGTGTTTCTGGCCAGGGAGAAAGACCTTGATAAATGTCATACCAGCCAGGCCAAACACAGACAGCTGCCACAAAGAACTGTTTTTTTTTTTTTTTTTTTTTTTTTTTTTTTTTAACCAAGAAATAATAAAGGAGATAGACAACACGTTTAAAACATGGGAAATACGCCAGTTGGCAAGTATCATCTCAGGCCACAGAAAATTTCCATCGGGGACTGAGAGGCGTGGTCGTGAAAACGGCGATCATCTATTGGGTAACATTGCAAAACCAACCCACCAATCACAGAGGAAAAGCGAAAAATTCGAGGAGAAGTCGTAAGTGGAGAGCGAGTAGGACTGGGGGAGAAACCACTGAAGAAGACTCTAGATCCGACACCGGAGGAGCGAGGAGACATGCAGGCAGCTCCCGCCTGGGCAGACACGGGACTTCAGCGCCTTCGCTCGGGGGCCGCGCCACGCCGCGCTGCACATCCGCAGAGCCGGCGAGCGCGGAACAGTCGTCTGCTGTGCTGCCGCGACCGCCGCAGCCACCGTAGCGCAGACACACCGCTCCGCGCCATCCATCGACTGACGCCCACGTCGAGTCAATGTTGGTGAGGCAGGAACAAATTGCCTCCCCCTTCCCTGTTCATGTCTGAGTCGTGTCCATTCCCAGTCAACATAAACAATAGAGAACAATTCAGGAACATTATAAAGCAACATAAACGTAAACAAGAACACACGGAGAACAGAACAAGGAAAAAGTGATCAAAAGAACGCAAGAGAGAACACAGTGAACGCATGAAGAAAATTTGGGAAGAACGAAGGAAGAAGAAGAAGAAAATTACTCACGTTCAATCGCTCTCTTTAAAGGGAATAATCGAATATATATATATATATATATATATATATATATATATATATATATATATATATATATATATATATATAGGGTGTTTCACTAAGTGTGTTTGCCTCTGTAACTTATAAAATAATAGGTGACGGGAAATTTTAATGCGTTAGGTCAACACAAGAAATGTTACACTTTCTGCGGAGCTACAAACATAGTTTATTGTATCATTTTCCACAGTTACAGCAAAAAGATATAATTTTTTATATGAAACAATAGTTTTTCTATCGTGCATTGGAATCGTTGAAACCAGCTCCGTCCAAATCAATTTAAACTACATTCCTATCACTGTTAGTTTCAGAGGCAGATACCACACGCTGTACATAATACATGACTGTGTGGTGGGTGATGGATGTTATGGCGGTGGGAAGTTGATTTACATGAGATGTTCAAATGTGTGTCCATGTTCCTCAATGCATAATGCAATGCGCCGTCGAAAGGATGTGCGGACCAGATGTAACATCGCCGGTGTGCCGAAGCGACATGCGTCCTCGATGCGCCGTTTTAGATCATCTGGGGATGTGTGCTAAGTGACACAAACACGATCCTTTAGATATCCCCACAAAAAGAAATCTACTGGTGTTAAATCGGGTGACCTTGCAGGCCATGAATGAGGACCATGGCGCCCCAACCATCCTCCTGCAAACCTGTTGTTTAGTTCTTCCACAGCAGCATGCGCAGAATGGGCTTGGTGACCATCGTGCTGCATCCACATATGGACTCTCGTGTGTAGACACACATTTTAAAGGAGACCACCCAAACTGTCGGCTATAAAAGCGCGATAGAACTCACCTGTCAGTGTACCTGGGTAGTAGTGTGGACCGATGACTTCATCTCCAAGGATTCCACACCACCTAATAGACCACCTACGTTGACGGTCGACAGGTCGTACCCACCGAGGATTGTCTGCAGCCAAGTACTGCATGTTATGCCGATCCACTGCACCATAATTTGTGAATGTGGACTCATCAGAGAACATAACACTTTCTAAAGACTCCAGCGTGAAATTACGCATGGCCCACTCACAGAATGTCACTCTTGCACGGAAATCGTTCCCATGCAGCTCCTGGGTCAGTGACAGGCGGTACGGGTGAAACCTGTGGCCGTGTACTATACGCCACACAGATGTGAGACTGACACCAGCGACTGCAGCAACGGCTCGTAAGCTGACATGAGGATCGTGGTATAGTGCAGCTTAAAGAAACACCTCCGTCTCCTCACTTCTTGCAGGTCTTCGTCTGTTACTGCGGCGCATTACCAAGCTGCCTGTTTCCCGAAGTCGTTGTCCTGCACGTAAGAACGTAACGACTGCCGGGGCTCTTCGCCTAGGATATCTCACGGCATACAAAGTGGCTGCTTCAGTGGCATCGTTTTGGCACTTGCCGAGCAACATGTCAACGTACTCGTTGTTCGTGTATGCCATCGTCATCCGATGTCAGTAACTGTGGTATTGAGCCCCGGTTGTTTGTGTGGCTCCAACTGTCGGGTATATGGCCGTGTGCGGCGACAGTCGGCAGTCTAACAGCGCATCGAGGAAGCTTCTCGCTCCGTGACACCGGCGACGTTACAACTCGGCCGCACCACATTTAGAAGGCGCATTGCATTATGCGCAGCATTTGTGGTATCTGCCCCTGAAACAAATGTTCAAATGTTTGTATAGTCTATGGGACTTAACTACGGGGTCATCAGTCCCTAAACTTACAAACTACTTATGAACTACTTACGAACTAGGACGGCACAAATATCCATGCCCGAGGGGGGATTCGAACCCCCGACCGTAGTGGCCGTGCAGACCGTGACTGGAGCGCCTTAGTCTCCTTTTTTTTATTTTTTTTCCTTTTTTATTTTATTTTATTATTTTTTTTTTTTTTTTCCTATTTTTTCTTCGTATCTTTTTAAAAATAAACTTCTTCTTCCTGAGGAGGAATACGAGCTGACGACTGCAAAATGTAAAAGAAAAGTCCCTTCTCCTGGGATTAATATTCAACAATAATGATAAAAGTAGAGAAAAAAAACGAAAACATCCTTTTTGTGACAAATTTGAAATCTGAATCACTGATTTAACTTCTGCGAACACAATTCTTTATCTGTACATCTCTCCTCGTCACGCAGTGCATGCCTTTTCAGGGTTCTGTTGAGACCTTCACGGCTACCGTAGCGGCCACGGGGCCCACGAAGTCCCCACCGTACTTCACCCTCAACAGCAGTCCCCTACTTCAGCATGCGATTGCGATTCATTCTTCTTTTAATACATAATTATCCTACACCCTGCTTTTCAAACAGAATTTGTAACATATTCCCAAAATTCTTTTTATTATCCTTTTTTCGGTAAATCTTGTAATACTCGTGAAGTATATATTCTTTGTAATTCTGCACATTGTCATTACCTTTGTTAGCGATTACGTAGTGACAAAATTGCCAATAATCCAGTGGATGGTGTTGTTCTTTTGTCGAGGAAAAAACATTTCTTCTGGAAAAAAGACGTAATCCAAATTGATTTCTCTACCATCACTTCTCTTTAGGAAAGATATCTGTTTAATAAGTTCCTTCCATATTTCTGTATTCCCCATGCAAAGGAACCGATGGTCTAAAGTGTCCGTTCTGTGACATTTTAAACATTGGTTTGTGTCACTGAGGCCAATAGCATATAATTTTTCATTTGTACTTACTATGTTGTTAATTACTCTATACCAAGCCACTTGTGTGTCTGAGGAGAGTACTTTGTTACTTATATTTTTCCAAATAATTTTCCAATTTCTGTTTGGAAACCTGGCCTCCATCTTATTTTTATGGTCCTGTGATCTTAGTCTGTGCATCATATACTGATAGTTCCTCTTGGTCTTGTCCGGTAAAATGCAACTCATATAACTGAGCTCCAAGTAATAACTACGTATATGTTTCAATTTGTAATTAATTGAATTTATATTAATTGGTGGCTGCAGACTGTCAGGTTTAAAAAGGTTGAATAACTGTGCTGTAATACCTTCAGGCTGGCTTTCAATTAGCTGTAAGGATCTCTTGACAAATAAAACTGTCGATTTTTTCTGAATATCAGTAAGTCCTAGTCCTCCCTCTTCCGGTTTTAACGTTGCTGTCCATACTGAAACCCTAAAAATCGCTCCATGCCAAAGATATTGGCAAACTGTCGACATAATAGCTTTTGCTATTTCCTTTGGTAAGGGTAAAATTTGCCCTACATATATAGCTTTCGAGAGGACGACGCAGTTGATGAGTCTAACTTTTTGCTTGATGTTCAGCTCCCTCATATGATTTAGTATGACTGTACCACGAATCCTATCTAAAATCTTCTTCCAGTTGGACGCTATCATTCGCAGAGGGCAGCTGCAGAGAATAAGCCCCAGGGCTGTGTGCTGTTCGACGCGCTGCGCCCAATTAATCTGGGGGTTCGTGAGACCATTTAAATTGAGGAATGCACTCTTGGCGCCGTTGATTTGTGCTCCCGACGCGTTGCAATACAGCTGTACGATGTCTGTTAATTTCTCCAAGTCAGTCTGGCTCCTGACGATCACACCAACGTCATCAGCATAAGCGTTGGTTACATATTTCACTCCTGATAGTGAAATACCTGTTAGAGCATCCGTCAACCTTCTTAATAGTGGTTCCAGTGCTGCTACGTACAGGATCATCGAAAGTGGACTTCCTTGAGGGACACCACTGCTAATTGATATGTCCTTAGTATAATGCCCGTTTATAGTAATCTTTGTTTTTATACCTTGTAACATATTCCTTAAAATTCGGACATTGCAGTCGTTAAGTCCCATGTAAGTCAAGGTTGATAAAAGGTATCCGTGATTCACTTTGTCAAAGGCTTTTGCAAAATCGATAAAAGCAAGTCCTCCGTGTTCTACCGTGTTGGAAAAAATAGATACAATGTCCCTGTATTCACTGACGGTCTTTAAGATATTGCGCCCTGGGAAACAAGTCTGATGGCCGCCAATAATTTTTTCGAGAGCAGAACGTAACCTCTCTTTGATGACCCTCGCTACGATTTTATAATCGGAATTCATCAGTGTAATTGGTCGTAATTTAAGTATATCTTTCGTTTCCATATTCCTACCTTTCGGAAGGAGCACCGTAATACTCTGTTTAAAGTCTATGGGGACTGCCACCCCAAGTAGTGTTTCATTGACAATTTCAGTAAATTTACTTCCTATTATGTTCCAGTAAGTAGTATAAAATTCAATGGGCAATCCGTCTGGGCCTGGTGATTTTTTTTGGGGGGCGAGGACTTTAAAATATCTAAAACTTCCTCTTCTGTTATGGCTCTTTGTATATCACGGTTATCTTCATTTGTGATGGTGTCCTGTAATCCAGAATCTGATAAAAACTCCGTTATAACTATTCCCTCTATGGGCCTGTTACCATAGAGTTTAGTAAAATAACTGAAGGCCGTATGTAGAATGTCTTTTTGATTCGTTAGGACACTGTTATCCTCTGCCCGAAGACTCTCTATAAAACTTTTGCGTCGAAAATTTGCATGGCGTATAAGATGATAGAGCGAGGCAGTTTCTTCTTCCACAACAGTTTGAGTGTGTGATTTGATTTTTAGGCCGTCTAGCTGTGACTTCTTAATTTTTATGAGCTGAGCCTTTATCCTGTTAATTTCCATTATGTTTTCTTGATTCATTGGTTGTTCGTAAAGATCCCGGAGACAAGTGTAATAGAATTCTACTGTGTGTCTCAACCATCTCGCTCTCTCCTTACCGTATGCTATCAACGTGGCTCTAAGTTTCTTCTTTGCTTCCGTGGTCCACCACTCAATGTTCGATCTGTATTTGTGGCGACGTCGTAAAGCAGTCTGCCACGCCTCGTTGATTGTGTCAGCAATGGCTGTATCTGACAACATGTTATATTCAGTTTCCAAAGCGGCCGACCCCAATATGTTTTCTGTTTCTCTAACTGAACACTGCATCTTACGGCTAGGTGGTCAGAGAAGGCGGTCGGTATGACTTCAATTGCTGACACTTTATTTTCCCGGTTCGAAGAAACATAGATCCTATCAATTCTACTTTGTGACCTACTTGTGATATAAGTATATCTGACTAGGGTGGGATATTTAATTTCCCATGCATCTTTCCAGCGTAGGTGAGTAACAAGAGCCTCGAGTTCCCTGGATTTATTGAAATTTGGTCTCTGGTCCTTTTCGTGTAAAACACAGTTCCAGTCGCCCCCTATTAAAACTGTTGCAGGATTGTCTTTAAGTAATGTTAAAATATCACTCTTAAAAACTTAGCTCTGTCCGCCGTCGCATTATTCCCAGATGGTGCATAAACGTTGAGAAAAGTGGTGTTATGAAGTTTACACCGAATGCCCCTTCCTGAGTCTAAAAGACTGACATCTTTTATTTCAATTCCCTCCCTGACTAGGATAGCCGTCGCACAATGGAGTTCATGAGCTATGTTTAAAATTTCCCTAAAGCCAGCCACATTGATGTTCGGTATTTGCACTTCTTGCAATAAGGCAATATCAGTGTCTGATTGGTACAGAAATTCTTTAAGAGCAGCTACCTTAACATCACTTTGAATTCTATTTATGTTTAAAATAGTGACATTATACGTTTGCTCCATTAGGAGACGTGGCAAATACGAATGTGAAAATTATTGAAGGGATAATATAATTCTGTCTTTGCTATTCTTTCTATCATTTCTCTTCAAATTACAAAATCGTGACATATCTCAACTCTGACTAATAATGAGAATAATAAGTATAATGAATAACAGGTACGTATGGATCGGTTCATTGTCAGTATCATCTTTAGCAATAGCAAGCTTAGTAAAAGACGTCGTCTTCATCTTGTGGCAGTTCGTCTACCATGTCGACATCTTTGCCATCCTCGTTGCCTTTAGACCAGTCCACTTCTGCCTGTGTAGTGCTCCGTCTAAGCAGTGAATCATCTTCGTTTGGTGATAGGGGCTGCATGCTGTCGGAAGGCGGTTGTCTGTTAAGTTCTTGAGGGCGCACGGAAGCATTCCTTGCTGTAGATTTTTCTTTTTTCTTGTCACGTTCCTGAATGGCACATAATTTTTCCTTCAAAATAGGTGCAACCTTTTCAGCATTTTCATGAGCCACCCGACGTTTTTTGTTTCTCTTCCTTTTTGGGGAGCCCTCTGGAGACAAATTGGGCGATACCTCATTGGAATCAGCGGAAGATTTCTCAGAAGGTTTACAGTCTTGCTTCCCCTCCATATGTCTGTTCTCAACCTCCTGCTGAGTTCCAATGTTCGCAGTGTCTAGACTTTTCCTTTTATCAGTTTTATGTGCACTAAGTTGTGTGTCCCCAGGAGAAATTTCATCCTCTGCTGTTTGCATTTTGTTCATAGTTAGATCGCCATTGGCACTGGTGGGACAGTCCGGGTGCACTTCAGTTTCCATAGGTATTTGGACGGAAATCTGATCCCCTTCCTGTTGTGAAACTAGGGAGACCGGTGCAATTTCGGATCGTTTGGTAGCCTGCGTTTTCGCCTGTACGGTGGGTGGATTGTCGGGCTCATCAGATTTTACTGTCGGCGTATCAGTTGCGTGGTTCTCGTCTGCTGCCCTGACGTCATCGTTGTTTCCGGGTACCGGCAGCGCTTCGGCGAGTGGCGCCTGCACAGCCGTTGTCGCCTCAGCGGGGCCGCTGGGGTAGACGGCGGCCGCATACGTCAGCCTGAGGCCGACCGCCTGGCCCGGGGCCGCAGGCTCCGCGCGCGGCAGCTGCGCCGGCCGCCTCTTGCTGCACTCGCTCCTCACGTGGTCGGTGGAGTTACACAAGGCGCAAGTCTTAGGCTGACCGTCATATATGCCACGGTATCCGCATACGTTTATATATGAAGGGATATGCCTCTGTAATTCGATCTTGATTTGTCGAACACCGTTAAGTACGGGAAACATATACTCCTCGGACCATTTCTCGGCTATATTAGATATGATTCTGCCATATGGCCTCAGAACTTTGTTTACTTCTTCTGCAGGGACCTCAAAAAGCAGCTCAAAGACACGAACAGTTCGAATTCCTAGCCCGGCATGTGACACTAAAACTTCGCTAACTGAACCGTCGGAATGGTTAAATTTAGCGATACCGCCACATTTATCAACAATTGAACAACATAATTCTGGGTTTATTAACTTCAAATATACAGAATTTGTCACAAATGATAAGTGAACACCCTCTACTTCGTTACCGGTCATCTGAAATTTTTCCATGGACCACCGCCTGATTTCAAAAGCCTTTGGTGTAACAAAATTTCTATCGAAAGTAAATTTTATCGTATCTTTCCTCAGAACATTTATCGTACTCCTTCTGTCTTACTATCGTTCAAAACCATAGCTACAAATGAAGAGAGCAGTTCAAAGCGAACCTTACTCGCAGCGACACAGCCGTTGTTTACGTCCGAACGCCAAGCAGCCGCCACACGCCCGTCCAGCACCGCAGCTGTCACTCGAATGTCTCCTCGGCCACCACGGCCGGCGTCCCTGAAACTTTGAAGTGTTGTAGCTCCCAAACTGTGATAGGAATGTAGTTTAAATTGATTTGGACGCAGCTGGTTCCAACGAATCCAATGCACGATAGAAAAAAACTATTGTTCCATTTAAAAAATTATATCATTGTGTTGTAACTCTGTGGAAAATGATAGAATAAACTATGTTCATAGCTCCGCAGAAAGTGTAACATTTCTTGTGTTGACCTACCGCATTAAAATTTCCCGTCATCTATTATTTTATAAGTTGCAGAGGCTAACACAGTGAAACACCCTGTATAAAGCAGAGTGTCCGTATGTTTGTACGTGTTCCATACAAATCTACATTTATGTTCCAATCTTTATGAAAGTTTTTACACGTAAGCTTCAACCCATGAGGACGGTCGCCGTAAGTGTAAGAATCACATACGATATATAGTTCACGGGATATTACGTCATAAACAATGAGATGCGCGAAAAACTGTTCAACCCATGAGGACGGTTTCAACCCATGAGGACGGTCGCCGTAAGTATAAGAATCACATACGATATATAGTTCACGGGATATTACGTCATAAACAATGAGATGCGCGAAAAACTGCTGCATTTTGCGACAATGCTGCTCATTTTCTCCTAAACCAGTGGACCGATTTCCACCAAATTTGGTACACACATTCCTTACCGTGAGGTAACAATTCCTGCATGGTTAAGAATCATATGCGGTACATGGTTCAAAACATATTACGTCATAACCAATATAAATCGGAAAAATGACATAATGCGGCGAGACATTCGAAATACACTGTTTGAGAATGACAGTACTTAGCGACTTGCAACAAACTTGAAACATAATTTGAAATCTTTATTAAACTTTTTCTCGCTGGCAACCATGGTAAAATTATGAAAGGAAATAAGTTTCTCGCTTACTACTTTTCCGCTGTTTATGGAGTAAAACTACGGCATTCGGTATGACGTTACAATTTATGATTTCTACACTACAAAGTGTAGCCGCAGGAAATTTCACAGACAGTATACACTCATATAGTTGAATGTACTTTGTAAATTGTATCACAGTAAGACACATAGTTCATGAGATATGAGCTCATAAACGGTAATGTTCATGGAAAACCGCTCCATCACGCACAAAGTTTTAATCTATTACTTCATTACTAGAAATTGTATTCCCAAGAGATTTTACACACTTATACAAATGAATGCTTAGCTGAAAAATGGCAGGAATACATAAGTAAGTACCCGGGCAACGCTGGGTTTTCAGCTAGTCTTTTAATAAATAAGACTAATTATTTTAAACATAGCTTGTCGACTGCAGCAACTGTAGGTTTACAAATATTTGACAAAGTTTAGCCCAACCAGTTGCAAAATTTGATAAAGTATCTTGATCTATATTTCGACACCATGTAAGGGTGCCTTCATCAGAAGAATAAAAATTAAAACATAAGACGTGCAATTACGAGCAGTGTGCTCAAGTCCAAACTTATAAAATTATGCAGCATGCTAGCAGCCACCCAGCGCTGAGCCATTCACCGTGCCGTTCCATACTAGCATGTTGCATAATTTTATAAGTCTGGACTTGAGCACACTGCTCGTAATTGCACGTGCTATGTTTTAATTTTTATACTTCTGATGAAGCTGCATTTCAATAGCTTACTCATGTAATTCTAAACATTTCTATGGGTTGCATGATGTAATTCTTTTTTTTTTTCTGACTACGTAATTATTTCACTATTACGAGTTTTTTGAGACTGGACTTCATCCGTCCCTTTAAGCGCTCCCTATCGCATGTAGCTGCATTTCTTTCGTTTCTTCATGTAATTCTAAACATTTCTATGGGTTGCATGCCGTAATTCTTATTTTTATTCTCCTGATGAAGGCACCCTTAGATGGTGCCGAAACTCGTTCAAGATATTTTATCAAATTTTGTAACTGATTGGGCTGAACTTTGTCAATTATCTATATCTATAAATGTGAATGTCTGTTCGCTATACGTTTATCACGTCTGAACCACAAGACATAAAGAGCTAAAAATTTGTACAGTTACTAATGTCTACCCGGGGGAGGCTTTAGGCATTGTTTTATGGCGATCGGATAGCTTTTTATCTATATATGTTAATGTGAATGTCTGTTCGGTGTACGCTTATCACGTCCGAACGACAAGACGCAGAGACTTAAATATTCGTACAGTTACTAATTTATACCTGAGGAAGGTTTTAGGCATGGTTTTATAGCGATCTGATAGATATTTAGTAATTTGAAGAATATAACGCTTAATGCGGAACAATAATTACTCTTTGAAAATTATATTTACTCTTTGAAAATGGTTTTATTGGTTGCATTGTTGCTTCAGGGTTGGATAATGATAAAAGGGTGGAGTATATTGGGATGGAAAGTTATCGGTGTATATAAATTTCTACGTGTGTGTGTGTTAATATTTCGCTCTGCAGCGAAAACTACAGAACGCAAACGAATTGTTGTCCGAAGTCTCCCGTTGTTCACCGTAGCAGTTCCATGCCGATAGCTATAAGGGTGTGGAAGATATTGTGGTTGAAAGTCGTCAAATTATAAAAAAATTCGGACTGAAGGCCATCGATGACGTTTGCGACTCCATAGCAAGGAGATTACATTCAGCGAAACGTGATGCCACAGACCATATCTTTGGTCTATGCGTGCTACAATGTCTTCAGCTCTTTCTCTGTAAGGAAATATAAGAATAAATAAATAAAGCAGTAAAAAAAGAAATTTCTTTTAATACATTTCTTTTTAAAAAATCGGTTTGACGTTTCGCGCGTTACATCAAGCGATCGATCTGTGATATTATTACAATCACTATTGTTGAATTTCCTTTAATCCCTTCAGAAATACCATTTCAGTTCAAAACAGTTTGCAGTTCGTCTAGCTTTTGTCATGACAATTAACAAAGCTCGAGGACAATCATTAAACGTCGCAGGAATCCATTTACAGCCCTCGTGTTTTTCACATGGACAATTATACGTCGCTTTCTCAAGGATGGGCAACCCAAAAAGTCTCTACATTTACGCTCCAAACAATACTACAAATAACGTAGTTTACCAGAATGCCCTAAAATGAATTTTGACATTACTCTCACCATAGGGGAAGGTCGGGTAGTATCGGACGGTTAAGCTTTTTTACAAGTTTTGAATAGAGTAATGTCTTGATATGATAATAATAGCCACCAAAATGTACTCTCATAAGTCAGTTACTATTATCTGTTTGCTTCTAAAATTTATCTGATTTTTAACTATGGAGAAATGTTGGAGGTTTGTATCGGACAAGATGTAAATTACAGAAAATAAGGAAATATTTCTATCAAAAACTCTTGTTTATTTCTATTAATACAAATCAAATGGTAAATGTTTATTCAATTGAGTGATTTTAATAATTTTCTGTGCAAAAAAATCACTAAGTGATATAAGTAATAATAATTTTTCATTTTACCCTCCTAGCAATCAATTTTACTGCATCTTTAACACAACTTTTGTTTTTTATTCAAGAAACAGCTATCGCATTCATAATACAGAGTGCTGCTTTCAAGGTCTGCGAAATTTTCGTGGACACTGGATCCAGTCCTCTTCAAAAGTTTCGTCACAAATAATGTAGTGAGTGACGCCATCACTTCCAGTGTCTTTTTCGTCAAATGTTAGTTTTTTCCTTGTATATTCGCTGGATATTTCCCTTTCTGTTGCAGAAGCATCGTTCCTTTTATACCATCCCAGCTTCTCGAATCGTCATTTTCATTAAACGTACTTTCTTGACAGCCATCTTCATATTTTCTTGCCACCACATATGCCTCACTTTGCCCATTTCGCCTGTAAAATGAAACAAATCCATCAAAACCTCCTTTTTGTTGGCTGTGATTGTTGACCAATACAACTCTTAATACTTATGTCTGATACAACCCGAACCGATATGGGAAGATAATTCGACTGTCTAGTGCTTAGTAATAAGTGTAAACAGATTAACTGCCTATAAACATATAGTGCAATACCCCTTATTGCTACTAACCACCTTATAACAGAATTACACTTACTTTAAAGTTGGGTACAGCACTCCAAAGTTATCTTCGTACACGAAAACACACTCACAAAACAGACAATGCGCCGTCACTTTCATACAGAAACTCGCAGCGGTACAATATGGCGTAAAGACCCCTTTGTCGTCACAGCCAACACTTCTGTGACCATTACAGGTGCTGCCTCACGTGGCAAGTATGAGAAACACCACCTGTCCGATATAAGCCGCCGTCCGATACTACCCGAGATATTGTAACAGAGGCTATAAGAAATAATATCTGTATTATTTATTGTAAATCATTTAACACTTCACATAATTTTATTTATTCTAATGTTGATTAAAATGTTTGTTTCTAGAAAAAAGTATTTTATTTCATTTCAGCCTTCAAAACCAGTCTAATAGCACACTACTGAAAGATAGCTTATCTGTCATAATCAACCAACACGCGAGCGGAGCCGAGTGTTTAAGCTAGTTTTTAAATAAAACCAAATTACATGTGGTAACCCTCTGTGTAAACTATTATGTGCTCAAATCAATCCCTTGAATCAAATGTCCCTACCAACCTAGTTCCATAATTACTCATTATATTCTTATTTAATTTTGCTGCAGTGTGGGAGTTATTCAGTGAGAGGTTTCATTTGCCACAATATGCATGAAAGTTCCCTTGAATTTAATATCCACGACACATAAACTCCGCATTTTACACCGGCGCTTGCGGTTCGCCACCTTGAGAGTGCGAGAAACTTCTGGAACCAGAGCCTGCCCGCCTTGTGGCAGCAGACGCGATGTAACCGGCTGTGGCGAGCGACCGCCAGCCAGAGCAGTTCACCTTCTGCTCGAGTTCTCGCCTTCTGGAAGCGCGCCACGGCCAGAGCAGCAGAACAGCAAGCACTCCTCTGATTTACGAGGCTCATTCCAGAAGAATGGTGCGCTGAACAATATGTCACAAGTGAAAGGCGCGAACAACGTTACAAGCCTGCAGCGCTGACTACCAGCTCCTAGGGAACATAGAGCAGAGTTGGTGTGCCTCTATAGGCGCTTGCCTGTCGATGAGAGGAGATCAAAGGGGCCGCAATAATCGTAGCTCCCGTCAGTAGGAAGCTCGTGGTGTGATTACATTTTTAGTAAAATGTAGACTTTCATGGCCATTATAATTATCCGAGCTCTTATGCTGTGGTCGGTTAAATTTGTTTTCAAAACCCAACGTTTCGTCCCCGTCTTCGGAAGACATCTTCAGGCGGGTCTGTAAGCTTGCAGGTCCAATACACACACACTGGCTCGCTACTGTGTTTTGAAGCGAGGGCAACGAAAAAGACAGGCCGAGCGCGCACGTCACGCCACGTAAGCAAGGTAGTTCCGAGCCGGCGCGACCGCTAGCTGAGTGGCTGCCCGCTATGACGCAGTGGGCAGTGCCCCAGCGGCCGGCCAATCGGCTAGCGATCGCGCCGGCTCGGAACTACCTTGCTTACGTGGCGTGACGTGCGCGCCCGGCCTGTCTTTTCGTTGCCCTCGTTTTGCACAGGTCAGTGCAGTTGGCCATCGTCCGCTGCCGCCGATCGCCGTTGCCATCGCACTTCTAGTGGATGGATGGTGCATCTCTTCTTCAGCACCGGCATCCATATACCGTTTAGGCCGCGGCGGAGCGGCCGAGCGCATTGAGGCGCTATGCTACGATGCGCGAAGCTGTTCCCCGTCGGGGTTTCGAATCCCCCCTCGGGCATGGATATTTGTGCCGTCTTTAGTATAAGGTAGTTCATAAGTAGTTTGTAAGTTTAGGGACTGATGACCCCGTAGTTAAGTCCCATAAGCTTAACAAACATTTGAACATTTGAACAACTGGAACGAATTTTCTCTGTCGACATTGCAGAACTGTTGAAGTGCTGTTTGACGACCACATACTTCCAGTGGAATGAGCAGTTTTATGAACAAACGGATGGCGTGGCCATGGGCAGCCCCCTACCTGCTATAATTGCAAACCTTTTTTTATGGAAAAATTCGAAGAACAGGCTTTAAGTACTGCCAGAAAGAAGCCAAATGTATGGTTTTTTCGATGTGCTTGTTTTTAGAAAATAAAATTGTAGTTTTGGCCACACAGTATACCGTAATCCCACACACACGGATCGTTATATGCACCGGGGTTCGAACCACCATCCACAACAGAATCAGGGTGTTATCAAGACGATAGCGGATAGAGCTAGAAACATTTGTGAACCTGAGCTGCTCGACGCTCAGATGGAACATCACAAAGCGCTAATGAAGAACGGAAACTCGCCAGCAGAAATAAAAAGTGCGGTGAAACAGCCATGCAGAAACCGCAATAAATTATCTCTAACAGAATGGTCTATTGGCCCAAGGTCAACATGGATTTAGAAAATATCTTTCATGCGAAACACAACTAGTTCTTTACTCACACGTAGTGATCAGTGCTATCAAATTGATTCGGTATTTCTTGATTTCCAGAAGGCTTTTGACACGGTACCTCACAAACGGCTTTTAATCAAATTGCGTGGTTGCGGTATATCCCCACAAATTTGCGACTGTATAGGGGACTTCCTCTCAGACAGCAGTTCGTAGTAATCGATGGTAAGACATCGACTAAAACAGAGGTGATTTCGGGCGTTCCACAGGTTAGTGTTATTGGTCCTCTGCTGTTCGTTATTTACATAAACGATTTAGGTGAAAATCTAAGTAGCTCTCTTAGGTTGTTTGCAGATGACGCCGTCATTTACTGTCTAGGAAAATCATCTGAAGATCAAACCCAACTGCAGAACGATTTGCATAAGACGTCTGTATGGTGTAAGAATTGGCAGTTGACTCTAAATAGTGAGAAGTGTGAAGTCGTCCACGTGAATACGAAAAGAAATCCGTTAAACTTTGTTTACATGATAAATCAATCAAATGTGAAGGCCGTAAACTCCACAAAATACCTAGGAATTACAATTACTTCTGACTTAAATTGGAAAGAACACGTAGATAATGTCGTTGGAAAGGCGAAGTAAAGCCTGCGTTTTGTTGGCAGAACCCTTAAAAGATGCAACAGAACTACTAAAGAAGCTGCATACATTACGCTTGTCCGTCCTTTTATGCAGTATTGCTGCCCAGTGTGGGATCCTTATCAGGTGGGTTTGACGGAGGATATGGAAAGAGTCGAAAGGAGGGCAGATCGTTTCGTATTGTCACGATACAGGGGAGACAGCGTTACGGAAATGATACAGGATCTGAAATGGGAATCATTACAACAACGGCGCTTATCGCTGTGGCATGGGCTACTTGCGAAACTCCAGTCGCCAATATTCTCCTCCGAATGCTAAAATATATTGTTGACTCCCACTTACATAGGTAGAAATGATGATCAGAATAAAATACGAGAAATCAGAGCTCGAACAGAGAGATTTAGGTGTTCTTTCTTCCCGCGCGCTATTTTAGAATGGAATGGGAAATATAAAGGAGGTTCGATGAACACTCTGCTAGGCACTTAAATGTGATTTTCAGAGCATCCCATGTAGATGTAGAATGAACAAGCCACTACAAAACTGGAAGAATTTTGACGAAGCGGAATATTCCGTAATTTTCAAACCAACACATAAGATACAGGAACACGTCAAGTCCGCCAAGGACGCTCGCAAACCACTAGAAAAAAGCTGGAGTGTATTGGATACCATGCAGTTGCGGAGATGTTTATGTGGGTACCACCAAAATAATTGTCGCAAAAGTTTGGAAGAGCACAAGGGCAATTGTAGAAGAGGAGAAACGGATCGATCAGGTAACCACCACATTCACTTCGACGAGACGCAAGTACTAGCGGCCACAAACTGATACTATGAAAGGCAATTGAAATAGCCAAACATCCGAATAATTCCAGCCGCAAGGAAGAGGGCATGAAACCAAGCGGTGTATGGATGCCGGTGCTGAAGAAGAGATGCACCACCCGTCC
This sequence comes from Locusta migratoria, assembly GCA_026315105.1. NCBI lineage: Eukaryota > Metazoa > Arthropoda > Insecta > Orthoptera > Acrididae > Locusta > Locusta migratoria. The sequence continues at coordinate 14,741,617 of CM048747.1, read as the reverse complement.
ACCATAGTGTCATGGCAACGGCGATCGGCGGCGGCGGACGACGGCCAATGGCACTGACCTCTTCAAAACACGTGACGTCCCGCGTCGGCACGGGAACGCGCGGACACCGGACTTGGCGAGCCAGTGTGTGTGTTGGACATGCAAGCCTACAGGGCCTCCTGAAGATGTCATCCGCAGACGGGGATGAAACGTTGGGTTTTGAAACAAATTCAACCAACCACAGCGTAACAGCCCGGATAATTTTAATGGATAGAAAGGTGTACAGGTGGGGCTTCACAGTTTTGACATAATTGCAAAATGACGTATTGATCATAGCTGTTTATTTTTTATCTCAATGTACCGCTTTCGGCTAGTTTACCATTTTCAAGCGTTAGCAGAGTTTAGCTAATAGCTTAACATTTCATAACACAAAAATGACGTATTGATTGTTTATTTGGTTGGTTGCTTATTTCTTCGGGACAGGGAGTCCACGGTCACTCAATGTTTATAACTTTTCTATTTAATATTGTAAACTCTTTTATTAATTAATCATTATTATTTTGCAAATGCTAGCCAATGAATAGACTGATTCAATGCATGTCACGTACAAGGTACTATTTTCAACTATTGTAGTTGCTGTGTGATAGAGCTTGGCCGCGGTGGAGCAGCCGAGCGGTCTAAAGCGTCTCGCTGCGGAGCGCGCGGTTGCTCGCCGTGGAGGTTCGAGTCCTCTCTGGGGCATGGGTGTGTGTGTGTTTTTTCCTTAGGTTAGTTTACCTAGGTTTAAGTAGTTTGTAAGCTACGGACTGATGACCACGCAGTTTGGTCCGATAGATTTACAAACATTTTTGATAGCGCGAGATGGCGCAGTGGTAATTCACTGGACTCGCAAATGCCGGGATGGTTCCTTTGAAAGGACACGGCCGATTTCCTTCCATATCCTTATCCAAACAACACGAGCGTAAGCTCCGCCTCTAATGACCACGATGTCGACAGGGCGTTAAACACTAATCTTCCTTCCTTCCTTCCTTTCTTCCTTCCTTCCTGTAGTTACTATCTATGAAATTAGACATCGAACCATAATTCATGTATTGAGCCGTACATTTTCCAATATGTCTATATTGTGTTTGTCCAATACAATTTGTGTGGTCCACATGAGAAGACACATGAAGTCGCAATACCCACCAAGCAGTCGGATGCTACGATACTTGAAGAGGTGAAGAATTAATTGCATTGTCCTCTTGTATTTCATTCACATTATAGATACATTCAACTTTCCCAGAATCCTTCCAACAAAAAGAATTTCCATTTCCCTTTGCTTTGATATTAAGTGTTCGTCTGATTTGATATATTTCCTTTGTGTTACCCAAAGCAGTTTAAAAGTCCGACGTGTTCCATATATTCACTACTATTGTCATAATCCGATACTATCTGCTACTATCTTTTTATTTCAGGCATTAACTTGCATTTTTTTCACTTAGCCAATCAGAAAAATGGTAACCTTGTTCCATTTACTTACGATACTTTTCTGAAGAAGCGAAATTTGTTGATGTCCAATATTAATTTAAATGATAGGAAGTCTTGTCTTAAAGCATTTGTCTGAAGTGTAGCATTGTATGGGGGTCAAACGTGAATGATAAGGAGTTCAGACAAAAAAGATTATAGAAACTTTTGAAATGTGGTGTTACAGACAAATGATGAAGATTAGATGGTGTGCTGATACATATGGAAAAATCCACATAAGAAAATACTTTTATCCCTTTTGATTACGATTTTCAATTTTCTTTCAAAAATGTAGTTCAAATGTTTGTTAAGCTTATGGGACTTAACTGCGGGGTGATCAGTCCCTAAACTTACAAATTACTTATGAACTTATACTAAAGACAGCACAAACATCCATGTCCGAGGGAGGCTTCGAACCCCCAACAGGCAACGGCCTTGCTCATCAGAGCATACCACCCCAATGCGCTCGGCCACTCCGCCGCGGCTAAGTTTTCCTTAAATTTTTTATTATTTGTATTAATACGTACGATATAGATATCAAAGACACGTGAAGAACTCTAAATATCTTTGTATGTGCATTTTTGGAAGGAAACTAAGAACATCTCAGACTGTAAATTAGTAGGAGTCAGTCGTTAATTAGCATTGGCTGTGTGTGGAACATGTCTTGTCTGTACAGTCCAGGAATAATGAATAATTTTTTTGAAAGAATAAACCTAAATCCTCGTTTGTTCGCTTTTATTCACTGCTGTGAATGTGTTCTCATACCAGTTTAATAACGTAATTAATGATTAGTAAACTGCCGGCCGCGGTGACCGAGCGGTCTGCGGCGTGTCAGTCACGGTCTGAACGGCCGCTGCGGTCTGGGTTTCGAATCCCCCCTCGGGCATGGATGTTTGTGCCGTCTTTAGTATAAGCTAGTTCATAAGTAGTTTGTAAGTTTAGGGACTGATGATCCTGTAGTTAAGTCCCTTAAGCTCTACAAACGTTTGAACATTTTTGATTAGTAAACTAAAACGACCCCACTTAGCAACAAAAACCGTTATATTCTGGTTCCCGTGACCTATGCAGCATTTGTCCCACAAAACCTGCAGCTGCTATCATACTTTCGGTGTTATTCTTGGTGGCAACAGTTACTGACTCACCCTGTATAACATCATGATAAAGTTCCTTCCCTCGCCCTGTATATCATCCTCATAAAGTTCCGTCCCTCTTTTCTGATTCTGTCGGTCCATTTCCGTTTCTCTATTCTTTTCCATAACCACACTTCAAAACTTTCTAAATATCATCGTTCTTTCTGTCTGTTGATGTTCCAGAACCATGAGAGACAACGCTCCAAATATTTGGCGTACCTCATCCTCAATGTATATTATGCGTCTCACTTCCGTACAAAGTACATAACGAAGACAGAGAGACAGAGCACGAGATAGACGAAAGGGAAGGGGAGATAGGGTATGGAAGGAGGGATGACAATAAGGAAAAGGAGGTGGAGTGGTGAGTAGAGAGAATGTCGACAACGATTGCTTAGTATTCTGAAAGCAGTGTAAAATGTCTTTTAATGCAGAAAACGGGCAAGCAAAACCATTTTTCAATGAACTTGTTTTCCAATGCATAGGGCATACAGATTTTCTGAGAAAACATATTTTTCCAAACTTTTCTTTCATTTTAGATAGCCAGAGGAACGCAAATAAATGTACATTGGTTTGATTAATTTTTTTCGGTGAGTATATGCAACTCCACCTAGAGAGAAGGCCGCTGGGGCACGGCCCACTATGCCGTCAGCTATGCGCGCGTAACCTACTCTGCCTGACGTCACACGAGAGTGCCGCGGCCTTCTCTCTAGCTGGTGTTTGTATATGCGAGCAAGACTGTAGCCTTTCCCGAAGAGCACTGCTTATGAAGGTCTGTCTGTCTTCAGCCGTGTGGCGGCGAAGATCTTCGCTTGAGGGTCGGTAGTATATCAACGCCGCCAGACGGCTGGAGACTCGAGACACCTACATCAAGAACTCTTTTATTTACTTGGCCTTTCATTTCATATCACACTAACGGTGCGTTTATGCTGCCACCTCGCTGCTCGCCGACATGGCACGGCGATGATGAACCAAACCCACAAGGTCTTACCAGCGCATTTAGCGTGCACACATCGCAGCTCGCCCAGCTCACTGCTCGCTGCTCGCTACGATCCTCGCCAGGCGATGATATCAAACTCGTTTGTACAATTATACGTTTTTGACGACGTTACAGCGTTCGTTTTAATGAAATAAACCGCAATTTGCGATCAGTTATGGCTTCACTGTACTTGGTTTAGCTGGAATACCAAACTGCGGCGAATGAAATTTGTGCCCGGCCGGGATTCGAACCCGGGATCTCCTGCTTACTAGGCAGATGCGTTAACCACTCCGCCACCGAGGACACAGTGACCAGCCCGACTGCAGAGGACTCTTCTCTGCACGTCTCCCGCCACACCCAAATCTCCATTCGCCACGCTGTCTCTTTCCTATTACCACAGCCTATTTGTTCTGTAATGCTCGCAGCCCGTTTGGTATTCCATCGAAACCTAGTACAGTGAAGCCATAACTGATCGCAAATTGCGATTTATTTCATCAAAACTGGTTTGTGTTTCGCGCTACGACCATCGCCGCCCGGCCTGACACTTGCATTGTGATTGTTGTTTCTAGGTCAGTCTAGCCGAGCGGCGTTTGACTGTTTGCGCGCATGGAACTCTAGTGCCCATCCCGCACAATAGTGTTTGATATAGGTAGTTTCAGTACAGGCAACAATGAGGGAAGATCTAAAGCAGACGATTATTATGTCTGAAAAAGCGAACTGGATTGTTTTTGAGCTGTTGGTAGTACTTGTGAAAGTATCTGAAGTGAGGACTTTCACCATTCAAAGAATGCACTCCATTCCTCCTCTTCGTTCTCCTTTACAAAACAACATTTTTGTAGCAAACAAATCACTGTCACCGTCGCCAGACGATGTGGAGAACATGTTTGACGCTTCACGCCACTGCAGTTGTGCACGCAGGTGTAATGTAACAGCTGCAGGAGAATACACACAGCGAGAAGTGAGCTGCCTGCAGAGTGAATGCATCAAGGCTGCCGGCGACCTGCAGGTGCGAGTGGCGGTCAGCTAGCTGCCAGCTGCGAGGTGGCAGCATAGAAGCTCCTTAAGTCGTAGCGAAGCATGGCCGTGTTTAACTAGTCGGAATTTTCTCCGCGCGGGAGTAGCCGAGCGGTCTGGAGTGCCACGTTACGGATCGCGAAGCCTCCCGCGTCAAGGGTTCGAATTCTCCCTCGGGCATGGATGCGTGTGTTGTCCTTAGGCTAGTTAAAGTAGTTTGTACGTCTAGGTACTGCTAACCAACGTAGTCTCGTCCCATAGAATTACAAACATTTGAACTTTTTTTTAAAATTATTTCATCATAATCGTTATTACAATTTTTAGCATGGCTGACAGCAGCTCGTAATTTTACGAGAAAGGTTGCTCAGGTTGAAAATGATAAAAAAAAGTAACATAACTTCGCACCACACTGGTGTGTGTAATTTTTATTATCTTCTATTTTTAAGAACAATGTTATTTTTTACCATTTTCAACCTGAGCTATCTTGCTCGTAAAATGTAATTTTGACGTCATGTTTTTCGTGTAAACTTTATATTTCTTCTGATGAAGTTACCCTTAGCGGTAACGAAACCTAGATTAAGAACCTAAAATTTTACGCAACCTGTTGACTGTTATACATGTTTCTTTCTTTTCCCCCCCTAAAACCGTGATGTCAGTCCATTTGTCTGAACGCACTCATACCTATAGCTTTTTGCGAGAGGCTTTCAATTATAGCTTGAGCGTGGTTTTGATCAACATCAAATTAGATTACGGAAAACAAGAGGTCATAATTCACGTTTTGATCTAAATTAATTTGAACAAGAATATGTAGAAAACTACCGGACTATCTTCATTCGATTTTCAAAGTATATTTCAGTGCTTATTGTGCAACGTATAGGTATTATTTCATCAAAATCGTGCCTGGAAAGAAAGGTTATCATGATTTACAATTTTAGGTCTGCTCTTCTTATTTGTTTGAGCCAACGGCCGTACAGATGTGCAAACACCGGTTCCCGTTAGATCACCGAAGTTAAGCAGTGTCGGGCTTGGCCAGCACTTGGATGGGTTACCGTCCGGGTCTGCCGAGTGCTGTTGGCAAGCGGACTGCACGCAGACCTTGTGAGGCCAACCGAGGAGCTGCTTGACTGAGAAGCAGCGGCTCCGGTCACCAAGACTGACATACCGCATCCGCTGACGCCTTCGGTCAGAGGATGGCACGGCGGCCGGTCGGTACCCAGTAGAGCCTTCCTAGGCCGGTGGGACGGATTCAGAGATCTATGTATTTTGAAAAAATTCATGCTTGTGCTCATAGCTGTATAATACTTTTTATCTTTATACTCGACCGGTTTCAGTAGCTGCTGCCATCAACGGGAGATTAACGAAATATCTCCTGTTGGTCGCAGTTACTGCCGATACCTGTCGAGTATAACGAAAAATAAATTATATGGCTCTGGGCACATGCATGACTTTTTTCAAAATATATCACGACTGTAGACTGCCACCTAAGACGAACGTTGTTCTTAGTAGTTTGGAGTACTATAGCAAATACTCAATAGGCAAACCGTTAATTTCGTAGTACACCAAATTACAATAGAAGTCACTTTTTCGGTTACTTCCCTCCGTTTCTTTTTCATGCCCATAACAAGATTAGCGATTGACATTTCAGCACGACACAAACATTGACTTTTCTTCACTAGGATACACAGCATTCCTGATTTCAGTTTTGCTTGTTACAGATTTGCAAATTGTTTGCTTTTCGAGATTATCTATATTTGCTCCTTACTGCAAGTGCACGCGGGGAACTTTTTCACCAAGATAGAAAACGAAAGTTATAGAGTAGAATGTTATTTCTCTCGTTTTCTTCCATTTTCTCACAAACATGTAGGTGAAAAACTTAATCAGCTGTTTCGCCTATTACTCATTGAAAATAACGTAGTAGCATCGAAACGTAGGAGGCAGATATATCGATGTACTACTCGCTAACCCGACAACAGATTCCACACTAGCGCAGTGCCCCTTAAAATCGAGCGCCCTCGGGCAGCTGTTATCGGTTCGATTAATATTCTCGCGCCCGACTGACGTCCGGCTAACTGCATATTGAGCCTGGCGTAATTTCCGTTGGGCCGTGGAAAGCCAAGCCGTTCCCCATACTGGCTGCTCGACCAACAGATTCCTGTCACTTTCACTGATGCCATCGATCGTTATCGGGAAGCGAGCATTACTCTGCCATAATTAAGTATATACACTACTGGCCATTAAAGCTGCTACACCAAGAAGAAATGCAGATGATTAACCGGTATTCATTGGACAATTATACTAGAACTGACATGTGATTACATCTTCGGTGCATAGATCCTGAGAAATCAGTACCCAGAACAACCACCTCTGGCCGTAATAATGGTCTTAATACGTCTGGACATTGAGTCAAACGGAGCTTGGATGCGTGTACAGGTACAGATCCCCATGCAGCTTCAACACGGTACCACAGTTCATCGAGAGTAGTGACAGGCGTATTGTGACGAGAAAGTTGCTCGGCCAACATTGACCAGACGTTTTCAATTGGTAAGAGATCTGGAGAATGTGCCGGCCAGGGCAGCAGTCTAACATTTTCCCTCTCCAAAAAGACCCGTACAGAACCTGCACCATGCGTTCGTGCATTATCCTGCTCAGATGTATGGTTTCAAAGGGATCGAATGAAGGGTAGAGCCACGGGTCGTAACACATCTGAAATGTAACGGCCACTGTTCAAAGCGCCGCCGATGCGAACAAGAGATGACCGAGACATGTAACCAATGGCACCCCATACCATCATGCCGGGTGATACGCCAACATGGCGATGACGAATACACATTTCCGAGGTACGTTCACCGCGATGTCGCCAAATACGGATGCTACCATCATTATGCTGTAAATAGAACTTGGATTCATCCGAGCCGGCCGCGGTGGCCGAGGGGACTGAGGCGCTCCAGTCACGGTCTGCACGGCCACTACGGTCGGGGGTTCCAACCCCCCCTCGGGCAGGGATATTTGGGCCGTCCTTAGTCTGAGCTAGTTCGTAAGTAATTTGTAAGCTTAGACCCCGTAGTTAAGTCCCATAAGTTCTACAAACATTTGAATTTGATTCATCCGAAAAAGTGACGTTTTACCATTCGTGCACACAGGTTCGTAGTTGCGTCAAAGGTAACCGCAGCCATGTTCTCCGAGCTGATAGTTCATGCTGCTGCAAACGCCGTCGAACCGTTCGTGCAGATGGTTGTTGTCTTGCAAACGTCCCCATCTGTTCACTCAGGGATCGAGACGTGGCTGCACGATCCGTTACAGCCATGCGGATGACTGTCATCTCGACTGGTAGTGATACGGGGCCGTTGGGATCCAGCACGGCGTTCCGTATTGCCCTCCTGATCCCATCGATTTCATATTCTGCTAAGTCATTGCATCGCGACCAACGCGAGCAGCAACGTCGTCATACGATAAACCGCAATCGCAATAGGCTACAATCCGACCTTTATCAAAGTCGGAAACGTGATGGTACGCATTTCTCCTTACACGAGGCATCACAACTACGTTTTACCAGGCAACGCTGTCAACTGCTGTTTGTGTATGAGAAATCGGTTCGAAATGTCCCTCATGTCAGCACGTTGTAGGTGTCGCCACCGGCGCCAACCTTGTGTGAATGCTCTGAAAAGCCAATCATTTGTATCTCACAGCATCTTCTTCCTTTCGGTTATATTTCGCGTCTGTAGCACGTCACCTTCGTGGTGTGGCAATTTTAATGGCTAGGAGTGTACTTTTTCAATTGCGTTTACAAAATAAACAACAAAATCCGAAGTTTATTTCGAAGTAATATATAACTCGTAATTGTACTACATAAACAGTAACGCGAGTAATACTCAATAACTGGTCCACTAGTGTTTTATACGTCTCCTTTACTTATGGACTATGCTTACGAAAGTCTACCATTCGCCTTCCTTACATGGTCGTTAGTATACCCGTCACTTCCCATCGCTACGCCCCGATATTAAATCGACTTGGGCATGTCGAGCAGCGCTCTATTCCAACGGGATAGTTTTTCGTACTCATTTGCATTAGAACACTATTTTTTTTAATTTAGTTGCTGCTGCCATTCTTCCAGAAATTTTGAACATCTTGTATCCACTTACAGTCATTTCCCGTACACCATAGAGTGTGTTCAGAGACGAACACTGTTGTACCAATAGATTTTTGCGTTATGAAATGCATAAACGAATCCGTGTGGGCACTGGAGACAGACCGAAATAGGTTTTACTTTGTAACATACAAAGCTGCTGATTCGATCAGTAGTATCTGTTTATTCGGTTTTTCAGACAATATATTTACACCAAATGTATGGCCGTACATACATCAAATGCATGCTTGACAATTCCTTTAACGATTAATGTTCAAAATGTTCAAATGTTTGTTAAGCTTATGGGACTTAACTACGGGGTCATCAGTCCCTAAACTTACAAACTACTTATGAACTACTTACGAACTAGGACGACACAAATATCCATGCCCGAGGGGGGATTCGAACCCCCGACCGTAGTGAACGATTAATGCTCCATGTTCTACGACCAGTCATGAACTGTCAACAATGCTAAAATCTACCTTGGACACTCTATATATAACAGTGAAACAGTCATGAACTGTCATGAACTGTCAACAATGCTAAAATCTACCTTGGACACTCTATATATAACAGTGAAACAGTGATCCGTTTTTAAAATCAGTGTTTGTAACTTTTAATTGCTGGGCACTTGTTCGTTGCGAACCAGTTCTCAAACGTCGTTTGATCCTTTCGACCTGTGGAAAAATGTGGCCTTCGCACCGAAATAATCCTTACAGCTTGCAGTGTTGCTAACATTACGAGCAGATGACCGGTTGCGAATTTGATGGCACCATCAAATCTTTTTTTGGAAAAACAGGAGGGGCACAGAAGAAGTGTAGCCGTAAACCTTTACGACTGTCTCGCTTGATTTTTGAGACTGGTTACCTTAAAGCCGAGACAGGTTGTGTGTTCAGAATGAGACTCAGTCCACTGCGAGTTACTGGGCTATTCACCTCCTACAGTGCCAAGTGTTGACTTCTGGTCACATATTTCTACTGACGTTTTGCTCTTCCGTCCACGGACTGGTTTGATGCAGCTCTCCATGCTACCCTGTCCTGTGCAAGCCTCTTCATCTCAGAACGGCTACCTACCTTTTTTTAAACCTTCTTCTATATTCGGCTCTCTGTCTCTGTACGATTTGTACCCTACACACTTCCTTCTAATGTTAAGTTGACGATTCCTTGATGTCTCAGAATGTGTCCCACCGACCTATCCCTTCTCTTAGTCATGTCAAAAATTCATTTTCTTCCCAATTCTGTAGATCACCTCCTCATTAATTACATAATGTACCCATCCTATTTTGATAATTCGTCTGTAGCACCACAGTTCAGAAGTTTCTATCATTTTTATGTCTGAACTATCGTCCACGGTCCACTCCATTAAAATGCTACACCCCAGACAAATGCCTTCAGAAACATTTAAATTAATATTGGTTGTCATCAAATTTCGCTTATTCATAACCGCTAGTCTTGCCATAGCTATTCTAAATTTCATATCTTCTTTTTTCGACCATCAGAAGTTGTTACGCAAGTAACAAAACTCATTTACTTCTTTTATTGTCTCATTACCTAATCTAATTCCTTTGGCATCGCCAGATTTTCTTACACCATTCCATTACTCTTCTTTTCCTCTGCTTAATGTTCATCTTATACCATTCGTTCAAGACACGGTCCATTGCGTTCAATTACTCTTTCAGGTTTCTTGCTGTCTCTGCAGAATTACTATGTCAAGGGCAAACCGCCAAGCTTTTATTTCTTCTCCCTGAAATTTAATTCCTTCGCCAACTTTTCCTTGCAATACTTCACAGCTTGCTGCCTAATTTTTTTTATTTTTTTTTATTTTTTTTATTACTTTATTTTTTTCTATGAACAACAATATTTCATGGAGAAATTGGTTGCTCGTAACTATAGTGCAGTTGTCTTGTGAACGGTACATTTCTTAACTAACATTCATTGAAACTTCCTGGCAGATTAAAATTGTGTGCCGGAACCGGGACTCGAACCTGGGACCTTTGCCTTTCGCGGGCAAGCGCTCTACCACTGAGCCTCACAACTTTACTTCCGCCAGTAGCTCGCCTCCTTCTTTCCAAACTACAAGTAAAGTTGTGAGGCGGCATCGTGAGTCGTGTCGGGATAGCTCAGTCGGTAGAGCGCTTGCCCGCGAAAGGCAAAGGTCCCTGGTTGGAATCCCGGTTCCGGCACACAAGCCGCGGTGGAGTAGCCGAGCGGTGGAGCGTGCGGTTGCTCGCCGTGGAGGTTCGAGTCGTCCCTGGGGCATGGGTGTGTGTGTGTTTGTCCGTAGGTTAGTTTACCAAGGTTTAAGTAGTTTGTAAACTACGGACTGATGACCACGCAGCTTGGTCTGATAGATTTACATACATTTGAATATTTTGAACCGGCACACAATTTTAATCTGCCAGTAACTTTCATATCAGCGCACACTCCGCTGCAGAGTGAAGTTTCATTCTGGAAACATCCCTTAGGCAGTGGCTAAGCCAAGTCTCAACCATATCCTTGCTTCCAGGAGTGCTAGTCCTGCATGGTTCGCAGGAGAGCTTCTGTGAAGTTTGGAAAGTAGGAGGCGAGGTACTGGCGGAAGTAAAGTTGTGAGGCGGCATCGTGAGTCGTGTCGGGATAGCACAGTCGGTAGTGCGCTTGCCCGCGAAAGGCAAAGGTCCTAGGTTCGAGTCCCGGTTCCGGCACACAATTTTAATCTGCCAGGAAGTTTCATATCAGCGTACACTCCGCTGCAGAGTGACAGTTTCGTTCTGGGAACATTCAGTGCATTCTTTTACAAGATTAATAACCTCATGAATTATAGCTATAACACTATTGTGCAAATTGCAAAATCAGTTAGTTGCCTACGCTACAATGGGTTTTATTGTTAGTTAGCCCAAAGCAAGATATGTGTGGGTTACGTGATCAAAAAGAAATTACCAGTGACATACGATCCACTTAAAAAGGTCAGTAAAGATGGAAATTTCTTTAAAATTTACCGGTTTCGACCATTTCAGTGGCCACTACAACCACAGTGCTGGGCACCGGTTGTGTTGGTCAGGAGCTGGCTGGATGCTTGATATCGACATCCAGCATCTCTGCTCAAGTCAACCGGTCCAAAACTGTGGTCTGAGGATGGCTGCTGAAATGGTCGAAACCGGTAACTTTTTAAGTAAATTGCCAACTTGACTGACTTTTCAAGTGAATTCAGTCATTCTGATGGCTGATCCTGTTTTCAATAACATGACATACGATCTTTTGCGCTCGCACCTAACGCAATGAGCCAGCCAATTGGTACAATAAATATTGAATTCGGAGATGCCATAATCGGACCCTATTTTTACAAGCCAATTTCAATCAAAATCGTCATCCCTTCAGTAATGGTAACGTTACATACTGTTGATGGCACTCTTGTACATGAGGTATGTATGTAATAAGTTTCTCTAGCCTGTAGAACGCACCATATATTTTATCTTTACAATGCATTGGTACATTTCTCAATATACTCTATGCAGATGGTTTAAGGTTCCTCGATGACTTGACGAACTGTAGATACCTCATCAACTACGTCGACTCATATTGTTAATGTACAAGTAAAGTTTCATAAAATTTTACACCACGAATTTAAACACTAAGTGACGTTATCGGCTTCATTTTTTTAACTATTATGTGTGCAAAATTATTACCATTATTCAGGACTTAAAGCTAGTTGGCTCTTTATAGTAGGTAAAAACCCTATATGGCAAAATGCAAAATTCTTGTTTATAATTATCTGTATCGATAACTGTACTGAAGATATTCAAAATACAAGAACACAAATATTTACATTTTACTTTTAAATCATCAACAGTTTATTAATAATGGCAACGAAGAAATGTAGCTAAAAATATCGAAATAATTGACATGAGGAAAGTTCCCAACCGATTTCTCATACACAAACAGCAGTTGACCGGCGTTGCCTGGTGAAACGTTGTTGTGATGCCTCGTGTAAGGAGGAGAAATGCGTATCATCACGTTTCCGACTTTGATAAAGGTCGCGATTGCGGTTTATCGTATCGCGTTGGTCGCGATCCAATGACTGTTAGCAGAATATGGAATCGGTGGGTTCAGGAGGACAATACAGAACGCCGTGCTGGAACCCAACGGTCTTGCATCACGAGCAGTTGAGATGACAGGCATCTTATCCGCATGGCTGTAACGGATCGTGCAGCCACGTCTCTATCCGCGAGTCAACAGAGGGGGACATTTGCAAGACAACAAGCATCTGCACGAATAGTTCGAGGTCGTTTGCAGCAGCCTAGACAATCAGCCATAGAGACCATGGCTGCCGCTCCCCTTGGCGCTACATCATAGACAGGAGCGCCTGCGATGTTGTACGCAACATCGAACCTGGGTGCTCGAATGGCAAACTTGTAATTTTTTCGAATGAATCCAGGTTCTGTTTACAGTATCTAGATGGTCGCATCCGTGTTTGGCGACATCGCGGTGAACGCACATTGGAAGCGTGTGTTCGTCATCGCCCGGCGTGATGGTATGGGGTGCCATTGGTTATACGTCTCGGTCACCCCTTGTTCACATCGGTGGCACTTTGAATAGTGGCCGTTACATTTCAGATGTGTTACGACCCGTGGCTCTACCCTTCATTCGAACGTTGCGAAACCCTACATTTCAGCAGGATAATGCACGACCGCATTTTGCAGGTCCTGTACGGGCCTCTCTGGATATGGAAAATGTTCGCTGCTGCCCTGGCCAGCATATTCTCCAGATCTCTCACCAGCTGAAAAAGTCTGGTCAATGGTGGCGGAGCAACTGGCTCGTCACAATACGCCACTACTCTTGATGAACTGTGGTATCGTGTTGAAGCTGAATGGGTATATGTACCTGAACGCGCCATCCAAGCTCTGTTTGACTCAATGCTCAGGCGTATCAAGGCCGTTATTACGGCCAGAGGTGGTTGTTCGGGTACTGATTTTTCAGGATCTATGCACCCAAGTTTTGTGAAAATGTAATCACATGTCAGTTCTAGTATAATATATTTGTCCAATAAATACTTGTTTATGAACTGAATTTCTTCTTGGTGTAGCAATTTTAATGGCCAGTAGTGTCATTGTCCAACTTCTTTAACCAGGTTGTGTTTTTATGGTAAAAACATGGCAAACACCGCCCGATTGCCACTCTCTCCGTATATAGGGTCTCCTAGTAAGAGCGAAGTGATCCAAATTGGTGTTGCTGTAAGTCTCTATATGAATGTGACCCCCGTGGTGCTCTCAGAGCAGTGTGGCCCCAGCCTTAGCGTTCGAGCAAGACCAACTACAATATATCAGACCTGAAGGCAGAATATGGTAGGATATGCATCATTCGTTAGCTTTGGACTTTTTCGTGGCACACGTATAGGTTCGCCATTTTCCACAGGAAAAATGTCTTCCCTAACCACAAACTTAGGTTCGAAATGCTTAATACATACCACAGTATTATCGTTCACTTCGAAATTGTCCCTGTGAATTAACTTAATCCATTTGTTCCTTAACATTGTATCTTTGGGAAATTTGAATGTTGAGGTATCGTATGTTTTGCCGTAGTTGGACTTATAGCCTGGCACACAACAACTACGACCCATTACACTTTATATTATAAAAATCTTACTGTAGATTCTAAGAAACAAATCCTAGCGTAGCACTTGAGACGAAATTCGCATCACATCACATAAATACTACGCACTATACTTCAGTCTATAATCGCAGCACCTTCACATATACAATGTTACATATGTGTAGGCCTAACGTAAACAGAAGCACGCTGGTTTGTTTCCTCCACGATTGCCGCCATATTGTCGACTATCGATACCTGCCTTCAGGTCTGAGATATTGTAGTTGGTCTTGGTTCGAGTCAGATGACAATGTCACGACTACACGTTGTTGGGTGATCGTCTCCTGGTGTGGCGAAACCACCGCCCCTGACCAACGCCACCTAGATACAAGGCCTGTGCGCTGCCTACCAATAGTAGTCATCACACAAGGAAACTATTGGTCTTCAGTAGCATTGAGCTGAGTTTGGGAATATGTACACGTTGCACATTGTGTTTCAGAATGTTCTTAATGTTACTAATGTTAATCAAACACATTTGTTTTGATATATTTATGAACTGTTACTAATTTACCGATAAGGAAATCGGACGATTCATATTAGGTATTTTGTCTCAAGCAAACAAAATTCTGCACGTAGAATCAGATAACACGAAAAACATTCTGAAACACTGTGTGCAACCTGGACGTATTGTGAAAGCCATCACAACGCTACGTAAGAAAAATAGTTTCCTTGTGTTATGACTGCTCTTGGCAGGGAGCGCATAGACCTTGTACCTAGATGGCGTACCTAAACAGTTTCGGCACCTTCCAACTTTGGCGATACTGACTACGCGAGTTTTTAGGTTAGGTGATAATCAATACAGAACAAAACACAGCATAAAGGAGGGGGAAAGGAAGAAATAATACGGTTTTTGAACATATATGCGATGCATAGGTGTTTGTGCCATTTTAACGATGAAAATTTCAGGAATAAGCAGCGGCGTGTTAGTGCTCTTGAAGCAATTATTCGTGAATTAAATATTGATGGGTGGACGATTAGTGAATTGCAGACTAAAGTACATTCAATTCCAAATACCTACACAAACGAACTATGGCAATTGTGGATTTGAGAACACGGTACAGGTATTGTAGAGATATCTATTTGACAAGAAACGTAATGCAATTTGTAATTTCAAATGTTCAAATGTTTGTATAGTCTATGGGACTTAACTACGGGGTCATCAGTCCCTAAACTTACAAACTACTTATGAACTACTTACGAACTAGGACGGCACAAATATCCATGCCCGAGGGGGGATTCGAACCCCCGACCGTAGTGGCCGTGCAGACCGTGACTGAAGCGCCTCAGTCCCCGTGGCCACCGCGGCCGGCAATTTGTAATTTCAGTTCTGGTGACAATGCTTCACGCATAACAATATCTTGTTTCTTTATTGCATTACTAACTTGGTTTAAAAGGAACGTAAACTGCTCTGGTGACATTCCGAGTTGATTAAAATAACTTCTAGGGTCTTCGATCACAATTTTTTTCAGCAACCGATCTGACGTCTTTTTTTTAATCCAGTCACAAACCCAAACACGTTTCCTAGTCTTTTTTATGTTTAGTCTTATGCAGCGACTTCACACAGAGAAGCAATAGCTTCGCCACAACTTTACAGCTACCAAAACTTCCATTCTACGGCGACTACGGCACTCACAAAACAACGAAACTGAAGTGTACAGTATTGGCGCCGTGTTTACAAACATACACGAAACCAACTGCGCGCAACTCATTTCATGAAACGAGTGTCGCAACCTGGTGTCGTCGTGTAGACTAGCCTTAAGTCGCGCCAGTGTGATCAAGGTTAATAAATATAAGGTTGGACAGTAAGCGCTCTGCTCTGCCATTGGCTGGCTCTGTGACGTCACTGTGGGACTGCGCGCTCCCAAACGGCCTGCACAGGCTTAGTCCGGTATGGCACGGAATGTGCATTTATAATAAGTTTTTAACTAAAGAAATTGTTTCTGCCTTAAATACAAAGTGCTATTCTGCTGTAAAATATAGCAGTTAAGTGCTGGGTCATATTCTGTCGTAGATTTACGCGTTACATATGATTAGCACATCACAAACATATTGACAATGTCTATAATAGGAACTGCTGACTTTAAAAGAACAGGAAACTTTGAAACACTTTTTTCTGCGGAACATTAAGCAATTCCGACTGTAGAACCCTTACTTAATCAGTGTCTTTGAAATGCTGTGAGTGTATTCGAGACTGTGCAACGTTTACAGTGTCCTTCCTGTAGCATTTGGAGAGCCACACTTTCTTTAACGTTTCGTCTCGATGAAAAGTAGGAAACTATTTCAGTTCCCTTTGTGTTCCGCCTATGGGAATTACAACCCGTAATAGCACAGCCTGGCACTGTATAAATGATAACAGAAGTATTTCTAAAAATTACAGTAGAAACGATAGCACGCGCGACAATCACTCGGGAATTCAATAGCCTTTGCACTATAAACTTTTTACTTACAAACTATGAAGCGAAACAATTTAACCCTTTAATTCCCAAGTGTTGTTCCTCGACAACAACGTATTAAAAGCTGATTTATACCGTATTTTGTGTATGAGTCCTTAAAGTCGCACTATTGTCGATGAACAACCTGCTTCTAGCACGCATTTTGCCTCTTGGTATCTAGCATCTAGCCACTTCTGAGGCATTAATCTGTCCCTCTTGGAGGTAGTGTTGCGTTTCCGTCTGTACGTGGCTGAGAGTGTAAGCTTGAGTGTGGTTCCTTTCATTTTATTCCAGCAGTAAATTGTCTTGTCTTTGCTGCTGTGGCGAAGATTATTGATCTGACAGTGTCAACAATCAAGAAAATAACGTCTCGATACAAACGTCTGTGTTACGCATGAAATACATAAGAAAACAATAGTTCGATCAAAAATTTTAAAACACGTATTTTGAAGTTTAGTGCACTGTATTAATACAGAAAACACTGAATTTTAATTTTTCCAGCGTTTGTGGGAATGTAAGGTTTCAGCAAACACAGCAGAAATGGTTCACGAGTTAGAGACCAACACTGCGTATTGATGTTAGACTGAGGTTTTGCTCCCAGGTGTCCCACAGTGACGTCATGTGCGGTGGCGTAGCTATCATAGGGCTAGGCGGGGCAGTGCCCCGGGGCCCCCGAGCTCAAGGGGCCCCTCGCCCTCCGTGAGCGACGGTCGAAAAATGTTCGTCGAATTTTTTATCTCCCCCTCCCCCAAACCAAGGTTCCCACTGTAACCTAATGGGCCACCGGGCGGCGGAACACTCAACACGACGCCACTCGGTGGCGCTGCTAACCGCCAGTTGGTATGTACAATAATTCGGAACATTCATGTCCCCCAATTACTTCGGTTAATCGACGTTCTACTGTATGTAATATTTTAGATGAATGAATGATTTTCGATTTTGAACTGTTTGAATCCTGTCCAACAAACCTCAAACGCACGAATATAAACATTGCTGGTCCACTAAGAGTGCCATGGCTGCCAATCAGTGGCGTATCCCCCCCTCCCCCTCAGACCATGCTTCAGCTCCCTCTAGAACCCTCTTCGAACCCCCCTAGACCATCCTGCAGCCCCCTCTAGAACCCTCTTCGAACCCCCCTAGACCATCCTGCAGCCCCCTCTAGAACCCTCTTCGAACCCCCCTAGACCATCCTGCAGCCCCCTCTAGAACCCTCTTCGAACCCCCCTAGGCCATCCTGCAGCCCCCTCTAGAACCCTCTTCGAACCCCCCTAGACCATGCTGCAGCCCCCACCCCCACGTCATCTCGGATTGACCTGAGCCCCACCAGACCACGGTCCTGGATACGCCACTGCTGCCAATCTTTGCGAAATAACAGTGAATTGCGCTGAACTACCAGCAGTGTGTTCGATAATGCAGGGTTTAACCACATTTGAGTATTAAGACTCTACAGTGTATTATTTCAGAACGGTGTTATTATGGTATTGTGTTGTGAATTCCCCCAAGGGGGTGCTCCTTAATCGTAGATCCCAATGTAGTGCTGTAACCAATTTCACTCCAAAAATTCATGCAAGATGAAGAGAAAATATGGACCGTAGATGGTTTTATGGATTGTATTACTGATCGGTGCCTCATCATTGAAACAGAAAACAGCTGAAGTGCTGATATGTATGGCTGTATCCACAGAGACTGTTACAAGCTGTTCATGTTTAACTGACGTATTTGATATTTCGACTAAGTGTTATGTTGCACGGCATGTTTTCGTGGATGAGTAATAGTTAATTGTTTATTTTTATTAGCTTCTGCCTGCGAACTCATCGCCTAGTATGGAGCAATTTCAACAACTACCCCATTCGGTCGTTCTGTTTGTCTTACCCAGGTCAAACTATCCGTCTGGAAAATTTCATCTAAATCGAACCAGTAATTTTTTCTTGAAAGCATAACAAACATACTTTCACAGTCATGTTAGAGACTACAATTAAACATCTGATGCGTGGCACATAATAATTTACTTAGTAGTATCCACGTTTGTCTTATTATGTAAGGAGTTGAGTGCGAAGAATGGCAGCTAGCTCTCAATGTAGAAAAATGTAAGGTGATGCGCATGAGTAGAAAAAACAATCCCATAATGTTCGAATACAGCATTAGTAGTGAGCTTATTGATGCTGTCGCGTCGTTCAAATATCTAGGCGTAACATTGCAGAGCGATATGAAATGGAACGAGCATGTAAGGACAGTTGTCAGTAAGGCAGACAGCCGACTTCGGTTTATTGGGAGAATTTTGGGAAGATGTACTTCACCTGTAAAGGAGACCGCGTATAAAACGCTTGTACGACCACGTCTTGGGTATTGCTCAAGTATTTGGGACCCGCAGCAGATCGGTTTGAAGGAAGACATAGAGGCGGTTCAGAGGCGAGCAGCTAGATTTGTTACCGGTAGGTTCGACCAATGCGCGAGTGTCACGGAAATGCTCCGGCAACTCAATTGGGGATCGCTGGAAGAAAGACGACGTTCTTTTCGTGAATTTCTGTGGAGTAAATTTAGAGGGCCGGAATTTGAAGCTGACTGTAGTACGATCTTGCTGCCGCCTACTTACATTTCGCGTAAAGATCACAAAGACAAGATAAGAGAAATTAGGGCTCGTACGGAGGCATATAGGCATTCTTTTTTTCCTCGTACTATTTGGGAGTGGAATAGGAAAGGAAATGCCTAGTAGTGGTGAATTGCGGAGTATGTATGTAGATGTAGATGTAGTTATGTATCTATATAGTTTTATTTTAAAGAGGGCCCTAAAGTCATTTTTGCCCCGGGGCCTTTGGTGACATAGCTACGCCAGTGGTCATGTGCAGAACGTTGAAAACGCGTTTCCTACTGCGCATAGCTTACTGCGCCCCCTGAGAGTGACGCCGTCCACTGCCTGGTCGCGGGCACCACCTGCTGCCGCCTGCCCCGCGTTCAGCTGGCTCTCTCTGGCACGCGCGCCTAGCCGCGCAATCTGCCGGGTTGAACGACCGTGGCGGCTGCCCGCGGCTCCTCCCACTCTCTGCTGCCGGCCACCACCCCTCCCCTACCCCTCTCCCTCCCCCCCCCCTAATACCCCCCCCCCCCCCCTAGTCTAGTGGCGCTCAGCCTTCCGCAACTGCCGACCACACGCGCCGGTCCGGGGCTGTTTAGCAAGCCGTTCCTTCCGCTACTTCTAACGCCGCCTCTGCAGCCCGCCGCACCTGCTGTTAACCACTGTGTAGAGCACTTCCACATGCACATCCACACTCCACGAGCCACCGTACAGCACATGGTGCCGCGTTCCACTACTAGTCGTAACCTTTCCAGCTCCCATCTGTGGAGGATTTGTTTTTTACTGGACATACATTAACGCCACATTTTTATACATCACCTGTTGCAGATGTTCAGTGGTCTCGAAGATCTTGTAGCTCGCCTGCCATTCTACATCTACATCTACATGGGATACTCTGTATATCACATTTAAGTGTCTGGCAGAGGGTTCATCGAACCACAAGTATACTATTTATCTCCCATTCTATTCTCGAATAGCGCGCGGGAAGAAAGAACACCTAAATCTCTCTATGTAAGTGGGAGTCAACAATATATTTTCACATTCGGAGGAGAATGTTGGCGTTTGCAGTTTCGCAAGTAGCCCACGCCGCAGCGATAAACGCCGTTGTTGTAATGATTCCCATCCCAGATCCTGTATCATTTCCGTAACGCTGTCTCCCCTGTATCGTGACAATACGAAACGAGCTGCCCTTCTTTGGACTCTTTCGATGTCCTCCGTCAAACCCACCTGATAAGGATCCCACACTGGGCTGCAATACTCCAAAAATGGACGGACAAGCGCAGTGTATGCAGTTTCTTTAGTAGTTCTCTTGCATCGTTTAAGGGTTCTGCCAATAACACGCAGTCTCTGGTTCGCCTTTCCCACGATATTATCTACGTGTTCTTTCCAATTTAAGTCTGAAGTAATAGTAATTCCTAGGTATTTTGTAGAGTTTACGGCCTTCACATTTGATTGACTTATGTTGTAAACAAAGTTTAATGGATTTCTTTTCGTACTCACGTAGACGACTTCACACTTCTCATTATTTATAGTCAATTGCTAATTTTTACACCATACTGATATCTTATTCAGATCGTTCTGCAGTTGGTTTTGATCTTCAGATAATTTTACTAGACGGTAAATGATGGCGTCATCTGCAAACAACCTAAGAGTGCTACTTAGATATTCCCTATAACGTTTATGTAAATAAGGAACAGCGGAGAACCAATAACACTACCCTGTGGAACGCTCATATCACCTCTGTTTTAGTCGATGCCTTACCATCGATTACTACGAACTGTGTCCTCTCTGACAAGAAATTCCCTATCCAATCGCAAATTTGGGGCGATATACCATAACCACGCAATTTGATTAAAAGCCGTTTGTGAGGTACGGTGTCAAAAGCTTTCTGGAAATCAAGAAATACGCAATCGATTTGCGAACCTTTGTCCATAGCACCCATCACTTCGTGTGAATAAGGAGCTAGTTGTGTTTCGCATGAACGATATTTTCTAAATCCGTGTTGACCTTGGGTCAATAGATCGTTCTGTTCGAGATAATTCATAATATTTGAATACAGGATATGTTCCAAAACCCTGCTGCAAATTGACGTCAATGAAATAGGCCTGTAGTTTAGTGGGTTACTCCTACTGCCTTTCTTGAATATAGGTGTGACCTGTGCAACTTTCCAATCTTTTGGTACAGATCCTTCTATGAGAGAGCGGTTGTATATGACTGTTAAGTAAGGCGCTATCGCTTCAGCACAATCAGATAGAAATCTAATGGGTATACAATCCGGACCAGAAGACTTGTTCTTGTTAAGTGATTTTAGTTGCTGCACCACTCCGATTATATCTACTTCTATGTTACTCATTAAGGCATCTGTTCGTAATTCGAAATTCGAATTCGAAATCGAAACACATTACAAAACTATGTTATGACGTCGGGTTCTTGGGTTTTCAGGAAACTACATTTGTGACACTTTCATTTAATTTTTAAGTATGTTTCTTCATCCATTCCTGATAAAGTACTTCACAACACACTTCCATACTAACTAAGATGTTACTCCACAAAGACTGCCATAATACTCCAGACTACTTCAGACTCGCTACTGAGACTGCCTGATGTTCAAATGTTCAAATGTTTGTATAGCTTATGAGACTTAACTACGGGGTTATCAGTCCGTAAACTTACAAATTACTTATGAACTAGCTACAACTAAGGACGTCACAAATATCCATGCCCGAGGGGGGATTCAAACCCCCGACCGTAGTGGCCGTGCAGACCGTGAGAGAGACTGCCTGAGTTCGCGCTAATTTGCGCGTATTAATATCTGATAATATTTCTAGAACCTTCTAGAACACGGAAGTACATCAATAAACATTAATGACTCCTTCTTTAAGCAAAGATACATAAAAGTATGACTGATGTAATAATAAGTTTTTTTATATCAAAATAAACAGTACAAAAGATCGTAAGTAAACAACAATTAGTGCAATGTTAATATATGTTTACAATGTTAATACGACTTTCAATACTTAATTAATTTAGTTTGTTAGAAGACACTAGTAATTCAAATTATAATGATTAAAATAACTTGACACAACCGCTATAAAATGCTTATGTAATATAAACATGAAATATTAGGTTACAATACTACGACCAATTATGGTATCGAATACTTCAGTTATTTAAACAAACGGAACCCTCCTGTCTAAATATATTACACATCCCAGACACAGCGAACGAAAATCGGCTCATTATATGTCTCAGTACCGCAACGCCTCCATCAGAAACACAAGTTTCTGTAAGACATTATTCAGAGTATTCAAAATGACAAGCCAAGATCGCACACTAACAATTTATTAAATGACGACCGGTTTCGTCACCATATATGTTATAATCTCGTCATCTTGTTGAAAAAAATGGGTATAAAATAACAAGTGCAACATTGAACGTAGTCACTATATAAAACATACATAAGTTAAAAACATGACAGCTTACAAAATAGTCAACAAGATGACCAAATTATAACATATATGTGACCAGATGATGGTGACACAGTGCACCGAAACCGGTCGTCATTTAATAAACTGTTAGTGTGCGATCTTGGCTTGTCATTTTGAAAACAATAAAACGATTAGATCGCCTCCAGACCCGACTATCTCAGGTAATCTTAACATTTTTCAGAATTAATTCGACACCATTTTGCACATATTAATATTTTCAAAACGAAATGTTCTCTACTAACTGTACATGTCAACGCATTGCTGTGGCTTCTTACACATAAAATGGATAATAAAAAAAATAGAGTAAGCTCTCATTTGTAACGTGTGTGATTCTATAATGCTCTGTAAATGTGAAATGGATCCCCTACCGACAGCGCATGTCCTCCTTATTTCTGACATCCTCTCCCTGTCCCTCGAATGTTCCCCCTTTTTCCCGCATTCTCCTCCTGCCTCTCTCTGTACACCTTCTCCTTACTCCTCGTCCTGTCCATATCCTCTCCCATCTCCTCATTGTCCATCTTATCCTCCTTCGTCCACTTTCTGTCCAACTCCACCCTCTTCCTTCTCTACATCTGATCACCATGCTCCTCTTGTTCATTTTTCTTTTTCTCGCTACGTTAATTTCCTCCCCCTCATTTCTTAGAACTTTGTAACATACAGCCTTGTTAGTGTTATGCTCCAAGTCCTACGATTCACCAAACGCTTTGATAGTCTGATACAACAACTCATGGTATAAGTGCGAGTCCGTTCGTGTTGTCGCTGGGCCCGACTGTCAGACACAAGCACCGTGCGCATGTCTTATATGATGTATGACTAAATGCTCGCTGTTTTGAGTCAGCTATCGAGTTTCCATTCCCCATGGTATACTCAAACGCGCAACCAGTGTTTCTTGAATTAAGTAAAAACAGTAACGTATGGGGAATGTCGGCTTCAATTGATGCGGAAATTTTCTGCTGTGCATGTTCGCAGTGAATCGATCATAGATTGGTGAAGAAATTTCAACAGACTGGTTCTGTGACACAGGAAGGCCTAAAAAAGGTAATGTTTTAACGGAAAATAGATGAAATAGGAGAGGGCTTCCAAAAAATTCCGAGAAAATCTCTGCACCGTTTAGCACTTCAGACAGGTGTGTAAAGAGCATCTGCTCACGAAGTTGAACAAAACCTCACGAACACAGATACTGTTGCTCGACGTCGCTGTTCCAACTGACTGCAACAATCTGTGCACTATGGGGGAAATTTATCCTGAGATGCTGTTTGTTTCTGATGAAGCATGGCTCCTTTTGTCAATCGACGATGGAACTCCAAATCACGTCAACAACATGATATGAAAACTGGAGTGGGGTGTGCAATTAGTGCAGAGCGAATTGTTGGACTAACGATAAATTGTGAGAAGTTCTTTAACAATATTCTGCATCATTTTATTCTAGAACTTTAACCCAACGAAAAGATTAATGGTTCTTTCATTCAGGACAAAGCAGTGATTCTATGGGACCAGTGCGAAGTGTTTTTGATGATAAGATAGTTGATTAACTTTTCCTCGTCCTCCAGATCTAAATCTGTGTGCGTTTTATCATTGCGGAATGCTAAAAGACAATGTGTATGCAAGCAAACCTCACACATTCTTTTCACACATTACAGGATTCGAAATTTGTCGAGTGTTTGCAAATATGTTCGGGAGATGCCAGGCTACTCTTTCTCCAGTGGGACCTCCATTTGACTACCTACTATATATAAAGGTGAGCTTAAGTTAATCAGATGGCGCACCTTTCTTTCGTGAGACACCCTGTGTATCAGCAATAAATTTCTACAAATTTAATTATAGCCAAACTAAATTTGAAAAAAGCAGCAACCATTTGCATTTTTATTCGCTAGTTTCGGCCACTTACTGTCCTTCTTCACACACATGTGCCTGTTCTAAACTGATAACTGATGTTCCTTTCCTTTTTTTTCGCTAATTGTGATAGTTGCTGCAATTGACAGAATACTAAAAAGTGAAAAATGTTACAAAAATATCTCAAAATGGCACATCTACGAGGCGTGTTTTTTAAATCTGGTCCGTTTGACCATAAGGACACAACGATAAGTTAATTGAAAAAAGTAAATTTATTTTCAGAATGTACATATTTTACTCTTTTTCTCGACATAGTTGCACAGTTTGTTCAAACATCATACCTCTCACCAAATTTTAAAATACCCTCTTCATAAACACTTGCCGCCTGCTCCGATAACCAAGAGTTCACTGCCGTTCTCACGTCGTCCTCTTCAGTATAACGGTTGCCACTGAGGTGTTGTTTGAGGCGAAGAAACAGATGGCGATCGCTCGGCGCAAGCTCAGGACTGTAAGGTGGGTGTTCTAAAACTTCCCAGTCAAAACTGTCCAACAAATTGCTGGTCTGCTCAACAGTGTGAAGTCTTGCATTGTCACAGAGATGTACAATTCCCTTTGTCAGCATGCCGCGTCTTTTGATTTGCTCTGCGTAGCTTTCTCAGGGTTTGGCAGTATGCTTCTATATTTATAATGGTTTCTCGTTGCGTGAAGTCGACCAACAAAACACCATGTCTGTTCCAAAACACCGACGCCATGATTTTGCGCTGGGACGGAGTCTGTTTGGCCTTCACCTTTACAAGCGAGTGTGTGTGTGTGTGTGTGTGTGTGTGTTTCTTCATTCCATACTCTGTTGCTTCGATTCGGGCGTTATATGCGAAACGCATGTATGGTCTCCAGTTACGACCTGACTCAGGAAGCCGACACCTTCTACGTGACAACGAATCCAGAACTTCATCGCACACTCAAATCTTTGGTTTTTGTGGTCCTCTTTTAGGAGTTTCGGAGCCCGACGGGTAAGAAATAATTCTTAAAGCACTTATCTCGACACGTCATCAAATTCGTTTGTGAGACTTGTTATTGTGAAGCGCCTGTTCTCGTGAATCCTCGCTTCAACTGAAGCCACCAAATCGTCTGTAATGGAAGAAGGGCGACCGGAGCAGTCGTCATCGTGGACGTTGTCACAGTCATCTTTGAATTCTCGTACCCACTTATGCACTTTGCCTTTTCTCATAACGATATCACCGTACACTTCACAAATCTGTCGATGAATTTCTGCAGCAGACAGGTTCATTGCTGACAAGAACCATATCACTGAGCGAACCTCAAATGCTTCGGGCTAGTTGATACTCTTAAACATTCTGAAAGCACAGAACAGAACCATACAGGTCAGCTACGGAGCTTAAACTGAGTACAGTTCTTCCCGAGGCATGCGCTGCTTGCGGTATGCACGCGAACTACTAGTGTCTACAACAAAACAGACGTTACTTAAACAACAACCTTATATACAGGGTGTATCCGAAATGAATGTATAAAATGAGAGGGCTGGTAGATTGAGTGATAACCAACATATTTCACATAGCAACCCATGTCCTCAATCGTTAGCGTACAGTAGCGGATATGGACGGCGACGTCTTCCATACACAAGGGGGAGTCAGTAAATAGGTCGCAAACTGAAGTAGATGCGCCAATACTGCGCGCTGCGTATTTCTCTACCAATGCGACACAGCCGTCTAGTGAATTGCAGCAGTGTAAGGAACCAGCTCAATAGGATCTACATCTACATACATACTCCGCTATCCACCGTAAGGTGCGTGGCGGAGGGTACACTGTACCACTACTAGGCATTTCCTTTCCTATTCCACTCCCAAATAGTACGAGGAAAAAAAGAATGCCTCCGTACGAGCCCTAATATCTCTTATCTTGTCTTTGTGATCTTTACGCGAAATGTAAGTAGGCGGCAGCAAGATCGTACTACACTCAGCTTCAAATTCCGGCCCTCTAAATTTACTCAACAGAAATTCACGAAAAGAACGTCGTCTTTCTTCCAGCGATCCCCAATTGAGTTGCCGGAGCATTTCCGTGACACTCGCGCATTGGTCGAACCTACCGGTAACAAATCTAGCTGCTCGCCTCTGAACCGCCTCTATGTCTTCCTTCAAACCGATCTGCTGCGGGTCCCAAATACTTGAGCAATACTCAAGACGTGGTCGTACAAGCGTTTTATACGCGGTCTCCTTTACAGGTGAAGTACATCTTCCCAAAATTCTCCCAATAAACCGAAGTCGGCTGTCTGCCTTACTCACAACTGTCCTTACATGCTCGTTCCATTTCATATCGCTCTGCAATGTTACGCCTAGATATTTGAACGACGCGACAGCATAAAGAAGCTCACTACTAATGCTGTATTCGAACATTATGGGATTGTTTTTCGTGCGCATCACCTTACATATTTCTACATTGAGAGCTAGCTGCCATTCTTCGCACCAACTAGAAATTTTGTCTAAGTCATCCTGTATGCTATTACAGTCAGTTAAAGACGACACCCTCCCATACACCACAGCATCATCAGCAAATAGCTGCAAATTACAAATTACTCTGTCCATCAGATCATTTATATCGATAGAAAATAATAGCGGTCCTATCACTCTCCCCTCGGGCACGCCTGACGATACACTCGTCTGTGATGAACAGTCGCCGTCGAGAACAAAGTACTGCGTTCTATTACTTAGGAAGTCTTCCAGCCAGTCACAAATCTGTAAACCTATTCCATAAGCTCGTGTCTTCGTTAGCAGTTCGCAGTGAGGCACCGCGTCGAACGCCTTTTTGAAGTCGAGAAAAACATAATCCGAATGTTGCCCTTCGTCCATGGCTCGCAAGATGTCATGTGAGAAAAGGGCAATGTGAGTTTCACGTGAACGATGTTTCCTAAACCCGTGCTGATTCATAGAAGGAAGCTTTTCCGTTTCAAGGAAATTTACTATATTCTAACTGAGAATATGCTCTAAAATTCTACATGAAACTGATGTCAACGATATTGGCCTGTAATTGTGTGGGTCAGTTCTCTTGCCTTTCTTATAAACAGGAGCACATCCGGACCAGCAGACGTTTTCGTATTTAGCTCTCTCAGCTGCTTCTCTACACCGGAAATACTTATTACTATGTCCTCCATTTCGGAATTAGTACGTTAATCAAATGATGGTACATTAGTGCGGTCCTCCCGCGTGAAAGATTTCTTAAAGGTTAAATTTGGAACTTCAGCTTTCCGTTTGCTATCTTCTATTACTGCCCTGGAATGATCAACTAATGAATGGATAGTGGGCTTTGATGCAAAAGCTGCCACAAAAATTTCAAAATTCAAGCCTTCTCAAACGAAGAGACGAGTGTTTAAACTTAAAGGTGGAGTCAGTTGGAAACTAAAGCAATTTTTTCAGGCTTGTAAAAGCAGTACTGACGTGTCTACCTCAGTTTGCGACTTATTTACTGAATACTGCCTCACCCTCGTATTTTGTGGCAACAGGGTAAATGAGAAGTCGCGTTGAAGTGTTATAACCCTTGTCTGATAACAGTTACAAAAACTACTCGAAAGGACGCCCTCATGCTTGACTGCACGCCGTGCAGTGATTGTCGCACTCTTTCAGACATTCCTGGCAAAGTGGATATTGCATCGGAGGCTGCCACAATTCACGCTATCAGCTGTTTATCTATATCTACATAGATACTCTGCAAATCACATTTAAGTGCTTGGCAGAGGGTTCATTAACCATTTTCATAACTTTTCTCTACCGTTCCATCCTCTAATAGCGCGCGGGAAGAAAGAACACGTAAATCGTTCCGTTTTCGATCTGATTTCGGATGGTCATGTCTCCCTAAGTAGGTGAGTGCTAGCAAAATATTTTCACATTCAGAAGTAAAAGTCGGTGATTGAAACTTCGCAAACAGATCACGCCGCAATGAATAACGTCTTTCTTTTAATCATTTCCACCCCAATTCGTGCAACATTTCCGTGACGCTTTCCCCCCCGTAACGTGATAAAACAAAACGAGCTGCCCTTCTCTGAACCTTCTCAATATCTTCCGTCAGTCCCACCTGGTGAAGGCCCACAATGGGAAACTGTACTCCAGGAGAGGACGCACAAGTGTGATGTAGGCAGTCTCTTTGGTGGAGCTGGTTCATCTTCGAAGCGTTATGCCAATGAAACGTAATCTTTGGTTCGCCTTCCCCACAATATTTTCTGTGTGTTCTCTCCAGTCTAAGTTGTTCGTAATTGTAACTCCTAGGTATTTAGTAGAATTTACGACCTTAAAGTTTGACTGATTTATCGTGTAATTGAAGTTCAGCTGATTTCTTTTAGTGGTCATGTGTATCACTTCACACTTTTCTTTATTTAGTGTCAATTGCCAATTTTCCCACGATGTAGAAATTTTGTCTAAATCTTAATGGGTGTTTCGTAGACAACAAATTTCTGGTGGCCCCAGTAGAAGAAAATGGGCATGTGGGAGGAAGGTGCAAGCCATGCCACAGGCCTACTGCGCCCCATCAGGGCCTCACCAAACGTTTCATCCAAGTGTATCCGGACTGCATGGGCGAAATGCGCAGATGCACCATCATGTTGGTACTACATTTGCTGTCGCACAATGAGTGGAACATATTCCAATAGCTCTGGCAGAATTTTTCGAATAAAGGTTCGGTGAATGTTTGCGTTCAGTCGCCGGAGGATCATGTGCCGGCCAACCAGATTGTCGCCTTCCAAGCCAGGCCAAATGTTGGCAGCGAAGCGATCTTGGTGACTGCGAACGAAGGTGGCGTGAGGATTTTCACTTACCCCCACATGTTAATAGTGGCTGTTGAACACATTCTCTAGTTTAAAGGATGAAACGTATAAGCAATTTCAAAATAAAATAAAGTTGGTAGAATGACTGACAATAAATGAGATATGTTTAATTTCCAAGTTCCAGATAGGTTGACAGTATAGATGAAACGTATAAGCAATTTCAACATAAAATGAAGTTGGTACAATGGCTGAAGAACTGCGCCTACTTGACTTTAAAATTAGTTCAATTTCGTCCGTTTACGTTCAAGACTGTCGTAAAGTCCGAAATGTTACGCAATGGTAAAGAAAATGTATTTGTTATTGCTGTTAGGGGATGGGTGGAGTTCGCCTAAAGCGCTCACACACACTACCGTTAGCTGCGTCGACGGCTGCTTGCTGCGTCTTCGCTGAAACTGAAACTAAATATTGTCTGTCTTGATCGACTTTTGCCGATCGCACTTTTTCTGCATCTTGATGAAATCAAGGACGACCTGTAAATGCTAGTCTGGCTATAAATTTGTGTGGCACGTCAGTCTCAGGCTAACTCACTGCGTTGCCACTCAAGAATGCTCTCTGTCTGTGTTGACACCGGATATGAAGTATCTCGGCCAACACAATCTTTAGTACCCTCCACTGGAGATTCGCCAAGATCCGCTCCATAACAGAGGTGCTCCGTACGGTGCAATACTGCGCGGAGTCTTATATCGCCTCTTCGGTCAAGAAATTGCTGCAAGAGCCTCACACTGCTACTGTGCGACGACACACAGCCAGCGCGAGGCGAGTCTGCTGTAATTTTTTCCGTTCTGCTTGTGTATATGTTTCAGGGACGCTGGCGCTTCCCTGCAAGTGGCCAACCTACCAATGGGATAGTGCGTTTTAAAACACCGTATGGCTCGCCGGCCAACAGTGAAAACTAGGTGATCTGTGCGAATAATTTGCACTCTATCCTGATCAGTCATAGATAGTCGCACAACAGCTGTTGTGTAGCAGAGTGTGAAACAGACATCTTGTGATAAACTACGATAGTGTAAGAATCTAAATAACTGCAAGAGCTGTCGTGCCTTTAGTTAAATTATTTGTGTATTGCTCGTCGTTAGATCGATGTGTTTAACCGAAATCGTCTTATAAACTATGCTTGTGTCAAAGAAGGTGTTTGGCTTTTATAAAGAATCTAAACTGCAAGAGCTGTCGTTCATGTTAGTTAAACACATTATCAATAGATGACACCTTTCTATATTGCTTTTATAGGGTGTCCAGGAAAGGACTCCCTGATTTCAAAATATCTCGAAAACAAAGATCGATAGAGGAATGCAGTAAACGGTATGTTTATTGTGAAATCTGTAAGAAGTTTATACCGCAGTTAGAAATAATAGTTACAAAAGCTGCTGACAGATGGCGCTGTAATCGCCACACGTAATGCCTAGTATAAATAGTGATCCGAAGCCCGGAGCGATCAGTTCCACAATTGAAACGTTAAAGGAGGTTAGTGTACCGAAGGAAGAGATTAAAACCATGTACTCCACTGAACAACGAGTTTTTCTGGTGCTAGAGTATCACAGGTTAGAAGAGAGTTCTACGGCAACAAGGCGAAGTTTTCAAGCACGATTTAATGTTCCAAAAGGACCCGATGCGAAAACCATTCGTACACTCTTCGCAATATTTCAACGAACAGGCTGTTTAACTGATGATCTAGTGGGGCATGTTGGCCGTAAGCAAACCGCAGTTACGCCTGAAAATATCGCCACAGTTTCTGGAATTATTCAGCGAAATCCAATGTCATCCGCCCGTAGAATTGGATCTGAGACTGGTTTGAAGCGTTCCAGCGCGCAGAAAATACTGAGAAAGAGCCTACGCATGTCTATTCAAAATTCAAATGCACCAGGCCATATCCGTACGAGCTGTGCAACAAAGGGTTGCCTTTGCTAATCAGATGCACACAATGATTGATAGTGAAGGAATTGATGTTGGCTGCATCTGGTTTACAGATAGAGCACACTTCCACCTGAACAGATTCATGAATAACAGAAATGGCGATTTTGGGGTTCCGAAAAGCCTTATTGGTGTGAAGAGGATCCCCTGTATTCCCCTAAAGTTACTGTGTGAGCTGCAGTATGCATCAGAGGCATTATTGGCTCTTTTTTCATTCGAGAAAGGGTCACTGGTGTACGTTACGTTGTAATTTTGTAACAATTTGTCGCCGCACAGCAAGCGTTAGAGGATCGACCAGGTACTGAATGGTTTATGCAAGTGTAGCCCGACCACATAGGACCGAACAAGTGTTTCGCTTTCTTGAGGAATACTTCGGGAATCGAGTCACTGCTTTGGAATATCACAAATTTACTGGTGCAGGCATGGATTGGCCTCCATATTCTCCGAATTCGACTCCCCGTGACTATTTTTTGTGGAGCATAGTGAAAGACATGGTCTACCCGAAGCATCCTGCCACGCTGGACAAGCTTGAATCGGCGATCTCTGTGGCATGTGAATCCATTTCGGTTGAGACGCTACCAAATGTGATGGTGAATTTCATTCTTCGTTTGTGCCACCTCTGTAGTGCCAATGGTGAACATTTTGAAAACATTGTGATGTGATTGTTTGCAAAGAGTGTTTTCATACGATTATTTCACTTATGTATGCTGATATGAGCTGTTCAGCGTACAGCGCCATCTTTTAGCAGCTTTTGTAACTATTATTTCAAACTGCTGCATAAACGTCTTACGACTTTCACAGTAAACATACCGTTTACTGCATTCCTCTATCGATTTTTGTTTTCGAGATATTTAATTTTGAAATCAGGGAGCCCTTTTCTGGACACCCTGTATATTGGGCCGTGAAAACTAAGTAGATAGTCGACAGTGGCTATGGGAGCAACCGTTTAGACGTGTCTCATTCACGATCGTTCGCCGTTATCACCTTAGATGTACAAACAGCACAACTTTTTTCAAAACAAAGCCTTTTTTTGAAAACAATAACTTTGAACTGTGTATTTTTCGTCATTACCGGAAAACGAAACCTTGAAAATGATACTTCAATCATTATTTTTGGATAAGTAATACGGGAGATATGGCGTACCCACAAAAATCACCGAAGAAACATTCCTGAAACTTTGCCTGTACCTTTTTGTATACCCCGTATGGTATACAAAAAGGTACAGGCAAAGTTTCAGGAAACATTTCGCACACACAAAGAAACGCTTAATTTCCATGTTAGAGCTCATTTTAGTATTTCTCTTTAAATGTAAATTGAAATAATTCGTACAGACAATTGTCAAAATACCCAATTGTTTCGTTAGTATGTACTGTAATTCCTTGATTCACCGCCAGTTGGCCCAAGTGAAGGAAGGTAATGTTGACTTCCGTGCTTGTGTTGACATGCGACGGATCAGGCTTCATTCCAAAGTGATCAAATTGTAAATTTTCACAATCAACATGTGTGGGCTGACGAGAACCCGCAATTGTGCAATCACGTCATCAACACAGATTATCTGTGAACGTTTGGGCAGGAATTGTTGGTGACGTCTTGATTGGGCCTCATGTTCTTCCACCTACGCTTACTGGAGCACGTTATCATGATTTCATACGGGATACTCTACCTGTGCTGCTAGAACACGTGCCTTTACAAGTACAACACAACATGTGGTTCATGCACGATGGAGCTCCTGCACATTTTAGTCGACGTGTTCGTACGCTTCTCAAAAACAGATTCGGTGACCGATGGATTGGTAGAGGCGGACCAATTCCATGGCCTCCACGCTCTCCTGACCTCAGCCCTCTTGACTTTCATTTATGGGGGCATTTGAAAGCTCTTGTCTACGCAACCCCGGTACCAAATGTAGAGACTCTTCGTGCTCGTATTGTGGACGGCTGTGATACAATACGCTATTCTCCAGGGCTGCATCAGCGCATTGTGAGATTACCGCCCAATAGAAATACTGGTAATTAATAGCATTTGATAATTAAACAGTATGAAGTTCACTGCAAACATTGACCATGCCAATGCACTAAATGTTACACAATTTTAATCTTATTAATTATGGTAGCAATGTATGTACACAGTTGGGTGACAACATTTATAGTTAGACCATAGGTAGAAATTCTCCACGTTGAGATTTGCTGTGTGTTTGTAGCTGACGAGAGGCCAGCGAGCAGGCCGATGTTGGTGGCTTGTTCCAACTTAGGATTTTACAGTTCGTTTCCGGTGAGGGGAGAGAGGGACATTGGCGAGTGCCAGGCACAGTGCAGTGCACAAATATTGTAATACTACTGGCATTTGAAGTAATACGATGCAGTTAGGAACCTTTAAGGCCCTAATTACAAAATAGCCTGTTGATAAATAAACAATACATTAGCTGATATAGTCACATCTAACGTAATATGTTTAATTGACAATGACAAGTAATAAATTACCAACGAAGACAAGACAGTTACACAACTAGCATGGCAATGTTTGTTTATAAAAATAACATATTAACTATTTTTCATTTTATTTTCAATCAATCTTTTGTATTTTACCTTGAAATAATCAGTTAAATCAGTTATATGTGATATAAGAAATTGCACGATTATGATAAACAGTACAAAGGATGTTTATACTAATATAAAAACGTAAGAAAATATTTGTTTAATGTGTAGTGTAATTATTTTGATTTTAAGTAAAGTTTTAGAAATGTATTGGCTGAGCGCTGTACGTTGGCAAATCGATTAGAACAGTTCACATGGGGAAGTTGATGACCTAGGGGAAAAAACCCCGGCAGTTGAGCTTTTGGCGCGCGCGCGTGCCTGGGCAGGAAGTGAGGACTCGGGACCACGTGGTGTGGCTGGCCGGGCGGCGTCGCTCTGGATCAGTCGGCATGTGGATCTCGAGGTGGTGACTTGAGATTTGTCTGTGGCAATCGCCACGTGTGGTTGCTCGTCGTAGACTGCACCAAGTTAAATCGAGTGCTACTGTGTGTTTGTGAATATTTAGCCAGTGCAACAAGGTGTGCATCGCATTGAATTAAAGTGACTGTGATTTGTTAATGTAACACGTGTCGTCGCATAGGCATGAACATAAACGGTGTTTGAGACAGCCACGTGGTGTGAAAACAATTCGCAACAAATATTCACTTTGTCTGGGGGCTCTCGAGCTATAACTTTATTTGATAAATGTGCCGACGTACAGGCGTATCAGCCACAGGGTTCAAGAATTGTGAAATAAACAACATAAAGTGAACTTTCACGTGTTTTCAAAAATAGTAGTTAGTACACCCTTTTCTCTCATGAAATTGAATTTATTATGAATTTGTTTTGTTAATCATATGCAGGGAAGGAAAGCAGCGAACGTGTGATATCATCCCCTAGAAAACGAGTCAAACAGTCGCAATAACAGTTCCAGTGTTTTTGCATGTTGGAATTTGGTTCGCAGCTGGTGGTTGTGAGTTTCAAAAATTAATCTTTCCCTATTTTAAACTCTCACCCCGACCTTCACGCTCGCATTTGGGGGCTCGTCCTGGATAAGTTCACGTTGGACTTGCTCGGACGGAGAGGTAGGGTGTGTATAGGACAGTGAACAGTTACGAACAGTTGCAAACAAGTGCGCGGACGCGACGGACAATTTCAAGTGTGTGTGGCGGCTGGCAGCAGAGAGCGGGATAAGTTCACGTTGGACTTGCTCGGACGGAGAGATTAGGGTGTGTATAGGACAGTGAAGAGTTAAGAACAGTTGCAAGCAGATACGCAATCGCGTCGCGCGGTTAACGACGGTTAGTGACGCAGAGTTCGGGCGCGGGCATCCGTAACCGGCGATCGACGGCCCATCGGACCGGCAGCAGTGAGCGGTGGCGCGTGGGTTCAACGCACTCAGATTTCATCTTCTGCAACGGACGGCAGTGATCGTGGGGACTTCGCAAGTCGCCAACGGAGCGTCGGGGCCCAGCAGCTTCGATTCTACAAAGGATAAGGGATGCAGTGAGGGCATATTCCAGCCACAGCTTCTACAACAGACGGCAGCGAGCGTTTGGGACGTCGCAGCTCGTTGCAGCAACTTCTGGATTAAAAGATAAGTAAAGCAGCTGGCGCTATAAATTCTTGTGTGTTAATCAAGCTTTCTTGTGATACCGGTAATGGATAGTGTTTTTAAGAGGTCGCCAAGCGACGTAATTTCAGAGAGTAGCATACCAGAAAGTCCAGAGAGGGTAAATACTGGAGGAATGTTGTTGACACCGGAGATGTTCGCAGCCATGTTAGCGAGTATTAGCTCAAATTTAGAATCAAAAATAGAAAATTCAGAATCAAATTTAAAATCAGAAATAGAAAATTCAAACTCAAATTTAAAATCAGAAATAGAAAATTCAAACTGAAATTTAAAATCAGAAATAGAAAATTCATACTCAAATTTAAAATCAGAAATAGAAACATTGAAAACAGAACTGAAAGCAGACTTTAAGGCACACATTGGGGCACTACAAAATTCAATGCTTGGATTAAAGACAGAAATAATCACAGACATTGATAAAAAGACAGGAAATCTTACGGAACGGTTTGAAAATAGGGAAAAAGAGATACATGCCAGAGTTGGTGCTATTGAGACTGAGGTAGGAGGCAAGTTAGATGATGTGAAACAAATATGTGATCACAGGAATGAGGGCACTATGCAGGCCTTGGCTGAGGTCGACAAGAGGATGGTGGCAGGTATTGAGGAAACAAAAACTTTGATGTCAGGAAAATTAGAGAATACAGAATGTAACTTTAGGAAAAAGATAGAACAAGTAGTGACAGTAAACTATACTGAGATTGAGAAGGTGAACACTAGAATAAATAATCTAGAATTGTGTACTGCATCAGGAAACACTAATTGGCCATGGTGCAGACACCTAGTGGAAGAAAGTTTTCAGCAGTGGGTAATTATCATCCAGTAGATTTTTTGGCTGCATGCAAGAACCAATTTGTGCCTGGTATGTCAGACCAGTGTAAAATGAAGTTAGCAAAGAGAATGCTTGACTGTTCTGCTCAAACTTGGGCAAATCAGTGTGCTGATAAATTTGTAACTGTTGAAAAGTTGTTTTTAAATAAGTATTGGGGGAGGCCAAGCAAGGTAAGATACAAAATGAATTCTTGAACGAACCAAACTATATGAAATGGAACCCAGAATTTTAAGTAATCATTGAGGAGGAGCTGTTTATTCAAGATTTATTTGTCATAAAGGGACTTTGTTTAAATCTAATGTTAGGAAGTGATTTCCCGTGCAAATATGAAGCTCAGTTGAAGTATAAAGATAAAGTGTTAGAATTGAGTCTGGAGGAATGCATGAAGAAGGTGAAATTCAAAAATTTTATAAGTGATAAAGATTTAATGGCATGTTTACACAAGTAACTGTCATGAAGTATGAGATTCAATGCATTGTAAATAGTAGGTTAAGAATTTGTGTATATTTATTCTGTGGTCTGTGTTAGCATCTACTTGTGTGTTTAGATTTAAGCATTGGGGTCAAGTTTACAAATAATCTTTGTAAATGTTTTTCTTTTGTTGTTTGTGTTAAAACATGTGCTTGTATCAAATTTGCAGTTCAACAGTGGTACATGAGGTAAATATGTATGTATGTATGCCAACACCAAAGGATAGAGGAAGTGGGAGTGTACTGTTTATGTGTGTGTATATGTGAGCAGGGCTGGATATGTGGTGTGATTTGTGGGGTGACTCGGAGAATGAGAAAGTGGTGGACACTGATGCAGGCAGTGGGGTCTGTGGCTTAGATAATTTGTGATGAAAATGTCAGCTGACGGTGTTGCATATGTGGGTGTGACTGACCATATGGGTCAGAAGTGAGGAATGTATGTTTGTTGTGGCTGTTTTGGATAAAGATGGGTTGGATTGAGAAATGTTTCAATGAGAGAAAGTGTTTGCTCTTTAATGTCTGTATCTTTTGAGTGTTTGGTAGGTAACGTGTCTAACAGGGAATGCTCTGTGCTGTTATATCAAACTGATTCTGATAACACATTTTGGTTTCTTTAATGGTGCTCAACTGTTGACTGAACAATTTCTGCAACAACAGTTGACGAGAACTATTTTTCTGTCTAGCCTGAGTATCAATAGGGTTTGGTGATATTTTATTTAAAAATGTAGATGTTTTGTGATAAACTAATTTTGAAATTAGACTTTAACTTTAGATATTTTATTGTGGGGAATACTTGTGGAAAGCACATGAGGCTCATGACAGGGATGCAAATTTAATCTCACACCAGCAAAAATATTTTTTTTTTTATTTTTTTTTTTTTTTTTTTTTTTGGTGCGAGGGGGTAGGATTTGTATTTATGTTTGTAGGTGTCATTATGATGGAAGAGAAAATTCTCTATGATAACATTCTTTTGGTAGTATTATTTGAGCTTTAAGATATATTTTTGACATGGGGAGATTGTTTTTTTTTTTTTTTTTATTTGATGGAGTAATACTCCAAGTAGGCCACATATTCTCTTGTCTGTTTCATCTGAAGCTATGGCTGATGAGAGTGCAGGCATGGTGGTTTGGGTTAATCTGATAATGACTAACAACAGCCACTTTCAGTTCTTAATTCTGTTGATTTACATGTTACTGTACATGTCTCAATGCTTAGTTTCAATTGCACCAAGTCTGGATGGCAGGGGGGTGGAATACAAATCCAACCGAATCCTGGTGTCCAGACAAACTTTTGTCTATGTTGACTCATGAGTGCCTTCTGCTCTTCCTGTTCCATGTAGGGTGCATATGACGTGTGTGAACAAGAACGCTTGATCCAGTGCCATGAATCTAAGCTGCAACAGCATGTTGGTTGAAATGACGGAGACATAAGACCGTACACCATGGACCAGAGTTGCTGCAACGATGACTCTGGGGTTCTCAAAGTGGTGAGAGATTTCCTTCAAACAAGTGGAGTGTACACCGTCAAAAGTTTTTATAGTGACAGTTCTAGTTTTTCCATGTAGGACAAGGTTCTCTAAAGACTAAAGTTTAATAATATTATAAATTTGGTGCCAATTCTGTATATAAACAACAGGCACACTTAAAATTCATGGATGTAATTCGTTATAAGGATCCTTTTCTTAAAAATATGCACACACTATAAGTGGTCTTAATGGTACAAATATTGGGAAATTATCTCACTGCCCTGTTTATTTTTTATTTATCTATTTATTTATTTTTTGCATTAGTTGAGGTCATAATTGGCATAGTGTTTGAGCCAATCCGATTCAATAATTTTGTAATTTAAAAATTTTGTTCATTTGAATGTATTAATTTTGGTGCTACTTGCGCCATCCTGCACATGGTTTGGATGCCGCAAGTGGGGGTATTGTGAGATTACCGCCCAATAGAAATACTGGTAATTAATAGCATTTGATAATTAAACAGTATGAAGTTCACTGCAAACATTGACCATGCCAATGCACTAAATGTTACACAATTTTAATCTTATTAAGGTAGCAATGTATGTACACAGTTGGGTGACAACATTTATAGTTAGGCCATAGGTAGAAATTCTCCACGTTGAGATTTTCTGTGTGCTTGTAGCTGACGGGAGGCCAGCGAGCAGGTCGATGTTGGTGGCTTGTTCCAACTTAGGATTTTACAGTTCGTTTCCGGTGAGGGGAGAGAGGGACAATGGCGAGTGCCAGGCACAGTGCAGTGCACACATATTGTAACTACTGGCATTTGAAGTAATACTATGCAGTTAGGAACCTTTAAGGCCCTCATTACAAAATAGCCTGTTGATAAATAAACAATACATTAGCTGATATAGTCACATCTAACGTAATATGTTTAATTGACGATGAAAAGTAATAAATTACCAACGAAGACAAGACAGTTACACAACTAGCATGGCAATGTTTGTTTATAAAAATAATATATTAACTATTTTTCATTTTATTTTCAATCAATCTTTTGTATTTTACCTTGAAATATTCAGTTAAATCAGTTATCTGTGATATAAGAAATTGCACGATTATGATAAACAGTACAAAGGATGTTTATACTAATATAAAAACGTAAGAAAATATTTGTTTAATGTGTAGTGTAATTATTTTGATTTTAAGTAAAGTTTTAGAAATGTATTGGCTGAGCGCTGTACGTTGGCAAATCGGTTAGAACAGTTCACATGGGGAAGTTGATGACCTAGGGGAAAAAACCCCGGCAGTTGAGCTTTTGGCACGCGCGCGCGCACCTGGGCAGGAAGTGAGGACTCGGGACCACGTGGTGTGGCTGGCCGGGCGGCGTCGCTCTGGATCAGTAGTCGGCATGTGGATCTCGAGGTGGTGACTTGAGATTTGTCTGTGGCAATCGCCACGTGTGGTTGCTCGTCGTAGACTGCACCAAGTTAAATCGAGTGCTACTGTGTGTTTATGAATATTTAGCCGGTGCAACAAGGTGTGCATCGCATTGAATTAAAGTGACTGTGATTTGTTAATGTAACACGTGTCGTCGCATAGGCATGAACATAAACGGTGTTTGAGACAGCCACGTGGTGTGAAAACAATTCGCAACAAATATTCATTTTGTCTGGGGGCTCTCGAGCTATAACTTTATTTGATAAATGTGCCGACGTACAGACGTATCAGCCACAGGGTTCAAGTATTGTGAAATAAACAACATAAAGTGAACTTTCACGTGTTTTCAAAAATAGTAGTTAGTACACCCTTTTCTCTCATGAACTTGAATTTATTATGAATTTGTTTTGTTAATCATATGCAGGGAAGGAAAGCTGCGAACGTGTGATATCATCCCCTAGCAAACGAGTCAAACAGTCGCAATAACAGTTCCAGTGTTTTTGCATGTTTAGGAATTTGGTTCGCAGCTGGTGGTTGTGAGTTTCAAAAATTAATCTTTCCCTATTTTAAACTCTCACCCCGACCTTCACGCTCGCAGCATGCGGCCGAGGGTGGATGCATGTATTCCTTGCTAACGGAGGACATTTTGAACATTTCCTGTAACAAAGTGTTTGAAGTCACGCTGGTACGTTCTGTTGCTGTGTGTCCATTCTTAATGTGAGTTGAAGAGAAGTAATAAAATGAGCTCTAACATGGAAATTAAGCGTTTCTGGACACATGTCATAATTTCTTTCTTTGTGTGTGAGGAATGTTTTCTGAAAGTTTGGCCATACCTTTTTGTAACACCCTATATATATATATATATATATATATATATATATATATATATATATATATATATATATGGTGTTCCACTAACTGTGTTTGCCTCTTTAACTTATAAAATAATAGGTGACGGGAAATTTTAATGCGGTAGGTCAACACAAGAAATGTTACACTTTCTGCGGAGCTATGAACATAGTTTATTGTATCATTTTCCAAAGAGTTACAGCACAAAGATATAATTTTTTAAATGGAACAATAGTTTTTTTCTATCGTGCATTGGATTCGTTGAAACTAGCTGCGTCCAAATCAATTTAAACTACATTCCTATCACTGTTAGTTTGGGAGCTGCAACCCTTCAAAGGTTAGGGGGCGGAGGCTACGCCAGCGTAGCTGACTGGCTGGTGGTCATGAGACAGTGGGCTGTGCCCCAGGGGATAGCCACTCGGCCAGTCAGCTACACTATCGCAGTCTCAGCCCCCGGAACTTTGAAGGGTTGTAGCTCCCAAACTAATAGTGATAGGAATGTAGTTTAAATTGATTTTGACGCAGCTGGTTTCAACGAATCCACTGCACGATAGAAAAAAAACTATTGTTCCATTTAAAAAATTATGTCTTTGTGCTCTAAGTCTTTGGATAATGATACAATAAACTATGTTCATAGCTCCGCAGAAAGTGTAACATTTCTTGTGTTGACCTACCGCATTAAAATTTCCCGTCATCTATTATTTTATAAGTTACAGAGGCAAACACACTTAGTGAAACACCCTCGATTATTCCCTTTAAAGAGAGCGATTGAACGTGAGTAATTATGACTTCTTCTTCTTCTTCCTTCGTTCTTCCAAAATTTTCTTCATGCGTTCACTGTGTTCTCTCTTGCGTTCTTCTGATCACTTTTTTCTTGTTCTGTTCTCCGTGTGTTCTTGTTTAAGTTTATGTTGCTTTATAATGTTCCTGAATTGTTCTCTATTGTTTATGTTGTCTTGTGTGATTCCCAGTTCTTTAATATCCTCTTCCGTTTCAGTGATCCACTTCGTCTTGTTTTTGCTCTTGTTTGCTATCTCAAATATTTGCCTTGTGAGCCTGGTTTCATTCATCCTGATGATATGTCCATAAAATTTCATCCTTCTCTTTCTGATGGTGTCCGTTATTGTTTCCATGTCTTTGTAAATCTCTCTAATTGGCCGCATTATCCAAATTCCTTCCCGAAACACTGAACCATATATCTTCCTCAAAATTTTTCTTTCCTGTTTTTCAATCTCTCTGATCTTCGTATGACCATGAATCACTGTAGTTTCTGCAGCATAGAGTGCCTCTAGTAGGACTACTGTGTTGTAATGTCTTAGTTTTGCATTGACAGAAATAGATTTCTTATTATAATGGTTCCGAGTTAGCTTATATACTCTTTGTAATCTTGAGACCCTTTCTTGATTGGCTATTGAGTTCAGTCCTGATGGTTGGATCATCTCTCCTAGATATCTGAAGTGAGAAACGTGTGCCACTTTTCCATACTGAGTTGTGATGGGGAGACTATCTGCAGGCTTGTTTTCCATGTATTGAGTCTTTTCATAAGAATTTTGTAGCCCAGTTTTCTGTGAGATTTCATGAAGCTTCTCCAGTGCAAGTCTCGCTTCTTCCCTGTTGTTTGTTAGAATAGCAAGATCGTCCGCGAAAGCCAGACACTTCACCCGGATTGTATATATATATATATATATATATATATATATATATATATATATATATATATATATATATATATATATATATATATTTCTGTTGGAATTAGAGTTCTTTTGTCCCACTGTTTCCTACGTAGATCTCCACCAAAGACGCTATGGGTGATGAAATGTCACGAATGTCGCCCGTATTGTCGGAATCCAGGAGCTTTCGTCAGTCCACTGTGTGTGTGTGTGTGTGTGTGGATCGTGCTGCAGAATACGCTTTCGCCCAGTGGGTTGTTTCCCGGCTGAACAGCTCGGCTGCGGCTGTACTGCAGTAGCGGTGTGTGGGACGTGCCGCGGAATGCGCCCTCACTCGGCGTGTGTCCGCACACGCCGCAGCAGCCGCTGT
Organism: Locusta migratoria; assembly: GCA_026315105.1. Taxonomy (NCBI): domain Eukaryota; kingdom Metazoa; phylum Arthropoda; class Insecta; order Orthoptera; family Acrididae; genus Locusta; species Locusta migratoria. Next base: position 14,698,971 of record CM048747.1, on the reverse strand, counting down.
TGTGCAAAAGCCGATACCGCCGCCACGCCACTTTACGACGCCCTGCCGGGACTGCCGTGTCGCAACAGCCGCCGACCTTCCAGCGGCAGTAAAACGCCGGCACACCTGTCACCCGCAGCTCTACTCCAGTCGTTCCCAATCTCTCGTGTAATGAAACTCGCAGGTTTTATCACTGTACTAGCTGTATATCCGTGCTTCTCAACACACGTTAATGATGGGCTGGAAACTGACGTGGTGTGTATGTGTGTGTGTGTGTGTGTGTGTGGTTTTTTTTTTTTTTTTTACCAGCTCTTCTAAAATCAAATGTTCAAATGTTTGTATAGCTTATGGGACTTAAGTACGGGGTTATCAGCCCCCAAAACTTACAAACTACTTATGAACTAGCTAACACTAAGGACGGCACAAATATCCATTACAGCCTCGGAATTTACTTCGTGCCCTGCCATCCTGGAGTTTTCTCATTTGGAAAAAATGTTCAAATGTTTGTATAGTCTATGGGACTTAACTACGGGGTCATCAGTCCCTAAACTTACAAACTACTTATGAACTACTTACGAACTTGGACAGCACAAATATCCATGCCCGAGGGGGGATTCGAACCCCCGACCGTAGTGGCCGTGCAGACCGTGACTGGAGCGCCTCAGTCCCCTCGGACATCGAGGCCGGCCCACCTCTTTATTTTTCCCATATAACATAGTGACATTCTGTGACAAGATATAACACAATTTCAATCCACACACAATGCCAATTATGCTCTAAAAACACAACATACATACAGAAAAGAATTTCACACAAAATATATTATTTTTCTTGATGCTCGAATTTGTTATGCAGTCTGTTTAAATAAGATTCTTCTCTTGAACAAAACAAAAATTCAAAACTTCATGATATTTAACCGATACCCAACCTCTCGAAAGCAATTTTCAGCATGTTTCCATACTTTTTTTTTTAAGATCTCTGTAGTTTTTGCTTTTATGAAATTCACCGATTACGAACAAATTTTGCGTGAATGTTCCATATTGAATACAAAAAGACTTGAGTTTAAGCTTTTCGCTAGACACTCAGCACTTTTTGAAAAAATCAAGTTCAAAGTTGATACGCAAAATCGCGTTTTATGAATTGAAACATCGACTGATGACCATTTTCGCTAATATACGCATATATATGGCATCAAAAGTTAATGACGTTCTGGTAATTAACAATTTTGTGTTTCCATGCTTTAGCTTGGTTCTCGTAAACAGAAGCGACTTTCCGAGCACCAGTCGAGCAGTCCAGGGCCTGCACTGTCAAACCGTGGATCCAGGTTCCAACCTATATACAGCAATTTTTGTTGCATTTTTCCGTTGTATTTGATAATAGTCTCATGTACACTATTGGCTATTAAAATTGCTACACCAAGAAAAAATAGAGGTGATAAACGGGTATTCATTGCACATATATATTATACCAGATGTGACATGTGATTACCTTTTCACAAAACTTTGGTGCATAGATCCTGAGAAATCAGTAGGCAGAACAACCACCTCTGGCCTTACGTAATAACGGCCTTGATACGCCTGGGCATTGAGTCAAACAGAGCTTGGATGGCGTGTACAGGTACAGATGCCCATGCCGCTTCAACACGACACCACAGTTCATCAAGAGTAGTCACTGGCGTATTGTGACGATCCAGTTGCTCGGCCAATATTGACCAGACGTTTTCAATTGGTAAGAGATCTGGAGAATGTGCTGGCCAGGGCAGAAGTCTAACATTTTCCCTCTCCAAAAAGACCCGTACAGAACCTGCACCATGCGTTCGTGCATTATCCTGCTGAAATGTACGGTTTCGCAGGGATCGAATGAAGAGTAGAGCCACGGGTCGTAACATATCTGAAATGTAACGGCCACTTTTCAAAGTGCTATCGATGCGAACAAGAGGTGACCGAGACGTGTAACCAATGGCACTCCATATCATCACGCCGGGTGATACGCCAGTATGGCGATGACGAATATACGCTTCAAACGTGCGTTCACCGCGATGTCGCCAAACACGGATGCGACCATCATGATGCTGTAAACAGAACATGGATTCACCCAAAAACTCACGTTTTTCCATTCTTGCACCCATGTACGTCGCTGCGTACACCATCGCAGGCGCTCCTGTCTGTGATGGAGCGTCAAGGGTAACCGCAGACATGGTCTCCGAGCTAATAGTCCATGCTGCTGCAAACGTCGTCGAACTGTTCGTGCAGATGGTTCTTGTCTTTCAAACGTCCCCTTCTGTTGACTCAGGGATCGATGCGTGGCTGCACGATTCGGTACAGCCATGTGGATAAGATGCCTGTCATCTCGACTGATAGTGATGCGAGGCCGTTGGGATCCAGCACGGCGATCCGTATTGCCCTCCTGAACGCACCGATTCCATATTCTGGTAACAGTCATTGGATCATGACCAACGCGAGCAGCAATGTCGCTGTATGATAAACCGCAATAGCGATAGGCTACAATCCGACCTTTATCAAAGTCGGAAACATGATGGTACGCATTTTCTTCCTTACACGAGGCATCACAAAACGTTTCACCAGGCAACGCTGGTGAACTGCTGTTTGTGTGTGAGAAATCGGTTGAAAACTTTCCTCGTGTCAGCACGTTGTAGGTGTCGCCACCGGGGTTCTGAAAAGCTAATCATTTGCATATCACAGCATCTTCTTCCACTCGGTTAAACTTCGAGTCGGTAAGACGTCACTTTCGTGGTGTAACAATTTTAATGGCCAGGAATGTAGCTGCAATACAGAGGAGGAAAAAAAAATTGTGCGCTACTTTTCGATTCTTCCCCATATGGCACATGTCAGCTTGCTTATTTATCTCTCTCCCCCTTTCAGAAGATAATGAAAATAGGACACCTGTATTATCAATGCGTAAGTGTTTCGGGAACTCAAATGCGAGAGGCTGGTGTGTAGCAATTATATTGGCCAGGAGTGTATTTTGTACAGCACTTAATATTTATCCCAAGGATGATACGAAAATTATACAACCCATCCCACTGTTGTACAAATAAGATGGAAGCGTTGTCAGGACGGAAGGCGAAGCGATAAAGGCTTGTGGGCGCTCTAGGCAGGTGTGACTGATTGATAAATAAAAGATAGGATTCAAGTTAATATTGGCTGTATTCTGAATACATACCGAGAATCGTCCTGATTTCGGATGCAGTGAATGAGTGTCAGTCTTTTAGCAGATGAGAAAACGGAAAAGGTAACGGTTATGGTTCACACAGTTGGTGGCTGATACCGAACAGCCGCTAGGCGGGAGCAGACGGCACGAAGCTGTTCGCCCCGCACAGAGGCTGGGCCTCCGGAGTGCGTCTGTTCTGTACGAGAACTAGAACTGAAGAACTAGCCAAGGAACTGATTCTCGCATCTCTGAGTCCTGCAGCAGTAGCACATGTGATCAAACATGGGTGTCTGCTATTGGCTACACGGTGGCAGCCGGTCGCGGTGGCCGAGGGGACTAAGGCGCTCCAGTCACGGTCCGCACGGCCACTACGGTCGGGGGTTCGATTCCCCCCTCGGGTATGGATATTTGTGCCGTCCTAGTACGTAAGTAGTTCATAAGTAGTTTGTAAGTTTAGGGACTGATGACCCCGTAGTTAAGTCCCATAGACTATACAAACATTTGAACATTTTGACACGGTGGCATGGAAACGACACGGACGCAGAAGGGTGGCGTGATTTTAGAGTCAGCAGTCAGTACTGGTTGTGGTCGGCTCTGTCCTGCCAGGTGGACACGCTTGGACACGTTGTCAAGGCGTGTGTCGCAGTCGAAGAACACTTGTAAAATGCCAAGTTTTGAAGTAAAATTTTTGAATTATTTCCCTAAACTATTTTAGACTGTCTGGTCATCCTGTACAATGTATTACGTTTTCTTGCCTTATTTTGATGTAGAGAATCGGGAAGTGGGACTAACGTTCAATTAAGTGTGTCATCTGTTACAGGTATTTTATTTGTGATAACATCGTGCAAAAGCAATAAAAAAATTAGAAATTAAAAAGTAAAGTGTACAAATGTTTGTAAACTATGGAACTTAGTCCCTAGCCTACAAACTACTTAAACTAAGTTAAACCTAAGGACAAGGTACACGCATGAGCGAGGGAGGACTCGAAACTCCGACGGTGAACGGCCGCGCACACCGCAGCGCGGCGCCTCAGTGCACACGGCTATTCCGCCGAGGAAAAATAATATAACTTCCAAAGTATATTATTACGTAATTACAATTTCTTGCCGTTTATTCGTCAGCGTTCTCACAGCCAGTAGGGTGAAACTTATAGTCACGGTGAAGTGACCGAGCGCCCTAAGGCATCTTGTTGGAGAGCGCGCGGTTGCTCGCCGTCGGAGGTTGGAGTCGTCTGTTGGTCATGTATGTGTGTGTGTTTGTGTGTGTGTGTGTGTGTGTGTGTGTGTTTGTTTGTTTTGTTCTTAGGTTAGTTTCCGTTAGTTTAAATATTTCGTAAGTCTAGGAACTGATGACCATAGGAGTGTGGTTCCAATAGGTTCACAAACATTTCAACATTTTGAAAGTTACCATGAAAACAACCAAAACACAAATATTTCTCACACCATGAACAACACACGAACGACATCTTGCCACAGTCCCATGTTGTTCGCTATATCGTTCGTAGAAAACATAAGAGATTTATATTTCCGAAAACAGGTCTATCATTAATTTCGATGCGTACCAAGAGTGTAAAAGCATATCTTGAATGACAAGAGCGGACAACTGATTATGGAACAGAGCATTAATTTTTTTAGCTCCAACTCTGTCATGAATTTCTCTGCTCTGTTGTAAAGTGAGATGATTTTGAAACCTTGCGTAAAATTCTTGACCGTAACATGTAAATGCTACAAGGTTGACAAAGAAAGGTGCATTTCGGTGGTATCACTTTTAACAGTGCACGTCGGTTGAGCACCATCACCGACAAAAGTCCTGCAGTAGCGGGTCATGTAGGTTTGGCCATCCCATTAACCCAGTATCAGGCAAAATTTATTTTTCTGCACATTAGGTTTCACAAAATGGTCAAAATCTGATACAATTCGGAGGTCAGCTTTCCAGATTTTGAGCAGGTGATGAAAAAAATTTCCAAATTCTCCCTGTGTATCAAAAATAAAACAGGTGTAATCAGATAACACCGCTAATTGAATATTAATCACACTGCTACTCCAAAATAAGGCATGAAAAGGTTTTACAAATATGACAACATTATCAACTACATCGGAAAAGAATCTAACAAAACATTTCCGTCATGGAGGTTGATGCCGGGATCTATAGTTTGACAGTCCAACAAGCCAAGGGCCACACGCTCGGCGAAGCCGCTCGGAAAGTCTTTTATATAGTTGAAACGCATTTTACGCCACTGGAGAGCGATCAACAGGTTATGTAAAACACTTCATTCAGCCAAGATCGCTAAAAACAATTTATTTCTGTCCCTTAATCGGTTTCGGGGATCTCAGTCACCATCTTCAGAAAGTCCAGTACAATCAGTTAGCGTCATATTTTTTTTAACGAACGTCCAAGCTACGGCATGAAAAAGCAAAAACGTTAATTACTTGAAGGTTATTAATTTTTACCCTAACTATATTAGTAAAAACTGCTCATCTTCAAGCGATGTTTCAATGTAAAGCATTAAAAACGTGGTTTTCCGTAATCGATTTTCACCTTGATTTTTTCAATAACTACTTAGTGTCTAACAGAAAGCCAAAACCCGTGTCTGTTTATAGTCAATATAGAACGTAACCCACTTGTCAGGCCCTCTCCTTGTCAGCCTTCAGTCATGTACGTTGCGAAACACTCGTCCGTTTAGCAGGCATGGTTGTTGACAAGTACTGACATTATCAGTCCCTAGGCTTACAAACTACTTTAACTAACCTCTGCAGCAGGCATCTCTACCATGGCTGTAATAACCTGTATGCACATAAATGGAAGACGAAGTAGAAGCAGATGAAATAGGAGATACTATACTGCGAGAAAAATTTGACGGGGCGCTAAAAAATTTGATTAGAAAGAAGGCCCCTGGAGTAGATTATGTTCCGTTTGGACTGTTGTTATCGTTAGTAGAGTCAGTCATGAAAAAATTGTTCCACGTGGTATGCAATATGTATGAGATAGGGAAAATACCCTCTGACTCCAAGAAGAATATTGTACCTCCAATTCCGAAGAAAGAAAGTGCACACAAATGTGAAAATTACAGAACTATTCATTTAATTAGTCATTGTTGCAAAATACAAACATGAATTATATACAGACGAATGCAAAAACTAGTGTAGCCGGCCGCGGAGGCCGAGGAGACTGAGGCGCTCCAGTCACGGTCTGCACGGCCACTACGGTCGGGGGTTCGAATCCCCCCTCGGGCATGGATATTTGTGCCGTCCTAGTTCGTAAGTAGTTCATAAGTAGTTTGTAAATTTAGGGACTGATGACCCCGTAGTTAAGTCCCATAGACTATACAAACATTTGAACATTTTTGAAAAACTAGTGGAATCCGACCTCGGGGAAGATCAATTTGGATTTGGGAGAAATGTAGGAACAAGAGAGGCAATACTCACATTACGACTTATCTTAGAAGATGGGTTAAGGAAAACCTACGTCTTTAGCATTTGTGAATCTGGAGAAATATTTTTACAATATTGACTGGAAAACTCTCTTTCATATTATGAAGGTAGCAGGGGTAAAATACAGGGAACGGAGAGTTCAACTTGTACAAAAACCGGACAGCAAGGACATTAAAGGGTCGCAGTGATTGAGGACAGGGTTGTAGCCTACCGCAATGTTGTTCAATCTGTACATTGAGCAAGCAGTGAAGGAATGGAAGGAGAAATTTGGAGAGTGAATTAAAGTCCAGCGAGAGAGAATAAAAACCTTGGCGTTTCCTGATGACATAGTAATTCTGTCAGAGACAGCAAAGGACCTGGAAGAACAGTTAAATAGAATGGACAGCTGCAGTTACGCTGACGTCACCGACCGACTGTTCACGTGAGGCGATCCACTACTTGGCCGGTCACAACAATGTTGCGCCAGCGGTCGTCAATGACGCAGACGCCATTGTTGCGATCGGAAGCATTCACACCTTACTCAACAGATCTCTGCTATTACTGCACTGTAAAGAGGTTCCCCTTTCATTGTTTGGATTGCCAGCGTTTTTCGCGATTTAACATTGGTGACTGCCACACGTTAGTGATCTGTGGAGGTTTTATTAACATTTAAGCAGTGAAAATGTTTACGAAACCCAAACCTTCTTAAAACTCCAAATCAGAAGTGAAGTGTAAGCACGCACTCTGACCATCACCCAGAAAATAGGAAATCACCAAGCTCATGGAGAAAGACGAGAACAGAAATATTTTGATATCTTAATTCAATATTGGTTAGTCAACCATCTATTACATAAACAAAAAATCATCTAATGAATTATGCTTCTCAATCGGTAGCAAATGAAAAATTGGCTTCCAGAGAAACTTAAAGAAATCGAAACTGGAACAATTAGGTAGGGTATTGTACAAGTGGTTCAGTGCACTGTGCCACAGTATGGCTTAGCCTTTGCGAGCAGTAACAGGTACCGCCCGATAGTCCGGCATTTTCGGTAATCCGGCACCGGGTCGATGCCGAACGTTCCGGATTATCGGACTTTTGCTGTAGATGAGTTTTTTTTCTTGGGTAGCAAGATAACCTCTGATGTTCTTAGAATAAATGACACGAACTGCGAATGGACAAAGCTGAAAATGTGTACCCAACCGCGTCTCCTGCTGTCTAGGCAGTTGCGCTGACCACTACAACACAGGGGACACAGTGATCACTGCCCCTACAAGGACTACGTAAGCACGCCTCCCGCCAGGAACAAATTCCCAGCTTCACCCTGCCCACAGTACTCTAATTGGTAGTTATGAAACAAATTCCCGTAAGAGTAAGGGCCACAAACTTGCCCATGTATTTCCAGTAACGAAAGGAGCATTGCTCGTCTCCGGCATATTATATATATATATATATATATATATATATATATATATATATATATGACGTCTGCTGCGAAAGAACAACCGTCACTTCTGATCCTGCAGTTGTTATTCTAACATATTCACAGAATTACGAGTTTGAGAGCTGTGGGCAGGGTAAAGCTGGGAATTTGTTTCTGACGGGAGGCGAGCTTAGGTAGTCCTTGCAGGTGCGGTGATCACTGTGTCCCCTGTGGTGTAGTGGTCAGCGCGACTGCCTAGAAAGCGGGAGACCCGGGTTCGAACAACACACCGAACATCAACGAACAAATACGAACAGCGTCCGCAATGAACAGAACTACCCATAGAGCAAAAAAAAAAAAAAAAAAAAAAAAAAAAAAAAAAAAAAAAAAAAAAAAAAAAAAAAAAATCCCGGCTGGGTACACATTTTCAGCTTTGCCCATTTGTAGTTGATTTTATTGTGTGAATATGAAAGAATAACAACTGCAGGATCAGAAGTGACGTCTTTCGGAACAGATGCCACATGTGTATAAACTTCTGAAGGCAGATGAAAACAAGATATAAAATGGAGAATGGCTAAGGAAAGAAAAGCGTCTGAAAAAGTGATATTTGTTGACATGCAATATTAGTTTAAATGTTAGTAAGTCCTTTCTGACAGCATTTCTCTGGAGTGTAGCACTGTATGGGAGTGAAAAGTGGACGATAAGGAGTTCAGACAAAAATATGATAGAAGCTTTTGAAATGTGGTGCTACTGACGAATTATGTGGATAGATCAAGTTGCGAGATAAAACGAGTTTCTGGCATATCCTGACTAAGAGAAGAGATAGATTGGTGGGACACATTATGAGACGTCAAGGAATCGTCAGCTTAGCATTAGAAGGAAGTGTGTGGGGTAAAAATCGTAGAGGGAGATTGAGGGACGAATACAGTAAGCAGATTCTCAGATGAAGAGACTTGCACAAGACAGGGTAGCGTGGAGAGCTGCATCAAACCAGTCTGCGGACTGAATACGAATACACAGCACGTTTTTTGGTTAATAAAACAATATGGGACAATTATTTTTGATTTGCTTACGTTTACAGAAGCATGATATGTGCAAATTATTGCAGTATATTGCTGAAATTCTGTTTCCTGTTATGTTGCGTGTTTGTCGGTACGTTTTATAAAAACCGCTGCATTCACTGTTACGCGCGATAGCTACGGCGGGTCCCCAGTGTACTTTCATCTCTCATTGTCGGTATCATGCCGGCTGTGCGTTGGTGGGCGGAACCGGAAGTGTATCTGAGGGGGGGGGGGGGGGTAGGGTGGGAGGCGGAGCGGCGATATCGCGGCAGACAGACAGATAGCGGATAGCGGGTGTTTTTGTTTCTCCCAGCCAGACGCAGTTAATGTGTCAGCGCGGAGAGCCGCTGTGTTCGTTCAGTTAGCGTACACATCCGCTGGCGGCCGTTCCGTGGCACACAATGGCAGTGGAAACACCGGTAGGACGGGCGTCCATTCACGTGTCTAAATGGATTCACATTGTGTGAACACAAACGCTGCCGTAACTAATGACTGGCTTGATTCTCCGTGTGCTACAGAGCTAGTCGCTCACAGAATTAACCACATTTTTTTAGGTCACAAACGCTGATACACATTTACATGTACGTGGGTACTCTGCAGTTCACACTTTAGTGTATGGCAGAAGAACCATCGAAGCACTGTCAGAGACCTGAGCTTCTCCCGGCATATAGAATATTCATAAGCCTTACTAGTGTGCAGCTGAGTGAGAGGCTCGACGACCATCGACATTTCGACTGTAGAACTGCAAGGAGAGAAGCAACTAGCTTAAATTTCATAGAGTGGCTAACACACGAGTTTCAGCTCTCTTTGCGTCAACTTCTGTAAACTCAGCCGCCATATTTTTGGTGGTCAGTACACTTGAGAGGAGTATGTCTATCGTATGTTTTTGTTGAGCTTGAAGTGTTGTATTTACTATATATTGTATTTAGTGTGTATTTCTTATACAATTTTTGCTGATGAAATATGCCTAAAGTGTGTTCAGCATTTAAATGCACAAATCGAAGTGATAAAACGAAAAGTAATTCGTCCAAGAAGACCAAATGTTTTGCCTTGTTTGATCTCAGTCTGTCTACACTCAAACAAAATTTCTGACTTATGGCACTTAGCTGCCCAGAGAGTCAAGCTTCAGAGGACCTATCCTGCAATTCCCCACGTAATGTGGTTTGAGATATTTCTTCTCCTGTTGCTCCTGTGGTTCACGAAGCCACACTTTTGAGTGTCTACACCTTCTTTAAAAGTATTTTCATTTGTTGCTGACAAAACGTGAGTGACCATGGTTGGCATGCAACCAGTGCAGAGTGTGGAAGCAATAGTGACAGCTATAATTTTCCAGTTGTATATGCCTGTGTTCTTTGCAACAAATATGTATTTATTTCAGCGTGGCAACAACTAAAGTTATTAATGACACGTTATTTCGGTGTGGAATGCTTTTGTAGCAGCTGACCAAGGCGCATTTTTATTGCAATATTCTATCGTCACTTTCGTCTTTGTACTCAAATTTCACGTACTAAACGTTACTTGTTTCATCATGGCAACAAGGAAACTTATTTCAACGTGGAATGCTTTTGTGGTAGATGACCTAGGCGCATTTTAACTGCAGTATTTTGTTGTCACTTTCGTCTTTGTACGCAAATTTCGTCCACCAAAGTTCACAACTAAACCATTTAACAGCAATTTTACACGTTTGTAGACATGATAGGTTTAGTAAACACAAGATAAATATATACTAGATTTTATGAAAGCAGTTGTTACAACACATTAACAACAGATGCAAATCCATGGTCATGACTGTTCGTCATAACAAGTAGTATTCACTGGATGTTTCGCAGCTCATTTAGACCACGTTCTTACATTAAAATGTACACAAATATTTTCACATCGGCACTTTCGTTGATATTGCAGACCACATCTAACTGTTATACTTCGAACCGGAACTGTAATACTGAGAGGTTCAACACCGCTTTTTTAGGAAATATACTACCAGGCTCGTCAATTCGCAGCTTCGAAAAAGTCTGACGGAACTTGATGCACATCCGTATTCAATAGTCAACCTTTATTTAAAACGTGGAACTGTAAATAGGTAAAATTCTCGAGTGGGTGTTTCATACCAGCTGTCAGCCGATACCCCAAATAACATGGCGGACGCCAGTTCAATTTGCGTCAAACATGGCGGGCCTATTGCCATTCTATGAAATTCAAGCTCGTTGGAGGGAACTTAATACCCCTTTTTTCAATGAAATAGGTAAGATAGCACACAACGGAGAAGTAAGTAGCAGCGTCATCACATAACGAACGATGCACCAGGGTCAGAAGTATCGACAGTAAATATCGGTGATTAGCGGATGAGGCGGCATTAAATCTATCCCTCTTTCTTTTTTTTTTTTTTTTTTTTTTTTTTTTTTTTTTTTTTTTTTTTTTTTTTTCACTAGAGAGAGTGGGAGAGCAGTGATTCCTCACAGAATTAAAGCAAAAACTTCCATATCTATCTGCAGTATCATTCGATAGTTTAATTACAACTGCTTCCTTAATTATCGCAATACCAGTCGCACTTTGGTGCACAGAACTCACATCATTTGAAACCGTGAAACTTTGTCAACTGAGTTATTGCATCTATAAGATACTTTTCGTGGGTATAGTTTTGGTGAAAGACGGTATCGACCAACTGTGTAACAAGTAGGGGATGATACCACCGAAGTGGTACCTACGTTTGTAGTCCTTTTACGTTACGCTGAAAGCGTGTCCAACAGGACTGGGTATATTTTGTGGATATATGATGTGAAATGAGGTTCTGACCACCACCTAAGATTAAGGCGCTGTTAGGTTTCTTAAAGAATGATCTTGGTTTGCGCAATGATGGTCTTTATCATGTCCCATGCAGTTGCGGCATGTCATATATTTGTTAGATGATCGGGACTGTGGATGACCCGTCTACTGAACATAACCTAGCAAATCAACGATTACGAGAACACTGCTTAGACAAAGGCCACTCTGCGGAATGCAGCATAACGAAAGTTCAAATGTTTGTTAAGCTTATGGGACTTAACTACGGGGTCATCAGCCCCTAAACTTACAAACTACCTATGAACTGCCTTATACTAAAGACGGTACAAATATCTATGCCCGATGGGGGATTCGAACCCCCGACCGTAGTGGCCGTGCAGACCGTGACTGAAGCGCCTCAGTCTCCTCGGCCACCGCGGCCGGCGCAGCATAACGGACATTCTGCCGTACATTCCAACTATTAGGATTCTGTTGTCAAGGAAGTAGTTGAAATTAATAAAATGACCTTAGAAATGATGCTTTTGCTTAAATTAAGCATGGAATCCTGTTGTCAAAAAAAAGCTGTTAGATTTAATGTCTGACATACTGTCTGGGAGGCTATATATGAGTATTTTTCAACTGTCTAGAAATAAAATCTAGTCTTAATCGCATTTTATTATTCAAGATTACTAGTTTCAGAACTGAAATATAGAAGGTAGCAATAAATGAACAATTTAATTACATAAGAAACTTTAAAAACTTTCATACAATATATACCATACGTGCAGGTCAAACACTAAATATCTGCCAAAGGGCAGTATAATCATCCAAATACACAATTACGACTTGTATATACCAACAAAAAGGAGTGTCACATTTTGAAGGTGGATACACATTGGTTGTTGTAGACCTACACGTTTGAGTCTCATGCAGGATAAAACCTTTTAGTGGTGCACAATAATTAATCAGATTAAGCATTGCTGATTGGAAGCATCAACGGAGTGTGTCATACACTCGAAGGACAAAATCTTTAAGAACGTATCATCTTGTACAAAGTCCGACAAAATTACAGTTTTGAAAACGAACTCAAATAGCTGCTGCTGATAACATGGTGGCTGATGTCTTACTAAACTGCAATTGGAAGGCTGTACGTCCGTTGATGCTGTCAACAAGCAGTGCTTGAATTTCTTCATTTATTGTGCCCCATAGAAAACGTTTTACCAGCATGAGGTAAAAACGTGCACTACAGCCAGTATGTGTTCACCTTCAAAATGTTATGTTTCTGTTTTGTTGGTATACACAACTCGAATTTGTGTATTTGGGCGATTATACTGCCTTTGGGCAGATATTTACTGAAAGGCCAATACATATGGTATGAACTGAATGAAAGTTTTTACGTAGTACTTAAACTGTTCACGTATTTCGTTTCTTCCCTATGAGGATCTGCCTTGAGAGAAACACTGCTTTTTATTTTCTTACATATTTCGCTACAATTTTACTATCTTCACTGGCTCTTTTTATTGCTTTAAATTGAACAACAGAAATACTTTAGTTTATACAGGCTATTATAAGTCCATATTGTTGATCAGAAATTCATACAAACTTTATAAATGTATATATACCTCGTTTCTACAGCTTGTAGTGGTTACAGTTTTCCTATATTATCTGCGATGGTCTTCCTTGACAGTTCATTATCTATAACTATATGGCACTTCTGTACAAAACTGTTTTATATCGAATTATTTTATCTGTTTTTTATTCTTTGGTCTACTAATATTTAATTGTACGTGAAGAATACACATGACGTACAAAAACAAACAGATCACCATGAAAAGGGGGGAAACACCAAAGTCAAACAGACACACACAAAATATAAACACATACACACACACACACACACACACAAACGCGCGCGCGCGCGCGCGCGCGCGCGCGCGCACAGACGGGCACAGACATGAACATATCCATAACAGACATGGACAGAAAACAGCTTCAATAACAAATAAGTGGAACACTCTCACCTGCAACAACAAAGCAACCCATAGAGTACGCAACAAACTAAAGGGAAAAAAAAGATTAATGTAGGCTACAGAACTGAAAAAGGAAAATAAGGACAACGAACACAATCACAGACACACACAACACGTCTTGTATTTGCCAACAGGCATGACAGGACTGGAAATCCATTTACATTGGACAAACAAGCAGAAACTTTAACATAAGATGTTCAGAACACAGAAGAGCACTAAAAAGTAACAGCTGTAACTGTACGTTTGCCGAAAATCATATGGACATGAAACACAGTCTAACAGACATCAGAACAGATCTCGAAATTCTCATATACGGCGACAGAAAGCTATATTTAAAGGAAAACAAATAATAAATGAATACACAGCTCTCTGCAAACGAACTGTATTCTATACTTTCAAAGAACAGTTAGACATCACCAGTGTGTAAACACAACAACATACACACACACACACACACACACACACACACACACACACACGCGCGCGCACGAACAAACACAAACACATACAGTGTCAAAATTCGAAATCCCCCAACACAATCAACAGCCACCTCCACCCGTCATCTTGTCAAGATTCAAACTCTCTAATCAAAACACAGCTCTCCACTCGCCCTCTTGTTTCCACCATTTTAGCCAGAGACAGTAAATATACAGATAGTGCTATTTTCCTTCACCATTCCGACAATGAAGACATCAACACAAGTAAGTTGAACATAGTTCATAAGCAAATGAATAAACACACACAGAAAGATGCCATTCCTATACAATTAAATATTACTAGAATTAACCATAAAACTAAAATAAAAATCAGATTAAATATTTCGAAATAAAACAGTTTTGATCATAAGTGCCATATAGTTGCAGAGGAGAAACTGTCAAGAAGGACCTACGCAGATAATGTAAGAAAACTGTTAACAGTTCAATGGGTAAAAACGAGGTATATACACATATATACAGTTTGTATAAATTTCTAATTGATCATATGAATCTATAACAACCTGTACAAACTAAAATATTTATGTTGTTCAATTTGCCGCGGTGGAGTAGCCGAGCGGTCTAAAGCACCTCGCTGCGGAGCGCGCGGTTGCTCGCCGTGGAGGTTCGAGTCCTCCCTGGGGCATGGGTGTGTGTGTTTGTCCTTAGGTTAGTTTACCTAGGTTTAAGTAGTTTGTAAGCTACGGACTGATGACCACGCAGTTTGGTCCGATAGAATTACAAACATTTGAACATTTTGTTGTTCAATTTAAATCAGTAGAAGACCCACTGAAGATGCTATAACTGTAGCGAAATATTTATGGGTCTGAAAATAAATTGCAGTGTTTTGAACAAGGCAGATCATAATAGAGAACAAACGAAAGGTGATTGTCAATATATTGCTACTTTCTGTATTTTAATCAGAAAGTGGCTCAGAAATGAGCTGAAACCAGCAATCTTGAATTATAAAATGTCGTTAAGCCTTTAAAATTTATATTTATTCAGTTGAAAAAGGGCAGTTTTCATTGAAAAGCGAGGTAAATGTCCATCGACTGTGCTCCCCCTCTGCAGTTTGCCTTAATGTCTGGGTGTGCTTCATCCGCAATATCGGCGGTCGTCAGACTTGTCAACCATATATATATGACAAGGCTGACGACCGCCGATATATATATATATATATATATATATATATATATATATATATATATATGCATTAAAGCAAACAGGAGTTCTGATTTGATGGCTCAGTAAAGTGCCGTTTGTTGATATGGAAGGCCGGTATCTACAAAGTACCCTGCCAGTGTAGTATGGCTTATATAGGGCAGCCCACACGCGCCGTAGAAGAACGATGCACGGAACACAAACGTTGGACCCGACTTTTGCAACGAAGCATATCTGCTGTAGCTGAACATTGTATATCCACTCGTTACTCCATGGAGTATGATAAAACAGTTATTATGGCCTCAGCAACATCTCTTTGGGACTCCATTATTAAGGAAGCGGTGGATACTGATATGGCGGAGTATCTGGTTAACTGTGACGGCTACCAGCTGGACAATGCATGTAAACCTGCCATCTCTGTGATATTTGCTCAAATCGAGGAAGACAGAGGTCGCTGGTGTCCACAGCGAGTAGCAGGGTACAGGACAACTGAGTTCCGCCGTTCTACCATCGAGGGCGCTGCCGGCTGGGCAGTGTGGACCACCTGAATTTGACTCATGCGCCGAACACTCTTAGTGTGCTATACAGGGTGAATCACCAAACACTTGCACCGCAAATATTGCGGAAACGGAAAGTGCGATTGGCGTGCGGTTTTCACAGAATGGATTGATAGTCAGGGGCTCGTATTTTTAGCCAACAAAGATACTTTAATATTACTTAGAAAGTGTAATTTTTATGCAAACACAGTTTTTCAAATAGAACAATGGTTGTTTCTATCAGGCACTGGAATTTTTTATACCAGCTGGGTACAAATAATTTTGAAAGACATTTTTATCACGTTTAGTTGTGGCAGCTACACTGTTCAAAGTTTCGGGGGCGGAGGCTGCGATAGCGTAGCTGACTGGCCGAGTGGCTAGCCCCTGGGGCACGGCCCACTGTCTCCGCCCCCAAAACTTTGAACTGTTGTAGCTGCCAAACTAAACGCGGTAAAAATGTCGTTCAAAATTCTTTGTACACAGCTGGTGTAAAAATTCCAGTGCATGGTAGAAACAACCATTGTTCCATTTGAAAAATTTATGTTTGCATAAAAATATATACACTTTAAGGTATTTTTACAAACTGTTTATTGGCTATCAATACGAGTCCTTGACTACCAATCCATTCTGTGAAAACCGCACATCAATCGTAGTTTCTCTTTCCGCAGTATTTGCGGTGCAAGTGTTTGGTGATTCACCTTGTATGTTGCGAAATCATTGACGCCCTCGTCAGTCTTCGATGGCTCACCTGAGGATGACTGGCAGGTGCCCAGTTGAAATGTCGCGTTGTGTATACTCGACGACCGGCTGCAAACCCGAAATATCTTTGAGTATCCTATTCGCCGGGAAAATTTAAAAATTCACACTTCCAGTTGATTTACCGCCGGAAATCGCCGTTAAATTTGCTATATCACTCATGTAACTCTTGTATAACTTACACATTTTTCGCAGCGATCTCGTATGAGTTGTTATTGTAGATTGCCAAGATCATTTTCTTGAAACTTTTTTACTACTGAATATTTATCTGTTAAGCGACTGATTTATCAGCCACCTGCTCCTCTATTTAAGCTAAAATGTAATTGTTAATTTTATCCCATTATATGAACATATCTTTTATTACAATCTATTTGGTTCCAAACTGCTTCAAATTTCTGTAACCGACTTTTGTACGTTTTATAGCCTTTTACTGTATACCAATGCACTTGTTTGTCTGTATAGAGACCAGAAGAAGGGCACTCAAGCGCCCGAAACTGGTCGTTAAAAATAGATAATCACAAGCAACTGGATGTTGCATTTTATTAATTTATAACCTGAACAGTTGCTGAAATGAATAAAATACTTCAATTATGTGAAATAAAATTTTGCATACGTCAAAGATAAAATAACCAGCACGTTTCCATTCTTCTACATGCAATTTGAAGAGTAGCATACTGTTCTTCAAATGTTCAAATTTTTGCATAGCTTATGGGACTTAACTACGGGGTCATTAGTCCCTAAACTCACAAACTGCTTAAGACTAAGGACGGCACAAATATCCTTACCCGAGGGGGGATTCGAACTCCCGCCGTGCAGACCGTGACTGGAGCGCCTCAGTCCCCTCGGCCACCGCGGCCGGCTATTGTTCTTCCCCAAGAAGTGTATATACAAGAATGTAACCATTTGCGCTCGTGATTTTATCTTTGATGTATTCAAAATTTCATTTCTATACTTTTATCACTGTGAGGACCAAATATGGTAATATATAAGTCGAGCACACTCCCATTCGACGACGATGACGTGAGGGAATTTGATGGTGGCAGCAAGGTCTGCTAAAACTGGTCATAGTATCAACAAAGAGATCTTGGCAATGTACATAACAAAATATTGCAACTCTCACAAGTTCCAGTCGTCAAATTTCCGCATCTAACTTTCGTGATGCTTGTTCAGCTGCAACGTCTTCCGTTACGCGTATCTTCAAAGCACATTTCGAGCTTGCAGTTGTGCCCTGTACAGCCAGCGTTATCTTGAACGTAGGACTACTGCCGTGACGTTAACAACGCCTTGCGCCTCTGGAGTCGGGAAATTGCCGTTGAGCAACACCCAGCGCAATTAATTGGGAATACCGCGCCGGGCGGACTGTTGTTATCAGAGCAGGCCGGCTGCTGTGTCGTTACAGATAGCGGAGGTCCCGGCTGCGAAACAGCGCGCCGTAGGCTGCCATGAGGATGTCTCGAGAGCGAGGCGGATCCCAGCCCAGAGGAGACAACGTCTGCAGCCAACGTCCAGCAGACCACTAGACCAGTAGACAGGGGGGAGACTGCAGCGCTTCCCTCAAACACTTGTAGGTTTCCCACTGAGTACTCTGTACAAGAACGGCTGTCTTTACTTACATCTACATAGATTAATGGAATGCAGCAACCAGTTGCTTGTGGTTATTTATTTTTTTTAACGTTAACGACCGGTTTCGGGCGCTTGAGTGCCCTTCTTCTGGTCTCTATACAGACGAACAAGTGCATTGGTATGCAATAAGGCTATACAACGTATAAAAGTCGATTACAGAAATTTGAAGCAGTTTCAAACCAAATAGATTGTAATAAAGATAAGTTTATATAATGGGATAAAAATAACACTTACATTTTTGTACTGTTGCTTAACAAATATACATGCTAGGGGTGGAATCAACGTTAAGTGCAAAGATTGTGGAATGAATAACAATCAGCTGCTAACAGTTTATGGATGAGGCTTATAGTAAAAGAGTAACAAGAAATAAGGGAGAAAAAAAGGCTATGGGAAAACAGTAATACTCAAAGTAGTTGAAGAAAAGCATAAATAGAGGAGCAGGTGACTGACAAATCAGTCGCTTAGCAGATTAAAATTCAGTAGTCTAGAAGTACAATATTTCAGAACTACCAGCTGACACAGTAGTAGGATGCTTAGAATGTCACTGTCAGGGCATCTGTCAATATAAAGAATTTGTTATTGTGTCTATGGCTTCAAAATTTAATGGGTATAGATTGATGAAGTGATTATCATACAACAAATAAGTTAAGGATGTGGGTTATAAGTTTTAAGATGCGTGAACTAATGTGTAAAGAAATGTGAATGGTTACAGTAATATTAACCTAGTGTTACAATTGGTACATCTAGTCAGACAACTGAAGAGAGTTAAACAGTCAACTTGTTAGGAGTATACCAAAGAGGATAATCGTGTAGAACAGATCATGGTGCTTTAAGATACAATAAGAGTAAGTGGTAGCTGGTTTTTTAAAAAAATAAAAATATTGCATAGTGCAGTTTAACAAGGTGGAGGCATAAAATTACGTATCTTTAATATGAGGTGGGGGAAGGGGGAGAGGAGGGAATAGTTACCAAAAGTTACAACTGGTATATGTATCCAAATATTTATGGGGTGGGAGGGGGTTGGAGTGGTAGAAAGTAGTTGATGACTGAGTGACTCAGCAATCCACCCGACGGTGTGTGGCGGAGGGTACCTTGAGTACCACTACCGGTTCTCCCTCCCATTCCAGTCACGTATTATTCTCGGAAAGAAAGATTGTCCGTATGCCTTTGTGAGGGCTCTAATCTCTCTGATTTTATCTTCACGATCTGTTTGCGAGATATACGTAGGAGGAATCAATATACTTCTAGAATCCTCGATAAAGGTATGTTCTCGAAAACTTCGACAAAAGCCCGTACCGAGCGACAGAGCGTCTCTCCTACAGACTCTTCCACTGGAGTTTCGACAAAGTTATTGTCATTTTCAAGTGATTAATAACACATTTGTCGAAACTAGTCGTGTGGGAGTAAAATATAAATTTTCATAAAGGTGATCTAGGCTTGTCTTCGTTAAGACAAAAGTCGACTTCTAATGATATTATATGTACCATACCTTCATTAAGATTCTCCATCATATTGAATTGTAGATGATCACTTACATCAAAGCCGCGGAGGAACGACCGAGCGAATTGAGGCGCTACAAGTCCCTTAAGCTATATAAACATTTATTTTTAACTTACGTCAAAAGCTATAGAGTGTTTAAACGAAGCACGTATGCGCAAGCAGTTCTGCGTGCTATTCCAACAACGGTAACATTGAACTACCTTGTTAGGTATGAAAGGTAGTTTCCCCTCCCTGTGACGTAATATTCAGTGCTGTCCTACGTCTAAATCTACACCCATACTCCGCAAGCCACCCGACGGCGTGTGACGGAAGGTACCTTGAGTACCACTATCGGTTCTCCCTCCTATTCCAGTCACGTATTATTCTCGGAAAGAAAGATTGTCCGTATGCCTTTGTGTGGGTTCTAAGCTCTCTGATTTTATCCTCATGATCTCTTCGCGAGATATACGTAGGAGAGAGCAATATACTGCTAGACTTCTCGGTAAAGGTATTTTCTCGAAAACTTCGACAAAAGCCCGCAACGAGCGACAGAGCGTCTCTCCTGCAGAGTCTTCCACTGGAGTTTCGACAAAGTTGTTGTCATTTTCAAGTGATTAATAACAAATTTGTAGAAACTACTCATGTGGCAGTAAAATGTAAATTATCGTAAAGGTGATCTAGGCTTGTCTTCGTTAAGACAAAAGTCGCCTTCTAATGATATTATATGTACCATACCTTCAATTAGATTCTCCATCATATTGAATTGTAGATGAACACTTACATCAAAGCCGCGGAGGAACGACCGAGCGCATTGAGGCGCTATGCTACGATGCGCGAGGCCGTTTCCCGTCGGGGTTCGAATCCCCCCTCGTGTATGGATATTTGTGCCGTCTTTAGTATAATTTAGTTCATAAGTAGTTTGTATGTTTAGGGACTGATGACCCCGTAGTTAAGTCCCATAATCTCTACAAACATTTATTTCTAACTTACATCAAAAGCTTTAGAGTGTTTAAACGCAGCACGTACGCGCAAGCAGTTCTGCGTAACGCGTGCTATTCCGACAACGGTAACATTGAACTATCTTCTTAGGTATGAAAGGCAGTTTCCCCTCCCTGTGATGTAATATTCAGTGCTGCCCTACAACCATACTCCGCAAGCCACCCGACGGTGTGTGGCGGAGGGTACCTTGAGTACCACTATCGGTTCTCCCTCCTATTCCAGTCACGTTCGCGGAAAGAAAGATTGTCGGTATGCCTCTGTGTGAGGTCTAATCTCTCTGATTTTATCCTCATGATCTCTTCGCGAGATATACGTAGGAGGGAGCAATATACTGCTAGACTCCTCGGTAAAGGTATGTTCTCGAAACTTAGACAAAAGCCAGTACCGAGCGACAGAGCGTCTCTCCTGCAGAGTCTTCCACTGGAGTTTATCGATCATCTCCGTAACGCTTTCACGATTACCAAATGATCCTGTAACGAAGCGCGCTGCTCTCGATTGGATCTTCTCTACTTCCTCTGTCAACCCCACCTGGTACGGATCCCACACCGGTGAGCAGTATTCAAGCAGTGAGCTAACAAGTGTACTGTAACCTACTTTCTTTGTTTTCGGACTGAATTTCCTTAGAATTCTTACAATGAATCTGAGTCTGGAATCTGTTTTACCGACGTCTGATTTTATATGGTCGTTCCACTTTAAATCATTCTCCAATGCCTACTCCCAAATAATGTATGGAATTAACTGATTCCATTTGCTACCCTGCTATAGAGTAGCTAAATGATACAGGATCTTTCTTTCTATGTATTCGCAGCACATTACACTTGTCTACATTGAGATTCAATTGCCATTCCCTGCACGATGCGACAATTCGATGCAGATCCTCCTGCATTTCAATACAATTGTTCATTGTTACGTCTCTATATCCCACAGCATTATCTGCAAAAAGCCTCAGTGAACTTCCGATGTTGTTGTTGTTGTTGTCTTCAGTCCAAAGTGGTTTCATGCAGCTCTCCACGCTACTAGATACTGTGCAAGCATGAACGGCAACACATGAGGGTTCGAACTTAATGGTAACAATTATTTATTCACGACCGATACAAAAGCGTTACAAGATTGCACCTGTTACTGCCCTTCAGACACAACCCGCTGCGAGCAATGTCGAAGGCGCAGTATACCGTTAGCAGAGGCTTTTCTGTTCATGGTGCGAATGGAGCGATCTACTGCCTTTCGAATCTCTGGAACACTTCTGAAGCGAATGCTACGAAGTGGTTCCTTCATCTTAGGAAACAAATCAAAGTCACAAGGACTTACGTGCGAGGAGTGTGGTGGATGGTGCAGTACTTCCCAGTCTCATCGACCGAACAGAGCAGCCACAGCTTGCGCTGTATGCGCCCGCGCACTGTCGTGCAGAAGACGGGTGGGCTGCGCAGAAAGCGTTGCCGCTTTTTCCGCAAAGCTGGCCGTAGGTGATGCTCCACAAACGAACAGTAATACTGTGCATTGACGGTCTGCCGTGGAGGAAAGTAATGCGTTAGGATAACACCATCACAGTCGTACACGAGAATCACCATAATTGGGCTCTGGCACACTTTCGACTTTCGCGGCGACCCGTAATGACGCCATTCGCTGGATTGGTGTTTCAGTTTTGACACGTACGATGTGGCCCATGTCCCATCCACAGTAACGATACGGCGAGAGAAAGCCTTTCCTTAGCGCCCATATCGCTGCAAGTGCGTCTGAGCAGCGTCGTCACACATCCATTTCTGTATTTCCTTCAGTTCAAGCGGAACCCATCGTGATGCAGTTTTTCGCGTGCCCAGATACATTCAATCTTCATCCAACTCCGTTGTTCCTGATTTGAAAACACAGTGACACCGTTACGTTAGACCGCTCGCTCACAAGTGGCTGTGTTTCCCTCGATTGTGCGCACGCCGGTGACGTGGGAAAGGCGAGTCCATTTGCTCGGAGGTGAGGCAGGTATGTCAGCAACGAGTGCTGTCAGCGACAATAGCAGATTCCATTGCATAGTATCTCCACAGCAGTGCTGCCACCGTTTAAGGTCCAACCCTGGTACATCTTTTTCAACCTACTCCATCTCTTCGTTTCCCTCTACGATTTTTACCCAACACCCTTCCCTCCAAAGCCAAATTTACTAATCCTTGATGTTTCAGAATGTGACCCACCTATCTAGTCCTCATTTTACTCAAGGTATGCAATACATTTCTTCCCAACCTGTTGAGTACCTTACCAATAGTTCTACAGTCTAATCTTCTGCATTCGTCTTAGCACCCCATTTCAAAATCTTCTATCAAGTTTCGGTCTGAACGTCCAGGTTTCACTCCCGTACCGGTCTACAATCCACACAAACGCTGTCAAAAAGGCCATTTCAACATTTCAGTTAATATTTGATGTCAGCAAATTAAGGTTCCTCAGAAATTCTGTTCTTCCCAAAGCCATTGTGCATTTTATATCTTCTTTAATGTGGCCATCAGACTCAATTTTGTTACCTAAATAGCAAAATCAACTGCTTTTATTGTCTCGTTACCTAAATCTAATTCCTTCATATCTCCTGATTTTCTAAGACCGCCTTCATTACACTTTTGCTCTTTTTAATTTTAATGTGATACCCAGCTTTCCATTGACTGCTTTTCTGAAGTATCAACGTAACCGCCAACATAGACGTCGAAATGTTCTACGTGTTTTAATCGTTTTATTTTAAGTATTGATAATGAGCACACAGTGGTCGAAATCTAAATGTGTGCCGCGCGGGAGTAGACGAGCGATCTGGAGCACCACTTCCCGTGTCGAAGGTTCGAATCCTCCCTCTAGAATGGATGTATGTGTTGTCTTTAGCATAAGCTAGTTCATAAGTAGTTTGTAAGTTTAGGGACTGGTGACCCCCACTTTTAAGTCCCATAAGCTTTACAAACATTTGATTTTCTAGTGTGTAAATAAATTAATACTTATGACTGATTTCTGAAAAATTTCTACAAGTCAAATAAACAGTCGTTGAGTCCAAATTCCACCATGGAATGAAGCTCTTCTAGATCCTTTGCTATTTTTTACAGAGTTACGATGTCATCTGCAAACCGCAAAACTTATATTACTTCTCCGTGAACTTTTATACCTTCTCCAAATATCTGCTTGGTTTCCTTCACAGCTTGATCAATTTACAGTCTGGATGATTGATTGAATTGATTTCTAATATCAGGTAACGTGACTTTGCAATGCAGTTACCCCGAACGGCTGAGAGAAAGACGAAACTACAGCCGTTACTTTTCCCGAGTACGTGAAGCTCTATAAACAGATGATCATTGCATCCTATTTCGTAAAATATTTCGACGGTAAAATAGTCCCCCATTGATATCTCTGGGTGGGGACTACTCAGGAGGATGTCGTCATCCGGAAAAACAACATTAGCATTCTACAGATCGAAGTGTAGGAAATAGAAAATTTGAAGAGAGAAATGGATAGGTTAAAGTTTGATTTAATAGGGATACGTTTGGTGCCAGGTTGAATAGGATTGCTGTTCAGATGAGTACATGATTATAAATGAAAACTTATAAATTCAATTTGAATAGATTTTACTTTCCTTATTTTTATATTCTTCAAAATGAAATGCCAAGAACGCACATTAATAATTAATTCAATGACGACCGATTTCGGTGAGCTGTGTCACCACCATCTGGTCACATATGTATTTTACAAGCTGGTCATCTGTCAAAAATAAAAGAAATAACGTACAGACATAAATATTACATACATTTGGGATTAAGAGGCACTAATCCTACCTTATTAATAAATGGATGTAAGATAAAAAAAACGCAACATAGCACTTAGTCACTATATAAAAGTACACAAGTTAAAAACATGACAGCTTACAAAATACTGACAGCTTTGAAGATTCTGGTATAGATTTTGGCGCAAGGTGACAGCACCATTGCTGGATACTCTTTGTAAGCTAGTTTCACAGAAGTTGTTTATTGCATAAAATTACGTTACTAGGTAACTATTTTTAGTTTCATAATGAAACTTACAAAAATGTGACAAAATATTAAAATTATCAGTTATTGCATCGAAACAAAATGTCACATAATTTTAGTCTCAGATTAAACCCATAGTCTATGTATGAGTGACATTACAATTACATATTTAATAATAATAATACATATGGTAGAAATAATATAAGAGTTCAATTACTGATTAAATTTCACAGTTCGCTGACAGAGTATAATACGATGGATGGTACAAAGCAATACAAGTAGCAGCGCTGATGGATTAATGAAAGAACAGAGGGGTATTGGGTAGGAGACGACACTCAGCCTAAGATGGTAATCTTTAAAAAAGATATGTAAATCTTGCATTTAAATGAGCTAAAATTTGTGTCTATCAATAAAATTAGATTGTGTCATCACAGATTAAGCATATACATTTGCAATAAAGAGCATTGTTCCTAAAATGCAGGATTTATCAATTTGGAATTGCCAAAGTCCAAATTATGAAACTTTCTTAATGTCTAGGTTGCAAATGTAACAATACGTCTAGATTGACCTAGATATCATCCAAATTGTAGGTGCATTGTAACCCAATATCTAGGTTCATATAAGCTATCTATAATTGCTAAGGTCTATGTATAGGAATGACTCAATGTCTATGTTGCAACTGATTCAATGTGTAAGCTGTGATATTTCTCTATGTCTAAGCTGTATTAAGTTCTATATGATTGCTAAGATCTCAGTTATAGGAAGAACACAATGTCTGGGTTGCTGGTACAACTGAATGTCTAGGTTAACCCAGCTGTAAAAAAAATTATATAAGGATAAAATTGATACATAAGACGTACATATTTTTAATTGTATATAAAGATAATATATGAATACTCATCAATAAAAAGTCAAAAATGTCGTAAGAATAGATAAAAATCAATACATTTACAAGGTGGTATTTAAGTCACAGCTTTAATATGAACTTCCCTTATTATATGCCGAATATAACGAACTCTATATAAGTACCCTCCGTCACCCACCATACGAAATTTGATCACTATCGGAATAAAACTGTATATTTGTATGAACTGCAAACAAACAACAAAGAAACACACAAAAGGACACTTCCCTCATACATAAGAATCATAACATTAAAAACGTCACTTCAACTTTTGTGTTCAATTATTAATACGGGTTTGAATCAGTAAATAAGTCGCAAACTGTGGCAGACACGCCAGTACTGCGTTTACTAGCCTGACAATTGCTTTACTTTTTTGCTGGCTCCACCTGTAAATTTAAACACTCGTCCTATCGTTCCAGAAGGCTTTACAAGCCTGGAGCTTGGAAATTTTGTGGCAGCGTTTACATCCTGTAAGTGGCACTCTTGAGCTGTAACTTTATTTGGTTCCTTAAACTGCTGACGGACGTGTCGTAGTGGTAGAGAAATACCCCTACACAGCACGCTGTACTGACGGGTCTACCTGAGTTTGGGACTTATCTACTGACTCACCCTCGTATTATGATGCATCAAAGGAACAGCTGTGAACCACTGTTTCTTCCTAAATCTGCATCTTCCTAAACAGTTGTGGATGGCGGTTTGCCTTGCGATGAATAATAGGCGTTATATTTTAGATTTTTCATTTTTGTTTCTTTTTTTCGAATTTTCAATTGCTTCTTTGTGTTTCACATTTTTTTCCTAAACCACCCATGTATTAATGCGAACAAAACAAAAACAAAAACAAAATTATTCAAATACATCAAGACATTTCTGAGTTTGTGAGAGACAAAGGCACAACTATTCATTTTTATATATGAAGATTTATTATCTCGGTGAAGCTTTTATTGACTTTCCCTTTGCTTTCACATCAGATTAAGCCCCAGCGATGTGTGATTGTGTTTATCTGGACTGAAAAATATACTGACTGATATTTAACGCATGATGATGTTGCCCATAGATTTGAGGCAGAAAGAAACATTTGGAAAGCACTCACTAGAAGGGGGGACAAGGTGACAGAACCTGTTAAGACATTCGGATATAACCTCCATTGCTTTAGACGCAGCTGTGGAGTGTAAAATTAAAACTGTACCCGGCAAAGATTGGAATATACCTAGTAAATAATTGAAGGTGCAAGATACAAGTGCTGCTCGTAATTGAAGGGTCTGACGCATGAGAGCAATTCTTGGAGGGGCTGACGCAAACAAGTCTTAAGACTAATGACAAAGGTAGATCCTTCATACTAAACTATATATGTATTATCATTTCATAAGCTTTGTGGTCTTTCACTTTTCATGGCGATCATTGTAGTTAGCCGTCATTTCATATGGGGGGGGGGGGGGTGACAAAAGGAAATGCGGCTGCTTGCAATATCAGCCAGATATTTCCTGAGAAGCGTGACTATGCCTCTTCACCTTCAAGCACAAAATTAATTACGTTTCTTAAATTTTTAGATGTATGAGACAGAGAAAATACCCTCAGGCTTCAAGAAGAATATAATGATTCCAATTCCGAAGAAAGCAAGTGCAGACAAGTGTGAAAATTACAGAAGTATCAGTTTAATAACTCGTGGTTGCAAAATACTAACTCGAATTATTTACAGAAAAACTGGTGGAATCCGACCTTGAGGAAGATCAGTTTGCATTTAGGAGAAATGTAGGAGCACGTGAGGCAATACATTAAGACTTATCTTAGAACATAGGTTAAGGAAAGGGAAACGTACGTTTCTAGCATTTGTGGATCTGGAGAAAGCTTTTGACAATGTTGACTGGAAAAAACTCTTTCAAAATTTTGCAGGTATCAGGGGTAAACTATAGGGAGCGAAGAGTTGTATTCTACTCGTACATCGTTTATTAGAGTCGAAGGGCATGAAAGGTTCGCAGTGGTTGGGGAGAGAGTAAGACAAGGTTGTAGCCTTTCCCCAATGTTGTTCAATCTCTACATTCAGCAAGTTGTGAAGGAATGGAAAGATAAATTTGAAGAGGGAAGTAAAGTCCAGGGAGAGGAAATAAAAACCCTTTTTTTGTTGATGACACAGCAATTTTGTCAGAGACACCAACGGACCTGGAAAGGAAATTAAACGGAATAGACAGTGTCTTGAAAGGAAGGTATAAGACGAACATTAACAAAACGAGGGTAATGGAATGTAGTGTCAGAAAATCTACCGGTGCTGAAGAAATTAGATTATGTAATGAGACGATAAAAGTAGTATCAGTTTTATTTGGGTAGCAAGATGACTTCTGACGGCCCAAGTAAGAAAGGTATAAAATTCAGAATGGTTATCGATAGAAAAGCGTTTCTAAAGAAACGAAATTTGTTGACATCCAATATTAGTTTAAATGTTAGGAACGCCTCTCTGAAAGCATTTGTGTGGGATGTAGCTTTGTATAGGAGTGCAACGTGGACAATAACCACTTGAGCATTAAAGACGATAGAAGCTTAAAATTGTAAACATAGCAGCTATTGTCAGTGACCGTTACAACGTCAAAGGATAAAAAAGCAGTCCTCGGTCGGAAATTAAAAATTAGTTGACCTGGTTACGGCAATGACTATGATTGCCTTGATCAGAAATTATAAAACAAGTCACATAATAAAATATATAACTCAGCTGTATAGCTTACGTCACAAAATTTAAAAAGAAATTTTTAGAAAATGCTAGCCACTATGGGCTGCACGCCTGCACGGAGGATTCAGACTAGTCTGATGCTAGTGGCTAGCATTTTCTAAAAAAAATTCTTTTTAAATTTTGTGACGTAAGCTATACAGCTGAGTTATATATTTTGTTATGTGACTTGTTTTATAATTTCTGATGAAGGCAATCATAGTCATTGCAGAAACCAGATCAAATAATTTTTAAATCGCGATCGAGGGCTGCTTTTTTATCCTTTGATGATAGAAGCTTTCGAAATGTGGTGCTACGACGAATGATGAAAATTAGATGGGTACATCACGTAACTAATGAGGAGGTGCTCAACAGAATTGGGGGAAAAAGTTTTTGGCATATCCTGACTAATAGAAGAGGTAGGTTGGTGCAATATATTCTGAGACGTTAAGGAATTGTCAACTTAGCATTAGAAAAAAGTGTGTGTGGTAAAAATCGTAGAGGGAGACCGAGGGACGAATACAGTAAGGAAATTCAAAAGGATGTAGGTTGTTGCTTGTATTCTCAGATGAAGAGTCTTGCACTACTCGGTGAAGTCCTTGTAGCCCCCACGTCCCAAATATTAACTTCAGTGTAGCGCACTGCAGTGAGGGCAGAGTAATGGAGCTGTGTGAGATGCTGCTGGTTTCTGTTGCCTCCAGGGAGCTATCGAGACAGCGGGTGGCGGCAACAGCGGCCTCTTCCCACAAGGACGAGTCTGTCGGCATGGAGTCGTGTCTCGCAGACACACGTCAGGAGGTTGCGCAAGCGGTCTGGCAAGGCAAGCGCTGACACTCAGCCACTTGTTCCTCCTTCCTGACAGACAGATGGAGCGCAACACTGCACCTGCAAGTCTTAACTTTACGTCGCTTTATTCGGGCATCTAACCCTTTCCAGTCCGGTTTTTACACGTACTACATTCTCCCCAGTTCCTCTTTATTTTACACGGGTAAAAGGTTTTAGGCATTAGAATTTATTACTACCTCCGTCAATAAAGTTCGGTGAATAGTCCTGTAACGTTAACATAGATGAACTATGAACTACAGTTAAAGTCTTTCGAAATAGTTACCTCCCATAACTATGCACAGCTGACTCTGCGATACATTTCCTGGAAACTTTGCAGGAAGTCTTCCTTTGGGATGGTGTCAAGTTTCTTTGGATGTCAAGGATATCGTCAGATACCTTTCCTTTCAAAGGGAGTTTGTGTATAGGGAATAGGAAGAAGTCTAGACGATTGACATTCGGCGAGTATGGTGGATGTTCGGCTTGTACCACCCTCGTTTTGCCAGGAACTGTTGACGATTTTGGCGGGCGTGGGTGTTGTCCTTAGTATGTTACTTTACGTAAGTGTATGTAGTTTGTAAGCCCAGGGACTGATGACCTACGTAGTTAAGTCCCTTAGATTTCCAAATATTTGAACTAGGTCCGGCTTTGACAGCCAGACACCGTGCGGTGCGGTCTGATGGATCCAAAAGCATGCTGCAAGGACTCATCAGAAGTGACATCAAGAGCTATTGACGTATGAGGCTCGCATCCGCCTTCAGGCAGACAATCGTCGGAGACCTTTTGAGAGCAGCCTGATCAGTCTGAAATTTTCACACACACCATCCAGCGACGTGGTGGCATTGTGTGGGATCACCGGATATTACAGATACTGGTGTTGTTGCAATCGGAAACAGCCGGCCTCAGTGGCCGAGCGGTCTAAAAAAATGTTTGTAAAGCTTATGGGACTTAACTACGGGGTCATCAGTCCCTAAACTTACAAACTACTTATGAACTACTTACGAACTAGGACGGCACAAATATCCATGCCCGAGGGGGGATTCGAACTCCCGACCGTAGTGGCCGTGCAGACCGTGACTGAAGTGCCTCAGTCCCCTCGGCCACCGCGGCCGGCCCGAGCGGTCTGTGGCACGCCAGTGACGGTCTGCACGGCCGTTAAGGTCGGGGCTTTGAATCCCCCCCTCCCCCCGGGTATGGATGTTTCTTCCGTCTTTAGTATAAGCTGGTCCATAAGTAGTTTGTAAGTTTAGGGACTGATGACCCCGTAGTTAAGCCCCATAAGCTCTACAAACATTTGAACATTTTGAACAATCTGAAACACAAATTCATAATTCTAGGTCATTGTCACACAACTGGTCAATTTCTTTTTCGACGAGCAATAAAGGGAACTGGAATGTTGAACATGTTTAAGTCGATACCGTTTTTGTGTGAAGGGTCATGAACTCCAAGAATCGTTACAACAATTTATGTGAGTATCACAAAAATGTTTAATGTGTAACCAAGCAAAAAATTCACAAGTGATCTTAACCATTCACTACTATTCTACATACTCAATAACGTTCTTAAGTGATGTCTCGCATTGCGGTGTCAGTACACCCTGTCGGTAGAAATCAGTTTGATGCGGACTGCTGACTTCACTTGGCACCACACACCGTACGAGCCGGGGGCTCGCCTTGTTCGAAATCGCTGCGCCACTTTTCTCTTCTATCCTGTGTCGGTGCTAGCTCCCGTCTGGTTTTCCGGCTTCCCGCGGCCGACGGAGGGCGGTGTAGGCTAGTGGGTCTTAGAGTGGCCATGCGTGAGACTGCTCCTGATTGGTTCAAAATGTTCAAATCTTTGTAATCCTATGAGACCAAACTACGTGGTCAGCAGTCCCTAGTCTTACAAACTACTTAAACTAAGTTAAACTAACCTAAGGACAATACACACATCCATGCCCGAGGGAGGATTCGAACCTCGGACACGGGAGGCCGCGTGATCCGTAACTTGGCGCTCCAGACCGCTCGGATACTCCCGCGCAGCGCTCCTGATGGGCTAACAGCCTAGGACGCCATGTTTTTACCAGATTTGGCGGGCTTTACATGTGTGTGAATAGCTACAGTGTGCGTTTCTCTACTGTGGTGTGTTGACAGCGATTTCACTGTACATTTACGTACGGGTAGTATTACGGTAGGCACTGCTCCACTTCTGCACGTCTTTTGTCGGTTCTATTTACGTAAATTAACATGTTCGTTAGTCGTTGACGATAACTTTAGAACTTCGCGGGAATTTTTAAGATTACATGTTCGTTTGAACTGATTTACTGAGTGTAACTAATATTGTGTTTTACATAATCATTAAGCGCAATCAAGATAAATGGCTCGTTGTTCCTCTTCCTCTGTTGGCTGTAAAAACAGAAGTAAAGATTGTTATATGAAGCTTGTGTTCGCAAGGAATGAGGAAATACGGGAAAAGTGGGCAGTGAAAATTAACCGAGAAAGCGGGAACCGTAAAGGCAACTTATAAAGCAGGAGAGACATTGATGAAATCAGTAATAGAACTACTGCCTGTGAAATTCCCGCATGGTGTAGTCGTTGCGTACTGAATTCATAATGTGAAGGATGTGAGTTCGATAAGCGGTAATTTTTTTAAATAGTATTTGCTATCTTTTTCTTAGTTCATGGTTCTGGTTTTTGATATGTCGTGCTACAAGGTATGTTTTAACATTGCTACGGCACCTCCCCCTTGGCTGTGCATTATTGGCTATTCACAACCCTATAGTTGGTTACGGGATGTGATGTGAGAAAGACAAGGGGCGGGACTATTGTAGATACTCAAAAAAGCCGTCCAGGAAAACATCAGGGCGTTGCATACAGAAGAAGCGTTGTACGGCTATGGGCAGAAGACGACTCAGCAGGTGAACGCGCACGTGCAAGACACCGATACACCACTGGGTAGAGGTCGACCATGAATATGGCAGTGACTTTATGTTTAACATTGTGACGGGGTATGAAACGTGGGTTCACCATTACCGTGGTCCCGAATCGAAGGCCGGAAGAAAACGTCATCACCTGTCCGAAAGCAGTTCACAAGCACTGCGTCTGCAGGTAAAGAACTACTCACCGTTTTGTGAAATGCCCAAGGAGTTTTTTTGCTAGACTTTTTCGAAGATGCAACCGTCAATGCTGCGCGGCACTGTATCACTCTGTCGAAATTGAAAGAGGTGATTCTGAAAAAGCGGCCCGGCCTTCTCAGATCTGGCGTTCTGCTGTTGGATGAGAAAGCGAGCCCACACTCGGCGACAGCAACGCAAAACCATATTGCAACTCTTGGTTGGGAGCGCCTACACCATCCGCCATCCTCATCTCGCACCAAATGACTTCCATCTGTTTCCAGATTTGAAGGAGACGCTCGGCGGAAGGCGCTTTGGAAGCAATGCTAACGTCAGACAAGCCGTTCAACGCTACTTCTGTAAGCAACGCCCTGTGTGTGTGGTTTCTTATTATTATTATTTTTTTTTTTTTTTTCCTGGTCGGCTTTATGCAGCTTATAAAGCGGTATGAGAAATGTTTCAATGTACTTGGAAATTATGCAGCTTATAAAGCGGTATGAGAAATGTTTCAATGTACTTGGAAATTATGTAGAAAAATCTATAATGTCTCATTCCGCCGGCCGCAGTGGCCGTACGGTCTGCAGCGTGCCAGTCACGGTCTGCACGGCCGCTGCGGTCGGGTTTCGAATCCCCCTCGGGCATGGATATTTGTGCCGTCCTTAGTGTTAGCTAGTTCATAAGTAGTTTGTAAGTTTAAGGACGGATGACCCCGCAGTTAAGTCCCATAAGCTCTACAAACATTTGAACATTTTGTCTCATTATATTTTTCCCCCTTTCATACGCAACTCTGACCACAGTCGACAGGGGAAACTATTCTTGTAACTCCTCCTCGAAAATGTGCGTTACTTTACGATGCTCGTATCTTACCGAATACGGAAGCACAATTCACAGAAAACCAATTACCAGACTTACGCCCTGATTCGCGTATTTCATGCCACACGTCACTCTCAGAAGGCGCCCACAAAAACTTTGTGAGTCACGGCAGACTTCTACGGCGAGCACGACAGTCACGTGCAAAGCCAGGCGTCTCTTCTAGAAAAAAAGTCCCAAGAGGTTTACGACTCTCGAAGCAAAAGAAACGTTCCTCGTAATTCAGGGAACTTTCTTGAGTGAATATCCTCCTTCATCCACGCAAATCCCACGTAACGCTCGCAACTGACCGACTGAAACAGCAGTGCGTCACGCAGCTCCTTCTCGGCCCAACCCTCCACGTGGCGAGTGTAGCGACAGACGACGGAAGAAAGTCATATTCGCAGTCCGCGGATAACAAACGAGGAAAACAGATCAGAATTTGAAGTATCGCCGACGTCGAGTATGGGCTGCAGATTTTTACTTGTCTATTTATTCCGTAAAGGAATAAACTGCAGAGGTCATCGCACCCTATGTTCTTAAACTACTTACGAGGAAACG
The DNA here is from genome assembly GCA_026315105.1 of Locusta migratoria. NCBI lineage: Eukaryota > Metazoa > Arthropoda > Insecta > Orthoptera > Acrididae > Locusta > Locusta migratoria. The sequence continues at coordinate 14,665,213 of CM048747.1, read as the reverse complement.
GTGGCAATCTTGCACTGATATTTTTGTAAATTTACATCTCTGTCATGTTTTGTTCAACCTCACTGAAAATTTGCGCACTTATTAGAATGACTTCGGCAAAATGCAATGTTTTTCTTATATCTGAACTTTAATTCCTTCTCCAAATATCTCCTTGCTCAGCAGCTCGATGTACAAATTGGGTAACATTGGAGATAGGCTGCAGCCCTGTCTTACTCCCTTCCCAAGCTCTGCATCCCTTTCATGCCCTTCAACTCTGATAACTGCTGTCTGGTTTTTGTACAAGTTGTAAATAACCTTCCGTTCCCTATTATTTTACTCCTGCTGATTTCAGAATTTGAAAGAGTGTTTTCCAATCAACATTGTCCAAAGTTTTCTCCAAATCTGCTAAAACTAGGAATGTAGGATTGTCTTTCCTTAATATGTCTTCAAAGATAAGCCGTAAAGTGAGTATAGCCTCCCGTGTTCCTACATTTCTAAAAAAAATGTTCAAATGTTGGTTAAGCTTATGGAACTGCGGGGTCATCAATCCCTAAACTTACAAACTACTTATGAACTGCCTTATACTAAAGACGACACAAACATCCATGCCCGAGGGGGGATTCGCACCCCCGGCCGTAGCGGTCGTGCAGACTGTGACTGGCGCGCCGCAGACCGCTCGGCCACTGCGGCTGGCTCCTACATTTCTGCCTAATCCAAACTGATCTTCCCCGAGGTCAGCATCTACCAGCTTTTGCACCCTTCTATAAATAATTCGTGTTAAAATTTTGCAACCATGACTTATCAAACTGATGATTCTGTAATTATCAATATATTACATGGAAGCAATATTTAATTTAGACGTTATAAACAGTTTTATGGTTGATAATAATTCAATATATTATCAACCATAAAACTGTTTATAATGGCTAGATTAAAACTATGGGCGAAGTGGAGTAGCCGAGTGGTCTAAGGCACCTCGCTGCGGAGCGCGCGGTTGCTCGCCGTCGGAGGTTCGAGTCCTCCCTGGGGCAATGAGTGTGTGTGTGTGTGTGTGTGTTTGTCCTTAGGTTAATTTACCTTAGTTTAAGTAGTTTGCAAGTTACGGACTGATGACCACGCAGTTTGGTCCGGTAGATTTATAAACATTTGAACACTTGAATTAAAACTGGGTTCCACTTAAATATTGCTTCCATGTAAAAGTATAGGTGTGCCAAATTTCATCTTAATCCTTCCAATAGTTTCTGCTATATGTGTTCCATATTCTTTACTGAAGTCTCTCTGCCTTTGTGATTCATTGCTCATCAATGATGTGCAGTATCTGCTCGGTGAAGACTGTACAGCTTATACCACACTGCTTAGACCGGAAAATGGTTACCCAGCCTTCTTTGCAATACTGCTGTATTGTATATGAAAATCACAGCCCTCTAAAACTATATTTTTAGGTTGAAAAGCAAAATTTTGCAAGAAGACCAACTTACTGAGAATTTGAAGTCTTGTTACATTACCATCATTAAACACTGCTGCTGCTTCCAAAGCAGAAGTCGTAAGTACCAAATTAGAAATAAATTCAGTCTTTGGACATCTCTTACAAATAAGAGCATTGAAACTCTCATTTGGGTACCTAGAAAAGTGGGCATGGTGCATTACATTTTCTTTGCTGTACAAAACATAGCGTCCATCGAAATTTTATTGTCAGCTGTGTCGAATCATCATGAGCAAACAGACAGTGCGTCAAAAGGCAAGGGCTCTGGGTTCGAATCCTTGTCTGCCACACAATCAACCAGGAAGTTTCAAATACTGTGTACTGTCCAATGCACACTGAAAATATCATTCTGAAAACATCTCCTAGACTTAATTATATCCATAATGGATGTGAGGTCCTGGTTGTATAACTTAATTATTTTGTCAAGTAGGCTCAACATATATATCGCGTAAAAACATTAAAATATGACGCGTTTCAAGGGTCTAGCCCTCATCATCAGATAATCTGTACAAGAATCTTAAAACATGAATCAATAAAAATATAAAACGTAATAAAAGAAAACCTTGGTGCATTCGGGTTGTGTTATGCGCCGCCAGTGCCGGGGTCTGGTTTGAATTCTGACGAAGCACACACAGTATGCTGAGGACCTTTCTTCGTAGATACGGTTATAAGGGCTGCGGCGTGGGCTACTTACGAAACTCCAATCGCCAACATTCTCCTCCGAATGCGAAAATATATTGTTGACTTCCACTTACATTGGTAGAAATGATCATCGGAATAAAATACGAGAAATCAGAGCTCGAACGGAGAGATTCAGGTGTTCTTTCTTCCCGCGCGCTATTCGAGAATGGGCCGGCCGCGGTGGCCGAGGGTACTGAGGCGCTCCAGTCACGGTCTGCACGGCCACTACGGTCGGGGGTTCGTATCCCCCTCGAGCATGGATATTTGTGCAGTCCTTAGTGTTAGTTAATTCGTAAGTAGTTTGTAAGTTTAGGGACTGATGACCCCGTAGTTAAATCCCATAAACTATACAAACATTTGAACATTTTTTCAAGAATGGAATGGGAGATAAATAGTATAATGGTGGTTCGATGGACCCTCTGCCAGGCACTTAAATGTGATTTGCAGAGTATGCCAAGTAGATGTAGATGAAGAAGTAACCACGTTTTCTTTTATTACGTTTTACATTATTATTGTTTCATGTTTTAATATTCTTGTACAGATTATCTGATGATGAGGGCTTGACCCTTGAAACGCGTTATATTTTAGTGTTTTTACACGATATCTGTGGTTAAGCCTACTTGACAAAATAATTAACATCCCCTAGTCTGTGGCTAAAAAATGTCTCCACATAATCCTTTCTTCCAGGACTGCTATTCCTGAAAGGTTCGCAGGAAAACATTAAATTTGGAACGTAGGGCGCGAGGTATTGCCGGAGGTATAACTGTGAGGATGGTCCGTAAGACGTTCTAGGATAGCTCTCTTGCAACAGCGCTTGCCCGCGAAAGGCAAAGATCCCTGGTACGACTCCCGGTCCGTAAAAAAATACCAGATATGGATTTTTAAGTGTGTTTTGCGCTTTTATGTTTATTTTCTGTACTGTTAATTGAAAATGTGTATCAGAAGGTAGTAGGCAATTAGTCTAACGTGTGATGCTACGGACGTGGTGACCGTTGGCGCCGGAGGAATGAGTCATTCCTGGGGCATGGGTGTGTGCGTTGTCCTTAGTATAAGTTAGTTTAAGTAGTTTGTAAGTAAGGGACTGATGACCATACCAGTTTGGTCCAATAGGTTTACAAACACATTTTAACTGAAAATGTGATGTCCCTGAATTAGGTATAATTTCCCTCCTGCAATATTCATACCTTCATGCTTTATTTCACAGTGCTGAATTGTCATTTACCGTTGAAATCTACTCTTTTATGTGATCTAGTGTTATTATGATCACGGTTTCGTGCAATTCCGAGCGTTGGACATCAAATATGTCCCTTGTAGTTAGTTAAATATCAGTAAAACTGAGTCTGATTGGAGTAAACGGGGTAAATGATTGTTGCTTTAACATGTAGTGTGTATTAAAAATATATTATACATCTTGCTCACTTTCACGTTTTGTGACATGATCATTGCTAGCGAAAGAAAAGTGGTTTAAAAGCATAAAATGATGTATTAGTTGTAATTGAAATTATCTGTCGGGCATAAAAGAAATGCTGTTGATTTAAATATTCAGAAGTACCGGATGATCATAAGTCAGTATAAATTTCAAAACTTAATAAATCACGGAATAATGTACACAGAGAGATGAAAATTGACACACATGCTTGGAATCACATGGGGTTTTATTACAACCAAAAAAATAATAAAAAATAAGAAAAGAAAGAAAAAAAGTTCAAAACATGTCTGAGAGATGGCACTTCATCTGATCAGAAAAGCAATAATTAGCATAACAAACTAAGACAAAGCAAAGACGATGTTATTTATAGGAAATGTTCAATATGTTCACCATCATTCGTCAATAATAGCTGTATTCGAGGAATAATGTTGTGAACGGCACTGTAAAGCATGTCCGGATTTAGTGTGAGGCATTGGCGTCAGATGTTGTCTCTCAGCATCCCTAGAGATGAGCTACGTAACTGGCTCCGAAGACAGCACGTAGAATATTGGACCAAAATCTATCAACAAAAACATGGCAAGGTAATGATGCCAAAGCCATGTTTTAAAAGAAGCTCTGCAATCCTGGGCCTGAACAGGAGAGAGATTAGACTCATGGTTGGATTGCTGACAGGCCATGGGAATTTCAAAACACAACTACATACAATGGGAATAACAGAAGAGGACCCTGAATGTAGGATCTGTGATGACGGTGATGAAACTGCATAGCATCTAATCTTCGAATGCATTGCATTGGAGAGTAAAAGGCACAGAAATTTTGGGACAACTAGACCCGAAGAAATTGTGTCTAATAAAGAACTGGTAAAGGGACTCCTTGCTCTGCTCAAGGGCATTGGTTGGCTTTACTAGATAAACAGGAAGCAATACCGCACAATAAACTTAGTTTCGGTGCGGCCAGTGGCGGGTTAGACCAAGACTGTTTTGGCTTCCCTGGAAAAATCAAATCAAATCAAATCCCTAGAGATGTCGGTCGATGACGATACACTTGCGACTTTGGTAATCCCAAAGCCTACAATCGCACGGACTGAGGTCTGGGGACCTGGGAGGCCAAGCATGACGAACGCGGCGGCTGAGCACACGGTCATCAAGAAACGACGTGAACAAGAGATCTTTCACGCGTCTAGCAATATGGAGTGGAGCGCCATCCTGCATAAAAATCGTACGTTCCAGCAGGTGTTTATCAGCCAGGCTGGCGATGATGCGATTTTGTAACGTATCGGCGTATCTATCACCCGTCACGGCAGCAGTCACTGATGTTTTCCTGTCCAGCGGCATCTGTCGGACTTTTTTTTCTAATAAAACCCCCTGCATTCCATGCATTTGTATCAATTTTTCGCTCTCTATCTACATTACTCCGTGATTTATTAAGTTTTCAAATTTATACTGACTTTTTGATCACCCGGTATCTTGAACTCGCAGACGAGAGCAGCAAACTCTTGCACCGACTTCACCGGCGAGAGTGAAACGACTTCATTTGTTGCTCGAGATATTGAGAGATCGGACGGGGACGGGGCGCTTTCTTTCGCGGGAGAAAAATGAACGAAATCGACGCAAATGGGGGAGAGATGGGGGGTGGTTGGGGGGAGGCAATATCGGCGCGCCGTGTTGTACGGCGGCAGTCTGCACGATAACAGACGCCGGCAGAGATAGCGGCCGCCGTATTTCCCCAGGGGAGCTGGCCTCGCCTGTAAACGCCCACCACGCTCCGCGCTCGGCGAAGCTCCGCCCCAACAGACAGCGGGACTCCTCTCACTTCTCACCTCAGTAGTATAGGGCGACCAACTCTCTCGTATTACACCCATTCCTCCGTATTATTGCACGAATTTTTATTTAATTACTAGCTGAAAACCAGGCGTTGCCCGGGTATTTATTTATTTATTCCTGCCATTTTTCAAGTATATATTCATTTGTATAAGCCCTGTATGTCTGTAGAATCTCTTGGGAACACAATTAGTGGTAAACAAGTAATAGATTAAAACTTAGTGGACGATGGGGCGGTTTTCCATGAACTTTACTGTTTATATGCTCATATCTCATGAACTACGTGTCGTACTGTGACACAATTTAGAAGGTATACTCAACTATATACGTGTACACTGTCTGTAAAATTTGCTTTCGCTACAATTTGTAGTGTTCAAATTATAAATTGTAACGTCATACCGAGAGCCGTAGTTTTACTCCATAAACAGCGGAAAAGTAGTAAGCGAGAAACTTTTCTCCTTTCATCATTTTACTGTAGTTGCCAGCGAGAAAAAGTTTAATAAAGGTTTGAAATTATGTTTAAAGTTTCTTGCAAGTCGCTAAGTACTGTCATTCTCATACAGTGTATTTCGAAAGTCTCGCCGCATTGTATGGCATTTTTTGCGATTTCTTTTTGTTATGACGTAATATCTTTGGAACCATGTCCCGTACGTGATTCTTAACCATACAGCAATTGTCACCTCACGGTAAGGAATGTCTGTAGCAAATTTGGTTGAAATCGATCCAATGGTTTAGGAGAAAATGAGCAGCATTGTCGTAAATGCAAAAGTTTTTCGCGCAATTCATTGTTTATGACGTCATATCTCGTGGATTGAAGCTTACATGTACAAAATTTCATAAAGATTGCAACAAAACTGTAGACTTGCAACACGTACAAACATACGGACACTCTGCTTTATATATTAGAAGATATACTCGACAGTCATTTAAATGTTTGAAAGTTAACAGGGCAAGACCACAGAGTGCCTCATCTGAAAACATTTCCTTGGCTCTGTAAGATGGCGGACTGGCTCCAATCGACAGCTGAGCTTTGAATGGTAGCGCCGTCTCCCTCCTTGAACGCTCCGCCCTCGGCGACGACTCAGCCCCAACAGCCAGCGGCACTCCTCTCAAATCTCACCTCAGTAGGGCGACCATCTCTCTCGTATTATACCCATTACCCCGTTTTATTGCAAGAATTTTTATTTAATTACCACCTTAATTCCAGCTGCATTGGTTCTTTCCACTTTTAAATATAAATTTCCATAGATTTAGCTTTAAAAATGCTTTCCTAATCAAGTATTTTGTACAACTTGCCACCCCTATTGCATCACTGACGGCAGAATTCAGAACATCCACAAAAACACATATTTTTAAACACTAACCATGGTCCCAAATCCAAATTTTCGCATTTCTAGCATCAAAATAGTCTTAGTAGCAACTTGAAAAAATTTTCCCTTATTTCACTCGCTTAATGGTTGAATTTCCAAAAATATCGAAACACTAATGCGCCTCGGTTGCACAGTGATAGAGTGCTAGACTACAAACCCAAAGGTCGCGGGTTCGATCCCCGCCACGTCCCAGGATTTTTATCTGTCACTTTCCACTTCTTTCCCCTCTGGCAGTATTGCTCATGTGAAAAATACCGAGTAGCACCGTGGTTCGGAACCCACGTTAAACTGTAGGCCCCCCTATAACTGGCTGGGTAAGTCAGTTCGAAGGTCGGAGGAAGGCAACAGCCTACCACCTCCAATCAGGACCATGCGTAGTAAAGCACTGTGGTGTTCAAACCAATCTTCGGATTGTTGACTGCTTTACCTTTTTTTTTATCGAAACACTTGTTTTTAAAATTCCAATCAAAACTCTAAATCCGAAGTTTTGTATTTCTTCCTTCAAAATTACCTGAATAGCTGCCCATTTTCAGATCAAATTTATGAAGTTACAGAGTAACCTGTCTTGTGATGATGTAACGACTGTGAACATTCGTTCATCACAGGACAGGTTACTCTGTAACTTCATAAATTTGATCTGAAGATGGGCAGCTGTCCCGAAACCGGTAATGTTCTAGAAAATAACAGCGATCTGAAGACTGATATTCAAGAATTTTATTTATTTTTCGAAAATACGTTGCTATTCAGGTAATTTTGAAGGAAGAAATACAAAACTTCGGATTTAGAGTTTTGATTGGAATTTTGAAAACTAGTGTTTCGATATTTTTGGAAATTCAACCATTAAGCGAGTAAAATAAGGGAAAATAATTCTAGAAAATAAAAGCGACCTGTAGACTGATATTCAAGGATTTATTCATATCACGATCGTAGAAACTCCCTCGAGACCCGTAAGTCTTGCTTTGATAAAATATCGAAAAATCTCTGATGCCTACAGTGTAAGATAAATAACGTCTACAAATTTCAAGTTTCTATCGTCTATAGATTCACTTTTCAGCGTCGTTTTCTATTAGAAACGGATAGAGAACGCGAAATTTCTTTTTTACGCTTGGCCATCTTTCTTGGTACTTTCACTTTCCAAACTACAATACGCACATTTTTCTTTATTCGTACGCAGCCGAAATATGCACCACGTTTCACTGTATATAACCTCTTTGCTATTATAGTGTCAAAAGTCATCGCTGGTCTTCAGTCGGAATTTTATATAAGCTGACAAATTCACCCTCTAGTAGCCGTCTATGCGGAACTGCTTTGGTGTACAACGGGAGACTTTGTACCACAACAACACAGAGAGATCGTCTCCATAGTGTAGTTTTTGCTGAAGAGCAAAATATTGATACCTACACGTGGAATTTTATATAAGTCGGTAACTTTCAACTCTAATATGTCCCCTCCCCCCTTATCAACCCTCTACCACCATATTGCATAACGGGAGACTGATACCTACTACCAGATACAAACACTATTCATTTGCGATGTGTAGTTTAGGTTGCTTAGTGAAATATAGGCACAAACACCTCAATTTTTTAATGTTATAAGGCTAGCCGAAAACTAGCCCTTGCCCGGATATTTACTTATCTACTCAAGCCTTGAGTTAGTGCTTCCCCTATCTCTACTCCACAGTATATACGACAAAGAAAAATACACATTGCAGTGCATCTCAATTTATTTATTTATCGTAAATACACCTATACATGTGAACCATTTATAGCACGAAAAATATCTAGTCTATAATCAGTTTCTCGCAATCGTATTAGTGATGCGATGTCGCAACGTAGGAATATCGTCCACTTGGTTCGCAAACACGTGGTCCTTCCCGCATCCCCGCACGAAGAAATCAAGCGGCGTAAATTCGGGTGAACGTGGTGGCCAGGTAATGGGTCCTCCGCGTCACATCCAAAGATTGAAGATTTGCTGTCCAGGAACTTTCAAGAGCCGTTGACGAATGGGGCGGAGTTCCATCTTGAAAAATGATGTTGGGTTGCAAGTCTTGTGTCTGAGCGTACACAAACTAATCCAGTACGTCCAGATACACTAACCCATTCACTATTTGTTCGGCAAAGAAAAACGGTCCAACAATCCTGTCCTGTTAATTTTTAGATTTTTTCTTACAGGAGATGTCATCTACGTCTATCTTTACATAAGTGATAAAGTTTCGCCACTGTAGGTAGGCAAGGTATGTGACATGCTGTTTATGTCTTCCTTGCAGCAGTCTCGGGTACAATAGATATATCAGATAAATCCATTGTGCACTGTAAATAGTTGGAAGAGTATAATAAACATCTCAACAGCGTAGCTTTCACGTTAGAAGTTCACCAAAGTTTCGTTGCAATCGAATGAATGGTTTACGACCACATAGAGGACATACAGATAAAAATTCATTTATATATATATAGCTAACACTGTATGACTGCCCGCAGTCGATTGACTATGCCAGACAGTCACTCTGCATTGACTGTCAATTTTAGCGCGAAACTTTCTAGAGCGCTTCGTCTGTCTTTTACCGAATCATTCTGTAATTAAATAAATGTTGCAAATAATTGTGAAATACCTTGAGATGTTAATGATATTACTGGAAAATGCAATCTCAGTTCTAGTTTGTTGAATATTAATTAATGAAATTACAAGTTTTAACGCACTAGGTCTCTTGAGTGTCAGCCAATCAGATTCCACCATTTTCGCCTAATTTTCCACGGGAATGGTACTCAGAATGCGATGGCTCAAAGCCAGAAATGTCACAATATGAAAAGATAAATATTTCATATTCAAGAAGAATTCATTGGTTTTGAGGCCAGAAATGTCACAATATGAAAAGATAAATATTTCATATTCAAGAAGAATTCATTGGTTTTGAGTGTCGACCAAGAAGAAACATGTACGTGGCGGACAATGTTGGCTAATTACTAACACTTGAAATTGTAGTGATTGGATGACTCCCGTGACCTGTCAGAAAAATCCACTGCCGCTTTATTCTTCCTGTTAAATTCAGACTTTTAGTAAACGCCGTTTTACAGGGTGCGTGAAAAAAATGTATATACACTTTGAGGCGTCATAGAAAATTTATTTTCCATTCTGCAATGTTAAATTTCTGGAAATGGAGAGTTTAAAATCCAATTTGAAAAATAAATGAACTATGAAAATGTGATTAATGTTCAAACTGGTGGACTTCAGCATCAATACATTTCCGAGTACGAGTCACCAGTGATTCCGTACATCGTACCAAAGTGTACAATGAGATTTCTGCTCACACCGCTTGAATCTCATTCCAAAGTGTGTCCAGGTTACGTGGTTTACATTTGTACACCTCATCTTTTACTGTGCCCCATAAGAAGAAATCCAGCGGCGTGAGGTCTGCAGAATCTTCAGGAAACTCGATTCGTTCCCCGTGTCCTATCCACTGGCCTGGCAGTTATGCTCGTACGTCCCTATGATAGAGCGGCGGGGCGCCATCTTGTTGGAAATAAAACTCATCATTACCATATAATGCACGAAGGGCAGGGGATATTGGAGTCAGCAAGCACCGTTAGCTACGTTTCTCCAGTAACAGTACCTTCAAAGCGTAAAGGCCCAATGAGTCCCCTTGCAAACAAACCACACCAAACATTTACACCAGGCAAATTCACAGCCTTTTCAATTGTAATGTGAGGATTATCTTGAGCCCAGTACACACAATTGTGCCTATTGACAGTTCCATTGAGTTTGAATAGGGCTTCATCCGACCAAATTATGCGACCCATAAATCCCGGTTCACGTCTCACCATCTCCTGAACCTTTCAGTCCAACACCGCAGTTGTGGAATCATCACTTGTAGCTGTACCAGGTTGCCCTGATCGACCTTTATGCACATCACACACTGTTCCATAAATTTCGAATTTTTATCGTAGACGTGTAGTAGTTAACCTTGAAGGTCAGTGCCGCCCCGAACAATTCGGCACCCTAGGCAAATTGTTTAAATAGCGCCCCTTTTAATAAAATCGGAATAAAACATCAAATACACATTGTATATTTTTTATTCAAATACATAATCACAATATAAACATTACATAAACGTATTTCCCCATTAAAATGGGACATATCATGTACTTTTATAAACAATGTTACTATTTCATCGTTTTTACATTTATCTTTTAAATAGGGTTTGGTTCATAGTTTACAATAATTGATACAATTATAAGCTTCATTATTTCAAAATATGAGACGATTTCGTTTAAATCAATTGTGTGTGTTGTTTCTCGTTCAGTTGACAAAGTAGCCAACCCCTGAAGTCTTCCTTGAGTCATAGTCGATCGCAAATATGTTTTTATTAGTTTTAATTTCGAGAAGCTGCGCTCACCACTGGAAGAGTAAGCAACGCTCTTAATGCAGTAACTAAATTAGGTACAATGTCTGTAAGTCGATCTTTACAAATTAACTCAGAACGTCCTATGGCCCTGAGTTATAGGGTACTCTTCTAACAATAGCTAGTAATTCTTTGCACAGATCAGTAGCATCATATCTGTAGAGTCTTTGTGAGTTAGAGACTCTTCCAAATTAACACATTCTTCAAGAACAGCTTTGGGAGTTTTATTTTGTACATCATGTATTTTGTATAGATATCCAAACACACAATTTAGGTTGTTAATCTGATGAAACCTCTCGTCAATTGTATTTATTACAGTATTCAACATTAAAAAATAAAAATTAATTTTGAAATTATTTTGCTCGTCACGAATAGGTTCATCTTCTGCTTCACAACCAAACTGTCTTTGAATTATTGTATTACCCGGGTTCGAATCGCGGCCCGGCACCAATTTTCATGTGTCACAATTTGGTAGAACATCTATACCTAATACAGTGGCGCTAAAAGAAATTCACTATTGAGAGAAAATATTGATAACAAACTGTCTTTCTTGTGTCTTAGAGGACTGTATCCATATCCGATGAAAATAATGCGGAAATGTTGGCTGCTTCTGAAATTTCTCTTGCTTTTACCAGCATTTTGTCAATCCCAAAGCACTTCAAGAAAGGTTTCTGTTTTTAGTAGAGCACTTGTAGCAGCGTTAAGATCAGTTTCTTTTGATTAAATAAGTCAGTTTATGCTACAGAGACTGCAGAGCGGCGGACTGCGCGGGTCCGTGAGGGCGCTACAGGTGACACGATGGGCGACTCGCCAGCTTCAATAACGGGATGATCAGCTGCAAACTGCTACTCGTCTAGTCATTAAACGCTCACTAGCAACATTCTGAAGAATGCATGTAACACTGACTCGCGTCTCGTCTCTTGCCTGTTGCTCTGTCTACGTGTAGCAACCGGAAATTCCTCGCTCGTGAAACCGCAGCGCAACAGCAAAGTAAAGCACTCCTCGAGCGCACCACAAATTTGTCGCCCCTCAAATTCGAGCGCCCTAGGCAATTGTCTAGTTTGCCTATACGGACGGGCCGCCCCTGTTGAAGGTGGTTCTGTACCATATTCACTTCTCCATTGTCTTCGAACCGCAGCTACATTCTCGAACTTCCAGTACCACATAATTACCTGCTTCCGCGCTTCAAAGCTCAAACGCACATTAGCCATGATGAAGTTACTACCTTGCCACTGCTGCCACCTGTTGAAGAAACATAACATTACTTTCTCGCAGATATTTAACCGTGTAGAACGGGAAATAGATTTTCTATGACAGTTCAAGGTGTGTACACATTTTTTTGACGCGCCCTGTATGGTTCAGCGTTTTCAGCGACTGCGCGTGAAGCATCAGGTCCTTCACCTCTGAGGAAGACGAGTTTCGCACGGCGCGGTGGACCGCCGTGAAAGTGCCCTGGGGCAGTGCAGGCCGGCCCACACTGGGGCACCAGGTCGCTACGCAGTGCGACCGTCTGGTCCACTGCCGCCGGCGTCGGATTTGCCCATCAAAGAGAAACGCGAACTTGCGGTTTGGATACGATGATTAGAATGAGCCCAATGTAGAAAAAACTTTCATTCCCACCATCAGACAAAATCATGTAACATATTCACAGAATATATGACATCAACTGCGAATGTGCAAAGCTGAAAATGTGTACCCAGCTGGGATTCGAACCCGGGTCTCCTGTTTTGTAGGCAGTTGCGCTGACCCCTACACCACTTTTTTTTTTTTTTTTTTTTTTTTTGAAGGGCCTCCAGCCTCCCCTCACAGCCCCTCCTTTCGCTCTCCAAATGTCGCCTTCTTCGGCGTGGTTTTTTTTTTTTTTTTTTTTTTTTTTTTTTTTCCAGCTCCGGTCTGACCTCAAAGCTCGTCTTCTCGAAAAGTGAGCTGCCTGTGCAGTAGGATTCCTGGTCGTTTTCTCTTGACAATCAATAATATTTCGTTTTTGCTTTATTTTTGTCTTCTCTAAAACTCCGAAGTCACCCGTTGCTGATGACCACTGGAAACACTGTGATCACCGCACCTGCAAGGGCAACCTAAGTACGCCTCAGATACAAATTACCAGCTTCACCCTGCCCACAATGATCCTTTCGTTAGTGGGGACGGGTGGGCAAGTTCGTGGCCCTTACTCTTACGGGAATTAGTTTCATAACTACGAGTTTGAGTACTGTACGCAGGGTCAATCTGGGAGGCGAGCATGGGTAGTCCTTGCAGGAACGGTGACCACTGTGTCCCCAGTGGTGTAGGGGTCAGCGCAACTGCCTTAGAAAGCAGAAGACACGGGTTCGCATCCCAACTGGGTACACATTTTCAGCTTTGCCCATTCGCAGTTGATGTCATATATTCTTTGAATATGAAACAATAACAACTGCAGGATCAGAAGTGACGTCTCTTCTTCCGAAACAGACGGCACATTTAAATATAAAATCATGTAACATTCCTTACATCGTGTGCGATATTACAAACGCGTATACTCATCAAATACACTTGTGTTGATGATGGAAATCTCATATTTACTCTAGCTGCGAAATCTGATATCTCTCACATGTAAAACAGTACCAACGCACTTTTTCATAGAATGGCTCGTGTGGTGCGAAAATTGGTAATGGATTCTAAGTAATAAAAAGTGCGAAGTCCTCCACATGAATACTAAAAGGAAACCGCTAATTTCATTTTTAAGATACATCAATCAAATCTGAAAGGCGTAAATATAACGCAGTATCTAGGAATTACCATTATGACCGAACGAAATTGGAAAGTGGGGAAGGCGGACCGAAGACTGCGTATTTTTAGCTCAACACTTATCAGATAGAACAGAGTTATTAAAGACACTGGAATCGAGGTGCAGGAAAGCTGATGCAGTGCAGTTCTCAGCTAAGATCTACTCTCTTCTGCAAGAAGGAAGTCAGTACCAAGACTAAGTTAGCAGTGCACCGCCCTATCTTTCGACCAACTTTGTTGTATGGGAGTGAAAGTTGGGTGGATACAGGTTACCTTATTCATAAGGTAGAGGTTACAGATATGAAAGTAGCAAGAACGATTTCAGGTACTAATAGAGGGGAACAATGGCAGGAGGGTGTCCATAATGAGGAAATCAAAGAAAAACTGGGAATGAACACCATAGATGAAGCAGTTACAGCGAACAGACTGACATGGTGGGGTCATGTTACACGCATGGGAGAAGCAAGGTTACCTGAGAGACTCATGAGCTCGGCAGCGGAGGGTAAGAGGAGTCGAGGTATACCAAGAAGAAAATACTTAGATTCGGTGAAGAATGATTCTGAACTAAAAGGCATAACATCAGACGAGCCATCAATGTTAGCATTGAATAGGGAATCATGGAGGAATTTTATTAGAGGTACTATGCTCCAGACTGAACGCTGAAAGGCATAATCAGTCTCTAATGATGATGATCATGATGATGATCATGATGATGATGACTGCATACACTATGCTTGACTTTTCCTACTGCGCGGTGTGGGATCCTTGTTGGGAGAGATTGAGCGAGGATATAAAAAAGTACAAAAACGGGCAACGTGTTTTGTATTATCGCGATACAGAGTATAGAGTGTCACAAACATGATTGAGGAGTTGCAGTGGGAACCAGTACAAGAACTTTGTTTGCGGCATCTGCTTACTAAATATCGTAAGCTACATTATAACTTGTATAATTAGCCAATGACGGTCAATGATCCTTTCTTCTGTGTGGAGGCGCGCCAATGCCCTTATTACTACGGAAATAGGTAACATATATTACGAGTTTGAGTTATAATAGGCAGGGAAAAGTAGTCCTTGCAATTGTGATGATAGCTGTCTCCAGTGGTGTAGGCGTCAGCGCAACTGCCTAGAAAGCAAGAGACCTGAGTTCGAATTCCGGCTGTATACATATTTTCAACTTTATCCATTCACAGTTAATTTCATACATACCGTGAATATATTACGAAAATTTGTTCGCCTACTTTCCCTTGCGAATACAAAATTGTTTTGACATATGGTCATCAAAGCAAAATCATAGCTCGAATGGAGAAATTTAGATATACTTTCTTTCCGTACATAACTGTGGAACAGTAGATAAAGACATAAATCAAAAAACTGTTAGCACAGTCCGATTCTAGGGTCTCATGATAGGAATGATAGGAATAAATAAAAATGGAATAGGAGTCTACAAACACAAATTTTCAGTTCTCTTAATTGCTCATAAGAACCTGGACATTACAATGTGCAGCTTACACCAGTATCCTAATACCCGCTAACACTTGCACTGATGGACGCCTGTGTTCTTCGTGGCATTGTTCACAGGAGTGTTTATTCAACGGCGATTCAACGTAGATCCATCAAACGATGATGATGTTTTCTTGTGGCATTTTTGAGCGTTAGAACCCAGCTGGGACCGTGTTCGGCCTGCCTGGTAGAAGTCTTTTAGTGACGCCATATGGACGTCCATGATGATGAAATGATGATGATGAGGACGACAGTCCCCGAGTGGAGAAAATATTCATCCCGACTGGGAATCGAACCCGGGCGCACTGCGTGGAAATCTCCCACGCTGTCCACGGAGGCGGAAAATCTGTCAAATTAGTTGGTGCGTCGT
This sequence comes from Locusta migratoria, assembly GCA_026315105.1. Lineage (NCBI taxonomy): Eukaryota > Metazoa > Arthropoda > Insecta > Orthoptera > Acrididae > Locusta > Locusta migratoria. The sequence goes on along the minus strand of CM048747.1, from coordinate 14,649,425 downwards.
CTGTTCCAAAAACAGTCATTTTCAGTGTATCACAAACACGCTCAATAGGATTCATGTCTGGAGAACATGATGGCAATTCTTATCTTGCGATGTCGTTTTCATGAAGGAAAGCATTCACAAGATGTGTACGATGAGCGCGAGAACAATAATCATCCATGAAGACAAATCCCTCAGCGAAATGCTACCTTGCCGCAGCGGAACAGCCGTGCACACTGAGGCGCCGTCGGGGGTTCGAGTCCTCCCTCGTGCACGGCTGTATGTGTTTTCCTTAGGTTAGAATAAAAAGTTGTTTTTGCACGATGTGCCAAAGTTAGCAATACAGTGAGCTTCTGTGCCGGGTGATGGTGGCTTGTGGCGTCCAAGTGCCACAGATTAGTGTGGGAAGGCTTTCTATAGACGCTGTGACCACTGCGACGGACGAGAACGTCGAGGAAGGGCAATGTACTCTCTTTTTCTACTTCCATGGTGAACTGGATGTTAGTGTTGATGCTGTTCAAATGTTCTAAGAACTCGGCAAGTTTCTCACGTCCGTGTGGCCAAATAACGAACAACATCAGACGCCGATAACCTGCCCCATGAGTTGAAACATCTACGCAAGGTCTTCAGGAATAATGGCTACAATTATCGTGAAATAAGTGATTCTATCTCAGGAAGGAAACACAATAAGACCACTGACGAGGAAGAAGGAAAGAAACGCTTTTTTTGCCGTTCTGTGGTTCTGTGTCGGGCAAAATAAGCCGCCTGTTGAAGAGACACAAGATCAGATCAGTCTTCAGGCCCCCGACGAAAATCCGGCAAATACTGAGACCAGTTAAAGACGCAGTAGGTCCCAGAACACCTGGGGTCTACATCTACCTTGCGAGTGTGGCCAGTCTTACGTCGGACAAACAGTACGAACTGTTGAACAACGAAGGAAGGAACATGAAAGGTTTTATCGTTTACCGTGCTCAGACAAATCTGCTTTATTTTTTTTTTTTCTTTTTTTCTTTTTTTTTTTTTTTTTTTTTTTTTTTTACTGATTGTTCCGTCGCTTCTTGGTAGAACATAACCAAATAAATTAAAAACACAATTTTGTGTGTGTTCTACAAGTTTATTTGCTTACTTAACCGGTTTTCGGCTTATTAGGCCATCTTCATTTACTGCTGTGGCAAAGAGGTTACATAGTTTAGAAGCAGTATGGGAAGAGATGACAAATGACTACACTTAGATCGACATACATAATATAACACTTCTTTGACTTTGTGTTATTACAGTTATGAACTTAAAAACTAAACTGTAGTACAAGAATATACAATGTGTGGAGGATAAAACAAGGAATAGATTAGAATATAACTAGGGAATTGAAACTACCTGCTATTACAAACAAACTGATAATGCTTGTAAATAAATATATATAAGTGCCTTGTTAATAATTATGCACTATAATTATAGATGGTATTGCATATGACAGTTGTAAGGCCAGGTTTGGAGTGGAATCCAGAAATTAAAATGAATAGTTACTTCATTAGATTAAACTAAACAAATCTGTCTAATGAAAAAATATTCTAAAAATTCAGGTAGATGAAAATGACTGTTATGTTGTAAACTGAACTGGGACAAATTTTCAAAACTTAAAAATAAAACATAATAAATAAATACACAGTAGTTTGAAACTGTGGGGGTAAACAAGGAATCCAGATTTTTTTAATAAAATAAATAAAATGCTAGGTCTACATTTAAGCCAGTGTGGGAGTTGATGGGAAAACTTAGGTAATTGACTGTACTGCTTTAGCTGAGCATGCTTTAGTAAACGGTCATCGCATCAAATGTGATGAAACTGCCGTCGTGGCTCGCACGAACGGCTTCCGGAACAGTATTATTAAAGGAGCCGTCGAAATTAAAACATGTGATAACAACCTTAACAGAGACGGCGGCCTGCAGCTCAGCGTGGCGTGGGATCCAGCGATCGCGCAGTTGAAACGGGCGCATCCAACACCGACTCAAAGCATGCCCATATATGGCGATGCCGCGGAGGACCAGTGACGTCACAGCCGGCTGATAAGCCCGTACTTGCAGCCACTAGGCAGTCAATACCACTTGACAACGGCCAAGTAGTGCTTGGCCGAAAGCTCGTGGAGTTTTAACCACCTGACGCGGATGGAAACCCGAGAACTTTTTATTCAAAGTTATCGCCGCGAGACAATGCATTCCTACATGTCCTTAGGTTAGTTTAACTTCGTTTAAGTAGTTTGTAAGCTAGGAACTAATAACCAAGCAGTTAAGTACCAAAGATTTACAAACATTTGATGTATATATTAATGCTACCGATATCCTTGTACCGTATAACCCTTTACTGCCTTCTACGCCCACCACTTAATAATAATAATAATAATAATAATCATATAAGTCTGATTATTCCATTCTGATTTAAGCCTGGAGTATAGTACCGCAAATAAAATTTTTCCATGATCCCCTCTTCAATGCTAACATTGAAGCCTCGTCTGATGTTAAGCCCGTTACTTCAGAACCAGTCTTGACAGTATACAACGACTTTCTCTTTGGTCTGTCTCAACTCCTGCTACTCCCTACTGCCGAACCCGGAAGTCTCTTGGATAATCTTGGTTCCCCCACGCGTATAACATGAGCCCATTTTCTCAACTTGTTCCCTCTAGCTGCTTCATCTTTGGTGCTCCTTCCCTGTTTTTTCTGTGATTTCTTCACTGTGGACTCCTCCTATAATTATCCTCATCTATTAGTACCTGCTACAATCCTTGCTACTTTCATCTTACTACCCTGTATCCACCCAGCTACTACTCCCACACTATAAAGTTGGTCGAAAGATTGTACGGTGTTGTTACTGACTTCCTTCTCGCAGAAGAGTAGATCGTAGCTGAGCGCTTACTGTAGTAGCTTTGCTACACCTTGATTCCAGTTCTATGTTGCCATCCTTTGAGAAAATACATCCAAGTTATTTGAAACTGACTAGCTATTCTTTGTTCCTCCCATTGTAGACGCAGCCGGTTTAAAACTCTTTCCCACAGACATTACTTTCGTTTAGTAGACGCTGAACTTCATACCATAACCCTTACATCTCCGATCTAGCTCTAACATAATGGATTGCCCTTTTCAATTGAATCTACAATCACAACTAATTTGTCTGCATATGCGAGAGTGCTTATATTGTGTTTACCTATTTCATTCTCACCCTACATATTATCCATAGATAATATCAAGAACTGTGTGACAAGTTTCAGTCTTACCACAGAAACTACCCTGAAGCATTGCTTCGTGAGAATCTACGTAAAGACCTTTAACTGCATGCAGAAGTTTGCCTCCTATTCAACTATATTGTTAAATTAATAGCTTCCACCTAGGAATGCGATAATAAGCCTTTTCTAGATCTATAAACGATACGATTGCCTCTTCCACTTATAGTACTTTTCCATTATCTGCTCTTAGCCAAAAATCCGGACGAAACCCACACCTGTCTTCGTACTCCCCTTTTCAATAATTCCTGTGAAGATTTTGGCCAAAATTCTCTTTAAAGATATACCTCCTTAGTTCTTACCGAGGAGGTTAGAAGAAAGGGAGATGGCATTATCTATGCCGAGCAAAAAAAATGTTCAAATGCTTGTATAGTCTATGGGACTTAACTACGGGGTCATCAGTCCCTAAACTTACAAACTACTTACGAACTAGGACGGCACAAATATCCATGCCCGAGGGGGGATTCGAACCCCCGACCGTAGTGGCCGTGCAGACCGTGACTGGAGCGCCTCAGTCCCGTCGGCCACCACGGCCGGCCATGCCGAGCACATACGTTAGTTGAAGCCTGTCCGCAATCGTGGTAGTTGTGGAATGCTATTTCTCCGTTAAAACAATGCGTTAAGTCGACCCTCTTACTGTTAATGCATTGAACTGACAGTCACTGAGAAGTACGTACCTTCAAACAATATAATTTCTTGAATAAATAGTAATAAATACCCATCATAATATATTTTAAAACAATTTTAACGTCTAATTTGCACTCTTTTTAACACGTTGTACATCACGGCGAAACCGTCGGACGTGTCGTTCCTGTTTTACGCGACATAAAACGTTAGCTGTACAATACGAACGCTTCTCCAAAACTTATCAATATGGCGGAGACAGGCTTCACTTTTTCAGAGTAAGGGCGTCTCCCTGTGTTCTAACCTCCTTGGTTCATACAATATTTTCTGTTTACATCCTTGAAAATTGGTGTGATTACTGCCGCTTGATTGTAATGCAATATTTGACCATTCCCTCCACTTCCTCAAATGTGATCTTGTTTCCATCATCATTAGTATTCCATTGTACATTGAAATCTGAAACATAATGAACGTTTCACCTACATTGAACAATTTAAAATATTCCCTCCATCTGTCTACATCTACATAGATACTTTGGAAATTACGTGTCAGTGCCTGGCAGAGGGTTCATTAACTACTTTCATAACCTTTATCTACCGTTCCATAGGGTTTTTCCAATGGCTAGACTCTAAGTTTTCAACCTATTTCCCATGATTTCTGTTTCGATGCTGCAATTATCTGTTTGGCTTTGTTTATTTCTTCAACATCTGTCTGTCTGCCAGGATTCTAGTATGAAGCCATATTTGAATGCCTTCCTTTTGCATTTACAGCCTTGACAGTGTCATTCCACCAAGATGTCTTATTCTTCCTGCCTTTACACACTACTGTTTCAAGACATTCTATAGCCACTTCTAGTGCTGTTCTTGTACCCTGTCAATTTGTTTCTTCATTCTCCTTTTTTTTATTTTGTAATTTAGGTAAATATCTACATTGATACTCTGCAAATCATACTGAAGTGCATGGCAGAGGGTTCATCGAACCACTTTTATGATATTTTAGTTCCACTCTCTGATAGCTCGCAGAAAAAAGAACACCTAAATCTTTTTGTTTTCGATCTGATTTATCATATTTTATTATGATGGTCATGTAGGTGGGTGCTAACAATAGATGTTCGCAACTAACTGGTAGCTTTGTGAGATCATTTTTATGTATTTGTGCCTGATTTCCTTGTTCTGAAACTTCTCCACTCTTATCCTCCTACATATGGACGTGGCCTCCAGTACGTTTGGCCTGATAAAACTAGTTCCACAGCAGATTAGTGATCAGTGTCATCAAAGGATCCTTTGAATACATGTGTGTCCCTGTCTGCTTTCCTGATTCCTGATTTGTTGTATAATCAGTGACAGACCTTTTGTATGGACTCTCACTTCTTGCTAGAACAATTCCATATTTCAAATTAAAGCAAATAAACTGTTTTTGTCCTACTAATTTTTAAATTACTTGAAACTAGTTTTCGTCTTAGTGTGCCGCGGCGGATTAGCCGCGCGCACTGGGGCGCCGTGCTGCGGTGCGTTCGGCCGTTCGACGTCGGGGGTTCGATTCCCCCCCCCCCTCCCCTCTCGGGCATGGATGTTTGTGTTGTCCTTAGGTTAGTTTACCTTAGTTTCAGTAGTTTGTAAGCTACGGACTCATGACCAAGTACTTGATAGATTTACAAATATTCGAATTTTTCATTTATTGTTGTTTCTTGATGATGGCCTTAAAAGCCTACAAATTTGAAGTTATTAAAAAATTTGTACAACAAAAACAGTTTATTTGTTTGAACCCGAAAAATGTCAGACCTGGCCCTTTTGCATTTGCAAATATACCGGTGAAGGTACTTATGCTTAAAAGAGGTGTTAGTGATACCCCAAAGTGGCACAGAAATCCGACTTCCGTTCCTGTTGGCGTTCGTATTCTCTGCAAAGTTACCCACAAACTTTCCATACCCCTCTGTTCCATATCCTATACTGGCATTGAAATCGCCCCAGAGCAAAAAAAACTTCCCATCACAACTTGATATTACAATTATAAACATGGCTGTTGAGACAGCAACCGTTCGTGAAAGATTAACATTGAGAAATACAGCTCATCGGTTGCAAAGCTACAGGTTGATTACGTAACCATGGTTTCTGCTTCAACTAAGGAAGCCTTCATCAAAAGTAAAAATTTTTTGTTACATGAAATGGACCTTGGTTCTTGAGCAACAAAGCACACGTTCAAGTTACAAATGTAAAATTAACATGCGTCAGGATTAAAAAGCAGAACATACTTCGTGTGACTAAAACGCGCGGCTATAAGTCGAGTTTAGTTATATGAAATTTAAATTCTGCTTTTTAATCCTGACGCAGGTAATTTTACATATGTAACTTGAAATTAAGCTCTGTTGGTCAAGAACCATTGTAGATTTCATGTAACTAAAAATTTTTACTTTCGCCTCCTCAGCTCAGTGGCAGCAGCGTCTCTGGCCGCCGATGTAAGGGGTTTGGGTTCGATTCCTGGAAGGGGACTGGATGTTGTGGTTGTCCTAATCATCATCTCCTCATCATCGGCACGCAAATCGTCCAAGCGGCGTCAACTAACAAGACTTGAACTACGGCGGGGCCGAACAATCCCGTATGGGATCTCCCGGCCAACAATGCCATTCGATCATTTAATTTCAAAATTTTTTACTTCTGATGAAGGCTTCCTTAGTTGAAGCCGAAACCATGGTTAAGTAATCAACCTGTAGCTTTGTAACCCATGAGCTGTATTTTTTTAATGTTAATCAACTTGATATGTTCCTTCATAGGGCTGCTTCACGCGGCTACTCACGATCATGGTTATGGCTGACACCTGAAATTTGGTGTTCTCAGCACATTCGTGACACTGTGGATCTCGGGATGTCGAATTCCTTAACGATTTCCGAAATGGAATGTGCTATGCGTCCAGGTCCGACTACCATTCCGCGGTCAGAGTGTGTCTGCCGTCGGGTCGTACTCGACCTTTTCGCCTGGTTCAATGGCAGCTCTGCAAAGGATGGGGCCCCTCCACGCCCACAACAACGTGGTGACCGACTCAATAGTGTCACCTCCGTTTTTGTTAGTTTTGCTGAGGTGGATCACTGGATATGGGAACCGCGATGTTATCCGTACGTGTGGGCACGATCACCCATTAATACGGTGCATCTGGAGATAGTAGTGGTCGAAAGGTATACTTATGATAAAGGTATGTAATGGCAGAGGAAGAAAAGTGCCAAGGCAAGAGCCAAGGGAAAAAAACCTTTGCGACAGTGGGGTAGGTATTAAGGGAAGTAGCGGTATGCTATCTCCGACAGATCATGTAAGGTTTGTCATAAAGAATCAGTCCGGCTGGTGCGAAGTTCTGCTGCAGCTGAGCTCCTGTGTGAAGTCTCCTGAGTCGGATGCGGCAGAATACCTGTAAACATAGCCAAGTTTTTTTAAATTTATTTATTTATTTATTTGGCCCTCTACAACACACAGTGGAAATGTACATATATTTAAATAAACAGACAAAACAGAAGTTCATTTTGTCAAAATGGGAAAGTGGAAACAAAGGGAAAACAGCATTACATTACAATTTAAATAATGTTGGAACATTTTCACATATTCACAAGCAAAACCTTATATCACCAACACACTTGATGCTTATAGATTGTGTACAGTGATCTTAATAAATTTAATTGTGATTTTATATACACGAATGTCTTTTGTCAACAAAAGGGAGGAAGCTGACTGGGGAAGGGGATATCCTATATTCACCAATGTCTGCAGGAAGTTCAAACGTTCTCGGACAAATTTGGGGCACCTGAACAGGATGTGGTTGACATCAGCTTCCGTTTCAGGATCACACTCACATGCTGCCGAATCGTAGACGTTGATCCGATGTACATGTTTTGGATAAGAGGCTTGATTGAAGCGAAGACGAATAATGGTAGTAATCGCGGATCATAGCCAAGTTTGCCATGGTAGAACTGTCTAATTATGCAGGACTGTATAGGTCTGTTTGTGTTCAGTGCGCTGAATATGGCTTCCCTGCTTTGCCTGTTGGTCGGCTGATAGCTCAGCTGGCATTGCCAGTCAGTATGCTGTTCTGCGGGGTTTCGCCATATTCATCGTGTTTGTGAGTTGGTGGTCCCTATGACCGTAGGTGGTTAGTCTCTAAGGAGTAGTGTTTTTGCTCGCTTATATTTCCACCTATGGTTGTGATCTTAGTTCCCGAAGCGTAGTATCAAGGGATTGTTCGAGTGTCTCAAGTTTTTGTACAGTCGTGTAGCGAGTTTCTTGAATACCACAGACAGTAGCTTTAGGCGGTATTCACGATGCGTGTGTATCGTGGAGCGTTGTTTATAATGAGCTGTATGAGCTGCATGCGGTGGAGCCGTGTTGGCGTCGCGTATGCCCAGCACGGAAAACGTTCAAATGTTTGTAAGTCTATCGGACCAAACTGCGTGGTCATCAGTCCGTAGCTTACAAAATTAAGTCAAACAAACCTGAGGACAAACACACACACCCATGCCCCAGGGCGGACTCGGACCTCCGTCGGCGAGCAGCCGCGCGTTCCGCAGCGAGGCGCCTTAGACCGCTCGGCTACTCCACCGCGGCCCCAGCACGGAGCACCGTACGTCTAATGTGTCACGTAGAGGTTCCTCGACACCCGGCTATTCAGTTTGCATTTCCTGTTGAGCATTGGGTAGAGTTGTTTGAGCCTCGCGTTTGCCCGGTTGGACATGTGTTGCATGTGGTCTCCCCATGTGAGTTTCCGGTCCAGCCAGACATCGAGGTATTTGACTTCCTCACGGAAACGTATTGGGCGTGCATGTCGATGAACCGCCCTTTTATGTCTCGTGTACCCGTTGCTAGCGCCATCTGTGCACGCCACTAAAAATGTTCAAATGTTTGTTAAGCTTATGGGACTTAACTACGGGCTCATCAGTCCCTAAACTTTCAAACTACTTATCAACTACCTTATACTAAGGACGGCACAAATATCCATGCCCGAGGGGGATTCGAACCCCCGACCGTAGTGGCCGTGCAGACCGTGACTGGAGCGCCTCAGTCCCCTCGGCCACCGCGGCCGGCTGCACGCCACTACCTCATGACTTTTGTCACCCAATTCTAGTTATGTGTTTGGACGCTTAAAAGCGAGTCGTTACTCCTGCATTTCTTCATTGGTTGAGAAACCCGCAGCTGAAGTGAGCAGCCAGGTGCTGACCCTTGATCCCTCCTGTCGTGTTTTGGCGGCGTTGCTGGCATTACGCTTGTTATGGATCCCCATTTCTCCCACTGGACAAAGGGTCTGCGCTCAGAGGAACCAGAAACAGTGACAGCGGACCAACAGGCGACCTCAGACGTTGCTTGACAACAGTATCGGGTTAACCCACTTGTAGACCCGGAGCTAGAAAAAAATGTGTTGACCCTGCTGACTTAATTTAGGCGTATATACGAGGTATGTCCACAAATTCCGTTTGGTTATATAAAACTACTTTTCTATATAGCTACCGAAATTTTGTAGGCACTTCTCATAGCGTGGTACAAGTTTTTGTATGCCTTCTGCATAGAAGGTTGCCTCCTGTGTATTCAACCATGTGGTGACATGTTCTTTCAGTTAGTCATCATCGTTGAAGTGTAGACCACGAGCACAGATTTTAGGTGTAAGAAGAGCGTACCGCTCTATCTTTCGACCAACTTTGTTGTATGGGAGTGAAAGTTGGGTGGATACAGGTTACCTTATTCATAAGGTGCAGGTTACAGATATGAAAGTAGCAAGAATGATTGCAGGTACTAATAGATGGGAACAATGGCAGGATGGTGTCCATAATCAAAGAAAAACTGGGAATGAACACCATAGATGAAGCAGTTAGAGCGAACAGACTGAGATGGTGTCATGTTACACGCATGGGAGAAGCAAGGTTACCTAAGAGACTCATGAGCTCGGCAGCGGAAGGTAAGAGGAGTCGAGGTAGACCAAGAAGAAAGTAGATTCGGTGCAGAATGATTTTGAAGTAAAAAGCATAACATCAGACGAGGCATCAATGTTAGCATTGAATAGGGGATCATGGAGGAATTTTATTAGAGGTACTATGCTCCAGACTGAACGCTGAAAGGCATAATCAGTCTCTAATGATGATGATGATGATGAGATGAAAGTCGCTACGAGCGAGGTCAGGGCTTTGTGGAGGATGATCAAACACGTGCCAGTGGAATTCCCGTAAGAGTTGTTTGACTACATTCGCCGTGTGAGGTCGTGAGAAAAAAGAACACATATTGACAGTAATGCTGTATTGCGCGGCGAAATTTCTTAATGGTCTCGCAGTAACAATGAGCATTGACTGTATGGCCTCATGGTAACAATCAATCAGTTATATGTGTTTTCTGTCGCATGAAACGGTTCACATAACTTTTCGAGATGTCAAGATTTGCTTATGCGTAACCTTCGTTGGGGATGACTGCCGTTTTTAATTTAATGAAAGTCCGGCTCCAACTTCAAGTTGCTTTCTCTACGGCATAACGTCTGTCACACTTGAAAATGGCCTAACATAGAGGCCGAAACCGGTAGTGCGGGCTTAAATAAAGCACCAATAAATGCAACTGGAGCTGGACTTTCATTAAATTTGAACCACAGTTGCGGCAACAGCGAGTATCCAGTGATGGAGAAACTAATAATGATTGCCATTTTGTTGCAGGGATGTCGTACGATACCCAAGTTTCATCCCTCGTGACTATCCGAGAAAGAAAACCATCGCGTCCTTCATTGTAGCGTGTCAAAAGCTGAAGTGCACTGCCCATTCAATTTTTTTTTTTTTTTTTTTTTTTTTTTTTCCTCATTAAGAATTTTGGGTACCCAACGTGAACAAAGTTTTCTAAACTTCAATTTTTCAGAAAGTATTTCATAAATTTGTGATTCTGTGATTTGCAGAACTTCCATAGCAATGGCATTAAGTGTGCTTAATCTTCTCTTCAGTTGTGCAAACCAGTTCATCAGTAAGCCGGCCGCGGGGACTGTGGTGCGCCAGTCACGGTCTGCACGGCCACTACGGTCGGGGGTTCGAATCCCCCCTCGGGCATGGATATTTGTGCCGTCCTTAGTGTTAGCTAGTTCATAAGTATTTGGTAAGTTTAGGGAATGATGACCCCGTAGTTAAGTCCCATAAGCTTTATAGACGTTTGATTTGATCATCAGTAAGCACATGCGGGCGTCCACGTCTTTCTTCATCGTGTACCTGATCGCGCCCTTCATTGAACAGTCTGACCCATCTTCTAATCATTGAATCACTCGTAGAATTTTGTCCGTAAACCTCGCAGATTTGCCGATAAATTTCCTTAGGTTGAACTTTCCTTGCATTTAGAAAACGTACCACAGATCTGATTTCACACGCGGTGGCATTATGAATTACGGCTGGCTTTATAAAGAAGCACTACAAAGCACACACACGTCGGCGGTAGCGATCAGAAAATGGCGTTCATGTCTTCCCCTTGAGTCAGAGTAACTGCCGCGCATGCTCAGAGCTGCGATCGTAGCGCTGCCGCGGTTAGAAATAGAAACGGAACTTACTTTGTTGACGAGCCTCATATTTTTGTGGCAGAGCAGTATGAAAGTTAAGGGACTACGCCTACTGTCCATTTCAGAATGACTGACCTCTGACTTTGAAATCATATTCTGGTCACATCGCACGACAAAGTCGATGTTTTATACCTCCCGGAATCGTTAAAATGTCTACTTTTATTTGGTGTGTGAATATTACATTTTATTTTAGTACTAGTGGCATTTTACTAGCGATGCTTCTGGAGTGAGAGAATTTGCCGGTTATACCGATGCCCAGGGGACACCGAACATGCAGATAACGTTCTTCGTGGAGGCTTCTCTCTTGTCCCCCTTCAATATATATACCAATGACCAGCCCCTTCCTGGAGATACCCAGAACTTCATATATGCAGACGACCGTGCTATCACCGCCCAAGCAGACAATTTTGAGAGTGTAAAAGAAAAGCTATCACGAGCCCTCGAAGAGCATATTATAGGAAAAAGCAACTCAAATCCAATCCTTCAAAAACTCAAACCTGTGCTTTTCATCTAAAGAACAAGGAGGCGTCAAGGCCCCTACAGATAAACTTGGAACGTATTTCACTAAGACACAACGCCACCCCTAAATATCGAGGTGTGACTCTTGACTGAACGCTTACCTATAAAGAGCACTGCATCAACACCAAATGCAAAGTAGCTGCTAGAAATAATATTGTTCGCAAGCTCGCAGGCTCAAACTGGGGTGCACAGCCCAATACATTAAGAACCTCAGCCCTGTCCCTGTATTGCTCAGCTGCAGAATACGCGTGCCCAGAATGGTACAACTCATGCCACGCTAAACAAGTGGATGTGGCTCTTAACGAAACATGCTGCATTGTCACGGGATGTCTAAGGCCAACGCCAGTTGGAAAACTATACTGCCTGGCTGGTATAGCGCCACCTGGGATTAGAAGGGAAGTCACAGCCAGAATTGAATGAGCAAAGGCATCGACATTATCAACCCATCCTCTTTTTGATTATCAGCCAGCCCATAGCAGACTCAAATCAAGGAAAAGCTTTCTGCATGCAACGACGGAGCTCGACAAATCACCACAACTGACCAGGCTGGAGATGTGGAGAGCAAAGATCGGGGACCTTGGTGGCTGGATGACCCCACAGGAAGCACTCTCACCTGGGTAAGAGGAGGACTGGATGACGTGGAAGTCCCTCAATAGACTGCGGACCAACGTAACAAGATCCAACATGAGAAGGTGGGAGCCTGTCTGATGCATCTGCCATGTGCGAGTGTGGAAAAGAGCAAACCACCGAGCATCTGCTACAGTGTGAGCTTTGTCCAGCCTGCTGTACCATGCAGGACCTGACTGGTGCTACCCGTGATGCATGTGATGTAGCCAGATTTTGGGCTAGCATAGTTTAATGTTTAATCCTGGGGAAAAGACATTTTGAACTGTTATCACTGTTACTTGTAAATATGTTTACTATTAATGGCTAATTTGTATTCATATTCATTGATATTCATGTTTGTTTTTGTGTTTTATGTTATGTTTGTACAAGTTGCTTCTGACACGAATAAATAAATAAATTTTATTTTAAAAGGGGACGAAATACACGGTAATATTTAAGAGAAAGCGTGCTTTTTGTGTTTGTTTTAGGCGAATGTCAAAGGATGTATAGAAATCAGACCGTAATTAGGAGAACGTTTTCCTTTGCACAGTTTAAAGATCCAACCTTCCTCTATTTACAGACGGACTATCCTTATTTTCGGATTAGTTGTTTTGTCCTAATAATGGTAGCCGCAGACTGCTACAGTTCGCCTAATTACGGTCTGATTTCTGTACATCCTTAAGGTAGGCATTCGCCGGAAAAAAATAGAAAAAGCACGCTTTCTCTTAAATATTAGCGCGTATATCGTCCCCTTTTCAAATAAAAGGTAATATTCATACACCAAATAAAAGTATACATTTCAGCTATTCCGGCGAGGTATAAAACATCGATGTTTGTCGTGCGATGTGCCCAGAATATGTGTTCAAGTCATTATGAAATGGTCAATAGTTCTGTGACATCAACCATACACATTGTACACCACGTAAACCCGGACGGTAGAGCCAATACATGAACATGAAATATAATTATATTGAATACGATTCTCACCTTCACATTACGTGCTGAAAAGTGTCCTCCGCACCCTGCAGCACACATGTGAGCTTGATTGAGGCGATTCATATACACCGTTGTCATATCTTGTATCGTGATGCTATTCATGACATCCTAGGTTTCTTGAGTTCTGTGTGGATTTCTTTGGTATACTCTTCCCTTTAACAGTCCCCACAAGTAAAACTCACAAGAGGACAGGTCTGATGACCGAGGAAGCAAGAAAGCTTTGCTGAAGGTTCAGTGAAGTGTAAAAATGTCATTTACGGGGGACAATGACGCGGCTGATGGGTGGCACCTTGCACCGTCATGCCGAAAGTAACCTAACTGGCGCTCATATTGTGCCAAGTTTTAATAAAACTCCTCCAGGATTCTCAACTACACGCCACTGTTCACTGTCGTCTCAAAGAATACGGACCCCATAAGACCCTATAACGCGTGTGGCGAAATAGCACACCAAACACCAATCTTCTCATCATGTAAGGCTACTGTCGCATTTGGATCCTCTGTCGACCAATACCGGTTGTTTTGAAACTTTACGTACCCAGACAGATGTAACCGTGGTCTTCAATGATCATGAGCTTTAGTGTGTCCAAGATACCACTGGCTACATTTTACATCAGCCATGAACAGAAATGAACTCTATTCTGCAAGCTTCTTTAGTTCTTGTTCAACTCTTAGCTTGTACAACTCTTAGCTGGTACGTTTTTAACTTCAGTTCCCTTAAAAGCTCACAACATTACTCATGATGCGCCGGTTCCGCCGGCCACTTGACAAGATGTACGCATATGATCGCTTGTAGACGGAACAGGATGGATCCTGTTCCCACGCGTCAGGAGGCGGATTTGAACCGCTGCGCTGTGTAGCGTACAAACCAATTTCATGTTGTTTTTTTTTGTTTTTTTTTTACTTAGATTTGGATTTATTTTATCTGGTAAGATTTGTTTAGTACATTACAGGTACACCACATGTAATACAAGTACTAAAGAAAAAAACAGATCATTACTACCTCAAAAATGAAACGCCAAGATCGTCAATTAATAATTCATCTAATGACGATCGGTTTCGGAGGAGTGTGCTACCATCATCGGGTCATATACATTTTATAAGCTGGTCATAAGTCAAAAATATAAAAGACATGCAAGAAATAACGTAACTACATAAAAAATAACATATACATGGGAGGCACATAACCTTACCTTATTTGTAAAAAGTGGATACTATACAATAAGTGCAACATAGCACTTAGTCGCCATATAAAAATACACAAGTTAAAACATGACAGCTTACAAGATACTGACAGCTTTGAGGATTCTTGTCTAGATAATGCGCTTGGTGGCAGGACTGTAGCAGGATACTGTTATCTATATAAGATTGCATTCTTACCGGCAATAACAGGTAATGTTGGATTTTTACTGGAATATAATTGTAGCAATAATACATAGATAATGAATAAGACTCAATAATAATAATAATGACAATAATAATAACAATGCGTCAGAAACGACCACAATTGGAGCATCGGGCATCACAGAGACAGAGAAAATAGAACGTAAAATTCTCAGGAAAATATTTGGACCAATACACAGAGATGACATATGGATGAAAACACCTACTTGAGAACTGTACCAGTACACTGACAGACTCACAGACATGATCAGAAAACGCAGATTAACTTTCTATGAGCACATACAGAGAATGGGTAAGACCAGAGAATCTTTGATGTAGTAAGCAGTTCAAGCGAGAAAACAAATTGGTATCATGAAATAGAGGAAGACTTAAGGCAGTTGGTAATCAACAGGCAAATTATAGAAGACAGAAAAGAATTCAGAAATAAAATTAAGAATGCAAAACTTATGGTACATGAGAAGAAGAAGACAAGAACATTGTGGACAAAAGAACGGAAACAGGAGCACAGCCAAAGGATGAAGAGATTTTGGGAAGAAAAGAGGAAGAAGGGAAAGAAGTGAAAATTGTGTCATCATGAGATATTCGAGTTCAAACACTGTCCATAAGGGCAAAAATGATATGAATGAATGAAATAATGACGACTTTGCGAAGGACAGTAAGCACGTATCATATTGTGAACATCAGCCCTATTACCATTTAAGAATTGCCTCGTTATGTACCGGGTGATCAAAAGGTCAGTATAAATTTGAAAACTTAATAAATCACGGAATAATTTAGATACAGAGGTAACAATTGACATGCTTGGAATGACATGGGGTTTTCAGAAACAAAACAAAACATGTATTGCTAGACCCGTGAAAGATCTCTTGCGCGCGTCGTTTGGTGATGATCGTGTGCTCAGCCGCCACTTTCGTCATGCTTGGCCTCCCAGGTCCCCAGACCCGTGCGATTATTGGCTTTGTGGTTACCTGAAGTCGCAAGTGTATCGTGATCGACCGACATCTCTAGGGATACTGAAAGACAACATCCGACACCAATGCCTCACCATAACTCCGGACATGCTTTACAGTGCTGTTCACAACATTATTCCTCGACTACAGCTATTGTTGCGGAATGATGGTGGACATATTGAGCATTTCCTATAAAGAATATCATCTTTGCTTTGTCTTAATTTGTTATGCTAATTACTCCTTTTCTGAACAGATGAAGCACCGTCTATAGGACATTTTTAACTTGTTTTTCTAATAAAACCCCGTGTCATTCCAAGCAAGTGTGTCAATTGTTACCTCTCTACCTACATTATTCCGTGGTTTGATGCAGCTCTCCACGCTACCCTGTCCTGTGCAAGTCTCTTCATCTGAGAATACGTTCGGCAACCTACATCCTTTTGAACCTCATAACTGTATTCGTACCTCGGTCTCCCTCTACGATTTTTACCCCCACACACTTTCTTCTAATGCTAAGTTCACAATTCCTTGATGTCTCAGAATGTGTCATACCAATCTATCCCTTCTCTTAGTCAGGATATGCCAGAAAGTCCTTTTCTCCCCAATTCGGTTAAGCACCTCCTCATCAGTCACGTGATCTACTCATCTAATGTTCATCATTCATCTGTAGCACCACATTTCGAAAGCTTCTATCACCTTTTGGTCTGAACTCTTCATCGTCCACGTTTCACTGCCATACAATGTTACAGTCCAAACAAATGCTTTCAGAAAGGACTTCCTGACATTTAAATTAATATTGGAAGTTAACAAGTTTCGCTTCTTTAGAAACGCTTTCCTACCCATAGCCATTCTGCATTACATATCTTCATTACTTTGGCCATCAGAAGTTATCTTGCTACCCAAATAACAAACTTTATCTACTTGTACAGTCTCATTACCTAATCTAATTCCTCCATCATCGTCTGATGTTCTAATATTACATTCCACTACTTTCGTCTTACTCTTGTTAATGTTCATCTTATATCTTCCTTTCAAGACACCGTCCATTCCATTCAATTGCTCTTCCAGATCCTTTGCAGATTACTATGTCATCGGCAAAGCGCAAACTTTTTATATCTTCTCCCTGAACTTTAATTCCCTCTCCAAATTTCTCCTTCCATTCATTAACTGCTTGCTCAATGTGCAGATTGAACAACATTGGGGAAACGCTACAACCCAGTCTTACTCCCTTCCCAACCTCTGCGTTCCTTTCTTGCCCTTCGACTCTAATAACCGCTGTCTGGTTTTTGTATAGGTTGAATATAACTCTTCGCTCCCTAAATTTTATCCCTGTTACCTTCAGAATTTGGAAGAGTTTATTCCAGACGACATTGTCAAAAGCTTTCTCCAAATCTACAAACTCCAAAAATGTAGGTTTCCCCTTCCTTAGCCTATCTTCTTTATTAAGTTTTCAAATTTATACTGAGTTTTTGATCACTCGGTACATATTGTGAGCTATTCTCAGTCTCTTCTAATAAAAAGAATAAGAAGAGCGAAGAAGAGGAGGCACAAATGACATGTGTATTCGCACCGCGCTAAGGGAACGCCTTGTTACGATGATACATGTTGCTCTAGGTGAGCAGCAACGGAGGCGCTCCACGCCAAGATTCAACGCTCCCGTGAGGAGAGGAGGCGCGCTCTCGTACGTCTTAAATCACTAGACGGGGTGCTGCTGTTCCGTGGCAGGTTCCTGATTTGCTTTATACCAGATAAATACATAGCTCATGCACCGGCGGAGTACTGCCCAGCAACCATATCACAACTCCTCTCTCATTTTCGTTTTCAGGCTAATATGGCTCCTGTCCGAGCTGATTTCGTTGTGCCCTGACTGAAGTAAATATTGTTATACCGTGAAGCACAAGGCCGATAGCTGACAAACATCGTGTAGAGTAAACGTTCCTGTAGGAATATACAGCAAAATTTTCTGTTTTTATCAAACTTTAGGATCACACCTCTCTAATTTTGAAGGTGAAGTTGAAACCATTATAACTGCAGTAAGTCAGCTAAATAGCTATTATGACAAGTTTGTAAATATATTACCAAAACAACAAATAAGTAGGCTACTTAATGTGTTTTACGTAGCCTAATGTAAAAGGTATGTAAAAAACATGTGATATCTAGGCCTAATTTCACTAAACTGAAATAGTTATATCGTCTGATAACCTAAGCAAAATTCAAAACGAATGAACCTACAAAAACATTTTAGATGTACCTGAAAAGACTATTGTACAGTAACTATAATTTTTCAGAACAAAAAAAAAATGTTTGTATAGCTTATGGGACTTAACTACGGGGTCATCAGTCCCTAAACTTACAAACTACTTATGAACTAACTAATACTAAGGACGGCACAAATATCCATGCCCGAGAGGGAATTCGAACCCCCGACCGCAGTGGCCGCGCAGACCGTGACTGAAGCGCCTCAGTCCCCTCGGCCACCGCGGCCGGCAGGACAAAAACAAAAATAAACCACCCCACTGATGATAGCACAAAATGTGCTAAAACATGATTGGGAAAAATAATTAAAATCAGGTGTCTTTCAAACGGCGGAAAATCCTCACCATTTCTCCCAGCAAGCACAGAAGAAAGAAGAACAGCAACATCAAAAGATGATTATTTGCACACCTATGACAAAGGGGTCATATTCTGTGACTCCAAAGCAGCAATATCAGCAATTGTTAATTTAAGAGATCCAAAACTTGTTCATGTCAAAGATATCCAAGGAACAATTCCCTACAACAAAACAGCAAGAAAATTGAAATTCGGTCGATACCATCTCATTGTGGCATAGATGTTAACGAGAAAACTGATTTTCTAGCGAAAAAGGGCACAAAAATTAAACAGATCGGAAAACTACCGCCGAGTGCACTGAGGCGCTATGCTCCGATGTGCGAGGCCGTTCCCCCGTCGGGGGTTCGAATACCCTCCTCGGGCATGGATGTTTGTAATGCTTGATAACACACAGCTGCGACTGTTAAAGATTCTTTACTAAGAAATCACGACCGGTACCTGATGATGCAAATTTAATTTGCGAAACCGGTAGTCAGTTCTTAGTAAAGAATTTTTAACAGTCGCAGCGGTGTGTTATCAGAAAAAATTAATCAATTCGACTTTGGTTGCCAGATGAATAAAGTATGGATGTTTGTGCTGACTTTAGTATAAGTTAGTCTATAAGTAGTTTGTAAGTTTAAGGACTGATGAGCCCGCAGTTAAGTCCCATAAGCTTAAAAACATCTGAACATTTTGGAAAAGCTACCCTGTCGTATTTTGCAGTAAAACGCATGATTAACAACATATTTAAAGAAGAATTCAGAAGACTCAATAAAATCTCATGTGAGGGGAAGATCTGGGAAACCCTCTTGGATACCCAACTAATACCATATGCACCAAGAAGAGAGGCAGTAGCGACGTTCGGCCTGTCTATCGGACATGACTCTTTGCCGTCCCACCTGCACAAGATCTCTATTCTGCCGTGTGTTCTGTGTCACAAGAGTAATTCCACAATGAACAGTGATCATTTAAAATAGTGTTCACAACTTTACAATTGTAATTTAGACTTAACAAAATTGCATTGGGAAGCAAGAAGGCGAATTACGATAAATGTCGGAACATTAAAATAATAATAATAGCAATAATGATACATCGTGTAGATGTTCGTCCAATAACGAGTGTTAAGTAAACTTTCATTCCATTAGGAAGGGTTCAGGATGATGGATATGATGGACAGGACTTTTTTGGCGTACGGCAACTACGACTTTAGCGCCCTTAAAAATTCAAAAGGCGACGAGTGTAGTCCAAGTACTGAGGAACCGAGTAAAAAAGTGCAACACAAAAAAGGAATCAAACTAGTCTAACTGTGTAGGCAGCTAAACGACGTAAGGGTTCAAATGTCCAAATGTTGCTAAATCTAAGGCACGAAACGTCATCGGTCGCTATGCTAAGTACAACACACACACACCCTTACCCGAGGGAGGACTCGAACCTTTGACGGGAGCGGCTGCGCAATACGTGAGATTGATCGCAGACCGTGTGGCCACATTCATGCGCTCATTATGAAGTAATCCCGATCAACAGGATACGTGAATACAACAGACTCTAAAACACTCTTGTATTCATACTTTATGAAAGAGAATTTTTAAACAGCATCTAAGTGCTGAATTAATTACAGCGGACCGAGACTCTGTAACCTTAATCGTCATAATTAGCTCTCAAAGTAGGATAAATTATTGTCTATCTCGTAGAGATCTCTCTCCCTCTCTCAGATGACATTCGCTACTGTTCTTACTAAACATCCACACAATCGCTGAGGTTTACCTCCCATTTCGCTTTTCTTTTCCTCTGCCTTTACACCGCTCTTCTCCAGACGTTCTTCGTACACTTAAAACCAGCACGAGATAGCGCATATAAACGGGTAATCGGACTCAGATGTACGCTTAATATCGCCGATCCATGTACTTTTATTTCCAGATTCAAAGCTAACGGTGCAAGAGAGCACACTTGGATTTGTGAGATTGGCGGTTCAACTGAACGCGATACGACCCTTTGGCTTTGACCAATGATATATCTGAGTTAAAGACGATAGTTTACTTACAAACAGAACATAGGTTATATATTACGCTTTTATGTTTCGAAATTGTCTGTAGCTTCTCTCTGATAGATAGGTATAGGTTACCAGAGACGTTTATTTTTCGCAAGTGAGCGCCGAGGGCGCGAAGTTTTGAGCTGAGGTCTGTGATGGATGGTACATTCTATTGTAATCACTAATTTACGAGGATAACCATCATTACCTACAATACATATTACTATATTATCCCGTATGTTTATATTCGTTGATAGTGTTTGTTTTGCTAGTTGATATATCTACTTAGCATATCTAGTGAGACTCAGATATGACGTCATTGTTCAAAGCCGACGGATTGTATCGCGGTCTTCAGTTATGCCTGTTGGGCACCAAACTAGCGCACGTGTGATGGGGCAGCTTTCTTTCTTTTTAATAGAAGCAGTATGCAGGAGGCCCGGGTTCTAATCCCCCAATGATGTAATTCAATGCTTCTGGATGGTAATGTCAGTAATTCCTTTGGTCTAGAGTAATAGAATAGTTTAACAAAGAAGGATATGGTGTAATAACACAGTGGAGTGCTTATAAAGAACACGGGTTGTTATGTAAGTGGGACACAGGTGGGGAATTACTGTGAGCGATGTCGGTCTCCATAAGGAGAGCCTCCCGCGTAGTAGAGGTTACCGCTGCCCGCATGCGATACCGTCGTCTGTCACGCAATGTGTACATGGGACCGCCAAACACTTTCCTCCTCCTCCTGCTCCTCTGGGAACTGCGCACACGCGAAATCACACAGTACTTCCTTCTATGACATGTCCGAGGAATTCTTTCATCAAAATTCTTTTTCCGTTTAGAAATTGTTCATAGTGTCTCTTCAAATTCAAATGTTTGTAAATCTATGGGATTTAACTACTCTGGTCCCTAGGCTGACAAACTACGTAATCTAACTTACACGTAGGACAACACACACGCCCATGCCCCAGGAGGACTCGTACCTCCGTCGGCGAGTATCTGCGCGCTCCGCAGCAAGGAGCCTTAGAGCGCTCTGCCACTCCACCGCGGCCATTGTGCCTCTGCTTCGTCATACTGATCAGTACAATATTCAAAAGAGAATGCAGCTGCTCCACTAAATAGGGGAGCAATATCATGGTTTAACGTCCCGTCGACGTAGCTCAAGCAGGACGTGCGTTAAACATCCAGACACCCCGGACGAGTCGTCTACTTGGCGCCTGACATTGGTTTGCAAAAGCGTATGTGACTGTTTTCTAGAAATCGTCGAAATGCTTAATTACGTCGTCTTATGCTCATAACATGGTTTTCCCTTGTGATTTTGAATATTTAATAAAATCATATAAAATATAAAACGAAATCCATTTGATTTTAAAGCTGCATTTGAGCACTGTGTTGCCTGGATATAGACTGGCATGAGCTTCCGCCATTTTCATTCCTTCGCTTCGACGCGTTAGGGCAGCATAGGGCAGTTAGAACGCTTTCAGCATGGTGGGCTGTGCAGATCCGAATTTTTCTAATCGTTCAGAAACTGGTTTCCGTGTTTTTGTTTGTTTGTTTGTTTTTTCATTGGATCATGAATGGCGTAAAATATCGTTAATAAACTGTCGTCGTAACAAGGTTATCAAAACTATGCGAGGTGGGTCACGCACAGTTTTACACGTTGTAAACAACAGGTTTCAACACGTGTTTTTTAGCGAAGGATCCAACGCTAAGATCTATTGTTACTTTTATTTATACATATATTGGTAATAACAAACAATATCAACATTTAGACAATAACAATACCAATTAGTTATAATGATGCATTATTATTACTTTTTTAATTATACTGGCTCATATGGCTCGTAACGACGTTCTAAGCTACTGCGACGTCAAAATGCACGAAGTTCTGTGACTCTATAACATAGATACATTGTAGGTTATTGGCAAATTGTCTTCCCTCCACATTAGACCATTTTATTTGCATGCTGAAGAAAATCATTTGGTGCTTTATTGTCTTAAGTCGTAGTCCATATGTTGTAATTGAAAACCTTTTTATACGTCTACGATGTTTGTTGTTAATTTATTGATAAAATAAATTTTAGATTTATTTTGAGGAATGTTAATTAGAACCAAATCTGATTGTGGGAAAATATTGAAATTGACAGAAAAGCCAATGATTTTGAATCTTCCTAAATACCCACCACGATCAACAGTTGACAGACCAATAAAAAAAATTATTTTTCAGACAAACATAAAATAAATATTGGAATGTAATTTCTCAGTTGGCAAAAATTATGTAAATAAAGTTTTACATGAATCGAAAACGGTTGACATTCCACAGTGCTGTCAAATAAAAAGAAAACTTGTTGAGAATTTTTTTTAAAATTAAATGCTATGGTCTTGAAAATCACATTTCTAGTCAATCGACAAAGTGTAATGCGTTAAAATGTGGATTCCATGTTTAGAAATATGTACTTTGAAGTGCATATAACTTCAAAATTAAGATTTTTTCATTCTTAATAAATATGTAAACACTCGCATTACAATGATAAGTTAAATTTTTAAGTAAGGAATTAAAGTATCTCGTATATATATCTTTTCCTACAAACTGGTTTTGGGGACTGATGACCTCCGCAGTTTTGTCCCCCTAAAACACAAAACCAACCAACCAACATCCTGGTTTATTATGGTGATTTACTTCCATATCTTGTACATTAAAAATGCATTTTATATGAATTGTCACAAAATCTCCGTAACAAAAGTAACGACCTGGGAGTGTATTCTGGAGCAAACTTATCGCATTGGAAAGCGAATGGTTCCTGCACGTCAGCGTAGCTTTGGTAGTGCATTGGGCATCCCATATGATTGAGCAGACGAATGCGAAAAAGTTGCTCAAATACACACCCAGGTGGGCAAATCCCAGGGAACATATAACGATTTCTCAAACCATATTAAAAGAATTTATTAGGACGAGATAAATTTTTATTGTAAATATTTATTTTCCTTTCGATGTGTGTATTAGAAATGAAATAAGCGATATTTCAAAGCAATAACAACAACGTAAAAACTCCGTCTTTGAGAAGCTCACGCTATCAACACTGGAACGAAAATGGTGGCGGAAGTTGCTGCTACAGCAGATGTTGATGTGCATGCCCGTCTATATCCAGGTGTTCTAGTGTTGCCTGTGACGTCATTGTCGAATATGCTGCTGCCGGCATAGTAAAGTTCAGTACAGCAGTGATACATTGTTTGGGCATTTACGTTTTGGAAAATTGTCTAAAAATATTTTGTGGTTAAAAATATTTTGTGGTTATACACTGTAAAAAAAAAAAAAAAAAAAAAAAAAAAAAAAAAAAAAAAAAAAACATTTACAAAAACTCCAGAAAACATGTACCAAACAACGAGAATAGGCGTGAAAAGTGGTTGAAACACGCTTCATTTTCAGTGGACAGTGAGACCATACTGGTCAGTCTTGTTCGGCAAGTGCCACAGTCACTGGTATGGTCAACAGAATAAGCAGAATACCTAAGGTTATGCAGATGTTGAGATCTCATTACATTTAATTTCATGGTTGCCATCTTGGTAAACATGTTCCGTTACGGCCGATTTCTCCGGATGTCCCCGGCGGGCAATTCCTCTTATTTTCGTCCAGACGAGTATTGACTCTTCGTAGTTGCATTGTGAACTGAAAAACAGCTGCAGGGAATTTTATACACACCCGTTTTATTCAGTGGATGTCGTTCATCGTTTCTCGTTCTCTGCTTACTCGGCATGTATGTGGCGTTGCTTTACAATTTTCACCTTGTAGACACTAGTTTTAATACTTAATTCCAAGGCATGGAGATGGTCACATATCGACACTTGATTTTGTTTTATTCAACAAGTACTTCAATGTGAGCTACTTGTTAATCTTCTGAAGAATGAAAAATTATTTTTGCCGAAGCCTGTGTCAAGTTTTACGTACATAAACCAGTCTATGCAACTGGTCGGCAAAAATTTGTTCACAGTTTGATCATGTTACACCGTTGCTGAACCACAGCATGTTTAAAATTTTGATTACAGACACATCGAGAAAATTTAGCTACCCATTGCAACTTTATTTCCATTGTACATTGGATTCTTGAGTTGACGCTGATAACATGTATGAGGAATGATTAGACTAGTAGTCTGCTTTTGTATGTGTATCAAACAACTTGTTACATCTGTTCACGTGTGCACGTGGCACGAAAGAGATGCTAATCTGATGATGGTAAAGCCGAAATGCGTCATTTTTGAGGGCGCGCTATACATGAAGTATTACCTATAATAAAGAATATGCGACCTAACCAGCTTCACAGCAGTACTACCTAATCATTTCATCATGGTCGCCTGCCTCCTCAACGACTTTATGTCGCATTTACAATGTATGAGGAAGGCGCTCTAAAGCACCTCGCTGCGGAGCGCGCGGTTGCTCGCCGTGGAGGTTCGAGTCCTCCCTGGGGCATGGGTGTGTGTGTTTGTCCGTAGGTTAGTTTACCTAGGTTTAAGTAGTTTGTAAGCTACGGACTGATGACCACGTAGTTTGGTCCGATAGATTTACAGACATTTGAACATTTGAGGAAGGCGGCTAATTCGTGTGCACCGTGTGCCCATACCACAAACGTGTCAGGCGAACATCAGAGGAAATGCCTTCTAGGACATACGGAGGAATCGGGCGTAGTAAAATATGTTTGGCAGGAGGGCAACAACTAAATTAAATTTAATGAGAGTAGTGTCACCTCACCCGCTCGGTTAGCCGTGTGGTCTAACGCACCGCTTTCCGAGACGGGGAGGCGTACCGGCCCCGTTTCGAATCCGCCCGGCGGATTAACGAAAGGGGGTCGGAGTGCCGTCCAGCCTGGAAGGAATCTTTGGGTTTAACGTCCCGTCGACAGCGTTGTCATTATAGACGGAGCTAAAGCTCGGATTTTTGGTAAGAATGGGGGAAGGAAATCGACCGTGCCCTTTGAAAGGAACCATCCCGGCATTTGCCTGGACTGATTTTAGGGAAATCACGGAAAACCTAAATCTGGATGTCCGGAGATGGATTTGAACCACCATCCTTCAGAATACGACTCCAGTCTGTTACTACTGCACCACCTCTCTCGGTGCGGCCAGGCTGAGTGTGGTTTTTAGGCGAATACCGGGCTCATAGTAAATGAAACAGGCAAAATGGAGTACAGACGACTAAGAAATGAGATTGACAGGAAGTGCAAAACGGCTAAGCAGGAGTGGCTAGAAGCCAAATACAAATCTGTAGAAGAATGTATAAATAGGGGAAAAATAGATACAGCCTACAGGAAAATAAAAGAAACATTTGGAGATAAGAAAAACAGCTCTATGAATATCAAGAACTCAGATGGGAAACCAGTTCTCAGCAAAGAAGGGAAAGCTGAAAGGTGGAAAGAGTACATAGAGCAGCTCTACAAAGGAAATGAACTCAGAGACGATGATGTAGGAAGGGAAGAGGAACTAGATCAAGATGACATAGGAGATACTATACTGAGAGATGAATTTGACAGAGCCCTGAAAGACCTAGGTCGGAACAAGGCCCCAGAAGAAGATGACATACCCTCAGAGCTACTAAAGTCTCTGGGAGAGCCAGCCATGACAAAACTATATGAACTGGTGTGTAGGATGTATGAGACAGGCGAAATACCCTCAGACTTTAAGAAAAATGTAATAATCCCCATCCCAAAGAAATCGGGTGCAGACAGGTGTGAAAATTACAGAACCATCAGTTTGATAAGTCATGGTTGCAAAATTTTAACACGAATTGTCTACAGGAGAATGGAAAAGCTGGTAGAATCTGACCTCGGGGAAGATCAGTTTGGATTCAAGACGAACGTAGGAACCCGAGAGGCAATACTCACTTTACGTCTTATCTTAGAAGATAGATTAAGGAAAGGCAAACCTACATTTATAGCTTTTGTTGATTTGGAGAAAGCGTTTGACAATGTTGACTGGAACACACTCTTTCAAATTCTGAAGTCAGCAGGGGTAAAATACAGGGAAAGGAGAGTTATTTATAACTTGTACAAAAGCCAGACGGCAGTTATTAGACTCGAAGGGCATGAAAGGGAAGCATCAATTGGGAAGGGAGTAAGACAGGGTTGTAGCCTTTCTCCGATATTATTCAATTTGTACATCGAGCAGGCGGTGAAGGAAAGCAAGGAAAAATTTGGAATAGGGATTAAAGTTCAGGGGGAAGAAATAAAAACATTGCGTTTTGCTGATGACATTGTAATTCTGTCAGAGACAGCAAAGGACGTGGAAGAGCAGTTGAATGGAATGGACAGTGTGTTGAAGAGAGCGTATAAAATGAACATTAACAAGAGCAAAACAAAAATAATGGAATGCGGTCTTAGAAAATCAGGCGATGCTGAAGGAATTAGATTAGGTAACGAAACAATGAAGGTGGTAGATGAGTTTTGTTACTTGGGTAGTAAAATAACATGCGATGGTCGCAGTACAGAGGATATAAAATGCAGAATGGCAATGGGAAGAAAAGCATTTTTGAAAAAGAGAAATTTGCTAACATCGAATATTAATTTAAGGGTAAGGAAGTCTTTTCTGAAGGCATTTGTGTGGAGTGTTGCCTTGTACGGGAGTGAAACATGGACGATAAGCAGTGCGGACAGGAAGAGAATAGAGGCTTTTGAAATGTGGTGCTACAGAAGAATGCTGAAGATTAGGTGGGTAGATCGCATAACTAATGAAGAGGTACTTAACAGAATTGGTGAGAAAAGGAATTTTTGGCATACCCTGACCAAAAGAAGGGATCGCTTGGTAGGACACATTCTTAGACATCGAGGAATCGTAAATTTAGCATTGGAGGGAAGTGTGTGGGGTAAAAATCGCAGAGGGAGACCAAGAGATTCGTATAGTAAGCTGATTCAAGTGGATGTGGATTGCCGTTCTTATGAGGAGATGAAAAGGCTAGCTCAGGATAGAGTAGGGTGGAGAGCTGCATCAAACCAGTCTCCGGACTGAAGACCATAACAACAACAACCGGGCTCATCCCAAAGTCCCGCCTCAGTTACACGATTCGCAAACATTTCGTAACACTTTACACTTTCACACATATAACATTATACACAGACATTTGGGGTAGAGAAGACCGGGGCACGTTGGCCATATTAATATTAATTTATTCGACGTATTTAAATTTATGAAATTATTGTTAAATATTAGAGAGGTATTTACTGAATCTGGATGGCAGTTATGAAGCTTGAAAATATCAGTTAAAGTATTAGAAAAAAATTAGTTACTGGACATATGTCAAGTGGGCCAATCTGCCCCCTACCTCGGTGTAAGTTGGCCCAGAGGTTGGGGCACGTTGACCCATGTAGTCTTTTAGTAAGTACAACTAAGAAATCAAAATAAAACTGTTATCAAGAAATATACTTCAATGTACATAACATCAAGCTGAATATTGAGATAAATGCTTAACACTGAGGACTATAACAACAGGACAGGTTACAGTTATTAGGACCTATAATGTCTTAACACAAACCAGTCACCGTTAATCAAATGTCCAGCTCCAAAGAATCAGTACAATTTTAATACTCATAAAACAGTCCACGGATTTAATTTTTCACACATCTCTGATGAGCCCAACGCTTACAGTTCGTGAACTGAATTTCTTTTCCTGCTACTGTTTCAAAAAGGCACTGTGACTCTTCCTCATCGTCATCATTGTCACCATCTTTCCTTTTTGTAAAAGGGCTTTTCTAGCCTGTGATCTAATTTTTCTTCGGTATTTCTTTCCAATACTTTGGTCCAATGGGAACGGTTGAAATTCAATTTCTGTTTCCTGAGTTTCAATTACCTGTGCAAACTGACATGAGGCCTGTCTGTACTTAGCACAGTACCTCCAGTACGATTTTCTTAGAATTCCAAAGTCTTCGCTAACAGTCCTCACAGATCTTTCCTTTTCTTTTACTTCTAAAACTGCTCTTAGCGTCTTATCTTCAGGAATCATTCACCTTTCATTCTTTTATAGTTTCGGATCATTTTTATGATACTATAAATAAAACAAAGGTTTAAACTAGAACCGTAAATATTGTTTTGAAAACAAGGAAATGAACGAGATTCTGACTTCTCAGATCACTGTTTAAGATTGAAATAAAAACTTTCTGGTGAATATGACGATCTTTTGACCTCTGGAACGTATCAAAATATGATTAATTTCGACAATTACGTTAATTTCAATAGCTCGTAGAATTATAAACGTTTTTATAATTCAAAGTATCAAACCTTTCATCAAGTTTAAAGAAGTACAGCTCCTGTAGGACGTGGCTGGCCATCGGGCCCCGTCCTCTCTGGGCCACCCTAGCCCATCGTCATCTTTACAACAAATTCTGTTCTTTAGAAAACTCACTGAAGCAATTAAGACTGTACGCCACATAGAAATAATACTTAAAGTCTGCCGGCCGCGGTGGCCGAGGGGACTAAGACGCTCCAGTCACGGTCTTCACGGCCACTACGGTCGGGGGTTCGAATCCCCCCTCGGACATGGATATTTGTGCCGTCATAGTTCGTAAGTAGTTCATAAGTAGTTTGTAAGTTTAGGGACAGATGACCCCGTAGTTAAGTCCCATAGACTATACAAACATTTGAACATTTGAACTTAAAGTACGACATTTTATTATACTACTCACCCCGTTGCGCCTAAAGCTAGCGAAAGTTAAATATCACATATTAACCGACAAGTAGAATTTTATTGAAAAATGTATAAAAACAATTAAGGACTACAGCTTGTCCAAAACTTCAAAATGTTCAAATGTTTGTGTAGCTTATGAGACTTAACTACGGTGTCATCAGTCCCTAAACTTACAAACCACTTATGAACTAGCTAATACTAAGGACGGCACAAATATCTATACCCGAGAGGGGATTCGAACCCCCGACCGTAGTGGACGTGCAGACCGTGACTGGAGCGCCTCTGTCCCCTCGGCCACCGCGGTCGACCCAAAACTTCGACATCTGGCCCTGTATAAGGAGAGGTACAGCGCTACCAACTTCCTGATTGATTCTTAAGACGGTCTAGCGCCTACTGTATGAACTAATTCGACTGGGCCATCCTGCTCCGATGGCCAACGTGCCCCGGTCTACCCTACACATTTCCTTCAGGGAGGGGGGTATGGGTTGGCGACAGAAAGAGCAGCTGGCCACCCTGTAAATATCAACACGCCAAATCCCGATTTAGCACAGAGCCGAACCTGCATGTGCCGAAACATGGCCAATGAGAAAGAGAGAGACCAGTGTCACCTCAGAAACTTCAAAAAATGTTCAAATGTTTGTTAAGCTTATGGGACTTATGGGACTGCGGGGTCATCAGTACCTAAAGTTACAAACTACTTACGAACTTACTTATACTAAAGGCAAACATTCATGCTCGAAGGAGGATTCGAACCCCCGACGGAGAATGGCCTCGAGCCCCGCGCCTCGAGCATAGTTTCTCAATGCGCTCGGCAACTCCACCGCGCCAAAAAAGCTTCACACTCCTATGCGCGCATGTATAGAGAAGTAATGGAGACGTAAAAACAAACAGCGCAGTAATTGAGGGGTTTGGCGCAAGAAGGAGGCAGTTCCACTTTTTGGCTCTATTAACATTCTATCAGCTACAAAAAAACAAAAAAAAACAAAAAAAAAAACAAAAAAAAACAACAAAAAAACAACAAAAAAGGCCCTTTGTTTGGTGCAAGAAACAGGCAGCTCCACCCACTACCCACTAGTCTTAGAGACATACAACAAACAGATCGTTCATCGAGTCCCAGAACCGGGCACATATTTATGCCGTGCAACAGATATTCAAAAAAGTTCAAACGTTTGTAATCCTATGGGACCAAACTACGGCCGGCCGCGGTGGCCGAGGGGACTGAGGCGCTCCAGTCCCGGTCTGCACGGTCACTACGGTCCGGGGTTCGAATCCCCCCTCGGGCATGGATATTTGTGCCGTCCTAGTTAGTAAGTAGTTCATACGTAGTTTGTAAGTTTAAGGACTGATGACCCCGTAGGTAAGTCCCATAGACTGTACAAACATTTGAACATTTGACCAAATTACGTTGGCCATCATTCCCTAGTCTTACAAACTAACCTAAGGACAACACACTCATCCATGCCCGAGGGAGGATTTCAACCTCCGACGCGGGGGGCCGTGCGATCAGTAACGTGGCACTCCAGACCACTCGGCTACTCCCACGTGGCCATGCAACAGAGCGTTCGGTAAATTACAAAAGTGTTTGAGGTAGATGGAAAGAGCTTTTCTTACCGTAGACTATGCTCGCATTATCAGAAGAATCAGCCCCAAATTTCATGTCACTGAAGTGGACCAGAGATTTGTTTTCAACTTTCTTGACACGTTGAAGAACAAGAAAACAGGAAAATATTTAATCGCTAAGTACTAAGTATTCCGCTATGAACAGCCGTACATCGGTAAAGGGATTACTCAATGCAGTACGACCGACGACCGTAGGGATGGCTGTCTTCGATAATGCGCAAATTTGTAACCAAGGACCTGCGAGGCTCATAACAATGGACTATCTTCATCAAGCTCATGATTGTCTCCTCCCGCTTAAAGGCCAAAAGTTTAAAGATATCAAACTGCTGGCCAGAAAGTATGTTGGGGAAAACGAAATGTGCTTTTACGACCAGTTGACTTCAGATGTTTCCTGAGGAGAATGAAGGGGAGCTAGAAGACTGAAGAAGAACTGTAGAATTAATGTATTATGCCAATATTGTTGTACTTTCTTTATTAACAAATGTTTTTTAAACTGAAATATGGTTGACTACGAAGAAAATGGTCCTAGACACAGTTTTTCATTCACTTTGGTGCAAAACGGAGGCAGCTCCAAAATTCATCTACATCTACATGGCATACTCTGTAAATCACATTTAAGTGTCTGGCATATGGTTCATCGAACCACCATTATACTATTTATCTCCCATTCCATTCTCGAATAGCACGCGGGAACAAATAACACCAGAATCTCTCCGTTTGAGCTCTGATTTCCCGTATTTTATTCTGATGGTCATTTCTACCTAAGTAAGTGGGGGTCAACAATATATTTTTGCATTCGGAGGACAATGTTTGCGATTTGAGTTTCATAAGTAGCCCACGCCGCAGCGATAAGCGCCGTTGTTGTAATGATTCCCATCCCAGATCCTGTATCATTTCCGTAACGCTATCTCCCCTGTATCGTGACAATACAAAACGATATATATACATGTGGCGTCTGTTCGGAAAGAACAGACGTCACATTCTGATCCTGCAGCTGTTATTATTTAATATTCGTAGAATACTATGGGCAGGGCGAAGCTGGGAATTTGTATCTGACGGGAGGCGTACATGGGTAGTCCTTGCAGGTGCGGTGATCACTGTGTCCCCAGTGGTGTAGGGGTCAGCGCAACTGCCTAGAAAGCAGGAGACCCGGGTTCGAATCCCGGCTGGGTACACATTTTCAGCTTTGCCCAATAGCAGTTGAAGTCATATATTCTACGAATATTAAATAATAACAGCTGCAGGATCAGAATGTGACGTCTGTTCTTTCCGAACAGACGCCACATGTATATATATAATATGCCGGTGACGGGCAATGATCCTATCGTTAGTGGGGAGGGGTGGGCAAGTTTGAAGCCCTTACTCTTACGGGAATTAGTTAAACTACGAGTTTGAGTACTATGGGCAGGGCAAAGCTGGGAATTTGTATCTGACGGGAGGCGTGCATGGGTAGTCCTTGCAGGTGCGGTTATCACTGTGTCCCCAGTGGTGTAGGGGTCAGCGCAACTGCCTAGAAAGCAGGAGACCCGGGTTCGAATCCCGGCTGGGTACACATTTTCAGCTTTGCCCAATAGCAGTTGAAGTCATATATTCTACGAATATTAAATACAAAACGAGCTGCGACTCTTTCGATGTCCTCCGTCGAACCCACATGATAAGGATCCCACACTGGGCAGCAATACTCCAAAAATGGACGGACAAGCGCAGTATATGCAGTTTCTTTAATAGTTCTGTTGCCTCTTTTAAGGGTTCTGCCAATAAAACGCAGTCTCTGGTTCGCCTTTCCCACGACATTATCCTGTTCTTTGCAGTTTGAGTCTGAAGTAATAGTAATTCTTAGGTATTTTGTGGAATTTACGGCCTTCACGTTTGATTGATTTATATTATAAACAAAGTTTAACCGATTTCTTTTCGTACTCATGTGGACGACTTCACACTTCTCATTATTTAAAGTCAATTGCCAATTTTTACACCATAGTGATATTTCATTGACATTGTTCTGCAGTTGGTTTTGATATTCAGATGATTTTACTAGACGGTAAATGACGGCGTCATATGCAAACAACCTAAGAGAGCTACTTAGATTGTCCCCTAAATCGTTTATGTAAATAAGGAACAGCAGAGGACCAATAACACTACCCTGTGGAACGCCAGATATTACCGTTGTTTTTGTCGATGCCTTTCGATCGATTACTACGAACTGTGTCCTCTCTGACAGGAAATTCCCTATCCAGTCGCAAATTTGGGGCGATATACCGTAACCACGCAATTTGATTAAAAGCCGATATACGATAATGCAAAACGGAGGCAGCGCCAAAATTCAAAACTCTATTACACGTACCTGAGTGCATGCATTTGTGTTTGTTCTCGTTAGTAGTATTAGAGACCCCAAGCGTAAAACAAGTCTAACAATTTTTTCGTTTGATGAAAACTGAATTTTTAACCTTTTTTATTTTTTTATTTATTTATTTTATTTTTTTCAATTTGTCACAAACTGGATACATCTACATACATACTCCGCAATTCACCGTAAGGTACGTGGCGGAGGGTACACTGTACCACTACTATTCATTTCCTTTCCTATTCCACTCCCAAATTGAACGAGGAAAAAAAGAATTCCTATATGCCTCCGTACGAGCCCTAATTTCTCTTATCTTGTCTTTGTGATCTTTACGCGAAATGTAAGTAGGCGGCAGCAAGATCGTACTACACTCAGCTTCAAATTCCGGCCCTCTAAATTTCCTCAACAGAATTTCACGAAAAGAACGTAGTCTTTCTTCCAGCGATCCCCAATTGAGTTGCCGGAGCATTTCCGTGACACTCGCGCATTGGTCGAACCTACCGGTAACAAATCTAGCTCCTCGCCTCTGAAGCGCCTCTATGTCTTCCATCAAACCGATCTCTTGCGAGTCCCAAATACTTGAGCAATACTCAAGACGTGGTCGTACAAGCGTTTTATACGCAGTCTCCTTTACAGGTGAAGTACATCTTCCCAAAATTCTCCCAATAAACCGAAGTCGGCTGTCTGCCTTACTCACAACTGTCCTTACATGCTCGTTCCATTTCATATCGCTCTGCAATGTTACGCCTAGATATTTGAACGACGCGACCGCATCAAGAAGCTCACTACTGATGCTGTATTCGAACATTATAGGATTGTTTTTTCTACTCATGCGCATCACCTTACATTTTTCTACATTGAGAGCTAGCTGCCATTCTTCGCACCAACTAGAAATTTTGTCTAAGTCAACCTGTATGCTATTACAGTCAGTAACAGACGACCCTCCCATACACCACAGCATCATCAGCAAACAGCCGCAAATTACAACTTACTCTGTCCATCAGATCATTTATATAGATAGAAAATAATAGCGGTCCTATCACACTCCCCTGGGGCACGCCTGACGATACACTCGTCTCTGATGAACACTCGCCGTCGAGAACAACGTACTGCGTTCTATTACTTAGGAAGTCTTCCAGCCAGTCACAAATCTGTGAACCTATTCCATAATCTCGTATCTTCGTTAGCAGTCTACAGTGTGGCACCGCGTCAAACGCCTTTTTGAAGTCGAGAAAAACACAATCCGCCTGTTGCCCTTCTTCCATGGCTCGCAAGATGTCATGTGAGAAAAGGGCAAGCTGAGTTTCACATGAACGACGTTTCCTAAACCCGTGCTGATTCATGGAAAGAAGCTTTTCTGTTTCAAGGAAATTTACTATATTCGAACTGAGAATATGCTCCAAAATTCTACATGAAACTGATGTCAACGATATTGCCTGTAATTGTATTGGTCAGTTCTCTTTCCTTTCTTATACACGGGAGTCACCTGCGCTTTTTTCCCATCACTAGGAACTTTGCGCTGAATTAAAGATTCGCTATAAATGCAAGCTAAGTAGGGGGCCAAGTGAAGCTGCCTCCTTCTTGCACCAAACTCTTGAATTTGAACAGGAAAGAGGGAACCTAGAATCATGTTGAGGGAAGAGGAGGACCGGATGTCAAACGTTACTACAGCCTTTGGTGGCGTCGAGCAGGAGCGCGCCACAGTACTCTGGTTGGCTGGAGGCCAGTACCGCCTCTCCTGTGCCTCTCAGGTGAAGTCAGTTCTGCGGATGCCTCGCCCTCCCCTGCCTTGCGTCCGTGTCGCTTCCGCTAACTGCACGGCTCATTCCGCTGTAGCGCTCCTCCGCCGCTTCAGAGTCGGTGGTGGACCTTAGCCTCCAAATAATACAAAGCCTACTCACTACGAGTGAATCCTTGTCGCCGCTCTCGTTGAAACAGCAGCCGCTAGAGGCGCCACATAACAACCACACATGCGCGAAACTTGACTGAAGTGCGTTCTGCTACATTGCGTTGTAATCCCAAAAGAGTGTAACTTACTGTTTTTACGTGAAAATCTACAACCGTTTAAGTGTTTGTGGAAATGGTATAGTTTTGTGTGCCATTTTGCAATCAGAGCTCCGAAATAAAACTCCTGGAGTTAGTTTTCATGGATTTCCGTGTGTAATGAATCCACGAGACAACTATGGATAAAAACAATAAGTAGACATGGTATGTACATTTCTAAGTTATCATTGCTGGTATAATTTATCTTATTGTTGCCTAAATATTTCATTTTTATCTCTTATGTAGGCGATACAAAGGATAAGTTATGGCAGCCTAATGAGCATTCTGTGGGATGCAGTAACCATTTTCTTACCTCAGACTATAAATCCGGCTGAAGATAAAGAAGTGTTTTCGAAATGTATCCGCCAAGCAAACGAATTAAGATAAAAGAACAGAGAAGAGAAATTGAAAGATGTGGGACAAATTTTTGAAACAGAAGATCGGCAAAATCGGTACAGACAAGGGAAATGTAAGCGAAGAACTCTGCCAAGAAAGCCATATTTCACAACCTCATAATAAAGATGCCAAAGTACAAACAAAGTTAAAGTGTACAGTCTCCGTCACCAATGATGGCCTTAATAAAAGGAAAAGACAGAGGTGGTCTTCGATACCCCAAACCTACATTCGTCATGTTCCTGGCAAGACTAGAAAGTGTGACTAACGAGGCACTGAAATCAGTCATAGACAAGCCAAAAGTACTGTTCACACTTTTACATATGTTACTGCCTCATATTAGTCACAACCCCGCATTGCAGTGCGGTAAGGATTCGCATGCAGAGCTACTGAGCAGATTAATACTGCAAAAATTTCTGCGGCCCTACTTAACTAATTTCACGAACAACATGGCAGACCAGGTACGTAGGGAATATTTTGCGAAAAGAAATGAAAATTTAGCAAAGAAGCTCTCTAGGAAAAGCTGCAAAACCCTTCCAATCAATTAGGCCTAATAATCAGTGTACATGATAATAAAAAGAAACAATCGATGTTATCATTGTTAAATAAAGACAGTAACATGAACTTCAATATTTGTTCTCGACATCAGTGAGCAAAATGAACCGTTGTGCTACATGGACATATTTTTTAAGCCTTGTTTCCTATTCGGTTCCATAAGAATCTACACGGAATGAGGTTGGCTTGTGGCGCCAACAGTGGAATAAGTTTGAACTACAGCGGCGACACTGCTCGTCAGAGGTAAGCTGCTAGTGAGTAGGCTTTGTGTTATTTGGAGGCTAAGGGTGGACAGTCGTCACTCCGTGGCAGTTTCCACGCCCTGCCGCCGCGTGCGTCGTGAAGGCCTGCGCGGCCTGCAGACGGACGCGACTGCTGCTGCTGCTGCTTTTTGCGGTGGTCGGTGGTCGGTGGTCGGCCCTCCGCTATCTGGCTATGTGGGTCGGCCGACCGCGGCTTTCGCGTCGACTACCTCCCCCCCCCCCCCCCCCCTCATCTACACAACTTCTCCTCACGCCACCTTCCTCTCTCCATCGCTCTGAAACTTGCTCGACTCGCACTTCGCGCGGCCTGCCGTGTAACTCGGTCGTATTTGCAGCGCATTACTTGATGGTCTGCTTCGGTGCTGGCGATTCCTGCGTCTTCTGCCTTTCAGCAAGTTAAATTTTGGAATACGTTCTGCACATAAATGACGAAAAATACACAGAAATTTCTCTTTCTGTTTCCTTTAAGTTTCGTTCGATATTTATTTCAAACTACACTTTGTACATTTCATATTATGTCGTCGTGGAATTTATGTGTAATTCATAGAGGTACAGCGAAAAATTGTGACAGAGAAACTTGTTAAAATCTGAGATTTCTCGCCGGCTGCGGTGGCCGAGCGTTCTGCGGCGCGTCAGTCACAGTCCGCACGTCCACTACGGTCGGGGTTTCGAATCCCCCCTCCGGCATGGATATTTGTATATACATGTGGCGTCTGTTGCGAGAGAACAGACGTCACTTCTGATCCTGCAGTTGTTATTATTTAATATTCATAGTATATATGACATCAACTGCGATCGGGAAAAGCTGAAAATGTGTACCCAGCTGGGATTCGAACCCGGGTCTCCTGCTTTCTAGGCAGTTGCGCTGCCCCTACACCACTGGGGACACAGTGATCAGCGCACCTGCAAGGATTACCTAAGCACGCCTCCCGTCAGCTTTGCCCAATCGCAGTTGATGTCATATATTCTATGAATATTAAATAATGACAACTGCAGGATCAGAAGTGACGTCTCTTCTCTCGCAACAGACGCCACATGTATATATATAATATGCCGGTGACGGGCAATGATCCTATCGTTAGTGGGGAGGGGTGGGCAAAGTTTGAAGCCCTTACTCTTACGGGAATTAGTTAAACTACGAGTTTGAGTACTGTGGGCAGGGCGAAGCTGGGAATTTGTATCTGACGGGAGGCGTGCTTAGGTAGTCCTTGCAGGTGCGGTTATCACTGTGTCCCTAGTGGTGGTAAGTGTTTTAGGTTCGAATCCTTCCTGGTGCAAAATATTTTTTCACCAGTCATCTTATTTGGAACACTTTTCTAGTGGTGTAAGAGAAGCATGGAAAAAAAAAGTGGTGTAGGGGTCAGCGCAACTGCCTAGAAAGCAGGAGACCCGGGTTCGAATCCCGACTGGGTACACATTTTCAGCTTTGCCCAATCGCAGTTGATGTCATATATTCTATGAATATGGATATTTGTGCCGTCGTTAGTATAAAGTAGTTCATAAGTAGTTTGTAAGTTTAGGGACTGATAACCCCGTAGTTAAGTCCCATAAGCTCCACAAACATTTGAACTTTTTTTGTTTGTTTGAGATTTCTCAAGCAATCGCCAGTTAACCTCGGTGGAAAGAAGTGATCAGCTCTGTCGTAAAATGAGACGCCGGTATCTCGTGACGTCAGCAGAAGCTGCGTCGGCGAGCTGAAAGCCTGCAATCGGCAGTTAAAGGGCTCACAGAAAGACCACCGGCCATTCGTTTTTCCCTCGTTCTATTTGAAAGTGTGATATATATAAGGCAATGACTAGTAGTGGGAGAAGGTACCCTCCGCCACGCACCTTACAGTCGATTGCGGAGTATGTACATTCTTGGATGTAGACATTGACGAGCACGTGCAAGAAATTTATTGCCATGACTGCAAAGTGTTAACTCAGTATTTCTGTTTAGAATATCTTACTCATAAAGAATATCCGTTACGAGCTCGCAACGTACGCATCTCTAACAACATTCTCAAACAAACTGAACGCGTAGCTTGTTCTTGGCCTGTCCAGCAGAACGTACTTTCCGTCTTCTAACACGAGCAGAACGTTCTCTTACGTCATCAATGTAAGATACGGTGCTGCGAGTTCCTTTAAGCATTGCGAGTCTGCGACTCTCACGAGCACTGCGAGTTTGTAGGAGCGTTACGGGTAAAGGAAGGTAAAATAATATGTAAAATCTGCTAAATATGTACGACATCCATTGGAGAAACCGGGTTTGTAGAAAATTCCCTACTGCTGTGGTTCACTTTACAATGGAACTACAAAAAGAAGTGTCAATACTCGTCTCGGCGAACATAAGAGGAATTACCCGTCGCCGGCCGCGGTGGCCGAGGTGACTGAGGCGCTCCAGTCACGGTCTGCACGGCCACTACGGTCGGGGGTTCGAATCCCCCCTCGGGCATGGATATTTGTGCCGTCCTTAGTCTTAGTTAGTTCATAAGTAGTTTGTAAGTTTAGGGACTGATGACCCCGTAGTTAAGACCCATAAGCTATACAAACATTTTAACACGTCAATTGCCCGTCTGGAACATAGGGAGAAATGTTTACCAAGAGGGCAACCACGAAATTAAATTCGCTACTATGCTACTATGTGCTCACGTATAGAAAAGCACTGGAGATGTACAAATATCGCAATAATCTCAACAGTAAAGAAGAAGCTGTTAAATTAGACTATTCGGACTTCAACGTGACACCAGCAGAATGACAATCACTTACAAATGGATTAAATTAATACTCGTTCCATCGATCATAAATACGATATCAATGATGTAGAACGTGTCAGTTTAATTAATGGTGTCTATACATGATATTCAATATTTTATGGATTTTTAAATAATTTTTAAATAATGTCATCCCGAAAATGTCTTGTTGACATATATATTTTATTATTGACTATGGTGCGTGAAGTACAGTAGTAATTTTAAATTATTTCTTATTAAGTTTTTAGTCTTAATGTGTTTTTAGCGAAATTCAATTATCTAAAAATTCATGTAAAGTGTAGGAGAAGTTGCCATTCAGAAGCTAGGGGTGTTTTTTTTTTTTTTTTTTTTTTTTTTTTTTTTTTTTTTTTTTTTTAAAAAAAAACTCTAGTTGGCTATCTGTCAGACTTTTAATGTTACTTGGTAAGTGACCGAAGACTTTTGTGGCAGTATGATTCACCTTTTTCTGTTCCAAAGTTAGATTTAACCTTGAATAGTGAATACCACCCTTTCTCCTAGTGTTGTAGCTGTGCACACCTATTACTTTTGAATTGGGTCCCATTGTTAATAACAAAAATTCATAAGTCTGTCAATAACGTTTGCAATAGCAGAGACAAATCTCTGAGCCGATGTCAAGTGATGGCTTGTAGAGTCTACATATCCGGCGCTCCTTCAAGTTCTGATTGCAGTTCACCGCTTTGACGATGTCTTCTCCAGCCGAAGATGAAACGTTAGTACAAAGTTTTACAAAGCGACCAAGGCTTATGACCCAAGAAATTTTAAATGAAGTTACCGCCGGTCGTGTAAGCTTACCTTGTATTATCATGACAAGTTTGTGGGACTGCCACAGTTCCAATTGCTTTGTACAGAACGACAGCTGTCGGGTCATCATCTTCTGCTTTGCGTGAAGTACGTTGTCCACATACAAGTGTACAGTTTTGTTCCAATCTTGATGAAATTTTGCACACCTCACCTTCAAAACAAATGTCACTGTCTACAATGAATTTTGAAGGTAGCGGAAATGACTTTATTTGTTTACTTAGACAAAATCTACAGTTTTATTCTGATCTTGAAGAAAGTTTTAATTTTGTACCTTCAAGACAAGAGAAATTTCACTGTCTACATAAAATTTCGTATGGAGGGAATGTTCAAATGTTTGTTAACCTTAACACTTTAATGCGAAGTCATAAAATGTTCAAATGTTTGTAAATCTATTGGACCAAACTGATAGTCATCAGTCCGTAGCTTACAAACTACTTTCACTAAGTTAAACTAACCTAAGGACAACACACACACACACACACACACACAGGACTCGAACCTCCGACGGCGAGCAACCGCGCGTTCCGCAGAGAGGCGCCTCCAGCGCGGCTGAGATCATCAGTGCCTACACTTACAATCTACTTACGAACCCCCGACGGGGAACGGCCTCCCGCATCGGAGCATAGCGCCTCAATGCGCTCGGCCACTCCGCCGCAGCTCATATGGAGCCTCGCGGAGGGTACTTTACTTACAGACTTCCACATATACATACAGTTTTTTTAACAAACTTTACCAACGTGACTTTCAACACAAGAGGTATATCACGGTCTACACACTGAGTCATAGGGTGCATTACAGAGGGCCAATTACCATTAAAGTTAGCTCATGATCGTACATTATCTTGGAGAGGTTTTTCTTAATCCGAAGACATCGTATGCTGTACGGCAAAGGGTACCTTGAGATAAAGTTTGTCTCACTAATCACCACGATAGTTGAGAGATCATATATTATTTGCGTACATTCTCTTAAAGGAGAGCGCTAAAAACACAAAAATCTAGCTTTTATTCCCGTATTTCTTCTCCTTTTTTCTTCCCAAAAACCTTTCATTCTATCACTTTGTGCCTTCTTTTGTTCGTCTTTCCATTTTCGTCTGTTGTTTTTGTGTTATGACTTAAAGTCAACTTTTTGGTTTTTGATTTTTTTCTCTACAGGTTCAAATGTTCAAATGTTTGTATAGTCTATGGGACTTAACTACGGGGTCATCAGTCCCTAAACTTACAAACTACTTATGAACTACTTAAGAACTAGGACGGCACAAATATCCATGCCCGAGGGGGGATTCGAACCCCCGACCGTAGTGGCCGTGCAGACCGTGACTGGAGCGCCTCAGTCCCCTCGGCCACCGCGGCCGGCTCTCTACAGGTTTCGCGGTCTTGTATGTCTTCTATGTTTAATGTTTTCAGATCTTCTGTGGTTTCTTTGTACCAAGATGTGCCCAATTTCGATGTAGAAATTATGTTGAATATTCTCTAGTTATTCTGGTGTCATTCATTCTGGCGATATGCATGAAAAATTTTGCTCTGAGTTTTCTGATATGTGTCGTGATTGTTTCAGAGTGTCTGTATAGTTCTTCTGTGAATCTTTTTTGCCAGATATTTTCTCTAAAAACTGCGCCGTGGGTTTTTCTCAGAATTTACCTTTCTTGTTTTTCAATCTCCTTGATTTTTGCCATTCCTCTGGCGCTCGTAGTTTCTGATGCGTAGAATTTCTGGTAAGACTACTGTGTTTAGTGTCGTAGTTTTGCGGCTATGGAAATACATTTTTTACTGTAGTGGGACCAGGTGCGTTTATAGGCTTTCTGTAACTTTGACACTCTTTCTTCGTTTGCTTTTGTTTTTAGCCCAGATTTTTGAATGATTTCTCCTACATATTTAAACTCACTGACTTGTAGAATTTTTCCGTACTTTGTTTTTAAAGGGAGTTTATCTGATGACTTGGTATCAAAAAATTGTGTTTCTTCATAAGAAATTTGTAGACCGGTTTAAGTTTTGCTAGCCTGGGGGGGTGGGGGGAGGGAGGGTGGTGAATGAAGGTTGCAGGAAGGAGGAGAGGTGAGTGGAAGAAACGGACCGAGGTTCTTCAGAAACTAAATGCTGCGTTACTTACCATTAGAGCATTAACCAATAGAAGTGACAGTTCAACACGACAAGTAGTCTTATGTAAGATCTGCAAAATTCCGAATAGGTCGCTGAGGTAGAAATCATTAACTGGCTGTAAAAGGCTTTATTTCCCACAGTTATCGCATTCCGTCGATAACCATCATCAGAAATCCTTAATATTTTAAGAACACTAGCGGATAGATGTTGACTGAACATACTAGAGTAGTCTGCTTTGCTTATTTTCAGTCAAAAATGCAATTTTTTTGGGATAACACTTCTGGAACAAAAAGGATATTGATGGTGCAGAGCATGTGTGGTCGAGCAAGATCTGGTGTAAACTCGCGAATCACTTGTCGACCCCTGCACAGTAGCCTGGGAATGCTGACATTGGCCTCTCGATAGGTATTTTCTGTAATGTCGTTTGTTGATAAAAATTTCTGTTTTTTCCCATCAGTTAGCAGCTTTCATTCAATTAGCACTACGTATAAATCCAATGTATCTGCAATACACGAACTTGTATTCTGCTGCATCTAGTTTCAATAAGTTGCCACAGAATATCAGAAATCTTAGTGGTAGTCCATGCAGATTTCCCTTATGGCTCCCTCTTTCTATCCTGTCAAAGAACAGCTGGAGAAATTTTTTCAAAGTAACTAATTTACGGATTACAGTGTTGATGTTATTTACTTGTTTGCGTAAGATTCCTAGTCGTTTCATTTTATCTGTTACTTCTCTTCTGTTACAATTTCGTGTGTTGACTAGTTCCATGCTTATGGAGACTTGGTCCAATTGGGTCCTTCGTAACATCTTAAATATCAATAAATAATCAAAAGAAGAATGTGTTCGTAACGTTTTGGTCAGGAACACAAGGCGGGAAATGGCAATGAGCACTTCTTTGACTCTGTGAAACAAATGTGTTCTACTGCTACCTCTTTGCTATCCTTATTTTGAAAGTAGGTAGTACGGACCAAAACAGCAACAAAAGTCACATAAACATAGTGTCTAAAACGTATACGTTACATTAGAAACAGTGAACGCCTCTCTTCCACTGGTCAAGAGCTCATAGCTCTTAATTTATGCATGCGTATTATATGTCTCTACCTGTTTTGGGTCTTTGTTGAGATAAGTAGTTCACATAATGTGGTGTCGCACAAGTAC
Organism: Locusta migratoria; assembly: GCA_026315105.1. Lineage (NCBI taxonomy): Eukaryota > Metazoa > Arthropoda > Insecta > Orthoptera > Acrididae > Locusta > Locusta migratoria. Next base: position 14,606,249 of record CM048747.1, on the reverse strand, counting down.
AAAGTGCGCGCCACCTACTTTCGCCGCGCGCCGCCATGCACGCACGGCGCGGCGGTCTTACGACGACAGCCACGAGCGCCCTCTGCGACAACACCACTCGTGGCCACCACTGAACGACATCGGTCACTTCGGACGGAGATAGCAACGAGTTAGGACTTTCGTAATCAGATAGGCACCAGTGAAGACTTTGCTATCGTACAGGCACTAGGCAGGCCTCTAACAACTATGTATCAACATTCTTCAGTACTATGTAAAAGTTAAGTATTGTTACATTCTGTGCAATATATATCTCTTTCTAATTTACTCGAGTGTTTATAGTTTCTGGCTGCTCCCCTCCGTACCTGCACCAGCGTGCTGTCTTTGTTCCTGTGTTGGTCTCGTTCCACTCGGCCACCGACACCTACGACGAGGCTGGGACACAAAAGCGGCGACGAAGTTGGGACACAAAAGTGGCGACGAGGAGTGATAGAACCTTGGATCAGCCCGCTTGCAGCAGCCAGACAGCAGCAGTCGAGCACGTAGAAATTGCTCCCGCCCACCCACCCTTATTATAAGAATTTTGGGGGAACATATTCAGTTCCGTGTTTTGTGGACTTTTTTGTTGCAGTGTGTCCTCTTTCATATTGCATTTGTGTTTTGTTATAATTTACTTGTATGCGCGGCGCCTAATCGGTCAGCATGGCCACTACCCCGAGCCCAAACTTAATGGAAATTATTCAGTTACAGACGGCGCAAATAACACAACTTCTCCAGGCGGTGGCGCAGTTGACGACTCAACATCAGCCGTCGTATCAGCAGCCCACACCTGCCGCCGCATCGCTTCCTACGTTTCGCCAGTACAACGAACGTGAGGAAGAATGGAGTGACTATTTCGCACAGTTTCAAGAACTCGTCGCGGCTCATCAACTTACAGGTCAGACTGTTAAGCATCTTTTATTGTCCGTGGTGGGCCCCAAAACCTTCGTATTACTGCAAAAACTGTTCCCGCACGCATCTCCTCGTGATGTAGACTTTGAACAAATTGTAGATGCACTGAATGCTCATTATGAGAGAAAAGTTCTTGTAGCCGCTGCACGATACCGATTTTTCAGACTTAAAAAATTACCACAGCAATCACACCAAGAGTGGATTACGGAATTGAAGGGCTTAACCCGCCAATGTAAATTTACTTGCTCTTGTGGACTTTCGTATAGTGACGTGATGTTGAGGGATGCGATTACGCGGAATATTCAGGACCCCAGAATTAGAGCAGCAATTCTGAAACAGTGACCCCTCATTAGACAGTGTACTGCAGCTTATAGAAGCGCATGATACTTTTGACTTAGCAGATGTAGAAATGCAAAGCCACAGTGTAAATTCAGTGCGCCGCAACGGACGCTTTCCTAGCCGTAGTTCTCAGTATAGCACTAGTGATTCTTATTTTTCTACCGGCCGTGCTGAACAGACAGTGAACAGTAGCCAGTGTAAAAGTGCGACGCAAAGGTCGCCCCGTCGTGTTAGACACAGTAATTTGAATAACGGGCGCCAACGCTCATTTCAGAAAAATGTTCGTAAGTCTTGCCCCCAGTGTGTGTCTCGCCACAAGCGTGCTCATTGCCCTAGTCGCAACGCAATCTGTTATCAATGTGGCAAATCGGGACATGTGCAGTCTGTGTGTATGCAAATTAAAAACTCAAAGAACAGTAACGTTAGAAACGGTGCTTCGCAAAGTGCGAGAACAGTTCATTCTGTAAATGTTATACGGGCTGTGGAATTGAACAGTGTTTCTCTTGATTGTAAAATTCAAGAAAATTCTTCTGCGCCTATTGCAAAACTATGTAGTGAGCCACGCCGCAAGCGCCGACGAGCGCGTAAATCTGTGCAACGGAAACGGGTTCGGGACAAGCATAATGACTATGTACAGTGCGATCCTGTAGTGAATCTAGTGCCTTCTACAACTTCTAATTGTAATAGTGCCCAGTACTGTGTAGCTAGTGACAGTAGAATTGGTGTAGCTACTCAAAGTAATTTTAGTGCAGTAGCCTCGCATTGCGCGGACGCCGATCCGGCGGTAGTGTCATCTAGTGACAGTGTGGTTAATCCGCTGTGTGCCGAGTATGCGCCGCTTCCTACCGCACGCAACCCGCGCAAGCGCAGAAAACAATATGTATTAGACGTTGCCCACATTCGCGCACCGGTCGTGCGCCAGAAGCACAAGCTGTTTGTTACTCTCTCCATAGAAGATAAGACTGTGCAATTTCAGCTTGATACTGGTTCCGCTGTCACATTAATAAATAAAGATACTTATGAACTTCTGGGTTCGCCAAAATTGTCGCCGTCACAGCAAGTGTTAACAGCTTATACAGGTCAAAATATTCCCGTGCTAGGAACGTGTAGCCTGCCTGCCTCTTTTCAAGGTGTAACAAAAACAGTTTCTTTTGTAGTTCTTCAGGCCAAATCTACGCAGAACATTTTTGGACTAGATGCTTTTGACTTGTTTGGTTTATCAATTCAAAGAGATGTGCTTCAAATTTCGTCAATAGTGCCTCAGGATAAAATCAATGCATTGTGTGACAAATATAGTGACTTGTTTTCGGCGGAACTAGGTTGTGCAAAAGACTTCGTGGCACATGTAACTTTAAAAGAATTTGCAGTTCCAAAATTTCGTAAAGCTAGACCCGTGCCTATCGCCTTGCGTGAGAAGGCAAGATAGTGGGGTGATTTCTCCTGTTTCTGCGAGTCAGTGGGCCTCGCCTATAGTAATTATACCCAAGCCGTCATGAAAACTTCGTCTCTGTGCGGACTTCAAATCAACAGTGAACAGTCAAACAATTGTAGACACTTATCCCTTGCCCAGACCTGACGAACTAATGGACAATTTAGGACAGTCTCGCTTCTTTCCCAAGATTGATTTAGCAGAGGCATACTTACAGATTCCACTTGATGACGAGTCAAAAAAGTTTTTCGTCATTAATACTCACATGGGCCTTTTTCAATTTCAACGCCTACCCTTTGGCAGTTCTTCCGCTCCCGCTATTTTTCAGCGTTTTTTGGAACAGCTGACAGTTTCTGTACCGTGTTGTTCGAACTATTTAGATGATATTGTGGTATCCGGACGTACAGTTGAAGAACATTTAGCAAACCTGGAGTGCCTTTTCAAAGTGTTGACTGCAGCAGGTCTACGTTGTAATAAAGCAAAGTGTTCGTTTTTTCAAACTGAAATAGAGTACCTGGGCCATGTGATTAATGCCCAAGGAATTCATCCCTTACAGTCACATCTTCGAGCAATCAAAGACTTGCCTCCTCCTAAGAATGTGCATGAATTGCAAGCAGTGATGGGAAAGCTTAACTATTATTTCAGGTTTATTCCCAATGCCTCTCAGATTGCAGCTCCACTGCATCACTTACGTAGGAAAAATGTTCCTTTTGTATGGTCCACAGATTGTCAGGTTGCCTTTGACAAACTAAAGTCTGCACTACTCAGTGATGCATGTTTGATTCTCTTTGACCCACAGAAGCCTGTAGTGTTAGCAGTTGACGCCTCGTCGTACGGTCTGGGTGCCGTTCTGTCGCATCGTATTGGATGTCACGATCGTCCTATTGCCTTTGCATCCAAGCTACTGACGCCGACGCAACAGAATTACAGTCATATAGAAAAGGAGGCCTTAGCAATCATTTACGGCGTCACAAAGTTTCATCATTATCTCTGTGGCAGAAAATTCTATTTGTTGACAGACCACAAGCCTCTCACGTCGTTGTTCTCACCCACAAAGCCGATTCCGCCACGTACGGCACAAAAGCTTCAGAGATGGTCCTTGATATTGTCTAATTATCAGTATGAGATTTTGTACCGACCTACCACTAAACATGCTAACGCGGACACACTTTCCCGACTTCCGGTTGGCCAGGATGTGTCGTTTGATTCTTCAGAAATGGCATGTTGTCAGATAGACTCCAGAGATGCTTCCGCTGTCGCAGACTTTCCTTTGAACTCTTGTCGGGTTGCACAGGAAACAGCTGCGGATGTAGACTTAAGTGTGGTAGCACGTTTTGTTCGCTTTGGTTGGCCTGCCAGAGCCAAAGACATTGATCGGCCTCTGGTTCGACGTTATTTTGCACAACGTCATGCACTATCTTTAAGTCAGGGTGTACTGTTGTTGCATACCGACAACGACCAAGCAAGAGTGATTGTTCCTCGTTCCCTGCAACGAGAAGTGTTACGCCTCCTGCATCAAGGACATTGGGGTATTGTTAGGACAAAGCAACTGGCCAGACGTCATTGTACCTGGGTTGGTATGGACGCTCAGATAGAGAGCATGACATCACAGTGTACAGTTTGTGCGGAGCATCAGGCGGCTCCTCCACAGCGTTTCTCAGACTGGCAACGCCCCAAGGGACCATGGCAACGTTTACATATTGACTTTGCCGGACCTTTCTGGAATACGCGCTGGTTAATTGTTGTAGACGCTTTCAGCAAGTTTCCTTTTGTGATTGCCATGAACTCAACGACAGCTTCTAGTACAATCAGTGCCTTAACATCAGTGTTTTGCATCGAAGGCTTGCCTGAAACTATCGTCAGTGACAATGGACCTCAGTTTGTTGGTGCGGAATTTCAACAGTTTTGTCGCGTGAATGGCATTCAGCATATCACCACCGCACCTTTTCACCCTCAGTCCAATGGTGAAGCAGAACGTTTCGTTCGAACATTCAAGTCTCACATGGAGAAGATGAAAGGTCAGCACTCCAGGCAGCAAGCTCTTCAAATTTTCCTGTCTACGTATCGGTGCATGCCACGTGACGGCCCGTCTCCTGCCGAGCTGCTACACGGCCGCCGTCACCGCGCTCTCCTTCACCTGCTGCAGCCTCCCACGCACCGAGTCGGTTCGTATGGCGCTACGCGTTTTCAGGTTTCTACGCCGGTGCTGTACAGGGTGTTTGCTGGCAACAAGAAGAAATGGTTACCGGGCACCATTCAGCGCGTGCTCGGTCGCAATATGTATGTTGTACGTTCTTCCACAGGGTCGGAGCTGCGGCGCCACGCAAACCAATTGCGTCTGCATAGGCCGCGCGATCCTGTCTCCGGTTTCTTGATTCCAGACCCAGTTCACCGCCAGGGAGCACAACCACATCGTTCGTCCCCGGACTACGAGATCGTCCCGATGGAGATCGACGCGACGCCGCCGCAGATGACAGCGTCACCGAGAGGGACTCCGGGACCGTGCGTGCCGCCGCCGCCTGGGCCACGCACCTCAGAAGAAGATGACCTGCTCCCTCTGGGCGGGGGGGTGCGCCCTTCCCCAGGTTTCGGTGGGTTCCCTGGAGGATCGCAAGGCGGATGCCGGGGCGCGGACGGCGTCTCGATCCCAGCCTCAGCTACGACGCCCGTCCCACCAGTAACGCCCCCGCCCAGGCCCTCCTCCCAGTGCCGTCGCCGTGGCCCTCAGCCCTACGCCACGACGGCGCGGCGGTTTGGGGGGGGAGGGGTGTGGTGTCGCACAAGTACAAAGTGCGCGCCACCTACTTTCGCCGCGCGCCGCCATGCACGCACGGCGCGGCGGTCTTACGACGACAGCCACGAGCGCCCTCTGCGACAACACCACTCGTGGCCACCACTGAACGACATCGGTCACTTCGGACGGAGATAGCAACGAGTTAGGACTTTCGTAATCAGATAGGCACCAGTGAAGACTTTGCTATCGTACAGGCACTAGGCAGGCCTCCAACAACTATGTATCAACATTCTTCAGTACTATGTAAAAGTTAAGTATTGTTACATTCTGTGCAATATATATCTCTTTCTAATTTACTCGAGTGTTTATAGTTTCTGGCTGCTCCCCTCCGTACCTGCACCAGCGTGCTGTCTTTGTTCCTGTGTTGGTCTCGTTCCACTCGGCCACCGACACCTACGACGAGGCTGGGACACAAAAGCGGCGACGAATTTGGGACACAAAACATAATATGCGAAACACAGCTGATTCCTCAAACTGGAGAACAATGAAAAATGGGTTTCCACAAGGTTTGGTCTTGGGCTCTTTGCTGTTATTAATATATATTAATGACTTGCCATTCTATATTCGTGAAGACTGGTTCTTTATTCTGATGATGAAATTCTAAATGACGTCTTTCAGAAAATCATTAAGTGGTTCTCTACAAATGGACTATCATTAAATTTTGATAAAACACAGTAAATGGAATGACACCATTAATAAATATAGAATTAGATTAGAAGTCTGTATCAAAGGTAGAATATTCAAAATTTTTAGGTGTATGCATTGATGAGGGGTTGGACTGGAAAAAACACATTGAAGATCTGCTCAAACGTTTGAGTTCAGCAACTTATGCAATTAGGGTAATTGCAAATTTTTGTGATATACATCTCAGTAAATTAGCTTACTATGCCTATTTTCATTTTCTGCTTTTGTATGGCATCATTTTCTGGGGTAATTGATCAATGAGTAAAAAAGTATTCATTGTACAAAAGCGTCTAATCAGAATAATTGCTGGAGCCCAACCAAGATCATCCTGCAGACACTTATGTAAAGAGCTAGGGATCTTCACAGTAGCTTCACAGTATATATATTCACTTACGAAATTTGTTACCACCAATCTCACCGAATTCAAAAGCAATAGCAGTGTACATGACTACAACACTAGGAGAAAGAATGATCTTCACTATTCAAACTTAAATCAAGCTTTGGCACAGAAGGGGGTGAGTTATGCTGCCACTACCTTCTCCAAAACGTGGAGAACAATGAATTTACAGTAGAATTATGGACGACATTTTCGGACATAGGTTTCTCGACAAAATGTTATGAACTCACTCCCCTCGACAATTTCTGGAAGTTCGTGGGGAGAATTACCGAACACCCTGTAATTACAGCTTCCCGCAGCCATTTCAGAGTTATTTCTGTTTACGAGACTATACAAGTTCGCAATAATTTCGCTTGATGGTATATTCCATTAGTTTCTCATCTGCCACTAAACAAAACAGCAGTTTTTTTGCATCTATTGGAATATATTGCGATAAATAATTGAAAACGTTAAGTAATTAAAAACATTAATCAACGTTTCCAATTACTGCTCTCTCGATATGCCGACAGGTGTAAAAAATAACGTTTGTCCTGTTTTTATGTCAGCCAGGAGAAAAACTAAAGGGTATGTACGATTGAAATCCACGTGAAGTACTGAATAAAGAAGGTCATATCTCAAAACACGTTGAAAATAGTAAATGCCGAAATATCCGTAATCGTAAAGTTCTTCAAAATAAAGAGTGTTTTAAAAATTATGCAGGATATTCAGAAATTCTATTACAAATTTCGAGCTATCGAAAATGGGGTCCCTCAAAATTCGGTCTTGGGTCCTTTGCTCTTCTTAATAAATATTAATGACTTGTCATTCTTTATTCACGAAGACAGTAAGCTAGTCTTTTTTTTTTTTTTTTTTTTTTGCTGATTATACAAGTATAGCTATCACGCCTGTCAAACAGGAATTAACTGATGCAATTGTAAATGATGTCTTTCAAAAACTTATTGAGTGGTTCTTTACAAATGGACTCTCATTAAAATTTGATAAAACCCAGTATATACAGTTTCATACAGTAATTGAATGAAACCATTAATAAATATAGACTTTGAACAGAAATCCGTAGGTAAGGTAGAATATTAAACATTTTTAGTGTTTGCATTGATGAGGGATTGAATTGGAAGAAATACATTAAAGATCTGCTAAAACGTTTGAGTTCAGCTACTTATACTATCAGGGGCCATTGCAAAATTTGGTGATATTCATCTCAGTAAATTAGCTTACTATGCCTGTTTTCACTTACTGCTTTCATATGGGATCATATTCCCTGGGCAATTCAATTTTGAGTAAAAAAATAGTCATTGCACAAAGCTGTGTAATCTAATTCCTGGAGTCCACTCTGTTCATTCTGCAGACATTTATTTAAGGATCTAGGGATTACCCCTGTAGCTTCATTATATTTATTTATGAAATTTATTATTACCCGCTCTGATAGCCGTGTGGTGTAACGCACGGCTTCCCGCCGAATTAACGAAGGGGATCGTAGTACCGACCAGTCTGGATGTGATTTTAAACGGTTTTCCACATCCCCTGGCTGGTACCCAAATTCAGCCTCAGATAATCGATTCGCAAATATTTAGTAACACTTTACACTTTCACACATATAACACTATATGGGGTACACATTTCTTCCCGGGTGTTGTGGGAGGGCATGGGGTGGCGGCAGGAAGGGCATCCGGCCATGAAATTTGTTATTAACAATCGGACCCAATTCAAAGTAATACCAGTGTGCATAGCTACAACACTAGGAGAAAGGATGATATTCACTGTGCAAGGTTAAATGTAAGTTTGCCAAAGAAAGGGGTGAATTATGCTGCCACAAAAGTATTCGGCTACTTACTAAGTAGCATTAAAAGTCTGACAGATAGCCAATTAGTGTTTAAAAAGAAATTAAACTAGCTTCTGAATGGCAGCTAGTTCTACACTGTAGATGAATTTTTAGATTAAACTTTGTAATTTCGCTAAAAATACATTAAAAATAAAAAGTTAATAAAAAACAATAAAAAATCCTTAAAACATTGAGAGTCATGCATAGACACCATTCATTAAACTGATACGTTCCACATCATTGCGAAATGTCGTATTTACGATGGATGGAACAAGTGTTACTCTAAATCTACCTGCACTCAAGTGATGGTCGTAACCTCGTACGACGTAGACCTGTCGGCGCTGTCTCGTAGAGTGCTTTCGTCCGTGATAGACTGGCCCCATCCCTTGCGGACTAAAGTGAGATAAGCTACAGCCCTCGTTCACCCGTGGATTTTGTGCATGGAAGGCTGAAGAGTGGTTCGCTAAGTGCAGAATTTTCCAAGACCCGTTCCTTTGGCATTCTTGCAATATGCAGGTGATGTGTTGCTCCAACGGGATAATGCTGGAGGACACCCGGCGCGTGAAACTCAACGTGCTCTACAAGACCTGCAGCAGCTTTCATGACCAGCGCCGTCTCCAATCGAGCACGTGTGGGATATGGTGGGATGGCAAATGCCACGTGCGACTCTTCAATCCTTAACTGATGCTGAACTACGTGACCAAGCTGAGCAGGCGTGAATCTCCAGACAGTGTTCACCAACTCTATGATCGAATGGATGCCATAATCAGCGCCTGTAGTGTCGTTCGAGGAGGCTCCGCCATTTTTGTAGCATCCACCTACATAGTAAGACATTATCATCAAAATAAAATAAGCAAAATTAGATCGAAAACTGAAAGATTTTTTTTTCAACACTCCAAGATCCTAACAAATGGTGTACAATCCCATATCTAGGAAAGGTTCTTATTCATGTTGCCAAAAAACTTAAATCCAGGAATTTCAAAACTTCCTTTTATGTGCACAATACCATTGGTCACTTTTTACGCAATGGCAAAGACAAAATTCCAGCTTTGGAAAAGAGTGGGATATGCAAGATCTCTTGCAGCTGTGGCAAATTCTACATTGGACAGTCAGGCAGAGAAATAAGCACCAGATTGAAAGAACATCACAGAAGTTGGAAATTCAGGAAAGGGAACTCGACATTTGCAGAGCATCTACTAAATGAAAACCATAGCTACCATGTTAAACATGATGTCCTACATCATATCCAAAAAGGGAAGAAAATGAACTTTTTAGAAATACTGGAAATTAATAAACATATGTCAACTTTTCCACACCTTGTGCTGAATGATCAAATTCAATTTCCCTACACACCACTTTTGTCTGCAGAATATAATGGACACACATAAACCACTGACTCCTATTCATTTGCCTCACATCCCTACCACAGTTCCATAGCCTAGTTGCCTGATAGAAAATAATTCTCTTATTAATGGACATTTATGCCAGTAATAGTTCATAAAATGGAATCTACATATTCACAGATGTTTCATTCATCTTATACTCACCGTTCTATATTCTGAATATTTGTGCAGCTAATCAATAGACCATTTTGTTCAATTTTAAATGTTGCTAATTATTTCTTTGTGTTGTAATTTATATTTTGTGTCACATATTTTATCAAAGTTCTACAATTTCAATGATGCAATTATACCTATAACACAAGTTTTCTTTAAGAAATTTCTGTATACATACTATCTGTATAACAACTTAAGATCTTTGACCTGTGAACTTCTAAGCTGCATAACTATATCTCTGTAGTGTTTACCTGACGATGGCGTAACTGCCGAATAGCGGTTAGTGACAAATAAAAATTTGGAGAATATTGCACAATTATCTCGGGTGTTTCATTCAAAATGAATCAAATATTCTGCCAAGAACCGACGGAACAGTCTGCAAATACAAGAAAACGGAAAGATTTAGGCGTTCCTATATTCCGCGAGCTATTATAGAATTGATCTGTAGAAAACATCATAAAAGCGGTTCGATGAACCCTCTACCATGCATTTCAATGAGACTTGCAAGTATTTATGTAGATGTTCTAATATAGGTATTGCAGCACGGATCGATACCTGGTACCGCAGTACTGCTTTATCTATTGATTCGTATGTCACTCAATTTTCTGCCCATGCAAAGTTTGTCCTCAATTAAATTCAAGTTCATAGTCATGGCCTCATTTCGGGAGAGAATTTTTTTGTTGCATCCCTCTGCACTGATATTTAAAGAGAGTTCGTCGAAATACCACAGCATCGTAGCTGCAGACGTAGCTCAGTATGTCTTCAGCGTTAGGTCTTCAGTTATGATGCTGTGGTATTTCGACGAACTCTCTTTGAATATCAGTGTTGAGGGATCCAACAAAAACAAATCAATTTGAACATCCACTGAATGAAAGTCACTCTACAACCAGGAAATCGATGTGGACACAGAAATTGGAAAAATGCAGCTTGCAATATTGGAACATTAAAGAAAAACTGCCGGCTGGATCTCAACTGGAATGGAGAGTCTGGAAGAGCCTAAATAGACTTACGGCCGAGTGCACCAACCTCGGTCAAAAAGCACGATAATCAAGGGTTCCGAGAACACGGTCAAAAGTTAACCGCGGTTAAAACGTCTCTGCGGTGCACCAACGTTAATCACCGGTCAGCAAACCGTCGTCAGCCAATCGTACATCTGATCGTGATCAGGGTCCGTGTAGCGCAATGGAAGGCACCCAAGTGATCCAAAGGTGTTAGTTGAGCTTACCTACATGTGTATTCTCGACTATCTTTGGTGAATGACGACAGTACCACGTGATTTGTATGTACAAGATTGTAAATACGGTAAAATTGTACGACGCTTCTCACCGGGCTGCAGTGGTTATGTTGGCATCAATGGTAATGACGGCAACTAAATATTTTTTCGTGACAACTTCAATTAAAACGAAAATTATTTTCTTTTGAACAGACAAGGGTACATACAAGAACCTTTCAACCATAGAGCAGGTACAGTATTAATTTTGCTGCGAGTGAAACGAGCAGCAATAACATTTACTCTGTAGCTTGTGAAAAATATTAACGCAATTCTACACTTCATTGTTCATCTGTTGCCAACATAAGCACTGGAGCCCAGCGAGAAGCGTCGTAAAATATTACCGAATCCAGTCATATTGCGAAGAGAAATGATTATTTAAAAAAAACACCCTAAGACAAATTTATATAATTACTTAAATTATGATTTATTGTTTCGAACAAATCAACTCAAATGTCATTGTTCACAGCGTACTTTCCCATGCACCGCATGTTCACCTGGTAACAGAAATATACAGATAACATGTTTTAATAACACGAAAGCTTTACGATTATAGTTACGGAATTATCGTAATTTTTTATTCAAAATTTTTCTGAATTTGATAGTTACCTTACTGGAAATATTCATTAATTATGGCGCGGCGAACTGCTCTTCCTGGCAATGTGTCGTCGCGATATATGTTACTGTTGTCACCAATAAGTATGTTAAATGGACCAGTTGCATATGCTCTTAACGTAATCAATAGTCTGTTCATAGGCGAAATATGGTTATTTCTATCGGTAGGAAATTCTAACCTGTCACTGATTTGGTTTAACAAAATGTTTTCAAATGTTTGTATAGTCTATGGGACTTAACTACGGGGTCATCAGTCCCTAAACTTACAAACTACTTATGAACTACTTACGAACTAGGACGGCACAAATATCCATGCCCGAGGGGGGATTCGAACCCCCCGACCGTAGTGGCCGTGCAGACCGTGACTGGATCGTCTCAGTCCTCTCGGCCACCGCGGCCGGCTTGGTTTAACAACCACCACACTTTCTTTGGACAAACAAAATCTTTCTTCGTACTTTTTGTCACTGTAATCTTCAAAAGAGTCCCCCTTTCCACAATCACGACGTTCCGGTTTTGATCCCGATTTAAATGATTGAGGTAAAATAAATATTTGTCAATTCCGTCTAAAACAGCAAAACGCGCCGCCATCTTGATACTGCACACTCCTATAACCCTGATCATCTCGACAAAACCGGTCGTCAGCCGCGATCAAATTTAACCGCGATCAACTCCCTCGTTTAACTTTGATCGGTGTCGGTGCACCAGAAACTTGAGTTGACCACGGTTAAATGCCGACTTGACCGCGATTAAATTTTGACCGAGGTTGGTGCACTCGGCCGTTAGTTGTCGAGTGGGAAGATCAAAGGATAACCTGTTCAAGTGGGGATACGCAGAAGACGAGCTCTGCCAATGTGGAGAAAAACAAACAATGATACACCTGCTGAGCTGCCCATCCTTGCCGGCGCCGTGCACTTTCAAAGACCTGTGGGTGGACAACGACGTTGCAGTGAAGTGTGCCGAACACTGGAGAGAGACATGAGTCTGCTATGGACAATAATAACGTATTATGTGTGAAAATCATGATTGTATATATATATATATGAATGTATAATTAGTACTTAGTTTTTTATTTGTAATCTAGTATATGTAGCCTATTAATTAATTACAGATGTAGCTCAGACACGAATAAATAAGAAAATCATAGCTGAACCTCCTACTACATTTTGTTCATAATGTGAATGTTACTGTCCCACCATATTTTGGCCACTGAATGTCAATTGTAACAGTAAGATCCAAATAGCAACACGAACTAAATAACGTGCATGATGACCACTGCCTCTGTAGTAACGACAGATAAGCTGTGATATAAGAATGACCATACTGCTTGGTGATAAGGACGAAATAAAGCTCTAATTCCAAATAATTAACGTATCCAGCAACAGCCGTAAAGTGTACGTTTTATTTAACGTCCAATTCCGGTATTACATTAATACACTCTTCAGACTCTAAACAAACAAATTTACGAATAGTGTTGCATCTCCAACATCATGCTCTACATATGTCATACAAACTATTAAAAAAAAGTACAAATGAGCCAACAATCAGCGTTGAAGTAATATAATAATGCCTAATGAATGGTACAATAAAATGGGTTATTAAAATAAAATGACATTTATAAATAATACAAAAATCGAAGTATATGAAAGATATTGCTTCTATAAGCCATGGTCTTAAATTGTATTCAGTAAATAACATTTATTCAGTGTGTTTGTTTCCTAAGATATCTCCTTAGGCAGTAATAGATATGTGTCAAAATATTTAAAATGATATAAGAGGGTGCAATAAACAAAATAATGGTGTATATATAGAATTATATTAATTAGTGGTCATTGTAGTAAAAACTGACAGGGTATATGTCAGTGACTAATGAACGTCAATAGTATACTATATATGCTGCCCTAAATAATACATTTTATCGTTAGTTTCAACAACTGATTATACCATTGCTGACTCCCAACACCATTATTATAATAACCCCCTTTCGGTTGTGCCATTCATTAGGCCTTATTATATTACTTCAGTGCTGATTGTTGGCTCATTTGTACTTCTTGTTCTTCATATATTGTATGACATATATAGAGCATGATGTTATTGATAGAACAAGGATTTGTAACATTATTTGTATAGAGCATGAAGATGTTATTAACGTAATACCGAAACCGGTCGTTTAATAAAACAACAAACTGTACGACTGTTGGTGGACACGATAATTATTTGGAATTAAAATTATAGCAGCCGCAGACCCGATTCCGTAACAAGATGGAACTACATCGATTAAAAAACGCTCTTTCCTGTATGTCAGAGCAGTTACTTTTGATCCGATACATTTAATACCTGTGGTGACGTTAAGAGATGAAAAAATAATCTAAGACTGACAAGATGCTTTATTTACCATAGTTCAACTTTTCTGTCCGTCTTCAGATATCATAAAATTATTTACTCCAAGAGTATATGTGCTTTATTTACCATCTTCAGATATCATAAAATTATTTACACCAAGAGTATATGTATACATGGTCAGAAATTCGAAAAATGAAAATAACAGATCTTATCGGATGTTGATATGAGTACGAAGTCTTTCGCGACGTAGTTCTTGCGTAAAATATTCTCGGTGTGCTTGCCGCGTCAAATATGGGTAGGAGCCCAAGCTTTCGACTATATCCTCCATAGTCGTCGTCAGGGGTTATTTTTTTGAAATGATTTAAATTCTGAATCAAAATTTTAATAATATATACGTGGTCACTGCATGTAAATGACGCATTTGAAACCATGCTGTACACACTACGCCACCCGTTACCCCTCCCTATATTCCACTTTGGTCGAAAGCTCTGTCGGACGAAATTAGCCGAACGTAAGTGGACAGAGTCTCATTATCGGCTATTTCGCGAGCGCTATTCGACAAATGGGGAAACGAAGCAGCATTAACATGAATGTGCCTTGATTTGTAGCCGTGACCTATCGCACACACAGCCAATGTTTATACAGTTGCTCACAGAACAAAATAACGCACAGTACACAACGATCAGTTAGAGTTCATAAACAGTTTCCACTGCTTGTTTGCACAATGTGTGTACTGCTGAAGTCACTCATTTCTGTGCATGTCCCTGTATGTTCCAGACCTACATTGTCTTCCCTCTTTCACTCTATGGTCTAAAACGAAAAATGTATGATCGCCTTTTTAATGGATTATATTTATTGTTTCCTTCGAAATATTATTTCTCCTTTTTAATAATCAGATAAATAACGACTATCATGTACTATGAAGTACAATTTCTAAATTTAAAAACTGTAATGTGTAACAATAAATGGCATTTGTGGCTTACTGCTTCCTTATTTTGTTTCAGGTACGTGCAGTTCGAAAACCTGTAGATGTGATCCGAATTTTGCGAGGTAAGTAAACGGCGTATTGGCTTGAAACAGACTTGAAACAAACCAGTTTGTAACGTAATGTACTGACGAATACCATAATATCTTGTGATATTAATCGTTCGATGGTGGGTTAAAAGCGTTCTAGAAAATACCAAGCTTTTCAAAATCTGGGGTAAGATGTGTGTTATTATCAGTCGTTTCTATTTGTAAATACCCATGCAAAGAACATATACACCTTGTAAGAGATCAGGTTTCGATTATTGTTATAGTTGTTGTTTTTATCTCCTTACACTTCCCTTTAAATACTAAAATTACTACTCCTTGGTGCCTGAGAATGTGTGCTATCAATCAGTATCTTCGTTTAGCCAAGTTATGTCGCACATTTTTTTCTTCACAAATATGTTTAGAATTTCCACCTTAGCGGATATACGCTTACAATCCTGAGCATATTTCTCTTGCACCACGCTTCAAAAGGTTCTATCCCCTTCTTGTGTGAGCTGCTTATCGTGTGATTCACTTCACTACAAGCCTACATTCTAAACAGATGTCTTCAGAAGAGACCTCTTGACACTTAATATTTGTTGTTAAAAATGTATCTTCTTCAAAAATGCTTCTCTTCCACTTTCCAACTTGTATTTTATATCTTCTCTACTCCATCATAACTCACTGACCAAGTAAAAAATCTCATCTATTACTTTTATTGTTTCTTAATCCAATTTCTTGAGCATTGCATGATTTAATTAGACTACATTCAATTACACTTATTTTGCTCCAATTAAATGTCAAATTAGAACCTGCTTTCAGTACACTGTCCTGTTCAACTGCTCTTTCAGGTCTTTTGCTGTCTCCGACGGAATAACGGTGTCACAGGCAAACCACTTTTTCTTCTTTTTCTCGTCCCAGAATATTAATTCCCTTTCTAAATCTCTCCTTGCCTTCCTTCAGAAGTTGTTCACTGTGTATACAAAAAATTCTGGGAACGGCTACAACGCTTATTCCCTTCCCAACCACTGCGACCCTTTCATGCCCTCTTATAACAGCCTTCTTGTTTCTGCACAAGTTATATAGAACTTTTCGTTCTCTATATTTTATCCCTGACTAGATGACCCGGTGAACTTTGTATCACTTACCTTTTAATATAAACCATATTAATTTAAATCATATGTATTTTAGACCCAGTAGCTTTATAAAGGCATCGACAGATAGTCTAAGTATCTGCTCGATAGTGGGCGGAAAGAGTGGGCAAATCACTCACACATGTCCAGGATAATGTTCATGTCACATTCGTGGAAGGTTTGAACAGTGATAAAATATGGAAAAACTGCGAGGAAAATTTAGATTTAAAACATGTAAAATAATGACTTGTTAACATCCAATATTAATTTAAATGTTAGGAAGTCCTTGCTGAAAGCATATGTCTGGAGTGTAGCATTGTATGGGAGTGAAACGTGGACGATAAGGAGTTCAGATAAAAAGTGGATAGAAGCTTTTGAAATGTGATGCTACAGACGAATGATGAAGATTAGATGGGTAGATCACGTAACAAATGAGGAGGTGCTTAACCGAATTGGGGAGAAAAGGATTTTCTGGCAAATCCTGACTAAGAGAAGGGATAGATTGGTTGGACACATTCTGAAACATCAAGGAACTGTCAACTTAGCATTAGAAGGAAGCGTGTGGGGTAAAAATCGTAGAGGGAGACCGAGGAATGAATACAGTAAGCAGATTCAAAAGGATGTAGGTTGCCGAATGTACTCTCAGATGAAAAGACTTGCACAGGACAGGGTAGCGTGGAGAGCTGCATCAAACCAGTCTGCGGATTGAACACAACAACAACAACATGATCCAAATGTAATTGATACAATTCGGATGTCAGCTTTCCAGATTTTGATTATCAAATACATCGAAAAAACAATTTCACAAAAAATTTACTTAATTGAGGTCAAACCTGGATCCACGATTTGAAAGCCCTGGATCGCGTGACAGGCGACGGAGCTCGGAAAGTCGCTCATGTTTATTAAGAGTACCCAAGCTACAGCAGGAAAACACGAAAACAGTAGTTACTTGAACGTCATTCATTTCAGACGATCTTTCAATGTATTGCATTGAAAACAAGATTTTTCATCATCAACTTTGACCTTGATTTTTTTCAAAAACTACTAAGGTCGCAAAAAGTCAATCCACGTGTCTCTTCAACTATATCTATAAATGTGAATGTCTGTTCGGTGTACGTTTATCACGTCTGAAACGCAAGACATAAAGAGCTATAAATTTGTAGTTACTAATGCCTACCCGGGGAAGGCTTTAGGCACGGTTTTATGGCGATCGGATAGCTATTTATCTATATATATATTAATGTGAATGTCTGTTCGGAGTACGCTTATCATGTCCGAACGACAAGACGCAGAGGCTTAAATATTTGTACAGTTACTAATTTATTGGTGAGGAATGTTTTAGACTCAGTTTTATAGCGATCTGATAGATATTTAGTATTTTGATGAATATAACGCGAAATTCAGGAACAATAATTACTCTTTGGAAAATATATTTATTTTTTGAAAATGATTTTATTTGTTGCATTGTTGCTTGAGTGTTGATAATGATAAAAGGGTGGATCCTATTGGGGTGGAAAGTTATCGGTGTATATAAAATTCTACGCGTGTGTGTGTTAATATTTCGCTCTGCAGCGAAAATTACAGAACGCAAACGAATGGTCTGTGTGTAATTGTTGTCCGAAGTCTCCCGTTGTACACCATAGCAGTTTCATGCCGAGAGCTATAATGGGTTGGACGATATGGTGGTTGAAAGTCGTCAAATTATTTTAAAAAAATGCGGACTGAAGGTCAGCGATGAAGTTTGCGACTCTTTAGCAATGTGGTTACATCCAGCGAAACGTGATGCCACATGCCATGTCTTTGACTAAAAGCCGCGGGTTTAAGCTATAAGGAATAATATATGTATTATTTATTGTAAATCATTAAGCACTTCACATAATTTTATTTTTTATTTGAATGTTGATTAAGAATGTTTGTTTCTAAAGAAGGTATTGTATTTCATTTCATCCCCCAAAACCAGTCTCGTAGCACACTATTGAAAGATAGCTTATCTATCATAATCAACCAACACGCGAACGGAGTTGCGGGTTTAAGCTAGTATTCAATATAGAACGTACGTTCAAAATTCAATCGAAGTCGGTGGTCCACAAGTCAGACCCCCTATTTGTTAGAGATCCACCTAGTTACCTGTAGCCGCTTCCCCTTCTACCAGCTGTGTTATCTTCCTGGGTTTTCTCTGCAAACAAATATCCATCGGCAGGTGTAATAGAAGCGCGCCGTCAATCAGCTCAGCGGCGTATAAGTATGCCGACAGGAAGACCGGTGGTTGCCCGCTTACAACAGACTCTGCGATGACGTCTGCTGTTGACGCGTTCCCGTAATATCCGCTTACTCGATCTGTCGCATCATGCACAGCCACGTGCTCCTGTTCCACCAGGAGCAACTGGTAGCTGAAGCAGTAACATGTCATGTAGTTTGCACAAAATACTGTCTTTCTGATGTGAAAGTAGGTGGCAATACCCTAGAAGGATAGCGTCGTTCTTAACGCAGATTTACGTACACCAGTGATGAGTGCTCCCAACATTTTGCTTGTAATAACTCAGTTTGTGTTGTGTGTGTGTGTGTGTGTGGTTATGGTACATCGTCCCAAATTTGCAATAGGATAGGGTATTTCCTGTCAGAGGACACAGTTCGTAGTAATGTTAAGGCATCGACTAAAACAGAGGTGATATCGGGCGTTCCACAGGGTAGTGTTATTGGTCCTCTGCTGTTCCTTATTTACATTAACGATTTAGGGGAAAATCTAAGTAGCTCTCTTAAGCTGTTTGCAGATAACGCGTCACTTACCGTCGAGTAAAATCATCTGAAGATCAAAACCAACTGCAGGACGATCTGAAAACGTTATCACTGTGGTGTAAAAATCCCGAATTGAGTCTAAATAATGAGGAGTGTGAAGTCGTCCACATGACTACGAAAAGAAATCCGTTAAACTTTGTTTACAAGATAAATCAATCAAAACTGAAGGCCGTAAACTCCACAAAATACCTAGGAATTACTATTACTTCAGACTTAAATTAGAAAGAACACGTAGATAATTTTGTGGGAAATGCGAATCAGAGACTGCGTTTTATTGGCAGAACCCTTAAAAGATGCAACAGAACTACAAAAGAAACTGCTTACACTACGCTTGTCCGTCCATTTTTGCAGTATTGCTGCCCAGTGTGGAATCCTTATCAGGTGGGTTTGACGGAGGACATCGAAAGAGTCCAAAGAAGGGCAGCTCGTTTCGTATTGTCGCGATACAGGGGAGACAGCGTTACGGAAATGATACAGGATCTGGGATGGGAATCATTACAACAACGGTGCTTATCGCTGCGGCGTGGGCTACTTACGAAACTCCAATCGCCAACATTCTCCTTCGAATGCAAAAATATATTGTTGACTCCCACTTACATAGATAGAAATGATCATCAGAATAAAATACGACAAATTAGAGCTCGAACGGAGAGATTGAGGTGTTCTTTCTTCCCGCGCGCTATTCGAGAATGGAATGGGAGATAAATTGTATAATGGTGGTTCGATGAACCCTCTGCCAGGCACTTAAATTTGATTTGCAGAGTATCCCGTGTAGATGTAGATGTAGAAGTCAAGTAAGTGATTCATTTAATACACAATATTTAGTGAATATAAGCAGACAACAACACTGCAGCAAATTGGCAAAGGAATTTCGACGTAACTAAAAAAATAGCTATAAGAACTCAATCTTGAAGATTCGTTAACAGCATGTTAGATCGATATTCGTGATATTTACGTTCAGGTAGGTCTTTTCTAACATCATTTTGCATTGTAGACCGCCACCATCCTATGAATATTTCGCCACAATGGGCGATTAAGAACAGAATACCGATTTAAAAGAATATGTCTATCTGCACGTGAAGAACCGCTTGAAGATAAAGCTGTCGGTTCGGAGCCAGTAGCGGCACTATTTCCTAAACAAATGACATTACTGTTAATAGCTGGCTGTGGTGTTCTTTGTAAGGATCAACCTGTATTGCGTACACGGTCTCCAGTCAGTTTTTGACAAAACAGCAGTAAATATAAAGGAGTTACTTGAACAGAATTTTTCCTTTATAATTCAGTATCCCTCTGCTATACCACAATTGATATACACTGCCGTAAAATAATTAATACAACTGGAAAGACGACCTTGATTTTGATACGATGACGGCAGATCAGAGGGGGGATAGCAGATGTTCTTATAGTTGTTTCAAGATCGACCACAACCATATAGCGTAGTGATATAACTCCCAGAGTGCCATTTGTGGGTGCCCTTTAATAGTAAATGTTCACAGTCATAAGGCTCAATGTGATGTCAACATATGAAGCAAACATACGCCAAGCCACGTACATGCAATCGTTCTTCCTAAAATCAACTGAGTGAGTTTGAAAGGGTTCAAACTGTGGCCCCCCGAATGGCGGGATTCTTGACATCTACGCAGCACAGACGACCGTCCAGATCATCGTATTGTTCAGGGGAGATGTGGGAGACTGGACAGTAACCACAGAGGGTCTAGTTGACAAACAGCTACCATGTCTTTGGCCCGAATTCCAACTAAATACCACTCATGGCCTGGTGATAATGATAACTTCAAACATGACGTCCGTTGCCCTGCATCTTAGTGAGTATCTTATTTTATGTCGTATTGCGCATCTTAATTCCAATGAACACAACAGACTAAATATTGGGAAATATTAAATTTGTCCTTTACTTTGCGAGAGTTCAAAAAGAGTCTTACAATACTTTACCCAAGGACCTAGATGAAAGTCCTAGTCAACATTAACTCAGCACGAACAAGAAGCTCAATGGTAATACGAGCATTTCGATTGGTACACAAATTACTAAAACAGTCAATGTTGAAAAACGGCAACTCTCATCAAGCGATCGGTATTTCCACGTCTACTTGGGAGAAAACGTCAGTCAACAAAAGGAAATTAAAGAGTGGTGTACCACAGGGGTCCGTATTAGCTCCGTTATTATTCAATCTATGCGGCTCCGATCTTCCCGATATCTGGCAAATAAAATTCTGCTCTACAAACGATATTGCTCTTGCTTGTAGAACTCTGACAAGCGGAAACAATTATCATAGAAGATGTAGCCATTACGAGGACCAATATCCGAAAGTGGCAACTTAAAAACAGAAGCATGTGCCTTCCACCTGAACATCGTACAAGCTAACATGGAGCTCACACCCAAACCTTCGTATGTCAGGTACTTAGATCGGTAACAAACGTTGTATATCGATTATCAACCGAAACTTCTATATAATTTGTGCTATGTGCTGCCGTCCAGGAGAACGTGCGTGCATCTACGTGGGATACTCTGCAAATTACATTTAAGTGCCTGGCAGACGGTTCATCGCACCACCTCTATTCTATTTATCTCCCATTTTATTCTCGAATAGTGCGTGGGAAGAAAGAACTGAATCTCTCCGTTCGAGCTTTTATTCCTCGTATTTTATTCTGATGATCTTTTCTACCTATTTAAGTGGCAGTCAACAGTATATTTTCGCATTCGGAGGAGAATGTTGGTGATTGCAGTTTTGTAAGTAGCCCACGACGCAGCGATAAGCGCCGTTGTTGTAATGATTCCCATCCCAGGTCCTGTATCATTTCCGTAACGCTGTCTCCCCTGTAACGTGGCAATACAAAACGAGCTGCCCTTGTTTGGACTCTTTCGATGTCCTCCGTCAAACCCACCTGATAAGGATCCCACACTGGGCAGCAATACTCCATAAAATGACGGAGAACCGTAGTGAATGCTGTCTCTTTAGTAGTTCTGTTGCAAACAATAATAATAAGCAACACCTAACCTACGTAGTAGAGGAAAAGCATGACTGTCAGAGCTTATCAAGTCGCGCTACCGTGGGCTAGTTGGTAGATCGTTAGTTCATCGAACAGAGGTTCCTGGGTTCAAGCCCTGACTAGAGCCTTAAAAAATTGCAGTACGTTGGAAATTTTTAAAAGGGGCAACGTGTTTCCCACATGTATACGGACTGTTTTGATTTTATAGCAATGTGTTATCGGTTTTTGCTCTTGGTTCGTTTATTTGAAAGTAGCAAATCTATAGTGTTTATTCGTAGCTTCACAGAATAAATATGCATAATCAGAACATACGAATGAAGAAACAGCTGCATCACACATACAGCAGTATTAATAGTAATAACAATAACAAAAATAATAGCAATGTTAAAAACAATAAGCGTAATTAAAGTAATAACACCAGTAATAATGAAAATAATAAGCACATAAAGTTCAGGCATAAACACAAACACCACCACTGATCACCATGAAACATTTTACTGATAGAGGAGGTAGAGGAGTTCAACAGAGGGCAGTTCAATAACACAGATAGAGAGAAGTTGGTCAGAGAGGGAGAAAAAGGAAGGAGGGAGGTACTAAAGACTGGAGTAAATAAGTGCTCTGGCGAAGCCGGGTTTTCAATTACATTGTAAACCAGCTGAAAACCCGGCGCTGCCCGGGTATTTACTTGTTTATTCCTGCCTTGATTTATTACTTCTCCTAGCCCTTGTTTTTCTACCCATTTCCTTTCTTCTACTATCATGTTATATTTATCGGAGAATATGCAAGAAGTAACTCTGTCTTGCATAATGTACAAAATTATAAGTGTAGTAATCAAAGAGAGATAGTAGTCAAAAAACCAATTACAGATAAAATTCGTACGATCTCGTATTTATTGAATTATATGTTGTACAAATGTATAATTTTTCAGGTATATTCTTTTGTATAAGTGCTGTATGTCAGTAAAATCTCTTAGGAATACAATTAGTAGTTAAGTTGTAATATATTAAAACTTGGTGCATGATGGGACGATTTTCCTTGAACGTTACTGTTTATGCCCTTATATCTCATGAACTACGTGTCGTACTGTGATACAATTTAGAAACTACTTTCAAATATATGTCACCATACTGTCCGTAAAATTTTCTGGGGCTACAATTTGTAGTGTCGAAATTATAGATTGTAACGACATACCGAATGCCTTAGTTTTAGTCCATGAAGATGGGAAAAGTAGTAAGCGAGGAACTTTCTTCCTTCCGTAATTTTGCTATGGTTGTCAGCGAGAAATAGTTCAATAAAGGTTAGAAATTACGTTTGAAGTTTGTTGTAAGTCGCTAAGTGTCGTTTTCATATACTGTATTCATAAATTTTCGTCGCATTATGTGGCAGTTTCTTGCAACTCCTGTAGTTTATGACCTTATACCTCCCGAACCATGTGTCGTATGTCGTTCTTACCATTACAGAATACATACCTCACGGTCGGGAAGGTGTGTGCCAAATTTGGTTGAAGTCGGTCCACTGGTTTAGGAGGAAATGTGCATAAATGACGGATTCTCACGCGATGGCCTCTCATTATTTATGACGTCATATCTCCTGAGTTATGTGTCGTACTCTTTTGTTTTTGGGTCAGGAACCTTCGTGGGCATACAGTAAACAGTTCACCAAAGTTTCATTGAATCGAATGAATGGTTTATGAACGCATAGAGGACATATATATATATATATATTTAGAGACTGATTATGCCTTTCAGCGTTCAGTCTGGAGCAAAGTACCTCTAATAAAATTCCTCCATGATCCCCTATTCAATGCTAACATTGATGCCTCGTCTGATGTTATGCCTTTTACTTCAAAATCATTCTGCACCGAATCTGAGTACTTTCTTCTTGATCTACCTCGACTCCACTTACCCTCCGCTGCTAGCTCATGAGTCTCTTAAGTAACCTAGCTTCTCCCATGTGTGTAACATGACCCCACCATCTCAGTCTGTTCGCTCTAAGTGCTTTATCTATGGT
Organism: Locusta migratoria; assembly: GCA_026315105.1. Lineage (NCBI taxonomy): Eukaryota > Metazoa > Arthropoda > Insecta > Orthoptera > Acrididae > Locusta > Locusta migratoria. Next base: position 14,582,123 of record CM048747.1, on the reverse strand, counting down.
GTTCATTACCAGGTTTTCTTGGATTTCCTCATTATGGACACCCTCCTGCCATTGTTCCCATCTATTAGTACCTGCAATCATTCTTGCTACTTTCATATCTGTAACCTCTACCTTAGAATAAGGTAACCTGTGTCAACCCAACTTTCACCAACATACAACAAAGTTGGTCGAAAGATAGAGTGGTGCAGTGCTAACTTAGTCTTGGTACTTACTTCCTTCTTGCAGAAGAGAGTAGATCTTAGCTGAGCACTCACTGCATTAGCTTTGCTGCACCTCGATTCCAGTTCTTTCGCTATGTTGCCATCCCGTGAGAAAATACATCCCAGGTACTTGAAACTGTCTACCTATTCTAATGTTGTTCCTCCTATTTGGCACTCAATCTGTTTGAATCTCTTTCCCACAGACATTACTTTCGATTTGGAGATGCTGATCTTCATATCATAATCCTTGCAGCTCTGATCGAGCTCTGAAATATTAGTTTGCAACCTTTCAATCGAATCTGCCATTACAACTAAGTCATCCCCATATGCGAGACTGCTTATTTTGTTTTTACCTATTTTAATCCCGCCCTGCCAGTCAACTGTTTTCAACATATGATCCATGAATAGTATGAACAACAGTGGTGACAACAAACATGAGAGAGAGAGAGAGAGAGAGAGAAATATATATATATATATATATATATATATATATATATATATATATATATATATGAGCCAGAAATGAGTAGTTTCAGTTCTGTGTTGTAAGTACAGGGGTCACGCTCCCCGCTCCGCACCGCCGCCATGTCGGGGCTTTTAGCCTGCGGCACACGCCGCGCGCCCCCTGGGGCGGCGCTGATGGCTGGGGTGGCGGCCTGCTCCCTCCCCCTGGACCTGCTCTCCCTATCTCTCTCTCCCTCTCCCTGGGCCTGCTCTCTCTCTCTCTCTCTCTCTCTCTCTCTCTCTCTCTCTCTCCCTCCCCTAGCGCCCTGGGGTCGCGCCGCTCACTAATGACACCCTCAGCAGCGGTAATAGCTCCGCAAACAAACTCGACATGCCCCGCCGCCCCTCCACTGCCTCTCTCGCATTTTACGTTCCTTTCGGAGGCTGTTACTGCATACGGAAGCAGTCGACCAGTGCACAACTCTATATGATACCGGGTGCGTAGAGGAGGGCTTGAGGAATAAAATGAGGTAGGGAACCCATGTCCGAAAAAGTCAACCAACGCCTCTACCGTGCGTCAAAATTATATGTGTCAACTGCTGGAGTCGTATCTAGACTTATCAGGCGTCCCACATCACTCCAACTGCACACCATAACAAAGCCTCCACCAGCTAGAACAGTTCCCTACTGACTTGTACAGTCCATGGATTCGTGAGGTTGTCACCACACCTGTACACTTCCATCTGCTTAATACAACTGGAAATGAGACTGGTCCGACCAGACAACATCTTTCCAGTCATTAACTGTCCAATGTCGGTGTTGCCACACCCAGGCGATACATTAAGCTTTGTGTTGTGTAGTTAGCAAGGATACACGAGTGGACCTTCATCTCTGAAAGCCCATAAGATCATGTTTGTTTCACACTGTAACACTTTTTTTTAACATATCGAGGGCCAATAATGAATTTTTAAAATATCGCTATGTTAGATTGCCTATATTAAAAAAATTTCAACACCCCTTTTTCTGATACATGCGTGCTAGTTCTGCACATCCTAGTGCCCTGGTTCTGTGGTATGGGTTCCACTATCCCGAAGCTCTAAGCAGAACACGGCGCCAATCACTGTCCCAATTGGTAATCATGAAGAGTCCACTTTCCCGCTCTTCAGATGTTCTCCACTAAAGCCTCACTAACTTGCACTATATGTGTGCTATGACAAATGTTGCTACATCTCCACAGTTCTACTCAAATTTCACATACACTGCTGGACTTAAAAACTAGTAGTCCTACACCCATTTAGAGTTTTTCTATTAACTCACTCCAGAGTGTATGTGTGTCTACTTGAAATGATTCATTTACATATCCACAACTCAAGCGGCATTCAAGAACCACAAGTTGATCTCTACTTAGTATAGCCTCCACGGGTAGCAATGGAGGTGCTGATACTGACACCCCTAATCATACAAATGGTGAATCCCGTCTTGTGTTACGTTACTACATGCCTCCTAGACCTGTTTATGTAGTTCTGAAAGAGTTGTGGGTTGAAAATAGACACGTGTCAGTTGTCGTCCCATTATATCCAACTGTGCTCCACTTGTGACTGGAAATTGTGCTGGCCAGGGAAGTGGTTGCATGTCTTGCTGAGCACGTTGAGTTTCACGCGCAGTCTGTGGGTGAACACTATCTTGCTGAAACAACAAACCACTGTCATGTTGCAAGAATGGCAAAATAATGGATGTCACACATTGCATGTACCGAGTGCTGGTCAGCGTTCCCTTCACAAACAATATACGTGAACGAGAGTTGTAGCTTATTACACTACAGACCATAAGGCCTGGGTGGGATCAGTGTGTCTTGGAGGAATGCAGTCTTATGAGACATCATTCACCTACATCGTACGTGCAAACAACCATCAGGCAGAGTCTGCTTCACCACTGAAGGCTATGTCTAACATTCCATCCTCAAAGTGATCCTTTGTTGGCACCAGTCGATCCAAGTATGTCAGTGCCGCAGTGTGAGTGGAAGACAAACTAAAGGGTGTGTTCACGTGGCTCCACTGCTAGTGACCCATTTGCAGCAGTTCATGTTAACACATTTGGCCTCACAGACCGTCTTATCGAGTCCGTGGTAGTTGTACAATGTGCCACTGTTGCCATTGCAATGCAATTATCTTGGCAGATGTCTGTGGTTCGTGAATGTACAGAACTTTGTCTAAGTCTGTGTGTAGCATCGTTGCACAACTGACTCAGCACTTACAATATGTGTGGCAATTCTCCAAAAGAACCATCCCACCACTTGGAAGGTCACAATTTGACTCCTTTCAAACTCGGCTGTAGGAAGTTCGAGTGAATGTCAGCGGTATGGTGTATGTTTGCTTCAGACATTGATATCACACTGATACTTATGGCTGTAAACATTCTCTGATATAAGCAGACGTCACTATGCTATCTGTTGGTGGGCGATGTTGAATCCATTATCTGTTCATCTACTATCTGCCAGGTAGGACCTGACTTTATCAAATTAAACGTCATCTTCCCAGGTGGACTATATTTCCCGGAAGCGTACTTATTGCGATTATGTAATTACCACAGCACAATAAAATAAAATAATTGAGCAAGTTCTTAATAGTAAATCCATTGCAATCAAGGGCAGGTTAACGCATTTACTCTAAAATGAGTACCTATTTCCACGGTCTGAGTGCATCCAAGTTACTGCAGACAAATACCTCTCCAGTATGAACGCAGGTCCATGTAACAGCCACTTCCACCTGTTCTTCCACCACCAAATACATCGTAAAATGAACGGCACATAGAATATTCTTTTTTTCTTATATGAAGTCATTCAGAGCTCTAGTGTAAAAAATATTATCCCAATCGACCTGAAACAACACTCGGAATAATCCTTTTGAGATTAAACATACGTATACCTATTCCAAACATCCCAATAGGCGGAAACTAGTCCACTTTAAGTTTCCAAACTATCGGAGATATCATGAACTCTATGCTTCTTGGTGGAAGAACAATAATTAACAACCACAATCATCTCCAGTACATTACTCAGATGCTTCCATAAATATTGTTAAGTGCCACTAACAGGTAAGCTGCATAAATCACCACTCTATCGCAACCATTGTACTTCATATCTCCATGTGCATCGTTTTGGGTAGTTTCACAGATCAGAGAAAATCACATCGCTACATCAGGGAGTTAGATCTCTAAAAACACAACGAGCTTGCCAAGCCACCGATAACTGCATTGCATTACAGCTTCACTGTCACTTATCCATCTAGCCTCTAATAGTTCTGTCAAGGTATCAAATATGGAATACAGCTGATAAATATAGAATACAACATTCATCAAGTATAAGTAGATACTTTACTAACAAATAATCAAATCAACCATTCAATAAGTTTTCTTGAAAGAAGGGTATGCAAATATAGTTACCTCCCAGAACAGGATAAAACCACACCAGAGACACAACACAGTCAGCACTTCAAAAATGTTCAAATGTTTGTTAAGCTTAAGGGACTTAACTACGGTGTCATCAGTCCCTAAACTTACAAACTACTTATGAACTACTTACGAACTAGGAAGGCACAAATATCCATGCCCGAGGGGGGATTCGAAGCCCCGACCGTAGTGGCCGAGCACACCGTGACTGAAGCGCCTCAGTGCCCTCGGCCACAGTCAGCACTTTTCAGCGCTTATTACATATACCATCACAGACACCTTATAGAATTTCTCCATGTTAACAACAAAAATTTACTGTATTAACAGTCATCCAGAACAATTTAGCTCAATATAGTGTACTATTACATTTTTCAGTAATTATATTGATGATCACATACTTGTCCTTGCACTTCGAGCACACTGCAGAAGCAGTGCCAGATACCATGTTCAGTAGGCAACTCGTGAGGGGATGTCTGTATATACTCATGAAAGGTAAAAATTTCTATCTGCAGATGAAAGAATCCTTGATGCT